>OZ010796.1:523895126-525134297 GCA_963932465.1 Maratus speciosus | reverse complement strand
AAAAATAAGAACTTCCATGTATTCGTATTTTTTTTAAGTACAATTGCTTCAAAAAGAAGTACATTGTTAAAAATAATCTACTTAAAAATGAGCATTTCTATGTACTCATATTTTTTAAGTACAATTGCTTCAAAATGGAGCATTAATCTACTTTAAAAAGAAAATTTCTTTGTACTTGATTTTTTTAAGTACTATTAATTCAGAAAGGAGTACATGATATTTTGAAGTTGTGTATACTTATACTTGATTTATAAATGTATGCAGAAATGAATACATATATTTTGTATTTTAAAGTCTTTATATTCATGTTTAAATCCTATGTGCTCAAAAATATGAGTTTTCTGATAAACCCTTTTCTTATACCGAATTGACAGTAGGGATTTCCAAGCTTTTATTTAAAGATATGTCTATCTTTGTTATAATTTTTAATTTATAATACACACTTTTCAAATTTATTTACAATTTCATTAGAAATGTTAAAGAAGAAAATTTAGTTTAAAAATTGTTTTATTAGAAATTAGAATATTTAAGAAAGGGAAAATTCATCACTGCTGTTAGCGATCTTCCGTCGCTGATTCATAAAAGGTGTCATTTGGAAGCAGCTGGCAATTGCTCTTGTAGCACAGTACAATACTGATCTCCCACCTAGAGCACTCGGGTTCAAGTCACGGGGCGGTACATACGCAAAATTTCAAGAATTAAAATAGTAAATTCGTTGTTCTTTACTCCAAAAATTGTAGTTCTTCACAATTAAAAATGGTGATTTGTTGGGTCTCTGTAATTTCGCTTTTTTTTTTTTTCCTTATAGTGTATGTGCGTTTCTATACATACTTATTTTCGAGTCCCTGAATGTACTAAAAAAAAATGAGTACATGCGCTTTTCAAATTTAAGAGTTAAGTACTCGGAGCTATTTTAAGATCTGGAAGTGCTCAATAATTAGTACAATTTACTTATTTTTAAGAATAGTGTTTTAACAGTGCACTTAGCACAATGTCAAGTTTAATCTTTGAAGAACTGTTTTGTTTTAGCTTACGCTGTAAAAAGAAAAGATTATTACTACGCTGAATTTAATTTTATGAAATGCCAAATGAAATTTTAAGTATGCACTACTTTTATTGTCAGTACCGAATTAAGTTCATCATAAAAAGATTAGGATAATATTAAAAAAGGCGTTATGTAGAATAGCAATATTTGATATTATTTAGGCTTCATATCTCTTTGAACTTTTATGGTATACCCATTCATACTTTTCTAGTATAGGGGAGACTAGGGACGGTTGATTACGGGAGGCTTTATTGTATTTATTGTATTTGAAGCTATTTCTAATGTATTATAAATATCTTTATATTATAGGTATGCATCTGAAAGTAATTTTTGTACAATTATTTGTGCTTTTCTATATATATATTAATTATTTAACTCAAGGTTAATATAGCACTAGAATTTTGACTTTCATTTATAGATATAAGTGTGTTTAATTTTATGAGTAAAATAAATTTTATCATTAAAATTCTGACCATATTTAACAATTAAATTGCCTGATTATGTCTCAAAGTACGCAATTCTCTGTGAAAACCGTGCTGGTATCGAATCCACGAATGTCGGCTCTCATTTTGTGGCCATCATGTTAGCCAATGGGTGAGTGGTTTAATAAGGGAATGAGCATAATGAAGCTTATAATTTAGTTTCAATGGAAAATAATGTGAATCAGTATTTCTAGATTTTTTTTTTTTTTTTTTTTTTTTTACCGGGTTCCGGATTTTCTGCCGGTAATATAATATAGTGCGCATTGCGGGTGCTCACTGAATTTGTTTTTCCTCTTTCTCCTTGTTAAAAACAGGGTGTGGATTATACAAGAATAAGTACTGTAATTATGTCTGTGTAAAATTATCTGAAAAAAATCAGCAATTAAAAAAACTATAGGGTATCCAATCTGGGCTTCACGGGTTATACGATATAGTTGAAAAACATTTCTTGTTTAATTCTAAATTCTAATGGATTTTTTACATGTAATATATATATATATATATATATTGTATTAATACGAAAACTTTACCCTTTAATAATATCCTCTAAAAAATACGAAAATTTTGCCCCTTAATAATACGAAACTAATATAAAGCGATATCCTTAACGATAACCTTAACGATAACCTTAACCTTTAAACAATAACCTTAACGATAACCTTAACCTTTAAACAATAACCTTAAACGACGACCTTAATAATATAAAACGATACCCCTCTAAAAATACGAAAAAAAAAATATATATGAAAAACAGCATTTATGTATAACACGAAAGTTTTGGAATTTATTAAAAGCGACACCTTCGTTTTGGCCTCGTGCTCGGACTTACCAGTCGAAAAAATCGCTAAAGATCGAAGAAATCGCTAAAGCACCGACTCCAAAAATTCAAATTAATCTTCATAAATATAATAATACTCATGGTAAATACAATGCTCTTAATTTAATTTCTTATTAACTATTAAGTAAAAAAAAAAAATATATTATTTTTTACTTTGCAGTAGTTTTTGCAGTCGGTTTTATTTTTAAAATATTTTATTTTTATAGAGAATATGCGGTCCACTACATTTTAAAATTTAAGACCAATATTAAATAATAAAAATATGTATATTTATATTCTAATTGCATTTTTAAGAAAATTAATTTTTAATTTATTTAGTGCTAAATTAGATATAAGAAAACTGCGTAAAGCAGATAACGAAAATTATAAACAGATAATGCTGCCAATAAATTCAAATTATTTTTAAAACGTAATTACTAAGGTAGGAAAGTATGAAAAACGTGCAAGTAATAAATAATCCAATATTTATTGTTTAGGTGCATTTACATAGAAGAATAAAAATTAATAGTTCAAGTTATTAACAACAGCTGAAAATAAAATGGCATAAAGAAGGAAAGAGAACGGCGAGAAAAATAATACTGCCAATAATTTAATTTAGTAACGTTTTTGAGAATTTAGAAAACAACTAAAGCAGTTTAAATAATGATTATACAAAGATTGATATCTTAAGTGCATTTATATAACACCTTAATTTAACAGTTTGAGTAATTAATGAGATAACAGAAAGACATAAACAAAAGTAAACTGTGAACAAATAATTCTTCCAGTACAGGATATCACTAGAAACAAGTTGTTTTATTTTATTCGTACCACTTTTTCAAAAAAAAAAAATCTTTAATATACACTTCCAAAACAATTTCAACAGAAATATACCACACACACACAATTATAGAAATAGTCGTCAGTAGCCAATTTCTTAAAATTACTGTAGGAACGGTATTAATAACACAGATAGCAATTAAAAAATGCTATAACATTAATAAGTAAAGGAAAAAATCTATTTATAGAGGATTGCTGAAGACGCTTTATTTTTAATCTTTTATATGAGGAATATATTAACAAGATGCAACGTGTTTACAAATGTTTATTTGTGTGTACAAATAAATTTGTCTATAGCAGTTACTAATGAAACCTTATTACTAATGTAAAACATTGTAAAAAATGCATTACACTACTATTATCAATGTGTATCTACAGAATGTGCTTGTAAGGTTAAAAATTGGAAACAATATTTGTTTAGAGTGCAAACGAGAAATTCAATTACTATTCTGGTAATTTTTAATGACAATTTCTTTTTGATAGTATGAGATTTCTTTTTCAACAAAACTTCAATATGAAAGAAAAGAGTATAACTGTAGTTAACATTTGGTATGTAGCAAAAACGCTTAAGCCAGAGATCTCCATCATTTTTACCTGCAAACTTCTAGCCACCAATATTTTTGACTGTTTTATTTCGCTTAATTTAACCCCAGAGTTTAGTAAGTTTCCCAGTCATTAAATAGGACGGTGTCACTATTTTCAAATAGTGGTAGTTCTGCGTGTCACAGTTTGGAAACCAGAGTACTAAGCTAACTAGCAAATGTTAACATACCATTCATTCAATTTTACTTGATCTATACTTTACATTCCCTATATTTCAAAGGCAAATAATATTTATTTTTCTATAAAGTAAACAAAGCGCCAGGTAGCAGAACGGTGTTGCTTAAATATTGTTTATAAGCTCGTTAAATATTGGGCCTTTCATAAATAATGGTAAGAAATACTGCCTCAAAATTGGCATGTGAACATTTTAGCAACATAGACCCAATATTGGCAAGGAATATTTCGACAACGTTAAGTCAAGAAATAAAATCTGGATACAGTTTCTATTCGACCCCCTTCAATTTTGATGCAATTGCTAAAGAACACATATATACAACTAAGATGATTATCTCAATTCTGTATAAGTCAAAAGTAGTGTACACTGTAAAAATAAACATGTAAACCTACAAAACTAGTTTTTGTAAAACCATCAGAAGTATGTACGCTTACTAAAATTTTATCTGTACACTGTAAAGAAAAAAGATGCAAATCTACAAAACGAGATTTGTAAACCTACAGAAAAATGTATAATTACTAAAATTTAATCGGTAACCCAGAATAAATACATTATTTTTTTTTTTTGTTGCAGTTACATAAAAAGTTAAAGGCATCCCAGTTTCCAAAAAAACTACTTGGTAACCTTATTTTTTTACAGTGCAAACGTGAATCTGTTATGTGAATTTCTTTTGTTACAGTTACATAAAATGTTCTACCCATCCCAGTTTCCTAGAAAATTCTTAGTAACCTTATAGTTTTTTTTTTTACATTGTAGTTGGGTCACCAAGGGTCCTTCCGTAAACTTTACTATTTCACTTTCGCAAGAAAACGATCAAATGACTAAGTTTGTTATCTTATTACTCATATGCAGGAAACCTTACATATTGAAAATATGTAATCTCTAAAAAAAATCTGTAAAGTTACTAAAATTTTTCTAGAAAACTGGGATTCCTAGAACGTTTTATGTGACGGCAACAACAAAAATTCATGTAACAGACACACTTTTTCACCGTTAATAAAAAAATCTGTAAGGTTACTAAGAATTTTTTGGGAAACTGGGATGCCTAGAACTTTTCATGTAACTGCAACTAGTGTTACAGATAAAATTTTAGTAAGATTACTGCAATTTTAGCAGATTCATTTGTAAAGCTACAGATTTCTGTAGCTTTACAAAAACTAGTTTTGTAGATTTATATCTTCTTTTGTACAGATAAAATTTTAGTAAGCATGTAACTTTATATCTGTAGAATTACAGATTTTGTTTACAGTATAGTACAAATTTTTGTGCTGCAACACATAACCACAGTATTAAAGATAAAAAATCAATACATTCATCATTATTTGAATTCAAAGTAGGCCATACTGCCAGCTGCGATGAATTTTAGTTTTACTTTAATAAGCTGTAACTACAGAACAAATTGCTTTCAAAGTTTGTCTCTTTACCAATTAATTACTTGTCATTGATATGTTGAAAGTGTTTCTCTCCTGCTTAAATATTCATTAACTCATTCATATTTCAAATCCCTTAAAAGAAATTTTATTAATTTCACCCCATTTTTAGAAACCCATATTTCAAAAGGGAGTTTTCTGATTTGATTACCGTGCATACTACTGGGAAAAAATACACTTTAATTGAGAAAACATCTTTTGTTTAATTTTGGGCCTCTTTGGTATAAGGTAAAGTAAATTTCAAAACATCTACTTTGTGTGAGATTCGCAACTATATCCGTAGTAGAAATTGATTTTAAAAATGTCTCTGAAATACTCTGGAAGATTAAAAACACTGCAGTAAGGAAAGAATAACGCGAAAGTATATGAAATTAGTGGGTCATTCTATGTGAACTGATCTACTGGGTCCTGGCCGGTTTTCCTGGCCGAGTGCAAAGTAAATTCACAGTACCCTCAAATATCTCTTGAACGAATAATGCTAGAATAGAGGAACAAGTGTCTAAAACTAAACCTTTGACTATATGACCCATGAAGAGTTAGGGCTTACAGTGACCAACCCTGATTAGTTGACCCTGTGCCCCGGCCTGGGATGCTGCACAGCATATGTCTGGGTCAGGGGTCAGCCTAATGCGAGAACCTCGATGTTTAGTTCCCAAGTATGCTGGGTACACATTTTATAGACCCCGAAGGGATGAAAGGTTGAGGCAACAAGTGTCTACCTATAGTCAAATGACTACGTGCTATCAAATGAGAGTGACTATATGTGAAAAATGTTGATTCTCTCTTGAAAGCTCTTACAAGCAACTAAAATATATCAATTAGAAAAGATTCGAGAATCTTCGATTTAGTATGTAATAATATATTACTTGTAAAATTATTTGTATCAAAAGATCTGATTTATCAATAGCCAATCACCGGCTGAAATACGCTACTAATAGCTTCGATATTTTCAGAAGCTTCTATATTATATAAGCATTACATTCGAAATACATATAAAAAATGAAATGTCGGAGTAATATTGCACCAATATTGGTTTGCATACCGAGCATGGCGGCCGTAGCGTCTCTACAAGTCACGATGGTAACGACCATCTGTGACCAAAGTACCAATATTTAGTGACGTCATATTGTTACTAAAATGCAAACTTCTTAAAAAACTTATGTATAACAACACACAGTCCAGAAAAATATTGTCATGGACAAATTCTGAATAGTAAATTATCACAATTAGTATTTCAAAATTCAACAAAATTAATAAAAAAAATTTGTCATGATCTCATCCATAAATTAACAACATTAAAACTAACTAAATAAAGAACTGCATATAGGACAAAAAATCTAGCAAAATCTGAATGAGATTTTACCATAAATATTTCAGCTAACTCAAAGACTGGAATAAAAAAACGTCAACCAAATAAATTCTGGACATCTGCTGTATTTTGCTTGTGATTCTTAAATTCTCGAACTTTTTATTGCGATGATAATGTTGATGACCTAAATAAAATTTCGTTGGCTGCCTTAAAAAATAAAAGCAACGGGAGTGGCAGGAACTTCGTGAATTTTTTACAAGTTAGACTTCTAAAAAAAGTTCTCTTTTTTTTTTTTTTTTTTTGATTAATGGATTTTCATTTTCATCATTTTCATTTTATTGTTGGCCTTTTAACATAAATTAATAGAAGAAAATATCAAAATAAATTGTTTGTTATAAACATTATACATATGTGTGTAAAAGCATATAGTAGTGAATAATAAATAAAAATTACTTGATATTATTAACTAAAAATGTTGAAAGTATAAATTACAAGTAACATTTTAATTCGAATAAGCTGATTGGCCATTCATTTATTCTTTCACGAAAGATGAGATAGGTATTTTCATATATGTTATTTTTGATGCCGACATTTCGTTTTATGTGTACGTACAGTCGTGGAAAAAAAAAAGGTAACACCCCCTACTAACTCTGAAAGAAATTTAAGTAGAAAAAAGTTAGTGGAACCAAATGATTGGAAATAAAGTCTAACTTTAATTGATGTACATAAAAATTTGCTTAGGGGCCCATCTACATATCAAATCGAACCCAAACTTTGTTTTTAGGTAGATTTCGTATGAAATACTACCTATCGGGATCGTTGTTATGTTGGAATTTCTGAAAATTTTTTGCAGATCTACACCGATGATGACCCCTAGAACCCATAACCACCTTCAGTAAAAAACTTTATATATCTATCTATCTATCTATCTATGTATCTATCTATCTATCTATCTATCTATCTATATATATATCACTTTCTTCTGGACACGATAACTTTCGTAATTCTGCACCAATCTCTTCCAAACTGATACATAAAATCAATGGGCATAAAATCTCAGTCAAGTTCGTTAATGGGCAAAATCGGACCAAGGGGATGGAAATAGGAAGGGGTTTTGCGAAAACCGAAAACCCCCCATAACATCTTAATTTTTATACATATCAAATCAGTTTAAAGTTTTTATTACTTCGAAAGATAATGCCAAAATTTTATGTATCACAGATATTTGATAAAGTTAAAAATGGGCTCAAGGGGCGCAAAAAATAGGGTTTTTGGGAGAAAAAAATTCATAACTTCGTCAATTCTCAAGATATCAATTCCAATTAATTTTATTATAAATCTCCTTAATATTATCTACAACTTTTATATTCAAAAGTTTTTGATCGGACCAATTCGTACCGCAAAACAAATTAAAAACGAAAAAAAAAGGGGGTTTGAAGAAGTAAAAAATCCATAACTCCATCAATTCAAAAGATATAAAATCCCCAGGAATTTATCATATATCTCCTTAATATTGTCTACAACATCTATATAGACAAGTTTTGGATAGGACCAATTCTTACACCAAAAACAAATTAAAAATACATAGTAGTTGAAGAAAAAAATCCCTGCCGGCCCGGCCTACAGGCGGAGGTAGATTTCGAAGTTAAGTATACTAGTTTCAGAAACAAAAACCAAATCATGATTAGAGATAAACCCACTTTAACAATTCTATCTGCCCGCTTTTGACGAGTTTTTATTTCATTTTTATATAATAACTGGTTTTATCAGAATCATGTTAAGGCGGTATTAAAAAAAAAAAAAAAAAATACTTTTCCATGCTCAACAACTCGAAATTTTCTGGCATAACTCCAGATTCATTTTTAATAGGAAAAACATCAAACTTGTTGACGTAATTTTTGAAGAGATTTATAAGCGACCTGTGTTTTTAATTTTCGTTTAATTAATTAAAACTTGATATATAAACAATTATTTTCTCAGTAAGACAATATTTTTCGTTTCTAACACAATCGGTTCAGGAAATTCCGTTCAAAATGCCCACTTTGACATCATTTTTTGAAATATATTCTGCCTCTATCAAAAAATTGACCATTACGGTACATTATATAGTTTCTGAGTAAGAAATGGTACCAATTGGAAGCCTTTGAGAGTAAAAATGAGTTGTAAAATGAGTCAGAAAATAAGCAGTTTGGATTTGAATACACTCTTACTAAGATGATTTTTTTCTTCAACCGCTATGTATTTTTAATTTGTTTTTGCTGTAAGAATTGGTCCTATCCAAAACTTGTCTATATAGATTTTGTAGACAATATTAAGAAGATATATGATAAATTCATGGGGATTTTATATCTTTTGAATTGACGGAGGCATGGATTTTTTTCTTCTTCACACGCCCTTTTTGTTTTCGTTTTTAATTTTTTTTTGCCTTACGAATTGGTCCTATCAAAAATTTGTGAATATAAAAGTTGTAGATAATGTTAAGGAGATTCATAATAAAATTAATTGGATTTGATATCTTGAGAATTGACGAAGTTATGAATTTTTTTCTCCCAATAACCCTATTTTTTATGCCCGTTGAGCCCATTTTTAACTTTATCAAAAATCTCTGATACATAAATTTTTGGCCCTATTTTTAGAAGTAATAAAATCTTTAAACTGATTCGATATGTACAAAAATTAAGAAGTTATGGGGGTTTTTCGGTTTTCACAAAACTCCTCTCTATTTCCATCCCCTTGGTCCGATTTTGCCCATTCACGAACTTAACCGAGATTTTATGCCCCTTGATTTTATATATCAGTTTGGAAGAGATTGGTGCAGAATTGTGGAAGTTATCGTGTCCAGAAGAAAGTGATATATATAGATATATACATACATGGACAGATAGATAGATAAAGTTTTTTACTGAGGGTGGTTTTGGGCTCTAGGGGTCATGATCGGTGTAGATCTGCAAAAATTTTTCAGAAATTCCAACATTGGAACGACGCCAATAGGTAGAATTTCAAACGAAATCTACCTAAAATCATCTTATTAAGGGTGTATTCAAATCTAAACTGCTTATTTTCTGACTCATTTTATAATTCATTTTTGCTCTCAAAGGCTTCCAATTGGTACGTTTTCTTACTCAGAAACTATATAATGTACCGTAATGGTGGATTTTTTGATAGAGGCAGAATATATTTTTAAAAATGCAGTTAAAGTGCACATTTTGAACCGAATTTCCCGAAGCGGATTGTGTTGGAAAAATCATTGCATTGAGGTTGCACTCAAATCCAAACTGCTTATTTTCTGACTCATTTTTAAATTAATTTTTGCTCTCAAACGCATTTAATTGGTAGATTCGCTTATTCAGAAACTACATAATGTACCGTAATGGTCGATTTTTTGATAGAGGCAGAATATATTTCAAAAAATGATGTCAAAGTGGGCATTTTGAACGGAATTTCCCGAAGCAATTGTGTTATCACATTCTTCTGGACACGATAACTTCCGCAATTCTGCATAAATCTCTTCCAAGCTGATACATAAAACCAAGGGACATAAAATCTCGGTCAAGTTCGTTAAAATGGACAAAATCGGACCAAGGGGATGGAAATAGGGAGGGGTTTTGTGAAAACAGAAAAAAAAACCATAACTTCTTAATTTTTTTACATATCAAATCAGTTTAAAGTTTTTATTACTTCAAAAAATAGCGCCAAAAATTCATGCATCACAGATTTTTGATAAAATTAAAAATAGGCTCAAGGGGCGCAAAAAATAGGGTTTTTTGAAAAAAAAAAAAAAAAATTCCTTACTTCGTCACTTCTCAAGATATCATATCCAATTAATTTTATTATATATCTCTTTAATATTATCTACATCTTTTATCTTCACAAGTTTTTGATAGGACCAATTCGTACCGCAAAAAAAAAAAAAAAAAAAAAAAAAAAAAATTAAAAACGAAAACAAAAAAGGGGTTTGAAGAAGAAAAATTTTCATAACTCCGTCAATTCACAAGATATAAAATCTCCATGAATTTATCATATATCTTCTTAATATTGTCTTCAACATTTATGTAGACAAGTTTTTGATAAGGCCAATTCTTACATCAAAAACAAATTTAAAATACATAGCGGTTGAAGAAAAAAATCATCCTATTAAGGGTGCATTCAAATCCAAACTGCTTATTTACTTACTCATTTTATAATTCATTTTTGCTCTTAAAGGCTTCCAATTGGTAGATTCTCCTATTCAGAAACTATATAATGTACAGTAATGATCGATTTTTTTGATAGAGGCAGAATATATTTCAAAAAAGTATGTCAAAGTGGGAATTTTGAACAAAATTTCCCGAAGCGATTGTGTTAGAAACGAAAAATATTGCCCTACTGAGAAAATAATTGTTTATTAATCAAGTTTTAATTAATTGAAGGAAAAATAAAAACATATGTCGCTTATAAATCTTTTCAAAAATCACGTCAGCATGTTTCATTTTTTTTTTTTTTTTTTTTTTTTTTAATGAATCTGAAAATGTGCCAGAAAATTTGGAGTTGTTGAGCATGGAAAAATATTTTTTTTAATATCGCCTTAACATGATTCTGATAAAACCAGCTATTTTATAAAAAGGAAATAAAAACTCGTCAAAAGCAGATAGATAAAACTGTTAAAGTGGATTTATATCTAATAATGATTTAGTTTTTGTTGGTGAAATTAGTATACTTAACTTCGAAATCTACCTCTGCCTTTAGGCCCGGCCGGCAGGGATTTTTTTTCAATAGCAATTCCCAAGTCTGACTCTATAAATAGATTTTATATCCTTCAAGTAGCCTAAATCCAAATTTTCATTAAATTCGTATGATTAGTTTTAAAAAAGTTTTAAAATGAGTTTTTAAAATGAAGTGTTTTTAAGTAAGTTTTTAAAATGAGCATATTTTAAGGTCTGTATCCAAATTGTTGTTCGGTACTCGATTGTTGAAAAGCTACAGAATGACTATGTCACTTTTATTAATGTGTTATTTCTTGCCAAAGTGGCCCTTTCCTCGCTTGATAGCATGTGAATAGCATGTCTCGCTTAATGTAAATTAACATTAGAAGCTCTAAATTTTGAATGATTATAATTTAAAAACTTATCAACCAAATGACTTGTAATTTCATTAATAGGCATAGTTTTAACTGAAGATTTAAAGTGTATTGTCAAAATTGGGTGTTGTCATTGAAAAAAACAAAGTTTTGTGTGGTTTTGATTTGCACAAGGCCCCTTAAGTAAATTTTATATACATCATTTAAAGGAAGACGTTATTTCCAATCATTTGGTACCTGTAATTTTTTTTTCTATTTTAATTAATTAGAAAGTTACTAGGGGGTGATTACTTTTTAACACGATTGTGCATACAAAACTCACAACGATAAATGAAGTATTCTACGAAGTTTTTTGTACAGGTTTTTTTCCATAGTACCTTCACATTTTATTAAAACGCGTTGATTATCATTTTTAAAATGCAATTATAATAAAAAAAATAAAGAAAAAACACATCAGCAAATAGTCTCGACGAAATCAGTTGAACAGCTTTGCATGGGTCCACTGATATGTAATTTGGGACAACTGGGAAAAATGGCGAAAACAAATTGCTAGTTTCAACTAATGACAGCTTTAAGGAATACATAATTCATGTAAAACCTTTTTAAAACGCTATAAAGTTATAGTTAAACCCCTATACTAAAATTATAATTAGTAATTGGTGCTGTGGAATGTTAATAAAGTATCTAAAGTTGCCCGATGCCCCGGATGATCAGAATTTCTCCACGGTGTAATAGTGAACATATATTTTTGTGTCTGGATGGTATAATACAAAAAAAATTTAAATTTCATATAGAAATTTCATTCAACAACAAGCTTGTACACGCATTATTCGCCCACTAGCTGACCCACTAGATAACGAAACACACAAAGCTTAACTTTTTAACTCTTTTCATTATAATTGAAAAGTGTTATGGATTCTGCTGTCTGACGTCTGTACGACTTTCTATGCTCTCCTAAACGTAAATAAACTCGGCTTGCCGTCTTGTTTTTATACGGTATTTGAGTTTACTGTAGAATGTTCGATATTGACGATAAAGTGATTTCTTTTACAGGGACACATAAAGGAATTCGGTTTCATTATTGTCTATGAGGAATACTCGTCTGAGTTGCACTTGATTGATGTTAGGATATTTCATACACTGAGCTTGCTACGCGTGCTCCGGTATGTTTTTACAATCGAATCTCGAATTGGTGTGATTTATATTTTTAAACATACACTTTTCCAGACAAAACATATATATCTAGCTCCCACTGCCTTCGGTAGCTTATACCGGGAGCGCTCTGGTCTGTTTTGGCAAACGAACATCAAATTTACCATATATTTTACATCAAATTTATTATATATTTTTAGATGTTATATTTTAAACGAAAATCTTTCGAAACGAATTAAGGGGTCCCTGTTTTGCTTTAATTGGTGATTGCCAATTTCATTTCTGTCATGTACATTACACTTTCAATTCTAACTAAAAGTTCATGGGAAAAACCTAAACAACAAATAAACAATGTGACCTATCTTATTCTTTTCCTCTCTTTAAGTACAAAAATGGTGAAAAGAATCATCGAATATTAACTTATCACATTTTTAACATAAAAAAGAACCCCCCCCCCCCCCTCACTCTATTTCTCGCCCTCCTTTAAAATATGAAATTATATTTCCGAGTGTTGAAAAGACAGAGGGTTAATCGGATATGCCGAGAAGCAATCGCTGGCACAACAGCAAACACATTCATTAGCGATCGATGAGGATTTTTTTTTTTATGAAATCAACCTTTAATTTTTTTTAAATAGTAAATATTAATATTTTTTAATATAAAAGATACCGTTACAATCGGTAAGGTATCTTGAAAAAGTTTAAACTTTCATTTATTTATTTATTTATTTTACTAATATTTCTATCTGGAAAAATACAATGTCAGTATTAAAATGAACCGAATACATGAAGACTGAAATGGAATCAATCTGCATTCTTCAGCTTGAAATGCCACGGATTCTCCGGACGCGAGCGGAAGCAATCTTAATGCTGGTTGCCTGTCCAAAATTAAAGTTCGGCTTTTTAATTAATACGCTCATGAAGTTCTTTAATTAATATCTCGGCAAAATAACAAAAAGTGACAAATCTGAACCCCAGGTTAATTTGCATTAGGTCATTCACATTGGATTGATTTCGTCCATGATCACGTGTCTTCGCCTATCTTTAACCAAATGTTCATACTTTCTACGTAGGATAGATTCCCCTAATCATCGCCAACATACACACACACACAGACAAACTTCTTTCATTTATTAATATAGATATATATTTTGATTTTTTATTCAAACATTTAAAATTTTATGTGCTTGATACGTGTCAGATGAGGAATGGAATTCATATACGTCGTAAATCACAGACGACACAATGATCCCGAAACGCTTACCACATCGAAAGAAAATTAGACTGATATCTGGGCTAAAGAATGTTTTGCTAACGTTCATAATTTTCCTTTTTTTTCCCTTCGCGACTTATGATTTTTTTTTTTTT
The DNA here is from genome assembly GCA_963932465.1 of Maratus speciosus. NCBI lineage: Eukaryota > Metazoa > Arthropoda > Arachnida > Araneae > Salticidae > Maratus > Maratus speciosus. The sequence goes on along the minus strand of OZ010796.1, from coordinate 525,120,021 downwards.
TTTTTAGTTCCTGCACTAAAATAATGCAACAGCGTTTAATTTTAATTGAGCGACAAGCCAATTTCAGTTAACGAAAAATTCGGCTAAGGAGCATAACTCCCGAAAAAAAAAAATAATAATAAGTTTGTGAGTCGAGATATCACTGTAAATCGTTAACTCAATGTTTTAAAGCACGGAATGTGTTTAACACAAATTTTAGAGTTGAATCACTAATCAGTCTCCGAAGTTACGCATGTAACCTAGTAAATATTTTTTTTGTTTAGAAAATTGGCTTCGACGTATTTTATGCGATGCTGTTGAAATTTTTACTATACCCATCAATCAAGATTACCTTTGTCTTTACTTTTGTAAGCACTATTCTGCTACCGTTTCCGATAACTAATGTTCACCTTGGTTAATCTATGATTAAATAAGTTGAATATTGATATTAGGAAATAGCAGAACTAAAGTGCTCGCAAATTAAGGGCCGTGTCATCCATGGAGAATTAAATATGTATATAATAATAAAATGATTTATTTAATCACTAAGATAACCTGAAATGAGACTATTAATGGGTTAAATATTATATCCATTAAGCATAACTTGCAACTGCATAAATTGTATAACTACCAACTGATATGCTATGCAGGAAATTTTTAAAGATATTTTCATGATATTTTAATGTACCGTTGGGAAAAAAGGGTTAAATAAGGTTATCTCAAAATGCAGATTTTACTCCTATTTTTCAGCTTTTGCATCCGTTAAGTTAGAAGAAAGTACAATCCTCAGTAAAAGTTTACGGCCAATAATTCCGAGATGTGTAGTTTTATTCAAACTGCCAGATGGAAAATTTGACTCTATGCAAATTTAACGAAGATGTCGCTGAAGATTATGTACATGGCTGAATACTTTCCATTTATATAGTATGAGATATAGCCGCTTGATTAATTTATCACGGGTCACATATAAACTAAGTTCCTGGTTTAAAGGAATATGTAAGCAATGTAATCGTAGAAATTTGTATTGTTTCTAAAACTTTAACGATTAGTAATGAATATCTAGTTATTTTAATGTGTAGAAATTTATTTATTTGCAGCACTTGTTAGCTCGAATATGCAAGGAAAAGTTTACAAAATACTGCACAGAACAGCACTTTTAAGATTTTGACATTCATTGAACGTTCGAATTTTAGTGGAAGCTGAATATCCAAATACAGGTAATGATTCAAACAACTATTTCAAACAACATCAAAACAGCAATACGATGCAAACGTGCAAACTTAAAACAAGTAAGGATAATTTTCCACATAACACATATGGAAAAGAAATCTTTCTGAAAATTGCTTGTGCAATTTCACTGAAATTTGATATTAGAAATTTGGTTAATTTGCATATTTCATTTGTAGGTGTAAAATTTCATTGGAGCGAATCTGCCATGAAATAGGTTAACAAAAGAAGGCACAAAGTAACACATTTATTATTATTATTAGTCAAGAATCGTATTTCCGATAATGATGGATGATTGTCAGAATATAATTGATGATTGTTTGCATCGCACGACTTTAGTTGTTGGTCGGAAAATGTGACGTTATCTATAAACACTTTGTTCAATCGTTAGTTGTCGATATACAAAATTACCAAAATTATTAAGAAAGATAATACAAAAAGACATTGATGTAAGAAATGAAATATGTAAAGATTCAGTGGACGAATTTAGTGTGGATATTATACTCAGATATTTCAGAACATAACTCTTTAAAAATATAATGAATCGTTCGAAGAACGTTAAATATGTTGCTGGAAATTTCTTTCTCCAAACTAATTTAATGCAAAGTTGTGTAAACTATTTTGTGAATAACCTAAAATAACGAATAAATACTAGTTTATGTTAATTACTACTTACTTTTTAATTTTTGCCAAATTACTCCTTTAATATTGTAAATATTATATTAAAACGTTCCAGACTAATTAATTTCGGTTTGAGCGAATTTATTGATTTTATCTGCGATGTCAAAAAGAGTGTAAAATATGCGGTTTAGATCAAAATTTCTTTTGCTATGAAATGGTCAAAAATATGCAAATAATCGTAAACTTAAAAGAAAATACACTCTTGGAAATAAAACATATTTATATACAAAATTCCTTAATGAATAAAAAAAAAGCTTGATACTCAATTAATGCTAAGTATAATTTTTTATATAAATTATGATGATTCTTATTTATGCTGCAACAAATTTAAATACCTTCTTTTTCTTTAATTTTACGGTGTAGACTGCATTTATGTATATTATTATAAACGTAGGTAGTTTAATTTTTATAATGATAGCAAGATACAACTGCCTAGCCCTTTTATGCGCCTGTGTAATATACAATATTTGCAGTTAATTATAAATATTTAAAATCATAGAACTTATCTAAAAAATCAAAAACAAAATAAATTTTAAAAGGAATAATGATTAAAAAATACCAAAAGATAATAATTGTATTTATTTATCATTTCACCTTTACCCGCATATTTCGCTTCGTGTGTATAATCCTTTTGACGTATATTCCTGATTAATAAGGCTTATAGCTGGCATTCCGATTTATAATTTTACAAATTTAAACTCATTCTTCTGAATTGCATCTCAGTGTAGATTATATTTCCGAATATTTATTAAAATAGGTGTAAATATTTTAACTGGACATAATCGCAGCTGATTACCGATATTTGAAACTATAGAAAAATAGGAAATAGCCTTATAGGAGATATCGAAATTTAGTTCACGTAAACGACTTTAATCTGCGATTAATTTAAAGGATGCATAAAAGCAGTTGATCTTTGTCCTTTCCGCGAAAAGTTTACGTAAACGTATCGAAATTAATCAGATACATGTAATACGCCTTTATGTCCTTAGACCTTGTCAAAGGTTAACTAACGTGTAATGAAGACGTGTTTCAATGCTAATAGGAGAGCTGTCATTCTGGGAGATTTTCGTCTATCAATTATATGTGTCAGATAAATGTCTGCGTTTTACTAGGGCAGCGTATATCAGAGGCAGGTCGAATTACACACGAGACAACCTTTGCTATAATTATTATTTTAACGATATATTACTCGTGAAATATGCTATAGCCACATTCTATCTTGTCTACCAACAAGTTTTAAAAATATCTTATGCAATTAACGGTGTGGTAATAGATACCAGATATAAATATAATTGAATCAGTTATTGTTGGAAGAAACTAAGACCATATTGTGACATTTCTCATTTTAAGATGACTTCAGTATTTTTCACCGATTTCAGAAATGGGAGGAAGTTCCCAATTCGACGCGTATGTATTTTTTTTTTATTCATGTTCACCAATTACACCGAAACTACACGACCTATTCATGTTTTTTTTTTTTTTTTTTTTTTTTTTTTTTGAAAGAGGATACTCTCAAATTGTCCCAGTTAAATTTCATCAAAATTGAATCAGTATTTTTTAGAAATAAAAAAACAAAAACAAAATAAACATCTTTAAAATATTTTATTTTCAATGATTTTCCTCAAATGACGCAGCCTTAACTGTTTGGCCAGATTTTTCACCCCATTTATACGGTTTTGTTCCTAGGATTGTTGATTAATACAGGGTGGGAAAACAATTCCTGAAAATTTTTTAATTTCATATAAAAACAAGTAATTTGCGTACAAGAGTGCGTTTGACAAAACTGTCAATTTAATAAATAATTTCTAACTGTCTGTACAATTGGATCAGACTCGGAAAAAGCCACGCACGCAACTGCTGCTATAGCAGTACATTGCTTGCCAACAGAGTCCATTTCGAATCGCTCATTAGTAGTTTTTGAAGTCTTTATTTATTTATTTATTTATTTATTTTTGTTAAAAAGTTTTCATGTTTACTGACCATTTCGTGAGGAAAATAACTCAGTCTGAGTACTTACCTAGACAAGTTTGGGAGGGAGGAATTTAAAAATTTAGTGTTGGTAAAATATATTGAAATAAAATACTTGCTTGCAGGGTTCTCGCTACCACTCTCCATTGCCCAAATTGTGACAAATTGCTTCATTTGGCGAGTAAACGAAGAATCAGACTCGCCAAATTGCTAGTGCTCAGTTTCTGCTCTTTTTTCTTGTGTGTGTGTGTAGGCCAATATAAGCGAGATTCTTATTGGCATTACTGTACGACTGATGTCGCTTTTCATGCTCAGTCACACCATACTATTTACATTACTCTATTTATAGACATACTGACTCAACATCCATTCAGTTTAGAAACAGCAAAAGACACCGAAAGGATTATGCGATAGGTATTTCTCTATAGTCAATGAATCACTATTTATGCGCCGAAGTCGCGCCAGTGAAAATACAAACAAAATTACTCACATCAAAAGCCAAATAGAGTAAAGTTTTGCTGGAATGCGGCGTTGAAATTAGCCATTTACCATACAATTTATAAGTTGAATGGAAAGTATAATTTACCGCTCAATTTTTTCTGTCGGTTAGAGACCAAATCTCATAGCATTTTTTAGTGTATATTTTCACAATGGTAAATCAAAGATAGCTCTATTGAATTTTTATTTAGACAGTTAAAAGAATGTCTGAAAAATTTACACATTTAGAAGACATTAAGAATGTACTTATTTTTAATAGTTTCTGTAGTTTCTGCTAAAGGAATGTCTGAAACATTTACACATTTAGGAGACATGTAGAATGTATTTGTTTTTAATAGTTTCTGTATCGGATATTTGAATTTCTATTTTATAAGCAATCACAAAAAACTGGGTTATTTTAGAACATATTGAAAAAAAGGATACAATAAGGGGTTAACTATAAAATTTTCAGCGTTTTACGCCGAATTTATTTTGCTATTTTTTTTTTTTTTTCTTATTCGCCAAATCGGTAATGTTGGTCAAAAGCCAGCGACAATCCTGCTTGATTGTTAGTTGGGTGAATTAGTCCTCTAGTATTCTTCCGTTGATGGCTCATTTGGAAGAGCATTGGCGGTTTCAGCCAATACATCCTTGCTTCGAATCTTGGACACGTACTTTTTTCACTCACATAGAAATTTACAACTGTTACACTCGGAATATATCCAGCCTCGCACTCATAACTCTTATATGTTGGTAAGGCTGCACCTGCAGCATAAGATGGAATATCTTCACGAACCACAATCCTGTGGAAAACATGAGACGAAAGAGAATTCCAGTATTAAGATAATGTGTATATATATATATAATTTTGTAGAAATGGAATGCAAACAGTAATTGAAATTTTAATTGCTTGAATTTTTTATACAAATTGTTTATAAACACGTGTAAAGTGCAGTGTTTCACAGACAGTACTTGTCAGTGAATTCTAGACGTTTGCATTCGTGGAAAGCCGATTTAGCGTTCAGAGTAACAACGTGCGAATATAAAATTACACTAAAAAAATTCTGCCTCTAGCATCTAGAAGATAAATTGGGCTCTAGAGAAAATAGTTCCATGTCATCTTTTCAAATTTTAGTTCCCTTTCAAAGAGAGTTCTAGTTATCCCTATAAAAATTCAATGGTGTTTTCCAACATTATCGTGGTCAAACATATTTAAAAGTCTCTGCAAATAAATGCGAATACAAGAAGTGAGTTTTAGTTAGTATAATTCTAGTTTATGAATTAATTCTAGAAATCAAGTGATAATTTCACGCAATTCAAACTGTTCATAATATAATGTATCGTTTCTTCACCTAGAAAATTATAGACTACACTGTTAAAACTGAAGGTGACTTATCGGTGCCGTTTGAAAGATTGGGATGAAAAAACGGTATAATTCGGAACCAAGAGGCTTCGAAATGTGGTTGGGGTGCCGATTGGTTTCTCAATGGGTGATTAAAGTAATTAAGGTGTTGTGTGGTAAAAATATGGCACCCCACTGGGGGACTGGCACATAGCGCATGCGTTGTGACTTGTGTCCATCTCTTCGTCGGCAAGCGAAATCTACGGCTGTGAGCACACAGATATCGGTCAATGTCCCGATCAATATTGGCCAATATCGCGAAAGCAGTGCTGCCAGATTGGGGGCTTTTTTGTCCCCAGATTGTTGATTGTCACCGCTTTTTTTTAAATAGAAATATTCGGCATATTTAAAAACAGATTAAAAATTCTGAAAAATAAGACAAATTATACTATTTAAAAAAAGTAGTGACAGTCAAATAATCTGAATTAAAAAAGTCCACAATCTGGCAACTCTGCTCAAAAGTCACTGAATGTCAGACGTCAAATTTACAATATCTGCCGATATTCACAGATGTAACTTAAAATTAATTTTTAAAAGAAAGAATCCAAACGAATTTTTTGGATTACTAATGCGTATTGTAATACGTAAATAGCATTCTAAACAATAAAATTCAACAATTTTTCCATTTTTAAGAAAACTTGATTTTTTAATGCATTTTTTAAATGTTATTTACATTGGCCAATGTTGTAAAAATTTTATTAGTATTCCAACATTTAGAGATATATTTCGATGTTCGTAAAAACAATATCATTTTTCAAACATTTGAAGATATCTGTCGACATTTAGGATATCTGACGATGTTTGTAATCTTGACTTAAATGAATGGAAATTTCTGAAGGAACGCCCATTTCTATCATTTTTATCGAAGAGTATTTGATGGAGATGCCTGCCACGAAATTTGCATTATAAAAAAAAAATTGTTTAGAAATGTATAGTCATTTATATATATATGTATATATATTTGAAGAAAACATTACATAGCAAAATCTATTGAATTATCTATTGAATTATACATACACAAAATCTATTGAAATTGGTATGGAAATTTTTCTGTAGTACAATTTATATAAAAAATTGTAGAGATTACAATAGAAAAATTTCTCAAGAAAAGCATTTTATATTAAAATCTATTGATAGTGCTATACAAAAAAATAAGGAAATTTGCAATTATTGTTCTAAAATTATTTGTATTATAAAAAATCATGAAGTGCCTATAACGATGTTAAAATATAACAATTGTTAGTTTTATAAAAAACGACAGATGCTTTTTTTTATTAGATAATGTTTTTACATAAAAAATATCAAGTTATGAATTTTTTAATGGATACTATGTTTCTTTTTTTAAAATGGTCTCGAATTTCAGACCTTTAAAATAATTTTTTTATTATTATTATTGAAATAATACAAGTTTAGTTTTAAAAGTAGCTGATTAGTTTTCAGCATAATTTCTATTTAAATTTCTAACAAACTTAATAATAGAAAGTGATATTTAAATAAATCTTTGTTAATAGAATGTAAAAAAAGGAAGTCGATTGTGATTTAAATAGTATGAGATAATTAAATTATAATTTTGTGAAACATTTTTTCGTCACCAACAGAAAAGTCTGCTCTCACCATTTTCTAGTGAAAGTTTCTTATTGCTACATTTTCCCTGGGTAACTTTCATTATTCTTTAATAGAGCCAAAATTCTCTGCCTTATATCGAATAAGACTAGAAATCTCTTGAGCATAAAATTCTCCTATCTCAGTGAGAAGTTTATGTTCATCACATTTGAAAATCGCAGTTGTTAGGGTTCAAAAAAGAAATTAATATCTAAAAAGTCATAATTTAATACTTAGAAATGCTATTATGGAATATTAGAAATATTGGCCAACATTATAGGGGTGCCATTATTCTCTCTTGTGGTTCATCATTTCACCTTCTGGGGCACCCTAGTTTTGGGATGCCAGCCTTTCACCCTAGTCAAGGGTGCAATTCTGCCTGCCTAAGGGGGGGGGGGGGTGGTCGCTGGCGAAACAAGCTTTTCACCTCTAGGAGGTGCCATATGCAACCTGTAGTTTTAACAGCATAGAAATTCTCAATCATTTCGTATATTCATTTTATTTGTTTACCTTATTCGCATAACTCAGAAATCTATATTCTAGTTTAGTAATTTAGAAAATGACTACGTATTCATTTTAGATGAAGGCGGTATATATTATTTTTTTCAGTGTACGCTGGCGAGAAATTGTCTATAGAAATATTCAGCGTATTACAGCCGCTGTACAAGTAGAGAGCAATTTATCGTGCGAAGGTGTTTTTTAAGGACGTACCGTTTCTAGACTGCATCTATAATTAAAGAAGCTAAGAAGGCAGCAATAAAGACCATTTCATCCAAAGACCTTTAGAAATAGTTTCAGAAACTATCCTCGCAAAAGGAAAAATGATGAGATGAATACTTTAAAAGTGATTGTGCGTAACACATGCTATCAATAAATCAAATATGTAAGGAAAACCAATCTCTGAACGTTTTGACCTTAGTACACTGTAAAAAGGAATCTATGAGATTACTAAGAATTTTCTAGGAAATTGGGATGCCTAGAACTTTTTATGTAACTGAAAAAAAAATCTTGTAACAGATTCACGTTTACACTGTAAAAAAAAAAAAAAAAAAAAAAAAAAAAAAAAAAAAAAAAAAAAAAAATCTGTAATGTGACTAAGAATTTTTTAGGAAACAATTGGAAGCTTAGAACATTTTATGTAACTGTAACAAAAACAACAAAATCCCGTATTATCCTGGATTACCGATAAAATTTTAGTGAGCATAGAGGTTTCTGTAGCTTTGCAAACCTAGTTTTGTAGATTTACATATTTTTTTCTTTACAGTGTCCAGATAAAATTTTACTAAACATACAGATTTCTGAAGCTTTTACAAAAATTAGATTTGTAGATTTACATCTTTTTTATTATTATTATTTTTTATATACAGTGAAGTATAGTTTTTAACGATATATTACATACTGTTTACTCATGATTAGAAAGTACATAAACTAGGTAAGTCATATTATCGAGATAATAAAATTTCTATATTTCAAAAAATAATTCTGTGATTTTTTAAGCGCTTTTTTCAACAAATTTTTGGCAAAATTACATTTTCCCCAAGAGATAATATCTGTTTTCTAACGAAATCTACTATTTCTAGAGAAATAATAAGTTTTAGTCAATATTTTTATTAGCTACTTACAGCAAATATTTCCTGAAGCAAGAAAATATAACTGTCTTGCGCAAGGTGAAACAAATATTCAATGTTATTGCACTTTTGCCGTTTTATTTTGTAACGTTTCATCATAGTGTATCAGCAAATGAGGTACGTATACTCAAATTTCAACGAATATCCATGCCACATTTCAAAGTATTTAAACAAGTAGATAAAATATATTTAAGGAAAAACCGTAGTTTCAATAATCTGGAAAGTACGATTATAAAAAAAACGTGCACATTCCACAAAAATAGTATTAATTTTCTTTCTGTTCATAATTAATATATTTTTCTTAAACTAAAGATACCCAAAAAGAAGTAAAATTCCATTAACTCTAAAATGTAATTCTTGTCCTTACTCAACCAAAAAATGGAATATTAGATCAATAAATATAGAAAAGTAATCAACTCATTACTATATTTGTAAATATAATTATATTTTTCAATTGTGTTTTTTTTTTTTTTTTTGCATATAAATATATTTTTTCAAATAAATCATTGTGTATAAATAAATTGTATATGTTGACGCACATTGCAATGAATAAGAAGGTTATATTTTACTATGTGTAATGGCCATATCTAAGGCAATTAAATATAAATCGTATTTTATAATTATCTAGAAAGAATTTTATAGAATTTTATAATTATCTATAATTATCTTCTTACAAAAAGCTGCAATCTTATAGAATCCAGAAAAATGATTTCTAAATACATCTATTGCTTTTAGACAAATCACATTTTTTCTCAAAAAGAGCTATTTAGAAAGAAAATTTCATGAAGCAAGAAGAACATATTTTTTCTTATCCGAAATTTTAAAAAAAATTACAGATTTAAAAAAAAAAATCCCTGCCGGCCCGGCCTACAAGCAGAGGTAGATTTCGAAGTTAAGTGTAATAATTTCACAAACAAAAAATTATCATTATTAGATATAAATCCACTTTAACAGTTTTGTCTGTCTGCTTTTGACGAGTTTTTATTTCCTTTTTATATAATATCTGGTTTTATCAGAATCATGTTAAGGCGGTATTAAAAAAAATACTTTTCCATGCTCAACAACTCAAAATTTTCTGGCCCATTTTCAGATTCATAAAAAAAAAAATAATAATAATAAAATAAATAAATAAATAAATATATATATATATATATATATATACATATGAAAATGCTGACGTGATTTTTTAAAAGATTTATAAGCGACCTGTGTTTTTATTTTTCTTTCAATTAATTAAAACTTGATTAATAAACAATCATTTTCTCAGTAGGGCAATATTTTTCGTTTCTAACACAATCGCTTCGGGAAATTCTGTTCAAAATGCCCACTTTGACATCATTTCTTGAAATACATTCTGCCTCTATCAAAAAATCGATCATTACTGTACATTATATAGTTTCTGAATAAGAGAATCTAGCAATTGGATGCGTTTGAGAGCAAAAATGAATTTAAAAATGGGTAAGAAAATAGACAGTTTGGATTTGAATGCACCCTTAATAAGATGACTTTTTTCTTCAACCGCTATGAATTTTTAATTTGTTTTTGCTGTAAGAATTGGCTCTATCAAAAACTTGTCTATATAAATGTTGAAGACAATATTAAGAAGATATATGATAAATTCATGGAGATTTTATATCTTGTGAATTGATGGAGTTATGAAAATTTTTCGTCTTCAACAATTTTTTGTTTTCGTTTTTAATTTGTTTTCGTTTTTAATTTTTTTTTTTTTCGGTACGAATTGGTCCTATCAAAAACTTGTGAACATAAAAGTTGTAGATAATATTAAGGAGATGTATAATAAAATTAATTGGATTTGATATCTTGAGAATTGACGAAGCAAGGAATTTTTTTCTCCCAAAAAACCTATTTTTTGCTCAACTTGAGCCTATTTTAAATTTTATCACAAATCTGTGATGCATGAATTTTTGGCGCTATTTTTAGAAGTAATAAAAACTTTAAACTGATTTGATATGTACAAAAATTAAGAAGTTATGGGTTTTTTTCGGTTTTCACAAAACCTCTCCCTATTTCCATCCCCTTTGCCCGCTTTTGCCCATTAACGAACTTGACCGAGATTTTATGTCCCTTGATTTTATGGAACAATTCGGAAGAGATTTGTGCAGAATTGCGGAAGTTATCGTGTCCAGAAGAAAGTGATAACACAATTGCTTCGAGAAATTCCGTTCAAAATGCCCACCTTGAGATCATTTTTAAAAATATATTCTGCCTCTATCAAAAAATCGTTCATTGCGGTACATTTGATAGTTTCTGAATAATCGAATCTACCAATTAAATGCGTTTGAGAGCAAAAATGAATTTAAAAATGAGTCAGAAAATAAGCAGTTTGGATTTGGGTGCATCCTTAATGCAATGATTTTTCCAACACAATCCGCTTCCGGAAATTCGGTTCAAAATGCCCACTTTAACAGCATTTTCAAAAATATATTCTGCCTCGATAAAAAAAAATCGACCATTGCGGTACATTATATAGTTTCTGAGTAAGAAAACGTACCAATTGGAAGCCTTTGAGAGCAAAAATGAATTGTAAAATGAGTCAGAAAATAAGCAGTTTGGATTTGAATACACCCTTACTTAGATAATTTTTTTCGTCAACCACTATGTAATTTTAATTTGTTTTTGCTGTAAGAATTGGTCCTATCCAAAACTTGTCTATATAGATGTTGTAGACAATATTAAGAAGATATATGATAAATTCATGGGGATTTTATATTTTTTGAATTGACGGAGTTATGGATTCTTTACTTCTTCAAACCCTCTTTTTGTTTTCGTTTTTAATTTTTTTTTTTTTTTTTTTTTTTTTTTTTTTTTTTTTTGCGGTACGAATTGGTCGTATCAAAAACTTGTGAATATAAAAGTTGTAAATAATATTAAGGAGATTTATAATAAAATTAATTGGAATTGATATCTTGAGAACTGACGAGGTTATGAATTTTTTTTCTCCCCAAAACCCCCTTTTTTTTTGCGCCTCTAAAAATCCTTGCCGGCCCGGCCTACAGGCGGAGGTAGATTACGAAGTTAAGTATATTAATTGTACCAACAAAAACTAAATCATGATTACATATAAATCCACTTTAACAGTTTTATCTGACAGCTTTTGACGAATTTTTATTTCATTTTTATATAATATCTGGTTTTATCAGAATCATGTTAAGGCGGTATTCAAAATAAATACTTTTCCATGCTCAACAACTCGAAATTTTCTGGCACATTTTCAGATTAATTTTTAATAGAAAAATATGAAACTTGCTGACGTGATTTTTGAAAAGATTTATAAGCGACATGTGTTTTTATTTTTCTTTCAATTAATTGAAACTTGATTAATAAACAATTATTTTCTCAGTAGGACAATATTTTTCGTTTCTAACACAATCGCTTTTGTGTTCGAATCATATTTTGAAATATATTCTGCCTCTATCAAAAAATCGATCATTACGGTACATTATATAGTTTCTGAAGAAGAGAATATATCAATTGGACGCTTTTGAGAGCAAAAATTAATTTAAAAATTAGTAAGAAAATAAGCAGTTTGGATTTGAATACATTCTTAATAAGATGATTTTTTTCTTCAACCGCTATGTATTTTTGTTTTTGCTGTAAGAATTGGTCCTATCAAAAACTTGTCTATAAAAATGTTGAAGACAATATTAAGAAGATATATGATAAATTCATGGGGATTTTATATCTTGTGAATTGACGGAATTATAAAATTTTTTCTTCTTCACCCCCCTTTTTTTGTTTTCGTTTTTAATTTTTTTTGCGGTACGAATTGGTCCTATTAAAAACTTGTGAAAGCAAAAGTTGTAGATAGTTTTAAGGAGATGTATAATAAAATTAATTGGATTTGATATCTTGAGAATTGGCGAAGTTATGAATTTTTTTTCTCCCCAAAACCCCCTTTTTTTTGCGCCTCTTGAGCCCATTTTTAATTTTATCCAAAATCTGTGATACATAAATTTTTGGTTCTATTTTTAGAAGTAATAAAAACTTTAAACTGATTTGATATGTACAAAAATTAAGAAGTTATGGGTTTTTTTTTCTGTTTTCACAAAACCCCTCCCTATTTCCATTCCCCTTGGTCCGATTTTGCCCATTCACGAACTTGACCGAGATTTTATGCCCCTTGATTTTATGTATCAGTTTTGAAGAGATTTGTGCAGAATTGTGGAAGTTATCGTGTCCAGAAGATCGTGATATATATATATATATACTAGCAGGAATGACCGAGCTAAGCTCGTTCAAAATTAGCTTTGTGTTTATCTCAAAATATTATTCCAACTAAATCATTCTTGCTGTTTTAGATACAATTAGCTTGACCCTGAGACATAGTGACACAAAATGACCCACTAATCGATTTTTCTTGAACATGCGACCCTGCCCAATGGTCTTATCATGCTCGGAAACGGTATTATAAAAAAAAATTTCAAAATGTTTTGAAGAGCTTTTTAAATTTAATTATCTTGACCCTGACCCATTGTGAGCCAGAATGACCCACTAATTGAATTTTTTTGAACATGTGACCTAGCCCAATGGTCTTCTGGAGCCCGAAAAGATAGAATACAAAATTTAGTCAAAATCGTTAAAGCCGTTTTTTTAGATAAAATTAGCTGGACCCTGACCCATTGTGACCCCCCCCAAAAAAACCAATAATAAAATTTTCTCGAACATGTGACTTAGCCCAATTCTCTTCTCATGCCCAGAAGCGGTATAGTATAAAATTTGTTCAAAATGTTTTGAGCATGTTTTTAGATTCAATTAGCTTGACCCTGGCCCATTGTGACCCAACATGACCCACTAATTGAATTTTCTCGAACATGTGACTTAGCCCAAACGTCATCTCATGACCAGAAACGGCCGTATATTAAAAAAAATTGTGAAAATGCCTGAAAAATTTTTTTTAGATGTAAATAGCTTGACCCTGACTCATAATGACCCACTAATCGAATTTTCTCAAACACGTGACCCATCCCAATGGTATTTTTGTGCCCGAAAACGATGGCTTACAGAATTTCGTCAAAATAGTAGAGACGCTATCTAGATAAACTTAGCTGGATTCACGGTGACCCAAAAATGACCCACTAATCGAATTTTTTTGAACACGTTACCCATCCCAATGGTATTTTCGTGCCCGAAAATTGTTAGATACTAAATTTAGTCAAAATCGAATGAGCCGTTCTCTACATATAATTAGCTTGACCCTGACCCATTATGACCCAAAGTGACCCACTAATCAAATTTTTTCGAGCACGAGACCCATCCCAATGGTCTTTTCGTGCCCGAAAACAGCAGGGTGCAAAATTTCGTCAAAATCGTTAGAGCTGTTATCTAGATAACTTAGATTGATCCACGGTGACCCAAAAATGACCCACTAATCGAACTTTCTCGAACATGTGACTTAGCCCAATGGTCTTCTCATAATCCAAAACTGTAGAATATAGAGTTTAGTGAAAATCGTTAGAGCCGTTTTTTAGATAAAAATAGCTTGACCTACAGTGACCAAAAAATGACCCATTAATCGAATTTTCTCGAACACGTGACTCATTTCAATGGTCTTTTTGTGCCCGAAAATGGTTAGATACAAAATTTAGTCAAAATCGATTGAGCCATTCTTTAGATATAATTAGCTTGACCCCAACCCATTATGACCCAAAATGACCCACTAATCGAATTTTCTCGAACATGAGGCCCATCCCAATGGTCTTTTCGTGCCCGAAAATGCTTAGATACAAAATTCAGTCAAAACTGATTGAGCCGTTCTTTAGATATAATTAGCTTGACCCTGACCCATTATGACCCAAAGTGACCCACTAATCAAATTTTTTTGAACACGAGACCCATCCCAATGGTCTTTTCGTGCCCGAAAACAGCAGGGTGCAAAATTTCGTCAAAATCGTTCGAGCAGTTATCTAGATAACTTAGATTGATCCACGGTGACCCAAAAATGACCCACTAATCGAATTTTCTCGAACATGTGACTTAGCCCAATGGTCTTCTCATAATCCAAAACTGTAGAATATAGAGTTTAGTGAAAATCGTTAGAGCCGTTTTTTAGATAAAAATAGTTTGACCCACAGTGACCCCAAAATGAGCCACAAATAGAAATTTCTCGAACACGTGACCTAGCCCTATAGTCTTCTCGTACCCGAAAATGGTTGGATACAAAATTTAGTCAAAATTGATTGAGCCGTTCTTTAGATATAATTAGCTTGACCCTGACCCATTATGACCCAAACTCACGCACTAATCTAATTTTCTCGAACACGAGACTCATCCCAATGGTCTTTTCGTGCCCGAAAACGGTAGGGTGCAAAATCGTTAGAGCCGTTCTCAAGATAAAATTTACATACACACACACACACAATTTTTGCTGGCATTATAGTATAAGATATATATATATATGAAAGGATGAAACCTCTTTTTAAATTCAAAATTCCAAAAATTTAAACTAAAATCCGAAGTCTCTTTCAACTAACTTTAAATCTCTTTCTAAAACCAGTTTTACCCCTTGTAACTTTGTTTCCCAGCAATACATCTTATTACTTTCAGATATCATTTTCGGACGATCTTTAAGAGTAAAAATGCTGACGTTCGGAATATTCTCATTCAGTTGTGGTTAGCCGATTTCCGGGCCGGCCAAGCCCAGGTCTTGCATCTGAGCCTGGACAATCAATCAAAAGCTAATCAACCAATTAAAGAAATGTTCCTCCCAATTTTGCAACTCTGCCCTCTGCTGGAAAATATGACAAGCCCCAAGATATTAACTAAAACCCGCGCCAAAAACGAGAGAATTTGCAGATTTGAGAAGCCTGTCAAACCTACGGCCATGTAGCGCTCTTAACATAATCAACGTAACGGGCTCGAGGACCTCCGATCGGACTCGCGATGGGACTGTAAGATGAACGGCGAAATAAATGAGTTCGGTCTACCAAAAGGTCCCCGAGTCCAATTATTATACAAGTATGACACCCCAAGATGGACTTACATCTGTGTACGGACACATGCCGGGAAGTGAACGGCTCGCGACTACCCTATACAAGTCCGGAACGCTCGTGAAATATCCTTACATATATAAAGTTTTTTACTGATGGTGGTTTTGGGTTCTAAGGGTCATGATCGGTGTAGATCTGCAAAAAATTTTCAGAAATTCAAACATAGGAACGACGCCAATAGGTAGTATTTCATACGAAATCTACCTAAAAAAAATTAATGAGCTTCAAATTTTTATGCTTGTAAATCAAGCTATGTTTTGAAAATTTATTTTCTTTTTCTTTCGTATATAACGTAACTCATCAGTTAATCAATTATAAACAAAGGTGCCCATAATTAAACTGACAGTACTCAGAGTGTTCTGTAGAGCGATCTAATTAAGAGAATGACGACAAATTTTGTAAGAAGATTAAACAAAACTGGGGACGAAGGATTCAGCGAAAAAAAAAAAAAATTATTTCCAAAAGTCACTGCTAGGGGAATATGTGGCGCTGTATAAAAGAAAAAAAAAGATTAAAAAAAAAAAAAAAAATCAATACTCAAAGCGTTAAGGGGACGAGGGACCTTAAAAACCTTAAAAATCAATTCTTTATTTTTTGTAAATTTCACTTTAAATATTATTCAAGGGTACATTATATGCATTATGGCAAGCATTTATCACAAAAAAAAAAAAAAAAAAAAAAAAAAAAATGAGAAAAAAATGGAGTTTTACGCGTCGTTGTCGTAGAAATCTTAGAAATGCCCCCTGCGCATTTTATATCAACGAAAATCCCCAATATTTTTTATAAAAGTTTGGTTTATACACATAAATAAAACTGTGCATCAAATTTGATATATTTGAAAATAAAGGTATGAAAAAAAAAATTCAAAATTTTTTGAAATTTTTTCGAAAAAATTTTAAAATTTAATTTTTTTATTAAATTTAACTTTTTTTTAAACTAAATTATTGGGGATTTTCATTGATATGGAACGCGCAGGTGGCATTTCGGAGATTTTTAAGACGACGTGTAAAATTCCAGTTTTTTCTCACAAATAACATTTTTATTTAATTTTTTTTTAATTTTATTATTATTTTTTTTTTTTGTAATAAGTGCATGCCATAATGCATATAATGTACCTTTGAGTAATATTTAAAGTGAAATTTACAAAAAATAAAAAAAATTATTTTTAAGTCCCTCGTCCCCTTAAATGTGCCACATAAAAGGCAATTAATTATTTTTCAGTTCTGATTCTGCATTTTTTAAAACTCTCTTTTCTGTTACATAGCGTCACATATTTCCCTAGCTGTGACTTTTCGAACTAATTTATTATTTCGCGGAATCCTTCGTCCCCCCGTTTTGTTTAATCTTCTTACAAAATTTGGCGTCATTCTCTCAATTAGATCGCACTACAGAACAGTCTGAGTATTGACAGTTTAATTATGGCCACCTTGTACATTGTGTTTCTGATGACTAATACTACTTGGCTAAGAAACACAGGAGACTAGATCTCCAAGGCACAGGGCGAAGGGGCGAGGGAAGCATTTATTTGCCGATACACCACAAATCCAGAAGTCCGAATTGGTTTGAATGATTTATTCTGAACCTTTCTGGAAGGGAAAGGGGGTATCTCCCAGCTCGGTACCTCTCTCCTAGCGAGAAGACTCTGCTCGCGGCTAAATTTCATGTCTGTATAATAGACCGGGAGCCGGCAGCACAGAAAGTCACCTCATCGAGTTCACGGCTGAAATTTCAGAATTAGTTAAAACTCGATATGCATATTAAAACGCAATCGGTCTGCCAAGTCATATCTTGGTGGAAAACGACTGAAAACCCGATTTTAGCAGTTGATTCGTACGTTTACTATTGCGTTTTCCTGCTCCCCTTCTTCCATGTTTTCATACTTTTTGGTTCAGATAAACATAATGGTAAACCTACGAGTCGACCGCTAAAATCAGGTTTTCAGTTGTTTTCCACCAAGTTATGACTTCGCAGACCGATTGCGTTTTAATATGCGTATCGAGTTTTAACTAATTCTGGAATTTCACACGTGAACTCGATGAGGTGATTGTCTGTGTTGCCGGCTCCCGGTCTATATGGCATCAATTCTTTACAAACAGCAGCAAAGCGTTCCCAAGAGTCACCTTAAAAAATAATGACCTAACCCGATATGGCTGAACATCTCTGTTCTGATGGGTACCGGTACAGAGTCGTATGGGGTTAGGAATCAAAAACAGTTTTGCCGATTGGGAGTTTTTAAATTCAGATATATGCCACTATTACCGAATAGTAATATTCGCATTTTAGCTATATATTAAATTAGTCAAATATAATACTCTTCGGTAATAACGATATATTTTTTAATAAAAATTCTGTCCAGGTGGCAACACTCATTAAATATGCATACGCATGTTTGAGCGAATAACAAAGTCTTATTTTCTCTGTTAAAGCGATTAGGTATAATAGAATTATAAATAATATTATATATAATTACACTATAGGGCCATTAATGACTGGACACTTTCAATTTTAGACATTTTGCGAATATTTAAAAATATATTTCTCGGATTTTCCTGGAACTTCAGGATTATGAAGAATATCTTCTACTTCATATTTATCAATGGCGATTTGATCAGAATGACAATTAGAGGGCCAACAAAAAAAAAAAATCCAAGAAAAATAATAATGTTTGGGATCACCCTGTAAAATAAAATGCACGAAATGATCTATCGCTATAGCGAATTTATGGATATTTTACAATAAGGTAAAGCGAGGAGAGTCTGCGCACATTTCAAAAGAATAATAATAAAAAATCTAAATATTAATATTTTGCTAAAGTATGCATGAATAATTTTGACTTCATTTGTTTTTTATGTCTTTCCATTGTTATTTTGTTGTTATACTGTAATTTAATAGAACAGCAGTAATAAAACCAAGAAAACTATTTTGCGCAATCTCTCCTTACAGGGTAGGAGGGAATGCGCACATGTGTAGGAGAGATTGTGCAGATAGGTAGAAGAGATTGTTATTAATAATAACAACAATTAAATTGTTAACAATAATAATTACACTTAATCGACATTGTTGAAAGGTTTTTGTGAGTAAATATTATTGTATTAGGAGTGAATATTTCAACCAAATGTTTAAATAATAAATAAAAGAAAGAATTTTAACAAAAGTTAAAAATTTTAATTTAAGAAGATTAAAATATCCGAAAAGGCAAGCCGTACTAAGATTACCAATAACATTAATCTAGTTGATAACATGTTTAACTTGAAAATTACTTCATTTCCATATCCACAGTTTCATTGTATTTTGATTGCTAAACGAAGTTGTCGTCGTTCACAATCGATGCACTTATTGTGGTAAATCGTGCATCTTTCGTGTAATCACCTGCAACAAGCAATACATTGAATCCAGTCAGTTGTCGAAGTTATGTCCTGGTACAGTTCCAGGCATTCAGTGCACTCATCCTGCACTCATTCTCACTGACCTTCGGTTTTTTCCCTTTTAGTTTTTTATCCCACTTTTTGTGAAAACACCTTATCTTCAGCATTTTTTTTTTTTTTGTTTTTTGTTTTTTTTTGTAGCGGCATATTTCTTAATTCTTTTTTCATGTATATTTTGTGGATCAGTAACATTAGTTGAACTCTGTTTCCTTTTGATTTCGATGGCATGGCACTACTTGGGATAGGTGAAAGCTTTTCCAAAACATTGTATTAGAAAATTTATTTTAGTTAACAAAATTAATTTATTACCAAATTAATTGTCCATAAATTAAAAAATATATATAAATAATTAATTAAATTATTAACAAATATATTATTAAATTATTAACAAATATATTAATAATTTATTAACAAAAATAATGACATAAAATTAATTTAATAACAACTGTATTGTTAATTTATTAATAAAATTTTTATCTGCAAAATTATATTTTTGCAAATTAATTTGTTGCCAAATTTAGTTTTAATAATTATGTGTTTTTCCGAAATTATTTCAAAATTGATTCATTCATACGTTTTACACGTAATTTGTAATTCATACAAATTTATCAATAATCTGTGTAATCTCTCCTAGCACTTAAACTTATGGGGAAATGCGCCATCTCTCCTAAGTAGCAGATGCGTAAACTCTCCTATTTTGGGAGGAGAGATTGCGCGGCCTTTTATTTAAATATGATCACTTCTAAAATGAATTGTTGGTGTTCGCATACTTAGTCCAGGTTAGTTGTTTATAAGAAATCGTTTAAGTTCAAAATATTTTGTATTACTGACGTTCTATAAAAATTCTAACGAACAGTTATGAAAATTCAAGCACTTACTTTGGAAAAACAAAACAAAATAGCACTGCTTTATGCAAGACGCTTGGAAAAATCAATATGCACATTCATGTAGACACTGCACTAATGCTGCTGTACAACTACCTGGAGTCGCTGCGCGCGCACTCTAGTCCCTCCCGTCGAATCTCTTTTTGCGCAATCTCTCCTACCGCGCGAACTCTCCTCGCTTTACTATATATGTATTCATTTGTGGAAGACTAGAACGTATAATCATGGGGATATTTCGATTAAGTTTTTTACAGTGTTTTTTGCAGGTTTTTTTTTTTTTTTTTACCACATTTAACGACAGTTTCGGAAAATTTGACAAAATGTAGTAGAAATAATATGGTGTATTTGTAATGTAAATATATTAAATATTTGATGAAATATGAGCAGTTGAATGAAATATTTTTTTTTTTTTACCTGCGCAGGCGCGTACGATAAAAAATAATTTTTTTTCGTGATTTGATAGCCAAATCTATGGAGCAATTCATAAAAAAAGTCAGTCAAATATCGATAAAATTCAGAAAGATATCGGCAATATTATGAGCGAATTTTTAGTTGCTCTCTAAAAGCTTCTGAATGATAAGGGACTTTCTACAAATTGTCATTTTTTTCTAGCTTTCAGAAAAGGAGTTTGTCTAAAAATCAGGTCAGTCTATTGCCGATATCTTTCTGAATCGTCACAATATTTGACTGCCTTTTTTTTTTTTTTTTTTTTTTTTTTTTTTTTGAGTTTCCCCATAAAGTTGACTATCAAATCATGAAAAAAAAAATATATATATATTTTTTTATCGTGTGCACATGCGCAGATAAAATATATTTCATTCAACTGCTCACATTTAATCAAATATTAAATATATTTACATTCCAATTACACCATATTATTTCTAGTACATTTTGTCAAATTTTCTGAAACTGGCGTTAAATATAGTAAAAAACCCTGCATGATATAAACAAAAAACATGCAAGAATTTTTTGAACATAAAAAAAATCGATATATCTCCATGAATATACTTGCTATTCTTACACAAACGAATACATATATTGTACAATGTCCATATATTCGTAAATTACGGCGATAGGTCATTTCGTGCATTTTATTTTACAGGGTGGTTCCAAACATATTCCTTTTCTTTGATTTTTTATTGGCCCCCTAATTGACCTTCTGATCAAACCGCCGTTAATAAATATGAATAAGAACATAGTGTCTAGTCATTGATGAGCAATATAGTTTATATTATATTATGTTATAATTATATCACTTTTCGACAAATTGAAAAGTATGATTGTTACATAAAGTGTGCTTTCTACAGAAATGATATCCCTTTTCTAAGAAAATCTACTTTTTCGCGTTATTTTCAAATATCTCGCTCAAATTTTAACATTTTTGAATGTTTTTTTTTTTTTTTTTTTTTTTTTTTTTTTTTTTTTTTTTTTTTGCATAGGATAGCTGAGAACGAGCTACAACCGGGCTAGTTTTTACTTTTTCGATTTCGGTTTGAGATTCTTTTAAAAAAATTACTTTTACTTTCGGAACCGGTTGGAACCGTATCTGAAATTAAAACTATCCTAATATAAAAAAATCTATAACCAAAATCAAAATAGTAAAAACTAGCCCGGATGTAGATCGTCCTCACACTGTAAAAAAAATTCCGCAACGTTCCTGGGAAAAAATGGGCAGCTGAGTTGCCCATTATTTCCAAGAAACATTTCTTGAAAATGACTGGTACTTTACTGTATATGTTAAAAACTTTCTACAGAAATGCCAGTAAGTTTCCTGCGAAATACCAGGAATATTTCTGTTGACAGCAAAACATTACTGACATATTCAAGGCTAGAGTAGCACAAGAGCGAAAAATGTTCAGACCAGGGATCGAACCTGGATACTTGGCGTGCCGTGCCAATGCCTTACCTGTTAGGCTATCCGGACCGATACCTGGCTGACATAATTCACTCTGGATGTTCGTTCCCTTCATTATGACATTACTGACATTTCACAGCATGTGGGATCCGCAGACGATTTTTACATTTCCAGTTGACAATTTTCGCTTTATTATCATTATTTGTTAGAAGGAAAAAATATTTTGAAATTGACATCAAAATTATTATTTATAATTTACACGAAAAAATAAATTTTCAGTTAAAATTCAATAAAGTAAATATATATGTGATATATTGTTTCTGAACTTTGCTTAAAATATAAAAATATATAAATGTAAATAATAATTAGAAAAAAAATCTAGACATAAAATATTTTGGATTTTCGTCAGTGATTATGTTAGTTTACAAGTTAGATAAAATACATATAAATTTTCATGAAAAAAAAACCTAAACGTAATTGTATATTTTTTCCGAAAAAAAAAAATCACATTTGCAGCAATTCAAAGTGTCAAATATATGTCAAATTTAAATCAAATTGTAAGAAAGTGTTAAAATATAAAATTAATTAAAAAAGAAAAAAAAAGTCAAGAGGTAGCATCGAACCCGGGCCGTACGGGTGGCGTGCAAGCTTTCATCGTCCACACCACGAAAGACACGTTGAGAGTTGCAAACTAATGGGTATTTGAAACGTATGCTAAAACTCGGCATCTAATTTCTGAAAATCTAAGGCCCATTTGAAGACATCCTTTCACAAGAATAATTAGAGATAAGAACTCTAAAACATACTTTAAATTAATCAAAATAGGTGAGAATCATATTTGATTGTCCCCTGGTTAATGCAGATCCAAATAATAGGTGTATTTTTTTTTACACAGTCTGCTCGTTAAAGATTTCACAGACAAGTACGAGAGATAATCTCTTAGTGATGTCACAGAGGTATTGTATTTTCATCTGAATTATCTTGACAATAGAGACGTAAAGGATTATGTCGTCTATTGATTTATTTGCATTCCATATTGATTTTTTTACATTCATTTAAGGAATTCGTTTTCGACACTCGCGCGCGAGCAACGGATTATAGGAAAAAAAAATAATAAATGGCGGCCGCAGCGTTTTGCTGTTTCCAACTTTTGTTCAGGAACGTTTCAGATAGGAAAACCAGAATTTCACAGGAAAGAGCTAAATTATTCTGAAAACCTGATAAAAGGCGAAACGTTCCTGGATTTTACATGGAAAGTTACCATTTTTTTTTTACAGTGCAGCTATCCTATGCAAACGAATCATCTAAAAATATTAAAATTCCAGCAAGATATTTGAAAATAATTTCCCCATACGATTAACATTATCATCCGGGTCTTTTTGAGTGACTAGTGTGGTCTCTTAAGGGGGTCCGGGACACATTTTAAAATAATTTTTATTTATTGAGTTAAAATTTTGAATTTTTTTGTGGTGGTTAACCATATCATTTGTAAACAAAATCACATGACAAAACTTCTCATCATTTTTTTTACAAAAATTTAAACATTTGTTTAAAAAGTGGCGTAATTTAAAATCGTTATAACTCGAAATATTATTTGTAGAATTTCAATTTTAATTATTTAAATAAACTGAAATATATAAGTTTTAATAAAGATTCAGAATTTTTAAAAATATTAATTAAAAAACTATTTAAAAATATTTAAAGTAAAAATTAAGAAAAAAAATGATGTAACTTAAAAAAAAATCATATTTTCAAAAGTAAATATATATATATTTTTTAATTTTCTGAATCAAAATTAAAGTAAACTAATTGAAAAAAGACACTTTCCAAGTTTGAACAATATACCTTTAATGGTTCTTGAGTTCTAACAATTTAAATATGAGAAATGGTGAAAAAACCCATTTTGAAGAAAAGCGCATTTTCACAAGAAGTCGTTTGCATGACAACCATTGCTTATAATCTAGATTTTGAAAACAAACCAAAACAAAAAAATTAATATGTTCTGTTCTAATAAGGATAGAAACATGATTCAAGCGTAATTTTAAGCAGAAAAAAGCGGAGAATCTTTTACTGCAATAAAATATTTGTAAAAGATTTTTGTACCCCGGACCCCCTTAAATGATTTCTTCTCATTTAAAAAAGAATCAAAATGCCAATTCACACGAAAAGTTTTTGAAGCTAAAATATTATCTTTTTTTCATTACCCAAACAAAAAATATTCCGTTAAAGCAATAAATGTAAAAAGATAATCATTTCGGTATTCTTATACTTTATTAAATTTTTAAATTTAAAAATGTTTTTAAATATAAATATTTTACACCATTTAATTGTACTCTATAAATAATTTATTCATGAGATAAACAGTCACACATATAATATAAACAAGAATAAATAGGACTTTTCATTGAATGCATGTTTGTTATAAAACGTGTGCTTTCCGGAAATAATTTATTTTCTTTAAAATTCTACTACTGCCAGAATTAAAAAAACAAGTAAACCGAATAATTTATGGAGCAAGAAAAGAAAAAAATGCTGTATTAAAGCGAAAAATACAGACAGCTATTTTTTCTATTAATTTAAATGTAAAAAATATTATATTTATGTACTTTTAGGTAGCTTTCATTAAAAAAAGCTACCTATTGCAGCCGTTCGGAGGAAAGCGATTTAAAAAAATTTTGGTATATTTTCATCGATCATGACCCCCAGACCCCGAAACCACCCTCCATTCAAAAGTTGATATATATATATATATATATATATATATATATATATATATATATATATATATATATATCCATATATATATATATATATATATATATCCATATATATATATATATATATATATATATATCTGATCTTTGTCATACTGTAACTCTCGTATTTATGAACCGATTTGGATGAAACTCGGTGTGTACATAGTACATACCAATGCCTCGACCGAGTTCGTTGGCCAGCTTCATCCGCCATTTTGTTTCAAAATGGCGGCCATTTACATTTTTAAAAAAATTTAAAATTTGAAATGTGATACCAAAAAATTGAAAATTGAAAAATATTTTTGTCTTATGCGTTTGACCTTGATACAAAGATTTCGGAGCAGTTTTGTTTCGTTTATATCTTAAAAAATGTCTGAATTATAGCACTTTGAATTTCTAGCGTGGCTGACATTTTGAAACGTCCTTATATTTGTCACCCGATAACAGGCCTATTCATGAACCGATATGGATGTACCTTGGTGTGTACAAAGTACATACCAATGTCTCGACCGAGTTCGTTGGCCAGCTTCATCCGCCATCTTGTTTCAAAATGGCGTCCATTTTTAAAAAAATTTAAAATTTAAAATGAGGATCAAAAAATTGAAAAAGATTTTTTCCTTATGTGTTTGACTTTAATATAAAGATTCCGGAACAACTTTTGTTTCGTCTATATCTAGAAAAATGGCTGAGTTATAGCATTTTTAATTTCTATTGTGGCTGACATTTTGAAACGACCTGATTTTTGTCACGCGATAACAGGCGCATTTATGAACCGATTTGGATGTAACTTGGTGTGTACATAGTGTATACCGATGTGTCGACCGAGTTCGTAGGCAACCTTCATTCGCCATTTTGATTCAAAAGGGAACATTTAAAAAAAAATTATTTAAAATTTAAAATGAGGTATGAAAAAATTGGTAAATGTAAAAGGTTTTTTTATGTGTTTGACCTTGATTCAAAGATTTCAGGGCAGTTTTTTTCGTCTACATCTTTAAAAAAGGTCGAGTTATAGCACTTTGAAATTTCTAGCATGGCTGACATTTTGAAACGATCTGATATTTGTCACGCAATAACACACGTATTTATTAACCTATTTGGATGTAAGAAGGCATTTGGATAGTATATAGCAATGTCTGCTAAGTTCACTGGCAAGCTTCATCCGCCATCTTGAATCAAAATGGCGGCCATTAAATTAAAAAAAATTATATTTAAAGTGAAGTACAAAAAATTTAGAAATTGAAAAAGGTTTCTTTCTTAAGTATCTGACTTTGATATAAGGATTCCGGAGCATTTTTTGTTTTGTCTTTATGTAAAAAAAGGGCTCAGATACAGCAGTTTGAATTTCATTATGTGGGTGACATTTTGAAAAATCTGATTTTTGCCTGCGACAGCACTCATATATATCAACCGATTCCGATGTGAGAGAGCGTGCGCACAGGAATTACTAAGGTCTCGACCAAGTTCGCTGGTTAGCCTCATCCACCATGTTGTCTTAAAATGGCAGGCACTTCACATATCGCCGAATTTGGAAACCAAATATAACTTTAAATAAAATCAACTTGGATAAAGCTGACTAATTTCGCGAAATTCTCATTCATAAGGATTTAGTATTGATAAAAATTAATATTGAATCTTCTATAATCGGTTTCCACTAAATTGAGCTTCGTGTGTTTGAATAACATAAGCTAGCTATTCAAAAATAAGGAATTTGAAAGCTACCTCTTCCTCCCGGCACTGGCCGGAAGGACTTTTTAATTTTTCTTTTATATATAAATATTTTTCGCCAAATAATCATACTGCGTAAACAAATAAGATCATCAGCTCATTTCGATGAATAACAAGGTCACACTTCATCGCCACAAGATATAATAAAAATGAGAATAAGTCGTACTTTTCTTCGACCTGGGTATTTCTTTTGTTTGAAAAAATATGTTTTTCAAAGAAATAAATTATCTTATCTAAATAAATATAAAACGATTTATACACATATATATACATATATATATATATATTTCATCACTACTTTAAAATGCAAAAACACCATAACTCCGAAAAGAAAGTGTATATCTGCAATATATAACTATAAAAAACTCATAAACTTTCAAAAAACAGGTAAAAGACAAACAAAAATACACGCAAAATAACAGTCTGTTCTTCATCAGTGGGAGGACAGACAGACCTAACTCCACCCTCACTATTAAAAATCTGATTTGTGGAATTGGAATGGAGAAAAATTATTCTATTACAGCAGCTAATTTATTTTTGTTTTATTATGAATTTAAGTATACAATGAAATATAATAAATCTTTAAATTCTTTAGGCATGTTGATGATATTTTGATTTTTAACCCTCCGTCTACCAGACGGGTCCAATGGGCCCGATGGGTACATTCGAAATATTTATTCTAACCAGAAATTTCTTTAAAATAAACTAAATGTGTAAACCAGACAATAATGAGTTAAGTAAATAAGTTCCATAGTTTTAAATAAGAATTCTGATGTGCAATATTTTTATAAAACTTGAGTAAAATTTTCGGTAGTTCTAGGGTTAATTTTGATTTTACTAACGAATATGAAAATATATATCCTAAATGTTTAAAGTTGAATAGGGCAAACTGTGATGATTATAATGCAGAATTTTTGGATATATCCTTTAAAATTATTGATAATAAGTTAACTTTGGATTTGTATGATAAAAGAAATAGTTTTCAAATTTTTACAAGAAGTATGCCACATTGGTTTTCTAATTTGCATTAAAAATCTTACATAAATATTATAATTAATCAATTAATTCGTTTTAATAAAATTTGTGGCAGAGATAGTAATTTTTATAGGCAGATTTTTAAATTTTTGGCTAATCTTTGTTACAATAATAATTATCCTATACAGTTTTTGAAATAATATTTAAAGATAGTTTTGAAAAGTGAGTGGTAACATTGGGAATTGGTGGCGTGAGCAACTTATGGCGGCATCCCTCCAGAACATTCCATATGATACGTAAATTCTAATGTCTTGTTTAAAGAACGGATTTGCGAGGATGTTTTGAATCAAAGGAGGTATGCAGATATGGATTTCAAGTTTTTGACAATGGACTTGGAGAGAATATTAATAGTTTTGTTATTGACAGGTGAAGAACATTATACAGGTACTGTCTTCATGTTTTTAAAATTTTTCCTTGCAGGTTCGGGTGGGTGCACGTTCTTCTGCATTCATACGTGTTATGTTAATTTCATTTGTTTATATTTAAATTGTAAATTTTAAAGTAATTTTCTAAAAGATCATTTTTTTAAGGAATTTTGTTTTTGTATTTTAAATTATGCTTTGTTTTGTATAAATTTGATTTATTTTAGCCTCTTTGAATTTAGTTTCTTAAATGACAATATTTTTTTCTGTATTGAGTGCAGGATGTATGTGTGATCAGAAACCTGCAGATTTTTAACAGTGGGGGTGGAGTTAGGTCTGTCTGTCCTCCCACTGATTAAGAACATACTGTTATTTTGCCTGTGTTTGTTTGTTTTTTACCTGTATTTTTGAAAGTTTATGAGTTTTTTATAGTTTTTTATATATTGCAGATATACACTTTCTTTTGGGAGTTACGGTATTTTTGCATTTTAAAGTAGTGGTGAAATACATTTTGTTGCATTTGACATGAGCTGCGATTAGCGCTAGTTGTGCAATATTTTTTCATTATTTATATATAAAATATTGCTGTATATGACTTAGGTGAGCTGCATTTTTGCGCTTCTAGCATATATATTTATACATATCCATTACGGCTTTGAAAGTTGGTGTAAATCTTGTTTTTATTGTTTTTGTTGTTTATTGGCATATTAAGCCTAAGTGCTTACAATTTTTTTTTGCACAAATAAGTTGCAATATATATCTAGATAAAAATTATGAGATATTATAAATGTAAAAAACAAAAGATGAAAGACGTGTGTTGTTGGTCATGCCGACAGTCCACTACAATTTAATGAATATATCCCTTTTTGCAAATATAATAATATAATTTATAAAATTGATTTTTTAACTTGACAGCAAAGTTATGTACGGCAGACAGAAGGTGAATTACATGTTAGAATTAATCAGCATATCTCGGATGTTTATAATGATAATAAGAAATACCCCACTTTTGAGATTTTACATTTTAGAATTCATAGTTTCTGTAATATTAATATTCACATTTTAGATCATGTCGAAGTAAAAAGTAATAGATTGGATTAATAAAATGATTATATGTTTAAGTTTAAAACAATATATCCCTATGGTTTAAATACATTGGTTAACAAAGTTAATTTAATGAAGGTTCATAATGTACATGATTTATTTTATAATTTTAATGATAAAGTTGTTATAAAAAGAGGAAAAGGGGGGTTTCGTAAATTTGTTAAAGATATCAATCATGTAATTCCTAATATATGGATTAAGGATTTGGAAATTAATTTTGATAAAAATTATAGTGTTAAAAATGTTAAAATTGAGGTTTTTAAATTGAGGATTAATATACTTAAGAAAATTTAAAAATGTCTTGATCCTTTCAAATTTAAGAATTTACAATTTAAGGATTTATTATATGATTTAATTAATTTTAAGTTATTGAACAGAAATGATTTTAATAAAGATGTAATTTATTTTAATATGAAATTTCAACAAAAATCATTTGATAATTTAAATTTAAATGTAATATGGAAAGATATTTACCACTTTTTCCTCTTAAAGATTGTATTATTTCATTTGCATATAATTATTCTAAACCATTAAGTAAAAAGATTTTTAATTATAGACAAATAGCTTTTTCAGATGTAAATACATCTTTAACTTGTTCTTGGAATAATGTGGAACATAAAGATTTTATCGACAACTATCGTGGTCATATAATTACAGGCAATCTTGATATAATTAAGAATAAAAATGTAAAATATTTAATGAATTTTGGTACAAAATTTAGAATTAATAGTAAAATTAGTAACAGAAAAGCACTAAAGATTTTTAAGGATAATGTGAATAATTTTATAATGAAACATAGTTATAAGTTTAGTATGCCTCTAGAGTCATTTTTTGAATGGATATCTCAACATTTGGGGCATTTCAGTAATTTTTTGAAGGATTATTTAAATTCAGATAAGTATGAATATCAAACTTTTAATGATGAAGATAAAGAATTTATTGAAAATTTACATAATAGTTTTGTTATTGTCCCTGTGGACAAAGCCGCCAACAATTATGCAATAATATGTAAGAAATTTTACATCGAAAAAATACAAGGTGAATTAGGTAATGTAGATTTTTATGCATAGGTTAATATTGATAAAAATCCTTTTTTTTAAAAAAAATTTTGCACATAAAAAGAAAGTTAAAAGTATGTTTTCTTACAATTTTGAAGTTTCTAATCATCGCTGTTTGCCATTTATTTTTTTAACACCTAAATTTCGTAAAGATCCGATTAAATTTAGGTTTATTTGCAGTAATTTTAAAAGTGTTAATAGAAATTTTAATATTGGTTTACAGAATTTATTAAAAAAGATATATGGTTTTTTAAAATGTAAATTTAAGAAGTATAGTCACTTTTGGTGAATTGATAATAGTATCGAAATTTTGGACAAACTGCCTTTGACTCCTCTGAAAATGCAGGTATTCGACTTTGAAAATCTGTTCACCAATATACCTATTGATTGTCTTTATAATGTTTTAATGAATATTTTTGATTTATTTTATTTAAATGAAGAATTAAATATTAATAGAGATTTACTTTTAAGTTTATGTCATTTCTGCTTTTATAATAATTATGTAACTTTCAACAATAATACATTTAATCAGATTTGTGGAATTGGAATGGGGACAAATTATTCTAGTACAGCAGCTAATTTATTTTGTTTTTATTATGAATTTAAGTATAAAATGAAATATAATAAATCTTTAAAAGTCTTTAGGCATGCTGATGATATTTTGATTTTTAATTTTGATTTTACTAACGAATATGAAAATATATATCCTAAATGTTTAAAGTTGAATAGGGCAAACTGTGATGATTATAATGCAGAATTTTTGGATATTTCCTTTAAAATTATTGATAATAAGTTAACTTTAGATTTGTATGATAAAAGAAATAGTTTTCCATTTTTTACACGAAGTATGCCACACTGGTTTTCTAATTTACATTAAAAAATTTACATAAATATTATAATTAATCAATTAATTCGTTTTAATAAAATTTGTGGCAGAGATAGTAATTTTTATAGGCAGATTTTTAAATTATTGGCTAATCTTTTTTACAATAATAATTATCCTATACAGTTTTTGAAATATTATTTAAAGATAGTTTTAAAAAGTGAGTGGCAACATTGTGAATTGGCGGCGTGAGCAACTTATGGTGGCATCCCTCCAGAACATTCCATATGACACGTAAATTCTAAAGTCTTGTTTAAAGAATGGATTTGCGAGGATGTTTTGAATCAAAGGAGGTATGTAGATATGGATTTAAAGTTGTTGACAATGGACTCGGAGAGAAAATTAATAGTTTTGTTATTGACAGGTGAAGAACATTATACAGGTACTGTCTTCATGTTTTTGAAGATTTTCCTTGCAGGTTTGGGAGGGTGCACGTTGTTCTGCATTCATACATGTTAAGTTAATTTCATTTGTTTATATTTAAACTGTAAATTTTAAAGTAATTTTCTAAAGGATCATTTTGTTAAGAAATATTGTTTTTGTATTTTAAATTATACTTTGTTTTGTATAAATTTGGTTTATTTTAGCCTCTTTGAATTTAGTTTCTTAAATGACAGTAAATTTTTCTGTATTGAGTGCAGGATGGACGTGTGTTCAGAATCCTGCAGACTTTTAACCGTGGGGGTGGAGTTAGGCCTGTCTGTCCTCCCACTGATGAAGAACAGACTGTTATTTTG
Organism: Maratus speciosus; assembly: GCA_963932465.1. Taxonomy (NCBI): domain Eukaryota; kingdom Metazoa; phylum Arthropoda; class Arachnida; order Araneae; family Salticidae; genus Maratus; species Maratus speciosus. Next base: position 525,088,226 of record OZ010796.1, on the reverse strand, counting down.
CCTGTGTTTTTGTTTGTTTTTTACCTGTATTTTTGAAAGTTTATGAGTTTTTTTATAGTTATATATTGCAGATATACACTTTCTTTTCGGAGTTGTGGTGTTTTTGCATTTTAAAGTAGTGATGAAATACATTTTGTTGCATTTTACATGAGCTGCTATTAGCGCCAGTTGTGCAATAATTTTTCATTACACACACACATATATATATATATATATAATAAATTTGAAATCACAAATTTATGAAGAAATTGGCAAAGCTCCAAAGACGATTTAGAAATGAACACAGGAAACCATTATGTAAAATAAGAAACTATGAATGACCCACAGAATCGTCAGAGGAGCTTGTGAGTTCATTCATAGATGATGCGTTATTTCATCCAATTTTGTCAGCATTAAGCCTAAAATGACAAAATGTAGCTCCTTATAAAGCAAACTTTACAGAAGAAAGATAATAAAAATATAAGAGATCTAAAGAAAAATACACCTCATACAGGATATTAAAAATTATTAGAGCACAATACCTGAATACAATCTAGGAGTCAAAACTACAGCATATCAGGATGGAAAACATAGTTAAGACTATTTTAACATGTGAGCTACAGTTGAGCATCTGACAAACCCATAACTGTGCTGTCATCTGATGTGAGAAAGGATAAATGTAAATTGGAACTGGATTAATAACATTAATGTTTAGTGTTGCCATCTTTAGCCTCCCCCCCCCCCCCCCACCAAAAAAATAAAATAAAAGGAATGAAATTGATTGAGGAAATCAAGAAAAGACTTAGATTAACTTTTAGGTAAAGTAGAATTAAATATATATATAAATCGATAATATATACAGATAAAGCTTAGACAATTTATGCAATTATTTGTAAAACATTATGTGGTAAATTACTCAAGTAGGCTTATGGTAATGAAATTAATTATGAAACTTTAAAATCAAGTAAACAAGTTATTGATAATAGAGTAAAATCACATTATAAACAAATCAAGATAAAACAAAATAGTACTAGCTTTCCATATTTGGTAATTGTTCCGAAGTTTCATAAAGATCCTGTAGTATTTAGAGCTATAACACTTGTTTCGGTTCATATTTGGAAAACGGTAATAAAAAATTGTTAAAGTTATTAAAAATGAAATACTGAACGTTAAGCCGGCTTGTATAATTAAAAACATCTTTGAGCTAGTTAAGCGATTAAATCAAATGAAAAACATTTCAAGTTTAACAGCGTAAAATTTCGAAGACTTGTATAACAGTATAGATTCGGATAATCTTAAAATAAAAATTATGGAGTTTTTCAATAAATATAATTCCTCAAATATCGGACAGGATTGGTTTACCTATTTTTTTAATTTTGTAGTGTGTGAGAATTACTTATATGATGGGAAAATTGTTTTCAAACAAGTTAGAGATATTCCAATGGGGGAAGCTGTAGTTCGATTTTAGCCGATATTTACTTATTTATGTACGAGGAACATATTGATACGAAAGAGGATATGAAAAGTTTTCGGTATATTGATGACATTTTTAAAGTCATATGCAATGGTGTGAAAAAGACAAAAATATATTGCTATCCTAATGGTTTAAATTTGAAATTGGAGTCAAAAAGTCAAAACATGGTCAATTATTTAGATATTAATACCGAGATAAAAAATGGTGAGTTAAAAACAGATATATATGACAAACGAAAAAGCTATAACTTTGAAACTATAAAAATGTTACATTTTGGTTCAAATGTGCATATTTCAATATATAGAAATATTTTCGTTAACGGGTTAAACAGTATAGATAGATTGACTTGAAATACTGGGGGGGGGGGGGGGGAATTGAAGAGCTTTACAAATGGTATATTCTGGCATTGCACCACGACTATCCTGAGAAATTTTTGAAGAGTTTGCTGCGTGATTTCGTAAAGTGTAAGACTTTTCGCAGGGATTTAGAGGTATTGTGGATGCGAAGGGAGGAGTAACTGTAAGTTTAACTGTTTAAGGATTACGCGCACGAATGTTGAAGTTTCACGTTTAGCTGATTTTGTTTTCGATGGGTCTTTTCAGCTCAATTGACTTGGTAGTTTTTTCCATTTGGTCTTGACAGATAGTTAGGGGAGCGTTGTGCACTTAAAACTGGTTTAACTCCGCACTGCGTGTCACAAGCCATGCCACCTGTCTCCATTGGTTTAATTTCTTCTGGTTTTAGTTATTGCACATTATTTAATGTTTGCTGTTTTTTAAAGTTATCTGTTTTTAAGTTAATTTATTTGTTGTCATTTGGTTTAGTTTATTTTTTATCTTTGGATCAGTTCTGTGGTTTTGAATTTTTGGTTTGGTTTTTGAATATATATATGTGTGTGTGTGTGTGTGTACATATATCGCAAAAAAATCCTAATAAGAAAGAAAATTTTATAAAGCAAGAAAAGTAATTTTTCCATTACCGAAGCAAAAAATGAAACGTTAAAGTAATAAACATAAAATGATAATAAGCTTAATATTATTATATTTGTAAATAATTTTACATTTTTAAATTAATTTTATTCTCATCGGATATAAATATTTTCCATCATTAATCATAGTGTGTAAACAAAGCATGTCACCCGCTCATTTCGATGAATAACAAAGTCACACTTTATCGCCACAATATATAATAAAAATGAGAATAAATCATACTTTTCTTCAACCTTTGTATTACTTTTGTTTCAAAAACTTTATTTTCCAAAGAAATAAATTATATTATGTAAATAAATCTAAAATGATATATGTATATATATATATATATATATATATATATATATATATATATGTCATAGCAAAAATGCCCTAATAAGAACGAAAATTTTATGAAACAAGAAAAGTAATTTTTCCCTTACCCAAGTAAAAATGAAATATTAAAGCAATAAACATAAAATGATAATAAGCTTAATATTATTATATTTGTAAATAATATTATTTTTTTAAATTAGTTTTATTCTCATCGGATATAAATATTTTTCACCACAAATCATAGTGTATAAACAAAGCAGATATGCAAACTACATATTAACGATAACATAATTCATGCGTTTCTGTGTTATTGCCTATAAATAAAAAGAAAAAAAAATAAGGATAATACGCGCTTTTCAATAATATGTTGCAAAGAAAGTACCACTTTTGCAGAAAAATAATATCTGTTTTTAAACAAATGTCATAATTAAATCTACATAAAATCTACTATTTCTAAAGAAATATCACTTGCTGGTCGTTAATTTCTTTAGTTATTTAAATTGAAAATTGCATAAAGCAAGAAAAGGAAATGGATGTTTGCCCAGCCAAAAAATACAAATTTAAAGTGATTAACCCTCCTAGTACTAGATTTTTATTACTAATGAGAGTTCGTAATTTTGCATGATACGAACCAGAAATTTAATTCTATTAAATGTAGCTTCTTTCTGCGAGGAGTCTATTTGATTTTATTTATTAGGTTTAAATATTTAACTTTCAGGTTCGAAAAAGGAAAACATAAAAAACTGGAGTCACAAAAGACCTCAATGATACTAGGATGGTTAAAAATTATTGGGTTTAATCTCTTCGCGACGAGCTGCGCATATAAGGGGCACGAAATGCTTCAATTCGATCACCAGTTTTTTTGTACAGAATTTTTTGCCTTATTTAATTAGAGATTTTAAATTATTAAACAAAGCAAAAAATTCGATCCGGAAAAACATTCTACAGCTATTGGGTTTAGATTGGAAATATCGTCATGAATGGCAAAGTACTTTTTGCCACTATTTCCAGCAATATTGGTAAAACTTAAACACTTTAATGTTTCGACAATATTTCTTTCAAAATTGTCAATTATAGTCAAGATATTGCTAAGATATAGTTAATATTGTCTGAAATCTAGCCAACCAGTACCGCATTTAGAACGTGTGCAACATGTGCACTTAGTAACAAGCATTTCAGAAGTATAATCTTCAACTCATTTAATCCATTAACAGTTCCTTTTTAGAGTCCCGTACTTAAAAAGTAAAAAAGGAACAATTATAAGATCACTCCTGTGTCTGTCATAGCTATTTTACTCGTAAACTATGGAACGTGAAAAATTCAAATTGAAGTAAGTAATAAAGACTATTGACTCACATATTTACAGATTATTAAACATTCATAAATATATTTAGGAACATTGTAGAAGATCTAATTAAATTACTTAAAAAAAATATTTTCTTTGTATATCGTGTGGAGTATCGCGTGAAAGCTTTCGTAACGCTGAACTCAAAAATTCATTTCTTTTAATTTTAAGTATTATATTTTCAGAGATACTTCGAAAATATAGTGCAAAAATATGTCCCCCACTCCATCTATTTCTGAACCTACTGTAACTAAAATTATGAAAAAAATTAGTAGTAGTACACGTTGATTTAAACCTTGTAGAAAAATTATAGCGATCACCCTAGGTCACATAGTTTTTGAGAAATGCGCATTTTTCCGTTACACACAAATTTTGATTTGCGAGCATTCAGCAACGGTGTTGAGGAGCACTGGAGGCATAACTATCATAGCAGAAGTATAAAAGTATTGTTGATAATGGTTTTCGAAAAAAATCGTCAATAATTAGCTGAGATATAAACTCTTAAAAACACCGACGGTTAGGACTAGATAATGGCAGGGGCGGCGTACTCTATGTACCATCTGCTTTTAAAACATAGATACCAACTTTTCACTATATATTTGTGCAATCAATACCCGGTAGCAATATAAAAGCAATAAACGTCAAATTGTTAAAAACGGACTAATTTAATTAGAATTAATCATATAAATACTATGGGATTCGCTACTAGTTTACATTGAGTGGATCTCTCAATACGCATTCCATGTCTTTAAAAGTTAATTAAAAAACCTATCTGGAAAAACGCGGCACGGACAAAGGCAGCGTTGCAATTTGGGACCTCCTTTCGAAGCGCGCTTAGCAAAATACCAAGTTTAAACTTTAAACAAGTGTACATTTTAGCTACACTGTAAAAAGAAAAGATTATTACTACGCTGAATTTCGTTTTATGAAGTGCCAAATGAAGTTTAAATATGCACTACTTTTATTGTCAGTACCGAATTAAGTTCATTATAAACAGATTAGGAGAAGGTTAAATAAGAGTTATACAGAATAGAAATATTTGATATTATTTAGGCTTTATATCTCTTTGAACTTTTATGGTATACTCATTCATACTTTTCTAGTACATACAGCTATACCCAACACTACGTTGTGTAGTTTTTTTACAAAGCCTTATTATTCTTTTAGCAACGATTTTTTTAATAATACAGTTAATAATTTATATATTTATTGTACGTAACCCTCTGAGCGCGAGTAATACTCACACTTGACCATTTACTTTAACATTAAATTAAAAAAATATAGGCAAACGCCACTTTTAAGAACTAAAATATTTCCGTTGATTAATCGAAAATTTTCTGTAATTAAATAAATGAAGATTACAAAATAATAATAATAATAATAATAATAATAATATTCAAAAGCTTTCAGTAACGGAGCTGGAAAACTCTTGTTGCACGTACGGTGTACGGACCAAACTGTTAAAGGGTTAATCAAGAATGGGTTATTAAAAAAGGCAAAGATTACTATTCTAAAATACTGATAACAAAATGTGCGTGAAGCAAGTGTCCTAAGTACAGTCTTGTAGCCAAAACAAAAAAATACTCCCCAAATACTTTCCTTCTACAAGGTCAAGACTATTAGCTAAATACTAAAAGGAATTAAATATTTGGTACTCCTGTCCGATACATTTGTAAACTTTTACCAAAATAAACTATTATTTTGAATTATTCTTCTGATGTAGTTGAACATTTCTTGCAGACAAACATCCCGTGCCATTCGGTCATTTGATAGGGAATAAAATGATTCTTGGTGGCGGTCGATGTGGGTCAATACTGCCGCCGCCAGTCCACCACACCCGCCAGCGGCCGCTTGCGATTTTCTTTAAACGTCAACGAACCATATAGAACTAGTCTTTCTTTTGTCCATAGAAAAATGTGAAATTATGTCACCCCTTATTCTTTGAGGACACACCCACTTGCATCCATCACTCGTACAGATCGATCATTACATTACTAAAGTTGTAGTAGAGGAAATACTGTATGTGTGTATGTGTTTGATCACAGCCTCACCTGTCTCAGAAAAAAATAAGAAAAAATGATGGAGACTACTCATTCACGTATCACTTCATGAAACTGTGTTGAATCAATATCTTTACTCCAGTTCATGACTGCTGTAACATTTAGTAAAAATTTGTTATTATTCAATGAAAAAAAGGTTTTCTTGTTTAAAATTAATTATAGGTTCAGAAATTTGTAAATCAATACAGATAAAGTTTAGATAAATGTATTACATGAATAAAAAATAACAATCTGTTTTCAAAAACAGCTGCGTTGAAATCAAAGACGATAAGATGCTTAAACTACGGAAATAGTTTTTATATGTAGGTTAAAAGTTTTCGACAATGATCCATTAGCTTTATTAATGTTAATATGCTCACTTCGTTCAATGATAATAGTTTCTACATATTTATTGTATTTTTAATATATAATATTTATGAAAGAAATATTCATATCTGATGATTTCAAATTCATCCTTTGATTACTAAAATTATATAGTACGGGGAGTGATTGTATCTGTAGATTATGTGTTTCATAACTGTTTCAGAATAAAGGGAAAAATTACTTATCAGGTATCTCTTCATAAAACCGTATTCAATCAATAACTTTACTCCAGTTCTTGACTGCGATAAAATTTAGTAGATATTTGATTCTATTCAACGATGAAATGTATGCAAAGATAATACCATAGTTGCAGTTCTTTAAAAGTGCTGATACATTTACGTATTAAGCAAATCAATATAAATAACTTAAATAAATGTGCTACAAGAAAAACAAAAAAGTAAATGAATAAGTAAATATGGGTTTTTGCGAATTTCAAAGAGCAGTTGCAATACAACAAACAATTCTTTTTAGAACAGGGAAAAATTAATAATTAATATTGTTGGACATGTGAAAATAATTGATTATAGAAATTTTCAGAAAATTGTTATGGTCTTTAATCCAAGCCGAAAAGAAAAAGTTGAAGACCTAAGCTAACATGGAGGGAAGATGTAAATAAGGTATTGGCAGAGATGGGAATTAAGCCAATCCGGACCATGGGTGCATATACGCACTTTCAAAAAGAGCATGCAGAATTTGTTTTTAGCACCGGTAAAAAAGAAAAGTAATATTTGCTTTCTTTAATTAGAGCATTTCCGTGATTGTTTAAGTAAAGGTGACTTTTCTTAGAAAAGGTGGTGCCAACCGAATAAAATTTTCGTAAAAGCCGCCGGTCCCGAAGGGGTTAAACAGGAGTAACGACAGTAAACTGTGAAAAAATTATTCTGGAGATCAGATTGTGACTACAGTTTACATAATCAGGGATGCCACGCTTCCGGGAATTTTCAAGGTAAAATATCAGTATTTGTTTATAGAAAAATAAATCTTTTTTAATTGTACGAAATTTCACCTTATTTAAGGAGAGATTTTCTGAAGGATTAAGGAGAGGTGCTGGTACCCTGAAGCGTGGCAACCCTGATAATGCATAAATATAAAGTTTTTTATAATCAAATTGCAGAGCTCTCTATATTTGTTACAACAAGTTTAAAAGCTACCGGTGCAAAATTAGAATTCATTTGGACCTAAACAACACTTGCTTCATTTATGTTGAAAGATAAGAATTCTTTAGTTTTTGTTTAAATCCTCAAATATTCAATTCACCTTATGTACAATATTCTATGCAAAGCATATCAAATTAATTTCACTATCATATAAAATTCAAAATTGTACATTTAAAGCCGTTATATACCTTAAAATTAAGCAAATTATAATGAATAACAGAATTTAAAACTAAAATAAAACAATCGCTAAATATTAAGTTAGACAAACAGCGTACATATTCATAAATATAAATATGTATAAAAAGCATGCAGCTGTTTCGAAACCTCTTTTATTCCCCTTTCTACTGTTTCACTAATATTTTTTCTGTTAAATATATTTCTTGACTTTCTTAGTGTACAGGATCCAGTTTCGAAAAATATTTTGGAATTTTGATCATTTCAGAATATTTTGTTGATTTACTCCTGATTCTTTGCAGAAAAATATTTTTCTTAAAGAATTCCTTTTATTTGAAGTTAATTTTTAAAGTCTTCAGATACATTTTCTTCTATAACCTCTTCGGTCCCTGGGTCAACAAACGGGGACCTCTGTTCTTTTCCTTATAAAAACTAAAATGTCCGATTTTTTACATTTTCACATCACTTCTTAATAGCTGAAATGCTTTTGCGTTCAAAGCAAACGTATAAATAGCAGCATCTAAGCTGATTCCCACATAAAATAAATGTTATTACTTTATTTTATCTTCAATAGAAGAAAGTATTGCAATCGAAATTTTTTTTTCCACTTCCGGCTTTCGACGGATTTACACGTTTTAGGGGTCAGAGATCACAAAAACATGTTTATACAAAATTTCTGTCTGTCAGTCCGTGTGTCCGTTTGTCGCCATTGCACCATCAAAAATAGTATGAAGTTATGCATAGAATTGAACCAAATTTTTTGTGTATGTTTGTGGCCATGGCAAGAGGGTCCTCCCTAAATTTGGAAAAATTCCGCCGGAAGGGGGCGCTGTAATAGCGATTTTTGTGCAATTTTCAATATTGTTTCAAATGAAAATCAAATTTCAAATTATTTTTTTGCTTAAAAGGCGCAAAGACCAACTTAGTGAAAAAGGTTCCATGCCGGGAATCGAACCCGGGTCATCAGTATAGCGCACTGACGTTCTACCGCTAAACCACATGGAACGATACCCAGCCTGGAACTTCTCACTATTACAAGTTGGCAGGCTACAAACGCAGCACAAGATGGAATATTTTCCGTGAGCCACCAACATGGGGCAAACACAGACACTTAATTAAATCCAGCATCGAATGAATCTATATTAATATTTGGAAATTTTTCCAGAGATAAACATTCGCCTTGAATACAATATTTCAAATGAAAATCAAATTTCAAATTATTATTATTATTTTTTTTTTTTTTTGCTTAAAAGGCGCAAAGACCAACTTAGTGAAAAAGGTTCCATGCCGGGAATCGAACCCGGGTCATCAGTATAGCGCACTGACGTTCTACCGCTAAACCACATGGGACGATACCCAGCCTGGAACTTCTCACTATTACAAGTTGGCAGGCTACAAACGCAGCACAAGATGGAATATTTTCCGTGAGCCACCAACATGGGGCAAACACAGACACTTAATTAAATCCAGCATCGAATGAATCTATATTAATATTTGGAAATTTTTCCAGAGATAAACATTCGCCTTGAATACAATATTTCAAATGAAAATCAAATTTCAAATTATTATTATTATTTTTTTTTTTTTTTGCTTAAAAGGCGCAAAGACCAACTTAGTGAAAAAGGTTCCATGCCGGGAATCGAACCCGGGTCATCAGTATAGCGCACTGACGTTCTACCGCTAAACCACATGGAACGATACCCAGCCTGGAACTTCTCACTATTACAAGTTGGCAGGCTACAAACGCAGCACAAGATGGAATATTTTCCGTGAGCCACCAACATGGGGCAAACACAGACACTTAATTAAATCCAGCATCGAATGAATCTATACTAATATTTGGAAAATTTTCCAGAGATAAACATTCGCCTTGAATACAATATTTCAAATGAAAATCAAATTTCAAATTATTTTTTTGCTTAAAAGGCGCAAAGACCAACTTAGTGAAAAACCTTTTTCACTAAGTTGGTCTTTGCGCCTTTTAAGCAAAAAAAAAGAAAAGAAAAAAAAATAATTTGAAATTTGATTTTCATTTGAAATATTGTATTCAAGGCGAATGTTTATCTCTGGAAAAATTTCCAAATATTAATATAGATTCATTCGATGCTGGATTTAATTAAGTGTCTGTGTTTGCCCCATGTTGGTGGCTCACGGAAAATATTCCATCTTGTGCTGCGTTTGTAGCCTGCTAACTTGTAATAGTGAGAAGTTCCAGGCTGGGTATCGTTCCATGTGGTTTAGCGGTAGAACGTCAGTGCGCTACACTGATGACCCGGGTTCGATTCCCGGCATGGAACCTTTTTCACTAAGTTGGTCTTTGCGCCTTTTAAGCAAAAAAATAATTTGAAATTTGATTTTCATTTGAAATATTGTATTCAAGGCGAATGTTTATCTCTGGAAAAATTTCCAAATATTAATATTTTCAATATTGTACCATACAAAACTCTATGAAGTTATGCTTAATTCTAATAAAAATACTAATAACAGTAATTATAATGAAATATTGACATGAGATAGAAGAAAGTTTTGGGATTGGCACATCCAACTAGTTTTCGTCTGAGTTTGCAAAATGCCTAAAAATGCGCAAAAGACAGTGTGACCAAGAAAGTGAGATATTTCCATAAGTATTTCACTTAAATCTTTTCAATAAAAAATTTTGAAGATTTGTAAATTATTTACCTGTTTAAAGCTCTTAAATTTGTGATTGCGTTAATTTAAGTTAATGGCTAATAAATTGATGTATTAAGGGGGTTTGTAGTTTTAGATCCGTATTTTTTCAAACTAAATTACTAAGCGCCTAAAGCATCAATTTCAGAAAAGATATTTTTTGTCATTTACGATGTCATTTTGTTTGGAAAAAATCAATGAATAAGCATTTGTATTATTATTTTAGATTCGGAACTGAAGAGGTTAAGGTGTGGTATTTTTTTTTTCTTTTTTCTTTCCATATTAGAGACTTATGCAGTCGTCAAATATCGACAATGTTACTTATTCATCTCCGAAGTACCAAAAATTGATTAAAAAATGTTAATTGTTACTTCTTCAATTGACTTCCCATCTTTTTGTAAGATTTTTGATAAAACATGGACCTATTATAAACTTTTACTAAATTTTCAGTATCCATGTTAATGTAACAAACAAATGAAGGCTTATGAATCATTAGTTAGCCGATTTACTTGTCGAGTTTCTTGAATGACGACATCGTTTTTTGCTGGGTTTGTGTATTGTCCCGCGATAGTGACGTCCTATTCATACTTTTCTATAGATGTTGTTTAAGACTGGGTCGTAAATGTGGAATTTTTCAGTAGACGCAAATAGCTTTAAGCTACACAAATACGCTACGCATTAATGTATAAATGGTTTTTAAAATGTTATTTATAAAAGCACAGAAGCAGTATGACGGAGTATCGGAAATTATCGCACTGTGTACCACAAGTGGTACACAGTGAGGCAATGCATATATTTTCATAAATCATACTTTTTTACACTCTATCAATAATTTTCTGCAGTTTGTGATTTCTAATTAATATTTCTAGATTATCAAAATATTAAAAGATGAGCCTCGGGGAGACAATGGCAGACCTTGGGCTACCTTCATGTAAATTTTCACCCTCTTACATTTAGTAGATTTCCCTAGCCATCGCACTCCCCCCCCCCCCCACACACACACACATACAACACACAGACAGAAAGTAAGAGAGAAAGAAAAATCTTCTTTTATTAATAAATAACTTTTTTAAACATCAGAACCACATAGTAGGTACACAATGAGACATGTCTCACTGTGTACCATAACTGCGTGTCTCACTGTATACTTTCGTTACGTTGTAACAAAATGGTTGTTACATCAATTTCATCGCTTTAGAAAGTTTATGTTGTTTTGTCGAAACAGTCTATTATTTGATATAGCTAGGTTGGGTTAAATAAATATATGTCTTATTTAAGGAAATATACTCTAAAATAGCCGTTTATGTAACTTTAACCACTATAAAATAAAGAATTATTTACTATTTTGTCAGACGAGTAACTGAATTGCCGAAACTACATTCACGTGTTGCATAAGATGAGGTCGTTATGTGTGTGTGCCAGCTTCGAGAAAAAATTACAACTATATGTCAAAATGTCTGCTGTCTCACTGTGTACTACTCTCCCCTATATATTTTTTTTTCCATCGGGGGCGATACTAAATTCTGAAAAAGCAGAATTCCTGTTTCCTAGTTTTTTAGCTTTCGTTTATCTTATCTTTCAATAATAATAATTTCAACATAATTTTACAACGTTTCCATATATGCTGCATACTAAATAAAGACTGAAAAAGATTAAGACTAAATCTGATTATTCCAATACTAAAGTTGTAGTAGAAAGAATGATTCTGTGTGAGATTGTGTTTTGTTACAGCCTCAACACTATTAGAAAAAAAGAGAAAAATGATGAAGACTCTACTCATCACATATCTCTTCATGACTGTGTTTAATCAACAATTTTATACCAGCTTTTGGCTGCGATAAAATTTAGCAAACTTTCGTTATTATTCGAAGTCGAAAAGTTTATCTGAGATTTAGTTGTTTAAAAGGGTTGATATATTCCGATATTCTAAAAATTAATGTAGCTAAATTTTAGATAAATGTACTATAAAAGCAATGAATAAATATAAGTATAGTTGTATGTTCAGTAATAATTCCGTTTAAAGTTAAAGATGATAAGATGAGTAAAGGACACAATATTGTTAACTAATTCTATTATCAATTTTGATATTCATCCCAACATATACAGAAATATTTAATAAATGTAAAACGCAATATATATATGGCAAAATAAATCATTTTTCATTTATATAATGGATTTTATTTACTTTAATTCCAGTCTATGTATTTCATTTTACAGAAATCTTATTCTAAATCACTGTAATCTTTTAATTCATCCCAACATATACAGACAAATTTAGTAAATTTAAAATACAATATATACAGTGTGATCGCTAAAGTGCGTTATCACCCAATAATTTCTGAACGGTAAGAGCTATGGTTATAAAAGTGGGGTCTAGGTATAGTAAAGTTGCCATGCGCTACTGAATGAAACCACCTACGTCACCACATGGTGGAAAACTGCAGAGTAAACATTCCTATCTTGAAAACGGAAGAGATAGGGAAAAAAGTGATTTACAGAGTTGTAGAGCATCATCGATTTAGTACAAAATGACACCTTGTGGACATTAATGTGAGGAACAGAACGGTTAAAACGCGCATTTGTTTTTTCGTGATTTCCTGCTCACGTCACGAAACTTGAACGGAATGATTATCTTTCGGACAAATGTGCATCCAAATGTGCATTGCAGCTGACTCACATATTTGAACATCTCAAATAAAGCTATATTTTTATAACTAGTTGTCAAGTAGCTGCAAAGCACATTTGTTCGACAGATAATCATTTATCTTTCCGTTCAAGTTTCGTGACGTCATAGTGTAGGAAATTACGAAAAAAACAAATGCGCGTTTTAACAGTTCTATTCTTCGTATTGGCCGCAAGGTGTCTTTTCGTACTAAATCGATGATGCTTTATATATATATATATATATTATAAATCCATTATAAACTATTACAAATGATCATCAATAATATGGAAATTATAAGTATGCAGGGTGTCCAATGGCTAATTTCTAAACCGTTAGTTATAGCTATGTAGTTCCAATTACAAGTCATATTTAGTAAAATTTTCCTATTACACTGACAAGTAAGTCCCGTTCAAATAACACTAAAATTGACCGAGTTATGAAATTTTAAAAATGCATGACATATGCCACATTTCTGCATCTGAAAAAAAATGAGTTCGGACATGCTTTGAAGGGTCATATTCCAAGTGCTTAAAGTATTCGAAGAACTTATTTCATGTGTATCGGCTCTTTGAAAAAAGTCGTACAAGTATTACGATTGAGTTAAATTTTATTAAGTTTCAAATTGGCTAAAATAATTGTATTTTAATATATGTTTTAATTTGTAAGGTTTTGAGACTGTTTCTTTTCATTATTTCTTCTAACAAAAATTATGTTATTTTCTTAAGTTTTTATTTAACTTCAACGATCGTAGGTATGTTTTTCCAGTTCAAAATTTGTACTCGAACTTTAACTCACTTTCAAATATCCGATCGAAATTAAATTTTACATACTGACGTAAATCCGATGGCAATCTAATATTATTATGATTTTCGGTGGTTACCATTTATACTTATTTTACAGGATAACACAAAAAATTTCGGATAGATTACCGCCAAAAACTTTAAGAAAAAGGTTTAGATTCGATAACATAAGTCTGCGACGGTTGTGTTTTTTTTTTTTTTTTTTTTTTTTTTTTTTTTTTTTTTTTTTTAACTTTATGTAATTTTTACCACTGAATCCGAATATTACCTCACTTTCTAACCATGATGTTTGGATTTTTCGAAAATCATAAATTGTCAAAATTAAAAATGACAAAAACCAGATACTATAAAATAGAGGAGATGGCTGTGTTTTTTAATTTTGATAATTGAATTTTATGTACTTTTTAGCACTGAATCTGAAAATGACCTTCATTTTTAACCATCACGTTAAAATTTTTTTTGCAAATCGTAAATGTCACAGTTAAAATATAGCGAAAATCTGACACTATAAAATAGATGTAAAACATTTTTATTTATTTTTAATTTATTTAGTTCAATAATTTATTAAATTTTCTGGTTTATACTGGGATTCTTACAGCTAAACAGCTGAGAAGTCCGATGAGGGGTGAGGGGCAGGAGGCACAGTTTTAACTTTGAACTTTACAATTTTCAAAACATCGTGACGCGATGGTTAAAAATGAAGGTCGTTTTCGGATTCAGCGGTAAAAAATATATAAATATCAATTATCAAAAGTTAAAAATACAACAATCACATCTATGTTATAGCATCAAATTTTCGCTATTTTTTTTCTTTTTTCAACATTAAAATTTACGATTTGCAAAAAATCTTTACGTGGTGGTAGAAAATGAAGGACAATTTCGGATTCAGCGGTACTGAGTACATAAGAATCAATTATCAAAATCTAAAAAAACATAACATAACCCAACTTTTGTAGGCTAGTGTAATCTAATAACATTAAAAAAATATGTATCATTTTGTAAAGAATTGAGGCTGTTAATTCTTATCCTTTTGTTTAACAAAAAAATTTTTTTTTTTCCCTATATGTTTATTACAAATTGTATATTTTGCATTAATATGTCAGAAGGATTAAAAATTTCAAATTTATACTGCAATGTGAATTTTACTCTCTACCATTTTTTTTATTATATGTGACAAAATTTCTACTAAATTTGTGAATGACATTATTTTGCAGCAAAAAATGCGCTCCAATTTTAAACAGCTATTACTCGGTAAATTTTAATCACAGAAAAACGGGACTTTTTTTTTTTTTTTTTTTTTTTGTCTTACTTGTCAATGTAACTGGAAAATTTTACTAAGTATAACTTATAGGACTGGGAGACCCTATAAAAATTTAAATTTCGTATTTTTTTAAGAAATGTTTTTATTCATACAAATTGCTTTTAATATACTTCTTTATACTTCAATTAAAACATTTCCTAATTTGGAACAATATGTCTATGACTAATGGTTTATGAATTAGCCATTGGACACTGTTGAGAGTGGACGCCCTGTATAGATATATATTTATGTATATACATTAATTATGATTTCAAAGATTTATTCAATAAAATTATTTTACTGGATTTACATGCTACTATTAACTCATTACTTATGGAATAATTCCCGTCTTTACATGTACCTGATAATATTGACATTGATTATTTTAAATCTTTAACCAATTTTTTACTGTATCACAACTATATTTTCTAAAATAATGTTATTTTTATCAAGCATCATGACATACCATAGAGCGTCGCCGCTTTTAGCATGTTATCGGAATTATATATTTATTTTGATGAAAGAAATTTCATTAACAATAATATTTTATTGTATAGATATATGGATGATATAATTTCATTTTCTCTTTATGATAATGAATTGTCTCTTCCTGTAGCTTATCCTCATAATCTAAAATTTAGTACTACCAATATAATTCTATTATCAATTTTATGGATGTTAACATTGCTATTCTACTTAATAATAAATCTTTAATATTCAATAAATACGATAAAATACATGATTTTTTAATATCATCCCATTTACATTATATAATTATTTTTTTAACTTAAATTCCAATCTACATTTTACAATTCACAGATATAGTCTTCTAAATCACCGTAATCGTTTATATTTATAACAACATATACAGACAAATTTGTAAAACAAATTGCGCTGGTATAAAATTATACCCTTTTTTATTTCATCGCGGAGAAAACTACAAATATTTCATCATGAATATAAATTATTAAATTTATATTTCATTTTTATTTTCGAGATTGAGCATTTAATATGTATAAAATATTATTAATTTTAAAACAATTCTAAGGAGGTTGGGGGGGGGGGGATTCTTGAAATCATTATTAAAATACATTTTAAAAATCATATTAAAATATTTTAAGTTAAGATAAATATATAAATATGTCCTACATTATTTTTCTTTTAAAATTCAATGAACTTGCCCTTCTCTCCCCCACGGAAAAAATATATACAGTCGAATACCATTAAAGGTTGAGGTCGGGTTGCAAAATGTTCAAAACATTTTATTTAATAAATGAGGAGTTTAATCACTTACGCATTTATATATCATGCACTATATAATGGTACGTTATTCTTGGCTATACTTGTATCCCATTTAAAACCATATACCATTATTTATTTAATATTAATTTATACATGTACATACTTATCTCTACTATCCTTTTTTAAATATTTGTTTTAAGAATTATTTAAAACTAATTTAACAATTACAGTCGTCATTCTAAAACTTTTTATAATAATAATGAATTTTTCTTTTATTATTTTTTTTCCTTGTCCTTCTTCTATCCTCATTTTATTTCAATCCAGTTTTTTGATAATGTAATTTCATTTAATGTTTTCTTACCCATTTGAATCACATATTAGCTAACCTTTATGTAATTGTAATGTAGTTATTTAAACTTTTAAAAGAAGGCAGAGCATAATTTTTATCCATATTCTTTTTCACTCTCTCCCCGACTTGACTCATGCTACCATACTAGTCTATGGTACAAGGCATCGGATTGAATCCGGTTAAATCTTTAACAGTTTTTTTTTTTTTTTTTTTTTTTTTTTTTTTGCTTGGAGATTTCTTGTTTAAGATTTTTGTCTTTTTTTGTGGAATTGCATTCCTTTCTTGTTTACCTTAATTCATTTCAATCATCCTGGGGTTTTGATATGTTATAAGAGATTTAATATTGTCACTTTTAGGGCTTATGCCTACAATATCCGATGAAATAACATATCTACACTATGAATTTACGATATGAGGCTCATCTGACGATTCCGTGTCATAGTCATAGTTTTTTATTTTGGTATTTTTACTCTCTAGTTTATTACATTTTATATCTTGTTTTGACATTTTTTAACACATGTACATATATATATGGAAAAATTTTAAAGTAGGTTATGTTTTTGACGGTGATCTATTAGCAATACTTTTATAATTTGCTCAGAGTTTTATCATTTTACATTTTAATCTGAAAAATTTCAACATATTGTTTATATGCTTCCATATGTGTTACTTACGAAATAAATACCCCTTGAAATGTTCAGGAAGGGCCCTTAGAGGTTTGTGAAGCACTGGCTGGAAACATTGAAAGATTATATGTGTTTGTGATCACATCCTCGCCTGTCTCAGAAAAAAAATATATATTGAAATTTGTTGAATCAATAACTTCTCTCTAGTTCTTGGTTAAATAAAAAGTTGGTAGACACAATAGTAGACGCGATAAAATTTGGTGTACATTTGTTTTTATTCAAAAACGAAAAGTTTATCCTCGTTGGAGTTGCTTGAAAAGTATTGACAGATTCAGATATTTGATAAATCAATATTAACACGTTGGGTGCACGGTGACTGACACTGAAGCTGAAAAATTTACAATGTCTTAAGTAATTTTTAAGAAATTATAATTCTATAATAAATAAAAGGAAAGTAAATTTTAAATAAATTTTCAGTAATTAATTAAAACAATATATATATTTTTAGTTTTATATCATATTTTAGACCGTCAATCATCAGTGAATGACGCGTTCTAAACGGAAAGTTCAGTGTCAGTCACTGGTGACTGACGTGACGCTTAACATGTTAAATATTAAATAAATGTCCGGAAGAAAAATGAAATGAATAGAGATGGAATGATGGAGTATCATATTCTGTTAGGCCTTGAGTTAAATTGATGCTGATTTTGTATGGGTGTATATAGCGCAACAGGTGGCGCTGTTATGCTACATTTTTCACGATTTCCGTGATAGTTTAATATCAATAGATATCAGATTTTGCGCATCTTCAAGGTGAACTCTCAAAGCACAAGTTTCGGGAATCATCAATTTAAATATATGAGGCATTCTCACATAATTTTAATTTTCAGGAATAAAAATCTGGTGAAATTAAACTTAATAAAATAAATATTAAAACTTATAGAAGAATGCCTTAACGATTCAAAATAAAGAAAAAATGGTCAGCAGCGACGGTTTTTAATAATATTTTATTTAACTGAAGAACAAAGTTAAACTTGAGAGTTTAATTTCCTTGAACGTCCCCTTGACATTTTATGTCTCTAACTTTTTATTTTCTTCTAAATGTTTACTAATAATGAATTCGCATAGTACCCATAGAACATTTAATTAATAAATAATAGCACTGTAGTGCTTTTTAGTACAAAATTTTGGTATAAAATTGTCTTAAAGGCTGAAATTTAGCAGTTTATATTAGTTTATTTATCGCTTGAAAGCTTTACTACATGTGGATTTACATTTGAAACGTACAGAAGTAAATTATCATCAACTAATTTAGTTTTGATGCTCTACTTAAGAAAATGCTTTCCACACAGGTAAGAAATAAAAAATATATAGGATCATTGTTTTGAAAGAATCCGTTACTAAAATTTCATTAAAACAGTTTAATAAAAGAAGCTATTTACTTTTTTTATGGCCCCACCAGTGGCCGAGAGGTTTTGCTCTCGAAGCTGGTAGACGGGAGGTGCTGGGTTCGATACCAATCGCGCCCGTCGGCTTAATCGTTCGGAGTTTTCGTAGTTTTCTTCGAGCCATGGATTTCCATGCGTAAATACGAGTTAGGTTCCCTTAGAAAGACCCTCACGGAGGGCACTCCCCCCTCTGGCCTATATCCCTAGTGTAGATAATCGGGAGTCAAAATTCAACCAACCAACCTACTTTTTTATGAATGCTTAGAGGGTCTCAATTCTTAAGAGTTTTAAAGACGATGATTTATAACAAAATACATGTGAACCATTATCTGATAACTTTAACTTTCATGAATAAGAAACATGTAAAATTCAACTAAAAAAAAAAAAAAAAAAAAAAAAAAAAAAAAAAAAAAAACAGCATTTTTAAATTTTTATGTTCTTGTACCTATAATTACAAAATGTTCTTATTCAGCATTAATGTTTAATACTGCACTACGCCAGTGAGACCCTTACCATCCATTTGATAGTGAAATAGAACGGGGATGGTAAGGAAGGGACGGAAAGGAAAAATACCACCTATTTTTAGGCAAATCATGTTAAGACTAAGTGATAGCTACTGTATTCATTGATTTTTATCAACAGTTATTTACATTGTATTAAATTTAAAAAAATTTAATTTACCCCAAAAACTGCAGGAATAAACCTTGGGGACGGTAAGACTTACCAATAAAGCTACAATGCTTGAAATTGATATTTAAATGCTGATTTAAATTGTGCAGTAAAATTCCTGTCAAATAGTTACAGCCTTTTTTTCTCTAGTATTCTTCAGCATGAGAAAAAAGTTGAAAAAATTTCTGTGGCTGCTTCTGGAGTGATTTCTGTATAATTTTAGCAAGTAGCGGAGTACGGAATTTAAAATACAGGGACTGAGGTAAAAAAAAAAAATAATAATAATAACAACCGTAAAAATGTGTGTAGGTTAATTTTATGCTACATATTTATGTAAAACAATAGTCCCAGTTTCGAAAAAAAAAAATTACATTCAGTTACTTTTATTGAAACGATTTTATACAGAAAGCTCCATACTTAAACATCAGCATCAGGGACACGGGATGATAAGGAATTTCAAGGTACATTTTGACACCGAATATCGTCCAAAACTAATTTATCTCGTTAATATTGTTAGACAATCATGTAATGGCATATTTCCCAATAATAAAATAAATAATAATAATAATAATAATAATAATAATAATAAACTAAGAATATGTACTAAAATAAAAATTATTATTCAGGGACTTAAAGGTAAAAAAGTATGTGAGAATGACTCATATATATCTCATATTAAGGTTAGTTGGGGCAACTGGGTCATGATTTTACAATGTGAATCTGGAGCTTCTGACAATTCAGCTTCAAAAAGCTAATGTTCATTTGAATTAAAGTCTGAATTTCTGTAAATGTGTTCAGTTAGGTTCCCTCTATCAGAAATAAATGCTCAACTTTGCATTTTAATATTTAAAAATATAAAAATATGCATATTTCATCTTTCTTTCCTCATGGGTCCAGTTGCCCATAAAAATGGGGTGGACCAGGAGGGTCTATGTTCCACACGCGTTTATTTTTTTCATATGGAATATTAGGTCCTCTTTGAAAAAGTGTAAACAGCTTAAAAAAATTGAAACCAGGCAGATCATGTAAATTATATGTCAATAATGTAAGTTGAAAGGAAAACCATTGCTGTCAATGTGTCGAAAAAAAAAGCACGAAAACGGAAAATATTAGATTTATTTATACCAAAAACATAAAATTAAGTAAGTACTTGTGTACTTTAGTATAGGTAATAAGTATAAAAGTCACATGGGTATTTTAAGGGGAAAAATAGCAAGGTAAATCTATGAACAAATGCTACGCAAGTACTTAAGTACTTTATCGGTATCTAGGGATCGCATTATATGGGGGAAAATTTTATTGTTCTTACCAGAACCCTTACTGAGTTATCTTCATGATCATTTTATTTAACATATTATAAAGAAAGATGCGATGAAGATATTATTATCAAAATAGTGGTAGAAAAAATAAAAGTTTCCTTATAGAATGCGACCCCTGTATCGTACAATTTCAAGGTCTATCTCGCTTTCAGGGCAAAGTACTTGCTTTCGTAAAATGTTGAAATAATTTAATGACACCAGTATTTACAAGAGAATCTATTTGAAAACAAGTAAAAGTAAATTTTCGCGTATTTAATAAAGGTGACATTTTCATTATAAAATTCCGGTGCCATTGTGGCAATTAGGAATTAGAATTATGTGATGCTATAATGGCATCACCGCCCTTCAAGGGGTTAAGAAATTTGATTTGATACCACCCAATGTACCTTTTTTAAATTTTGTTACGTAATATTATTAAGGTATTCTATAATTTTCTTTATTGTGAGCAAAAAACAATGGAGAAATTTATTTCCCGTAGTAAGAGAAAGTCAAAAAAATAATTTATAACTATTGGGGTAACTGGATCTAGCATGGTCCAGTTACCCCGGATACATGTCCCAGTTACCCCATTCTTGAAAAATTTATTGGGTAACTGGGACACCGGGCTTACATTTGAATCATGAAGTAAATATGTAATAGATACCTAATAATATTAATGTAGTTATATGCCTAAACTTTAAAAAAAAAAAAGATTGTTTAGTAAAAGTACTTACAGTATTTTATTAAGAAGCCGAGGAAGTTCAACCATATTGACGTTGTTTTTAAAAAAAGAAACGTAAATTTTTGACAACCTATCACATCAAAGTGAGAGATATGATTGAGTTGACACACGCTGTTTTAGGAAGTAGAGATTAAAGTGCACAGTTCACAAATTTAAAATTTAAAAAAACATCAACAGTTTTATATAAAATAGCCTATGGCCCAGTTACCTCGTGGGTCCAGTTACCCCCAACTAACCTTAAATCAAACGACTAGTGAATCTAGTTGGCTATAGCCATTAACGTAGTATTTAGGTATAATAATACAGGTATGAGGTTCGCGACGAGGTGGTCATTATGTTCCTAAATCTAATGTTCTAGATGAATTTTCTAAACAGTATTATTCTTTTCTAAATTAAAGTGAGTATTTTGATCTTGTTATGTAATTAATTTATATGCATTTCTAATAATGTGTAATTTATTTAAAACCCCATTTTCTTTCATCTCTTTTCATTTTGTGAATTAGAATAGAATAATAATCACAAATGGACTATCTTGCAAAAAAGAATGATAGCTCATTAAGAATAAATAAATAAATAAATAAATAAAATATGAAACTCGTTGTACATAGTCTCGTTGTACATAGTAGCCAGTCCGTAAAGTTAAAATGTCAGGCATACAAAAAGTGACATCTCATGTGAGTGCTGTGTGATATTTTATCATTATTGTTGCAAATGCCTTGGAGTATGGTACGGCATATGAAAACAGCATCGACGACTTGCAGGCATGTGTAAGATGTGAAAGCTTTAGCTAATAATTTAGAAATATTGCATGATCATGTGCTTTAAAGTATCAAAAATTTGCTTTCAACCCGTTCGGTGTCTGACGTCCTCTTAATTGCACGTCTTTGCATTAACCATTATTTTGTTTTAACAACTATATTTGCTATCATCTGCATGTAATAATGATAATATACGTCTATTCTGTTCTTATTGTAACTTTAATTATGTTGCAGCATTTAGTACTAACACAAAACCCGGAAAAGTACGGTTCGCTTAAAACACTTTGCACCGTTGCTTATTCTTTTATTTTAAACATATGTTTCACTCTTTAAATTCCTAATACAGGCTACTTTTCCAAACGAGTACTTTATAAAACACAATATTAAAATTAATTTTGTCGGTTTAGTCCTGTTGTAATACTACATTTTTCAAACGTCTTGCAAAACTCTTTTTTAGACAAATATGATATTAATAGTACACAAAATAACTATATTAGTTGGATTGTATTAAATGGCATATTCGTTAAATTTCAGTAGACGCTAATTTTATTGATTTATAGAGCTACTTTTTTTTTTTTTAAGCATAAAAATACCTCCTCACCCCTCCAAAAAAAGAAAAAAAAAAAGAAATAGACCTGAGAGGGATAAAATTAATTCTTTGATAAAAAATAGTCAAAGTACCATAACACGTTGTGAACTCATACGCGAAATCGAATGTAACCATGGTCTCATTTTGAAATTACATTAAAAATTATATCTAATCACAATCTTGAGTAATTTATTTACTGTTTCATCTTTAGTTTGTTCATTGCAACTTAAATGTCTATAGTATGGGATCCCGACTTTAAAATAAATGTTATTTTTATTCTTTTATTTTCATTTTTACAAGCGCAAAACGCATACCACAAGTATTCATCTGTGTACATTAACATCTTCTTTCATATAATGACCGAAATGAAATAAAATAATCCATTGTTCAAGCAGATAAATGAGAACTGGCATTCATCAACATTAGGAATATTCATGAAAGTTTAAAATGCAATTAAATAGAATAGAAGGATAGCTTTAAAAGCTATAAAAGGATAGCTGATTAAACGCGCAGTCATAGGGGCTCTCATACTCTATACATACATGCCTGCAGGTAAAGTTCTGTACCGGCCGGAATTTCAAAGGCCGGGGCCGGCCCGAACGAAAGTTATCTTGACCCGGTCCGGCCCGTTTATATTTTCACAGTTCACGGCCTGGTCCGTGCAAAAATCAATTAAAACAGGCCCATTCTGGCCAAACTCGATTTCTACAAAAAGTTCCAATTTTCTTTAACATACAATTAAGATTTTTTTAAAGATTACTGCATACATATTTATGGGACATTTTTACAGTACATGATTCGCAAGGCAGAAAGTACGCAATATTAACATTAATGATTACTTAAACTGTTAGACTTTTCATCATTCAAATAAAGGTTCTTTACAAAAATAAATATAGTTTAGAAAAAATAAAAAAGGGGTTAAAAACATCACAACTTCGGATGCTGTGTAATAAAAAGTAGCTTTTGAAAGCATTTCTGCGTGATTTATTAAGACTGTTCTCAAATCGAAAAGAGCTACTTTTTGGCACATTTCTGAATTCATTTCTCTTTGGAAACGTATAAAATTGGCAGGTTTTCTTATTCAGAAACTATCTAGTCGAATGACGTTGTCCATTTTTGATAAAGGTACATGATTTTTCAGAAAATACTGTTAAAGTTGGCGTTTTGAATCGAATTTCGGGACGCGATAGCACAGGAAAGGAGAAAAACCTGTCGTCGCGTGAATAGAACTGATCATAACTAAATACGTAATTCATTTATGGAATTTGAAAACAACCTTAAGCATAGATGCCAACATCTCGTAATTGTTCCGGAGTTTAATCCAAGACGAACATGTTTTGGCCTGAAATTTTAATTAATCAAAAATTCCAAAATAAAATCTAAAATGTACCTTATAGAAAAGAAGTACATTTCCTTATATTTATTTTCCGGTTTAAAACATGCTTCTCTTGGAACAGACTCCGGAATAATTAAGACATTTTGGCATCTATGCTTTAAGGTATATTTCCACTGATTCCGCTAACAGAAGTTCATTCTCACTATTACTATTTTTACAAAGCATATTGCCAACCCGACACACCCTGGCAGCAACTAAGTTCAGTTCAGACCTGTCTCGACTAAGTAGAAAAAAATGTAAGCCTGATCCTGGTCCGATCCGAGTTTGCTGAAAAAATTAAGCCCGGTCTCAGACACGATGTAACTGTCCGATGCCAATCGCTACGCTGGACAAGTTATAGTTCTCCATTGATGTTGTCAAACTACCATCGGCTTGTGCAGCAAAGTTATACTTATTCTCGCAAGAGCCATATACATTGAAAATGTTTCATATTTTAATGGCTTCATTAAAATATTTATATCGGTGCGGTAGGACCGCTTAATTTTTTTATCGGCCCGTCGGGCCCATTTAATTCTTTATCGGTCCGGTCCGGCCTGTTTATTTTGTTTACCTAACCGGCCCTCTTCAAAGTTTGCCTTCCTTTTGCCGGCCCGGCCCACGGGCCAAGCCTGGGTCCTTGCAGACCTCTACCTGCAAGTCACCAAGCAGTTTTCATATACAGTACCTCATTATGAGTTTTTGTAACAATTATATGATTTTCACACGGCCTTCACATGAGATGTCGCTTCTTTATATGGCATATGGCTGACGATGTTTTTAGTTTATGTATTGGCAAGACCATTTACAACGATTTTTCTTCTTTTTTATGAGATAATATTTTGCCGACCAGTACACTTTGGATTCCTTGCAATATTATAAAAGTGTGTTAATGAATGCAATAAATAAAGATCTGTTGAAAATTTTATTTTTGAATACTATACTTATACAGAATATTGTACATAATAATTTTAATTATTAAGGGGCTACTTCAGTCTCGCGAAAAGGTTCGCTAACTAATGGAAGAAAATTTTAAAGATATCTCGTTTGCATTTAAACTTTTTTAAATGATTTTTTTTTTTTCGTTTGATAGTGGAATTCGATCTGTACAAAGTCCGTTTTTTACTTTTCGATTCGGTTTGCAGGTATTTTTTATGAGAATGCTTTCACTTTCGAAACCGGTTCCGAAAATGAAAGTGTCCTTGTTAAAAATACCTGTGAAAAAAATCGAAAAAGTAAAAAATGCCGTTTGTACAGATTTATCTGACCTATCCAATGCAAAAAAATCATCTAAAAATATTGAAATTCAAACTAGATATCTCTAATAATTAAATTTCTTAATGAATGCAGTAGCCACATAATTTCGTTATTTAATGAAATAACTAAATAGTTTATTTAAGTATTTAACTTGGAATATGTGTTTTTTATTTGATGATTTATTTAAATGTTATTTCACGCAATTTAAATCCCATTTGTTGAATTAAAAGTTGTCTGACAAAAGCATTTTTCGGATTTTCATAATAGCATTCAAACAATATCTATTAAAATATTATTTCTTGTAAAAAAACCTTTGAATTAATTAAATTGCCCCAGATTCATTTTTCTACATAAATGAAATCGCTCCAAAAGAGACTTTTAGAATTCTTCGTATTAGTATTAATATGGAAAGTTTTTAGATTTATCTGAAAAATTCTCAAAGCACATAACATTAGATTTGAAAAGTAATTACTCAAACTTATTTTCTTCAAATTTACTTCACAAATTCTCACAACAGAAAATTTCAACAAATCTTTCGCTTCAGAATACTGAAAGTTTATTTAAAGGAAACAAATGCTGAAAAGTTGTCTGCAAATAGTACTTTTCAGATCTGCATGATATCATTCGTGCAATGTCGGATAAATATATTATCTCATAGTAAACAAAGAAAATTTTGAATTCGATGAAACGCTCTAATAATTTTTAAACTTAATGAATTTCGAAATGTTCGTATTAGTAATTACATGCAAAATTTTAGAATTTACATGAAAAGCTTGCCAAACAATTGTTATCATTCGAACAATGTCTTGTAAAAATGTTGTCTTTTAGAAGAAATCTTTTGAATTCACTGAAATACTCCACACTCATTTTTATTCATTATTAAAATCTCTCGAAATAACGCGGTTAAAATTCTACGTCTTAGTATTAATATTCAAAATTTCAAAATTTACATGAAAAAAACTTGCCAAACAATTAAGACTGAATTTCAAATGCCTACATATAATATTGAAGTCGTATTTTGTAGTATGTTCAATCCATTCATACGTGTGTGGGCGTGTCTTTTAAACATAAATTAGCTTTGTATTTAAATTGTTTAAATTGCGGATGTGACATTTATGTCACATCCGCAAAACATAAAAAATATCTTTTTAAAACATTAAACTGATGTTTCAAAAAATCGATGCTGCTAGCTGTATTATAAAGGACAATCGTGTCTGTGCGTATCGTCTGCATCATTTTAATGGTGGCAACAGCAGACGATTAAATTTAACTTTTATTAACTTTTATTCAAATTTTTTAAACTTCTAAATATCACTCATTATCAATTATTGCACCGTCGAATAGGGATAAAATGTACTTTCAAAAGCAATTTGTTTGAAAACTGTATCGCAATTTGTTTGAAAATTGCATCGCAATTTACTAAATTTTATAGTTCTTAAAATAATTTTTAAGAATGATTTTTTTTTCAAATCTATCTCTGTCATGTGTAGTCGATTAGGAAAGGTAAAACCGTTTGCACTTAAATCAATATAAATAGCTCAGCATTTGTTTCTAGCTTATATTCCATAACAAAATTAAAGCAGTCATCAATCAACAAATAAAACAATAAAATATGAATAAATAACACATTTAAGACATGAAATCGAACCGTACGAGCTTAAATCATTGAATAACTGAATCAAAATAGCGGAAAGTGAATAGCGATTTCTTTGTCTGTTAATTCCTGGCACGCGGCTAATATTAATAAATTTCAAAATTTTATTTGAACACGTTATTGCTATTTTTCATATAAATATGATTTTTAGTATTTTTAATGGGTATTCTAAAAATATATGTATCACGTAAAAAATCTGTTAGATTTATCATTTCAAAAACAAAAGGGAAAAACTATAAATCCTAGCGAGACTTTCTCGACTCAATCTTTTATAATTGCATAACACTAGAACCACCATAGTGGTCATTTTGACTAGTAGAAAATTAAAATATTTCGATTCGAACCACATTTTTTTTTTCTAAAATAAGTTAAATTTGCACCCCTTAGAAGTAAGTTAATGTGTGTCGCGGAGAAATAGGTTAAATAGCTTTAGATAAAACTTCTGGTGTAAAATATTTGTATAACATTTAGGTAAAAATTCCGGTGGTTCTAGTTTTAAACGTTTTTTCATCAATTCTTGATTATCTGTTCTTTTTTAATAAAATCAAACAAAGCGCTTTACTGTATTGAACAACCTTTCGAAAAATACCTCATTTCCCGCTGTGCTTTCGTATGTGCAGAGAAAAAAGGATGTTAACAACAGAAAACGTATTTACAAGGGTTTTCACTTATATTCTGTAACCCGGAAGCCCGGGTTTACCCCCGTATTTTACTAAAAATAAATATTGAGTTAACGTAAAAATATTTAATTTTAAATTTCTTTACATCCTTTAGGTACAAAACAAATTTATGCGCAAAAGTGCGGAAATTTCCCCATGGATTTAGCAAGTACTTAAAATTGTGTGCAATTGGTTATTTTCGGGTATACACGATATCATGTCAATGGCTGTAAAAAATAATTTTTCTTAGAAAAAACTTTTCAATTCATAGATACGCACCAGACTCATTTTTCTACATAATTAAAATCTCGCCAAAAGATAATTTTATAACTCTCCGCATTAGTATTTATTTGCAAAGTTTTAAAATTGATATAAAAAAGCTCGCCAAATAGTTAAAATTACACTAGCCAAGAAAATTTGGGTTGTGTCAATTTTTTTTACCCGACTGCCAAGATCGGTTATGTGTTTCACGCGAATCTGGGTATGTGGATTTTAGGTAGATTTCGTATGAAATATTGGGTTCTAACTATTGGGATCGTTCCTATGTTGGAATTTCTGAAAAAATTTTGCAGATCTACACATATCATGATCCCTAGAACCCAAAACCACCCTCAGTAAAAAACTTTATCTATCTATCTATCTATCTATCTATCTATCTATATATATATATATATATATTACTTTCTTCTGGACACGATAACTTTCGTAATTCTGCACCAATCTCTTCCAAACTGATACATAAAATCAAAGGGCATAAAATCTCGGTCAAGTTCGTTAATGGGCAAAATCGGACCAAGGGGATGGAAATGGGGAGGGGTTTTGTGAAAACCGAAAACTCCCCATAACTTCTTAATTTTTGTACATATCAAATCAGTTTAAAGTTTTTATTACTTCTAAAAATAGGGCCAAAATTTTATGTATCACAGATTTTTGATAAAGTTAAAAATAGGCGCAAGGGGCGCAAAAAATAGGGTTTTTGGGAGAAAAAAATTCATAACTTCGTCAGTTCTCAAGATATCAATTCTAATTAATTTTATTATAAATCTCCTTAATATTATCTACAACTTTTATACGCACAAGTTTTTGATAGGGCCAATTCGTACCGCAAAAAACATTAAAAACGAAAACAAAAAGAGGGTTTGAAGAAGTAAAAAATCCATAACTCCGTCAATTCAAAAGATATAAAATCCCCATGAATTTATCATATATCTTCTTAATATTGTCTACAACATCTATATAGACAAGTTTTGGATAGGATCAATTCTTACAGCAAAAACAAATTAAAAATACATAGCGGTTGAAGAAAAAAAATCATCTTAGTAAGGGTGTATTCAAATCCAAACTGCTTATTTTTTGACTCATTTTACAATCCATTTTTGCTCTCAAAGGCTTCCAATTGGTACGTTTTCTTACTCAGAAACTATATAATGTACCGTAATGGTCTATTTTTTGATAGAGGCAGAATATATTTTTAAAAATACTGTTAAAAAGGGCATTTTGAACCGAATTTACCGAAGCGGATTGTGTTGGAAAAATCATTGTATTAAGGATGCACTCAAATCCAAACTGCTTATTTTCTGACTCATTTTTAAATTCATTTTTGCTCTCAAACGCATTTAATTGGTATATTCACTTATTCAGAAACTATATAATGTATCGTAATGATCGATTTTTTGATAGAGGCAGAATATATTTCAAAAAGTGATGTCAAAGTGGGCATTTTGAACGGAATTTCCCGAAGCGATTGTGTTAGAAACGAAAAATATTGTCCTTCTGAGAAAATAATTGTTTATATATCAAGTTTTAATTAATTGAACAAAAAATAAAAACACAGGTCGCTTATAAATCTCTGCAAAAATCACGTCAGCTAGTTTCATATTTTTTAAATTAAAAATGAATCTGGAATTACGCCAGAAAATTTCGAGTTGTTGAGCATGGAAAAGTATTTTTTTTAATACCGCCCTAACATGATTCTGATAAAACCAGCTATTATATAAAAATGAAATAAAAACTCGTCAAAAGCGGCCAGATAAAATTGTTGAAATAGCTTTATCTCTAATCATGATTTAGTTTTTGTTTGTGAAATTAGTATATTTGACTTCGAAATCTACCTTTGCCTGTAGGCCGGGCGGGCAGGGATTTTTTTATATTCTCGAAACATCCCAACGGCTGGAAGGATTTTAATGAATGAGGTCTCTATCGATTCGTCTTAACCGTCCGATGGTTATAGGCTAAGTCTTGTTATTATAAATTCGAAATGGCGGCCATAAAATACAAAATGGTATTAGAGACGAAAAAAAAATTACGCACCCTATTGAGTGACATATCATTGGATAGGTCTTTCAAAATGAAGACGATGTTATTTCATTAACTATTTTACAGTCAAAAGCTCCGTTTAAATATTACACAACCTGGAAGTTGTGTAGGTAGGATCTCTAGCTTTGTTGCAACTCTAACCTTCATAGACATCTATAGGCCTCATCAAATCTATGTTTATAGATAGGAACTAACAATTAAACACAACTTAAAAGTCAACAATACAAGTAAATAACAAAAATAGGTAAGTAATATAAAAAATAGTTTCACATTGATGGGAAATAGTTAATTAGTTCGCTTTTTACGCATTCGGGTTTCTTGAATTTTTAAATTTAATTAAAGTTTTTATTAGCTTTTGATAATTGATTCTTATGTATTTTCTAACGCTAAATCGAAAATGACCTACATTTTCAACTATCACGTCAGATTTTTTCGCAAATCGTAAATTTCAAAGTCAAAAAGTAAAAAAATAGCGAAAATCTGATACTATAAGATAGACGTGATGGTTGTGTTTTTGAGCTTTTGATGATTGTTTCTTATGTATTTTGTAGCAATGAATCCGAAAATGACCTTTATTTTTTAACATCGCGTCAGGTTTTTTCGCAAATCGCAAGTCGAAATATTGCGAAAATATGATACTATAAAATATACATAAAACATCTTTTTATAATAATTTATTCATCTTTTGTCTTACACTATGCATTTTTACAGATAAACGTGTAAAATATTGTGTATTTAAAATCCTTACATTTTTATTCCATATGTGGAAGATTCTTTGAACTGCTCATGCTCTGCCCCGAGCTTTATCTTTTATATTCTCTGTGGGATACATATCTGTTACCTCTTTTATTTTTGCGGTTGATAAGGCTGAAAATTTGTCACTGATATATTTAAAATATTTGCCCTCTTTTGGAAAGGCTTTGACAAATTACTTTGACAGATTTTTGCTATTTTTTTTTTACTTTTTAATTTTGAAATTTATGGTTTGCGAAAAATCCTGAAGCGATGGTTAAAAATAAAAATCATTTACGGATTCAATGTTAAAAATGACATAAAAATCAATTATCAAAAATTAGAAAACACAAACATCACATGTATTTTATAGTATCAGATTTTCGTTATTTTTTCACTTTTTATCTTTGTAACGTACGATTTGAAAGAAATCTTGACATGATGGTTAAAAATGAAGATCATTTTCGAATTTACTGCTACAAAATACATAAAAATCAAATATCAAAAGTTGAAAAAGTAATCATCGCACGCTTGTGTTATATTTCTAAAGTAATTACTTCAAATATCTTCCATCCAGATTTAGTTCTCATACGCTCTCTATAATAAATTTCAAGAAATTTTTAATTTCAGAATACCGGATATTTGTTCAAATGAAATCGATGATGAAAAGTTGTATTATAATAATTCAACATAATGCCATTTGAACAATCTCCAGTAAAAATAATTAATCTTAAAAAAAATTTTGAATTCTTTGAAACGCTGCAGACTCATTTTTATACATAATTACAATCTCATAAATACTCGTAGAGCTTTTCGGAATTCTTCGTATCATTAATATTAATATAGAAAGTTTTAAAATTTCTAATAAAAAAAGTCCCCGAACAGTTGTTATAATTCTAACAATGTACAGTAGAAATATTATCTCTTAAAAGAAAGCTTTGAATTCATTGAAATACTCGGTACTCGTTTGTATACATAATTAAATATCCTTAAATTGAAAAAAAATATATTAAAAATAATTCATATCAGTATTAATATTCAAAATTTCATGACATATATGAGAGGGTATCAATAAGTTTTTGCCCTCACATAGAAATAATTGAGTAAAATTTATGAAATTGCTACATAGTATTAGTCATTTTCTATATAGTCACTGTGCACAGTAACACATTTCTGCAAACGGTATTTCAAAAAGAGGGGGGAGGATGTATTCTAAGAGTCGGGATAGTAGGGGTATTTTTCTAACTTTTGCCGACGCCCACATGTGACATATTGTTAGAAAGGCCTGTGACCACTTATTCATGTTATGCACATCCTGAGCTCCTCCCCCTCCCAATTCGCCCTCCGGGAGGGCACTTTTCTACATTTTGTAGACACCATTCATGCCCTCGGTAGGCAATTTTTTTTTTTTTGGGGGGGGGGGGGGGGGGTTCGGAGGGGTGCATAACATGAATAAGTGGTCATAGGCCTTTCCAACAATGTGTCACACATGGGGTTCGGCAAAAGTTAGAAAAATGCCTCCCCTTTGGGTCTACTATCGCGCCTCCATTAATACATCCCCCCTCCTCTTTTTGAAATACCGTTTGGAAAAATGTATTACTGTGCACAGTTACTATATAGAAAAGGACTAATACAATGTAGAAATTTCATAAATTTTACTCAATTATTTCTATGTGAGGGCAAAAATGTATTGATACCCCCTCGTATATATATATATATATATATATATATCTGCATTATAAATTATTACAAATTATCATCTATTTTAAATTTACAAATTATAAATAATATTTTAAGACAAGATTCAAAAATTATAAATTTTACATTTGGAACAACAAATTGCGAAATGAAGTAATTATAAATGAAGATTTAAGACAAGATTTAAACATTTATAAATGAAGTTTTAAATAAGATTCAAACGTTATAAATTTTAAATTCCGAAAAAAGATTAATATGAACAGGAAGTTGAATATATAAAAAAACATTGGAAAATATTTGACAGATATAGTCAAACATTTTGTAATTAAAACATTTTAAGAAATGAAAAATGACCAGAAAAAAAAAAAAAAAAAAAATCATTGAAAGTACCATTAAACCCATCTAAAATGCAGTACATCAAAGTGGAAAATATATAAATTCAATAAGAAAAATTACAAAAGGAATGCAAGAAAGAGAACGAGACATGAATAAAAATTAAACTTGTGATGTGAAACTTGTCTTCAGGGGCAATATTTTGACATTATAAGTAAAGTACAGTTGATTTCTGAAAGAGAAATAGGAAACAATGCTTTAAAGATTGTTTCTCTCCTTGCTCAATCAACCGTATCTAACAGATTTAGACTTAAACAAGCTAGACATAACAAATATTAAAAAAGGAACATGTAAGTGAAAAGCTTACAGTTTTAATATAGAGAAATGATAAGAGTTTGTCACCATACAGAGCAAAAATAGCTGATTATCCATATAAAAAATCGTCAAAACTTACATTGAAAATCCCTTTTCACGTGTTATGGGAAGCAGTTACAGTTAACAGCGAAAATTGACAGTTTAAAATAAGCAAATGGCGGAGGGGATAAATAAATAATAATAATATTAATAGAATGATTATTAAATATATTATTGCAATAAAACAAAACATAATAAATTACTTTATATGCTAATTAAAAGAATTTAAAGATCATTTATTAAAAAATAGTATTTAAAAACAATACAGGTATTAAATGAAACATGAAGTATTTCACGAAATTTGTAGTACTGTCATCTGTAGATATTTTTAAATGGGTATGAAGGAATGTAAGCTAATTTTAGTGCTGCAATATATTGATGATATTTTAAGTTAAGTACTAAAAATGATCATTACCAATCATAAATAGAAATTATAAGTGAAGTGTTATGAAAATTAAAAATCAAGGCTGATTAATTACAAATTTTAAAAATCTTATCATCATAACAAAGAAGCATGGAACTGAAAATACAGTAAAGCTTGATTAATATGCAAATACCAGTGGAACCATGGCAGACTCATCAAGTCAAAATTACCCTAAGTTCCATAAATTAAATTAACTGTTACATCCTTAATTATTTATATATATATATATAAGAATAATAACAGTTTGTGGATTAAGTTATATAAATTATAATTTTTTAACACTAAATAAATATATATTTAAAAAATTTAAATTTATGTATGATTGTTAAATTTAAAAAATGTATAAATTAATGTACAACATTATAGCTGAATAATAAGTTAAATATATACCTCAACATTACATAATCATTTAAAAAATAATAATTAATTCAAAAAACTTTTTGCTGTTGTTTAAATCTAAATCAACTACTTCGAATATTGATTATAAATAATTAACATCTAATTAACATCTATTCTCATATTTCATTAAATTTTATTTTTTTTTATTTAATAGGAGGGGTAGATAGAATTGAACATTACATTTCTACATGATTATGTATATATATCGTAATATAATATAGAGTCTACTTTTTATAAAATTAAAATGAATGTAGAAATAAATAAATATATAAATTAAAACTATTTTAGGAATTATTAAGGAGTGCTAAATCATAAAATATAACATAAACATATATATAAAGTAAATAAGGAATTTTACAATGAACATCTCTCTCTCTCTCTTTCTTTTAAAAAAATAATAAATTAACATATGAGCATAAATTTTCCAGACAGCACCACCCTCCTCCGTATTCTAACATCTACCCACCCAGCCATACTATTAAAAAATTTTTGTTTTATTTTGTATTTTGTATTTTAATTTTATGATTTTTTATTTTTTTTGTAAATTTTTTACGCAATATGTTAATTGTAACTGACAACTATCAACCCTGCTATCCATTTTTTAGATCATTACTATACTAATTGTAGCTTAAAGAATATATGAATTTTTTTGAGAAGTTTGAGAATCGATTATTTTTTTCTGTTAAACCATATTTTTTTTTATTTTACAGCAGCAAAACTTTCTGAAAATGCAATTTTCGAAACCACTTATCGGACTATTAACATAAAAATTTTTATTTATTTATTTATTTATTTATTTATTTATTTATTTATTTTTAAGAAAAGCATTCAAAAATACAAATTAGTCAATAATAGGTATAAAATATTGAAAAAAGTTTTAAAATTCCTCCAAGAACCTACGAAATTGATTTTGAAAATTTGCAACATTATATTGACATTTTTGGCGGGAGAAGAAAAGGCGTTTATTTAAAGTAGAGATTTTCGGCAACTCTATCCAAATGTCATAGCTGCTTGTCGTCTATGCGTGAGCAGTGGTTTAGACTTCGCTAGAAATTGTAATGTCCGACCTAATTAGGCAAAGTCATTTTTTTAATGATCTTGAATGTTTTAACAAATATATATTTACTATTTATACATTTATCGTCTGCATAGAAAAAAATACTAATTCTTGTTTATTATGCTATTGTCAAGCAAATAGCAATCTGATTTAATTCTAATACGTACCGTACATATACACTGGTAAACTAAACTTAAGGATCACTGTTATTTTCAACGATCATAGCTAGAAATAGATTCGCAACAGCACGTGTAAATTTGCATGAATGTGGGATGTACTCTGTTTTGTGAAACTTATGCAAATTTTGTACTTCCGCTTTTGTCGATCACATGACAGCAGAGATAAGAGATTTTAGGCAATCGGTGTGTGCTGTGAATTGTCATTAGATGTAAAATTTGAAGGAGATTGGGTGAATCTTGAACATTGAAATTTTGAACATGCCTTCGAGACATCATTTAAATGATATTACTCGTGGTAGTATAATCAGAAAGTTGGAAGAATGACGCAAAATGAGAGATGTTGCCCGTGAATTTAACATCGTGCACAGTATTGTTTCTAGGCTATGGACGGCATTCCAAAAGAGTACATTCAAAAAGAAATATGTACTAGGCGCACGGGAGGAGTTCGTCCTAGCAGTACGACGCGACGTCCCAAGGAGATGGCTATTATGTTATTTCAGCAAAAAGTAACCGGCGTAATATAAATACTTAATTTTATGTGAAGTATTAAAATCTTATTCACAGCTCGTCACATTTTAACACATAAAATTATAAATTAAGAGTATATTTTAGGAAAAAAAATGACAACTAAAAGAAAAAGAGGCATTCTTTGAAAAGACTACACAGAAACAAGTGGGTAAGTGTGATCACAGATCGCACAGAGGGTTTCGTTTAATATTTCTTTCAAAACACTTTATCCTTTTGCAAAATCTGTTAGTTCAATATTTCACAACCAAGGGGCGCACTCTGTTCTAAACAAACCTCTATCCGAACGAAATTCCGTTTTACAACCTATCCGTAGATATTAAAGGTACACATATATTAAGACAGACTATAAATACAATTAAATAGAACAAACCCAACTGGAGTGAAAATTTATCTGGGGCCACAACTCGAACCTGGGTCGGCAGCGTAACGTGCTGTTGCTCTACCGTTAAACCACCCTGGCCGATGTCCTAGCCAGGAAAATTTCTCACTAATAAACCAAGTTGGGGAACGTCACTGTCCATCTATCAGGCAGCACCGGATGACGTGACAACGATGAATAAATTTCTTTTCCATCGATCCGCAATATATATTAAAGCACATAAATTAACATCCATTGAATTCCATTTTTAATTATTAAATTAATTATTCATCGTTGTCACGTTATACAGTGCTGTCTGATATATGGACGGTGACGTTCCCCAACTTGGTTTATTAGTGAGAAATTGCCAGGCTAGGACATCGGCCAGGGTAGCTTAACGGTAGAGCAACAGCACGTTATGCTGTCGACCCAGGTTCGATTCCTGGCCCCGGCTAATTTTTCACTCCAGTTGGGTTTATTGTATTTAATTGTATTTAAAGTCTGTCTTAATATATGTGTACATTTAATAATTAAAAATGGAATTCAGACGTTAATTTATGTGCTTTAATAAATATTAAAATATATTATATCTTTGAAAAAAAGTTTGTGAATTCAATGAAATGCACTTATCATTTTTATACATAATTAAATGTCTCCAAATGAGGCTTTTAAAATACAGGGTGGTTATAATTAAAGTTACAATTTGAAATGGTCATAACAGGAAAACTACTGGATCAAATGTTATAAAACTTGGTAATAGTTTAAAGGAAGTCATGGGAATTTATTTCCCGCCAAAAAAAAAAAAGTTCAAATACTCACCACCAGGAAGGAATTGGCGCTGTATGCAAATGTTAAATGTTATGCTGTATGTTAAACGAAATGAAGGTCGGAATCTAATTTAGCCTTTTCTTACACGGGTTTAATATTTTTTGTACCCTTAAGAAACATTGACCTAAACAAAGTTACCATTGAAAGGCGTTAAAGGCGACAAAAGTCGAGTGCGCCATCCGTGTAATAAAATCCGTTCGTGTTCTTAAAAGTTCAAACCACAAATTAGCGATCACAAAATTTGAGATCGCAAATCACTCGCAAATGTGTGCGCATTCCGGAAATCGTTTTCTTACAGATCGCTAATTCGTGTATTTTGAAACCTGAATTCGGCCTTAAGACGCGAAGATATCGGTTTAAAAGGTATTTAATCAGTTTCTGAAACGAAACTGTTTGTGGGGTTATGTAAAATCGTAATGGCTTGTAATTATCTTACGGCAGGAAGAAGAAAATCAGATTTATGCAAATGCGCTTTATACGTCATTTGATTTGTCAGACAAAAGTGAGCCTGTTAGTTCTCATTGTTCCGAATCAGCAATGTTTCTAACCATGCAATACCATGATTTTCTCGTTAAATGTTATTATGAATGTGATAGCAATGAACAGCGTGCTTTGCAAAGATATCTTCAGTAAGAGGAATACGCCGAGGGCCAATGACACTGCAGGGTTTGACGGAAATTATGGCAAAGTTTGAAGCCACGAGTTTGTTATCTGTTGCACCTGGGAGAGGAAGGAAACCAGGTTCTGTGGAAACCGAGGAGATTGTTGCATTAGCAGTGGAGGGAGCAAGAATGGAAAGTACACACGGTACGTGCTGTCTCACGTCGAATGGACGTACCATGGAGTATGGTGTACAAAATTGTCTGTAAAGTATTGCAATTCTACCCATACAAAATAAAACCTGTTCAAGAACTTCAATGTAAGGATCCTGCTGCAAGAGAATCTTTTGCTTTGGAATTCCTTGCACGGATAGAAGTGGGCGAACATTGACCATGGAACGTTTTGTGGGTAGATGAGGTCCATTTTTACCTAAATGGCGATGTCAACACCCATATCTGCAAGACTTGGGCAAACAAATCCCTCATGTTTTGTACCCAGTTCCATAGCATTCTCCTAAAGTCACCGTTTGGTGTGGCATGACAGCAAGTTTCATAATTGAACCATTTTTCTTTGAAGAGCAGTCGACAGTTGCACCTGTTACATGCACTGTGACTGCAGCTCGCTTAGCGTCAATGTTAAGACATTTCGTCATACCTGAACTCCAGCAACGTGGCATTTTAGACTCCAGGATTTTGATGCAGGAAGCCCCCTCCATCCCCCACCCCACACATTGGTACATGTGTCACACAATTACTCAAGCAACATTTCACGAATGAACGGATTATAAGTCGAAACTTTCCCACTTCTTGGCCACCTTGGTCAACAGACCTCAACCCTTGTGACTTTTGGCTATGGGGTTATCTCAAAAGCACTGCTTATGGTGATAATCGAAACAATTTGGCGGAATTGAAAGATACGATACACCGACATGTGCGTAAAATTCCTCCTAATATGCAAAGAGCTACTGTTGGGAATACAGTAACAGGATTTAACTTGCTTTTGGAAAATGGTGGACGCCACATTTAAAATGCTTTGTAACACGTTTCAGAAACGATCGACTGAACGATCGAACGTTCAGAACGATCACGTTCAGAAACAATCGAACATTTTAAACCGATGTCTTCATCTCCTATTTCAATTAACAATATTGCATACAGCGCCATTTTCCCCCTGGCGGTGAGCATTTGAACTTTTTTTCGGCTGGAAATAAATTCCCATGGTCTCCTTTAAACTATTATCAAGTTTGATAACATTTGGTCCACTAGTTTTCCTATGACCATTTCAAAGTGGAACTTTAATTATAACCACCCTGTATTTCGTTTTAGGAATAATATGGAAAGTTTTAAAATGTATATGAGAAAACTCGACAAACATTTGTTATATTCAAACTATGTCTAGTAAAAATATTATCTTTTACAAATGTCTTTTTAATTCATTGAAACGCTCCAAACTCATTTCTATATTATAATTAAAATCACTCTAAGACTAAACATTTAGAATTATTCCTCGTATTAGTATTGATAAGGAAAGTTTTAAAATTTTTAATAAAAATATCGCAAATCAATTGTTATATTCGAATAGTGCATAGTAAAAATATTATGTCTTACAAAAAAGCTTTTGTATTCATTGAAACACTTCAGAATCATCCTATGCATAATTAAAATCTATCCAAGAGAGACTTTTAGAATCCCTTGTTCAAGCATTAATATGCGATGTTTTAAAATTTATATTAAAAAACTCGTCGAACAATTAACATTAGATTTCAGATGTAATTATTTAAAACATCTTTCCTCCGAATTTACTCCACAAATCCTCACCATAGTAAATTTCAACAAATTTTTCCTTTCGGAATCCCGAAAATTTATTCAAAGGAAACAGATGTTGAGCCTTGATGAAGTATTTGCGTGCATACTGGAAATCCAAATTCACACATGTACTCTTGCTTCGGATCGATGAAAAAGGAAAAAAATGTTCGCTGCTTGGTTGCTCTATTTTTAAAGGAGTGCTGAAGCAGTTCTTTTTTCTTCATTTGCAAATTACACTTCCTCAAGCTTAATATTCGTGTTCCATCAAATTTATTTTTCGATGAAGTTTTCCTGAAGTTTTCAGCGACAGTTTTAAATGTCCGTATTAAGCAAAGTACATGAATTCTAAATTCAATTACATTATAAGTAAAAGAAAAATATGTCCGATAGGTAATTATTTTCCGTACTAAATTTTATTATTAAATATCGTAGGTAAAGTTAAAGGATAGGCTTTTTGGGGGATATTTCAGAATGAAAACAAGTTTTACGTTTGAATTGTATGAAAACAAATTTGTTTTCGATTAATTTTTCCAGATTTTATTTTCTTTTTTCCAACCATTTTAAATGTCCCTATTAAACAACACTCTAAAAAAAATCCTTGAACTTAGCGAATTTTTCCTTTGACTATTTTTCGTTAAAATACGAAAATTGCCACATTGATTTTCTGACGTTTTATGAAAATAAAGAAATTCACCCAACTTAACCTAAAATTATCCGAAATCCTCTAACGTAAATCTGCATTTTCTATAAATCACATCCATGTTCTGGCACTATCCCTTTTCGTATTAGAAACGTCATTTTTACGTATGTCCTTCTTCCCTCAAAAGACAAAAAAAATCTCAAATCTGAGCACAAAATTGTCTAACATTCTCAAATCAAAAGACGTCAAATTTCTCCAAATAGCAAGAAAATCTCTTCCAACAAAGGTATGTTCAGGCAACTTGGTGCCCGTACTTTTTGCGTTTTTGACTAAATTTTTTTTGAGTGGATGTATTTGATTTCTAAATTCAATTATAAGTAAAAGAAAGCTATGTCCGATGTATATCAATTTATTGTACACCGTTACTAAATTTTATTATTAAATCTTGTACGTAATGATATAGAACGACCTTTTGCTAATATTTCATAATAAAAACTTAATGTTTTGCTTTAATCAGATTAGAAAACAGCGCCCAAGAAAATTACTTTTCCTCATTTGCAAATTAATTCATCACCAACCTCCTTCATCCGGGTTCCAGAAATTTCATTTTCCGAGTAAGTTTTCTGGAAGTTTTTACCGCTATTGTTTTAAATATCCGTATTAAACAAAATGCTTAAATATAAATTCAATAAGTTATAAGTAACAGAAAAAAAAATATGTCCGATATGAAATTATTTCACAATATACCCGAACTAAATTTTATTATTAAATCCCGTACATGAAGTTAAATAAATTAAATTTTTGTGATATTCAAGCTTAATGTTCGTGTTCCATGTCCCATCAAATTTATTTTTCGATGAAGTTTTATGGAAGTTTTCTTCGACAGCATTAATTTCCGTATTAAGCAATTTATATTTAAATTCAAATACGTTATAAGTAAAAAAAAATACATGCGATAACTCATTATTTTACTTAAAACTAATTTATTGAACTAAATTTTATTACAAAATCTCGTACGTGAAGTTAAAGAAATGACCTTTTTGTGATATTTCAGAATAAAAACGAAGTTTTGCTTTTGATTAAATAAATGAAAGAGTGCTGAAGCAGGTCTTTTTCTCCATTTGCAAATTACAATTCCTAATTTTAATATTCGTGTTTCATCAAATTTATTATTCTGTGATTCTTTTTCCGGAAGTTATCGTTTGACTGCTTTAAAAATCCATATTAAGCAAAGTATTTAACTTCTAATTTTAATTGCATTAAAAGAGAAAAAGATTTTGTGCATTATAATAAATATTTTACTCTATACTGGTACTAAATTTTATTAGTAATCCCCATACATGCAGTTAAAGAAACGACCTTTTGGTGATAATTCTGAATTTTTAAAAATAAATTGCGTTTGAATTATATAAAAAACAAAAATCTTGTACATTCAAATTTATTTTTCAAAGAAGTTTTTCTGTGACAAGTTTAAATGTTAGTACTAAACGAACTTCTTGAATTCTAAATCCAATTACGTCATAAGTAAAATAAAATACGCCAGATAAAAACTTATTTTACTATATATCGATACTAAATATTCTTATTAAATATCACACATGAAGTTACAGAAAGATCTTGCAAAGATATTTCGGAGTACAAAAGTTTCGTGTTCGAATTATATAGAAAGAAAAATTCATGTTCCACCAAATTTTGTTTTTCGCTGAATTTTTTCGGAAGTTTTTCTGTGACCTTTTTAAACTTCAGTACTATGCAAAGTATTTGATTTTTAATCTAATCCCGTTATAATAATAATAAAAAAATCCCTACATGCGCAGGTTGATTTCGAAGTTAAGTACTAATTTCACCAGCAAAAACTAAATCAAGATTTGAGATAAATACAGTTTAAGAATTTTATCTGGCCACTTTTGACGAGTTTTTAATTTCATTTTTCTGTAAGAACTAGTTTTAACAGAATCAAATTAATACGATATTTTTTCGTCAACCATTGTTTTTTATTTGTTTTTGCTGTTAGAGTTGTTCCTATCAAAAACTTGTCAACATAAAAGTTGTATAAGAAGGTTTATAATAAATTTAATTGTATTTGATAACTTGAGAATTGACGAAGTTATGAATTCATTTCCCCTAATACCCTATTTTTTTCAACCCTTGAGCTCATTTTTTATTTTATCAAAAATCTGCCATACAAAAATTTTTGGCCATTTTCCTAGAACTAATAATAACTTTAAACTGATTTGATATGTATTATAATTAAGAAGTTATAGAGGTTTTTCTGTTTTCACAAAACCACTCCTTATTTCCACAAACTTGATCCGATTTTGCTCATTACCGAACCTGACCGAGATTTTCTGTCCCTTGATTTTATGTATCAGTGTGGAAGAGATTTGTGCAGAATTATGGACGTTATCGTGCCCATACAAAAGTGATATACATATAAAGTTTTGAACTAGGGGTGGTTTGGGGTTCTGGGGGTCATGATCGGCATAAATCTGCAGAATTTATCAGAAATTCCAACATAGGGGAGAATGAAATAGGTAGTATTTCTTACGAAATCTACCTAAATGGTGGATATACTCTATATGACAAAACTCACCGGGCACTTTCAATTTTGGACGTTTTGTCGAATATATAGAGAAATACTTGACGAGCCATTCTTGAATATATTGAAGGTGAAAAAAAATTAACCTCATATTTTTAGTGAAGATTTAGTCAATAGGACAATTAAAGGACCAAAAATATATAGAGAGAGACACTTGACTAGCCATTCTTGAATATATTGAATGAAGGTGAAAAAAAAATTAACCTCATATTTTTAGTGAAGATTTATTCAATAGGACAATTAAAGGACCAACAATAAATTTTACAAAATGCATAATTTTTGCTATCCCCTGTAACATAAAATGCTGTAAAAGGTCTGTCGCTGCTTCAAATAACTCAACGGTCCCTGATCAACTTTTGTAATCATTTATAAAAGATTCATGATAGATGCGCTTATGTTAATGAAGATATAAATGGTTCTTTAAACAATTAAAAACATTTTCGAATGTTTTTTGTTAATAGTATGCATGATTTTCAATTCAATTTAACGCCACAATTCGTAAATTTGAAAAATTTTAGTAGAAACATTATATTACAATTCGAAAATACATATATTTAATATTTTATTAAATATAAGAACTAACGTATTGTTACTTGTGCAGCTGCGAACAATATCAAAAAATGTTTTTAATAACATAGTAGTCAATTATGAAAGTCAATTTATATAAAAAGGCGAGTCGAATATCGAAAAAATTCAGCAGGATATAGACGATACAATGAGCTGGATTTCTGCTACTTTCTAAAAGTAGTTTTATGATAAAGAATTTTCCATAGATTATCATTTTTTATTAATCGGTCGTCAACTAAGAAGTAACTACTTAATGTAAGTTTATGTGCAACTTTTGAATAGATCTTCGATTTTGATATTTCTTTGTTTGTTGGAATTGGCTCTTCTCGTGTTCCTCCTATGTACATTAAATCAAGAACCAAAAAGATTACGTTTCTTTGTTAAAAATAACTGTAGAAAATCCCTTATCATCCAGCTATTATTAGAAAGTAACTGATAGTCATCTCACTTTACCGTCGATAGTTTTCTGAATTTTCACGATATTTGACTGGACCTTTTATATGCCCTATTCAGCTACCACATCATAAAAAATTTCGATATTGTTCGCCGATGCGCAGTTAAAATTTATTTCTTCAAAATGCGCATATCTTATCAAATATTAAAAATATTTATTTTCTAATTGCAATATAATATTTCTACAATACTTTGTAACGATTTACACAAGTGGCGTTAAAATTGGGTAAACACCCGAGTGATATTAAAAAAAAAAACTTGCAGATAACCTTTTAATAAAAAAAAAAAAAAAAAACTTTTATATCTTCATGAATATATGTACTATTTTTAGACAAATTATACATACAAACATGGTATAGGACCCACATAGTCGGTTCCTTCGGCTACAGATCTTTTTGAACAATGTACGTTACAGAGTGATTGCAAAAATTATATTTCATTATTTAATTTATTTTCGGTCCCCTAATTACCCTCGTGAATACACATTCACTGTAAAATATGAAATCATATATCATGGGAGTCGATAGTAGCCCGAGTGACACAGCTTTAAGCCTAAAATCTTACAATGGTCGTAGATTGTACTTACATCCCAAACGTTCAAGAACGATTTGCAGATATGCAACAATACGACTAAAACTGAAAGTGGCCGGTTATTTTTAGCTTTATAATATTTAAATATTTTGCTACATATTATTATTAAATTTCATAGTTAAATCTGATACATAAAGTTAAATGATAAATGTCCTTTTTAGTGATATTGACGCTTAATATTCATTCTCCGTCAAATTTATTATTTG
The DNA here is from genome assembly GCA_963932465.1 of Maratus speciosus. Classification (NCBI taxonomy): domain Eukaryota; kingdom Metazoa; phylum Arthropoda; class Arachnida; order Araneae; family Salticidae; genus Maratus; species Maratus speciosus. Next base: position 525,043,548 of record OZ010796.1, on the reverse strand, counting down.
TCAAAAATTTACAGAAATGTTTCTTCTTTCGTTTAAAATACTTCTAGATTCAATTACATTAGAAATATGAAACACTCCTGTTCATAATTAATTTACTAGACAGGGTATCTCTTCTTATTGCTGACTAGTAGTTAATTACGAAGCCATTATTTTTAGAGTTATATTTCCATTTGCAAAAATGTTTCAAATATTCGTCTTCACCAAATGAAATTATTTTTGTGTCAAAGTAACAATTTTCTGTATTATATTACGAAATTTAAATTTTTATACCAGACCTAAAACTTCCTAATAACATTCTGATAGTGTTTTTTATTCGATGATTAGCAGTGTGATTAGTATGGCATGTTTATATTTTTTCTCAGTATTGTACATACTGAGGAAATACGGAATGCAAATGTGACACAGTAATTAGCATTAAAAAATTTGAAGTTTCATTTTTAAATTTCGAGTGACAAAAAGGATTTATAACAATAGCCTTCAGCCACGAGTGGCAACAGCCACACCCCTACGGGTATATTCTCTGTGAATAAATATATTTATTGGACGACGGAGAAGCAGTATTAAAATATTCTTCACGCGTATTGGTAATTACTTCTATGTACCCGTAGCTGACGTGCATGGGTAGAGTCCGTTATAGTAAAAGAACCCTTTACAAGTACATAGATTCTTTTTTTTCAGAAACCTAGAGTGTTAAAATTTTTATGGTGGTTGAACCAACTCCTGGTGCTGCAGTAGCTGTAAACAATAAGATGATGAAACCTCGTTACAGCATTTGGATTTACGGTTGAACCCTATCTCCAAATGTTGGAACCAGATTTCACCATCTTATTGTTGCAGCTACTGCGGCACTAAAAGTTGATTCAACTTACAACAATGTGTGTTTTTTCACTATGATTTTTAATCATCATTATAAAGGTCTCAGTCAAAAAGCCATTATTGCATTAGATTATAAATACTTTCTAAACTGACATCTAAAGATCGCGTAATGCAATATTTTTCTTTATAGCATAATAAATTCAAGCATCCTATAAGAGATAAAATGAAACAGAACTAAAAATATTTCAGACGAAAGGGAAAGATTGATTTTTGGCATCCCGACAGAATCAATTTTTATTTTTTAAATGCTTTGATTTTTTTTTTTTTTTTTTTTTTTTTTTTTTTTAGAATATGATTTCACTGCGTCTCTGATTGAATTTTATTTAAGATTGTTTAAATGAGTTGTGCAATATTTGAGCATAGTCTTACTTAGTAAATTTGAATGTTTATAAAGTGTCTATATCACCATCTAGTTTTATATTTACTTTACTTTAATTTCCAAATACTAACATATGTAAAACAACAATGATGTTATGATCATTTCATATCGAAAAAAAAATTAGATATGATTAATACATTGAAAATTGCTAGATGAACCTATGTTTCTGATTTTGTTTAACATATTTAGACATATTCAAACGAAAATCAATGAAAAGGCTATATAAGTCCTTAATTGTAATAAAATAAACCAAAGGTCGTAAAAAATGAAATAATTTTTAACTCTGTCAGATAACTTTTGACGGGAAATTTTCACAAATAATATATAAAATAGACGCATCTTATTTCCTTTTTCAGATAATAAATAATTTAAATAGAGGTAAAAAACCGCCAAATAACACCATGAAATTAACAAGTGCGCAAGGTCTTTAGAACGAACTTTGTGCTTCTTCATCTGGAGAAAAGAAGGCGTGCTGTAATTTTGAAAGCAAGATAAAGACTGAAAGGAAATGGAAGAGAAAGGGACAGATTAAAGACATTAGCCAATAGGATAACAGAAGGCATCAGTCATTGGTAAAAAAAGTATTATACACTCAGAAGAAGACTGAACAGAATAATAAATATGAATAAAAAAGATTGAGTTAGAAAAGTAAAGTGAAACTATAAGAAAAATACAATAAATATAATGAAAAAAAAATAGAGTGAAAAACAAAATAACAAATAAAATTAATTAATTAATTAATTAAAAAATAAATTAAATGTATAATTATAACATAAATACAAATAAAATAGAGATTAAAAATTAATTATATATACAAATATAATAATTAAAAACTACCAAAATAATAATAAAAATAAAAATAATAAGGTTGTATAGTTGAACTAAACAAGTTTTTCCAAACTGCAGAGAGCACAGAGAAAGACCTTGAGCATCTTGAAATTTTATAGTGTTACTAAAACTTATAGCCTTATTTGTATATCATATCAGTTTGTTCAACATTTTTTGTAATTAATAATTTCATTTCATGCAGCTCATTAATAAAATGATCCTTTAAATTTTGATAAATACTTACGCAAGAGTTTCTATAGCTTCCAGCGATGGGAGTTCCTTCAAGCTCTTCTTACCCCATATTCACGACACATCAGCTGAAAACCACCCAACGTTCCGATTACATTGAAAGACTGCGCGCCAGATGCATGGACCTACGTAACGCATCTCCCCTTTACCAATTGAAAGAAAAAAAGAAGAAAAAAAGTATATCTTAGTGTATATCGGTTTAAAATTATTTGAAAACATACGAAATTATAATTTAAAGAAAACTTAAGATTATTTGATCTAGTGATCATTTTTATAATGCTACTAGATATTCTTTTTTTTTTTATGCAGACATATTTCAAATGAAAATCAAATTTCAAAGTAATTGCTTAAGAGGCGCAAAGGCCAACATAGTGAAAAAGATTCCATGCCGGGTCTCGAACCCAGGCCATCAGTATAGCGCACTGACGTTCTACCGACTAAACCACATGGAACGATATCCAGCCTGGAAAATTTCTCATTATTATATGTTGGCAAGGCTGCAAACGCAGCACAAGATGGAATATTTATCGTGAGCCACTGACCTGGGGCGAACACGAAACTTAATTAAATCCAGCATCAACAGAAACTATATTAATTCTGAATTTTTAGACAAGTGTAGAATTTATAAGCACAAAAAGACCGATAAAACATGTTTAAACGAAAGCAATTGTGATCAAAACAAAATCTGGATGCTAGCAGTAGAAGAATATGCACGCGTGTTTCTTAAAATACTAAAATAAATAAATGGATGGATGAAAATAGATTATGTTTTCTTAGTTTCTTTATATGTGTTATGAAACAGTTTTCATAAACTTAAATAGGTTTTTCTCAAAAAATGATCTTATTCTATTTATTTTATTTCCAATTTTCTTAGGTATGTCACAGAATTTGTTATTTAGCTGAAATACTTGTTGAGACGGAAGATACGAAGATCATTTAAATTAATAAAATGACATACCTTGCCTTAATTAAGTTAAAATTATGAGAATACAAAAGTTAATTCAAACTTCAGTACAGCCTAACATGTTTCAAAACCAACTCATTTTTTTTCTATAGATGTATGTATAAAACATAGTATCTTTCTGAAATACAAAATATTAAAGAGAGCTTATAAAATCTTTTAATATATTTAACCCTTCAGTTCCCGCATAGGATCTACCGGAGAAATTTTGTTTTTCAATTGTTTTTAATTATTTAGCCCTATATTAGACAAATAAATGCAATTTACTTAATTGTTACAGTATCATACACTACAATGTGCATATAGTATGGGAGTAAAAATTCCTTCGAATTTTTCCTGCGCGAAACTTCAAAAACTATTCTATAAACGAACAATAAATCGTGAAAAAAAAATCACCCACATTTATGGTAAACACAAAATTTATGCAACGCATATGTGCCCATGAATGAAAAGAGCATAGAGTTTCAGAGTTATACAAAGTTATATAAAGCATCTGATTATAACAGTGTCGATTAGACATCAACACCTTCATCAGTTCCCCAAGAATCTAATAGATGCACCTGAATGAAAAATTACCACCGGAAGGTATTGCCTCTGGTTATTACTAGGTTTTTTTTTTTTTTATTACGGAGGAAAAAAAGAGTTTTCAACTTCTCAATGAGCACTGGGTACGGCAGTAATAATTCCTTGACAATTTTTGTACAAAATACTTCAAAAACTAGAAATGAACAATAAATAGTGGACAAAATCACTCACGTATATCATAAACACAAAACCTACGTAACGTTGATCTGCGACAAGTGAAAAGGGCACCAAGAACTTCGAAAACTTAGAAAAAGCATCTGGTTATATCAGCACGTATTGATTAGATATCAACACCTTCATCAGATTCTCAAGAAGCTAAGAATCCGTTTAGAAAACAAAAGTGCTCGCTGTCATGCTAAAGAAATAAAACCTTTCTGGTTTTATCACTTTACCCCATTTGTGGTTTTTAAGAAAAGGACGGGAGTATCAACAATGGATTCAACAATGGGTCAGGAGTTAAGGTTAGATCGAACTTGGAGGAAACTTTTTCCTCTTCCAGGACATCCAGCACTTTATTTGTAAAGCCATAAAATATGAAAAACGCCGCGTATCCACAAAAAAGTGGCGGCTGGCCAGAACAAAAAGACCGCGAGTGATCGCAAGTCTGAGGCTTAATAGATGGGGCTGGATAAAAAATTACCGACGGAAAGTATTGCCTAGGGTGATTTTTTCAGGTAATTTTGGGGTGAACAGGCACAGCATGGAGGTTAACTGGGGAACTGGAGGTTAAACTGGCAGGTGTGAAAGCTTTGGTAGTAAACCAAAAAAAAAAAAAGTTTGATTAGTTTACATTTTAAAACGTCTATCTGCAGAACGGAAGAACATTGAAAGTTTAACACGAGGTAAATAATCATTATAAAATAAACATTTTAGTTTCTTTTAACAACTACTGATGTTTCCCTTTATAAAAATTATGACAACACATCTTCGTTAAGGAAAAAACTCTTTAAAAAAGAAATCCTGAAAGAATTGTATATTTCTGGAACACATTTAGCTAAAACACAAAAATGGTGAGGTGAAGCAAAAAAAAAAAAAAAAAAAAGTAATTGTCCTGGATAAAAGCTTTAGAGGGGGAAAAAACATCTGTATGCGTTAAAGAGTTCAGCTCCTAAATATAAAGAAATTAAATTCCGTCTCAAGAAATGTAAGACACAGCTTATAGTCACGTAAACGAGCAATTTCAATTCAGCCTCACATGCCAGAATTTGATGGTTAAAAGCATTATTATTAAGAACTGTTATGTGGTCATAAATACAAAGCAGTGAGCTTTTCATTGACTTTAGACATATGCATCATCGGTTACCGTGGCATATAACTTTTTAAACACTTTTCTCCTTTGTGAAAATGAAGCGTATATAAGGTTTTATGTCTTTAAATTTATATAGGTATTTGGTAAAAGGGATTTTGATCCCTTAAAACAAATCAGTTTCATTTTTGTTGTTGTTGTTGTTGTTGTTAATAGCAATTCACGCTTAAAGATTGGAACTGCTTGTAATTTCGTTATGGAAAATTCTTGTTTTACTGAAATTTATTGTTTTTACCATCATCGATTCTTTATTATTTTTCATTATACAGATATGTAAATTTTATAATTGTGTGTCCAGAAGTTTAAAATAGGTTTTATGCCTTTAAAATTACAAGCTACTATCATTTGGTTGCGTAGAAGAAAATTAAATATTTTTTATTGTAATTCTGCAAAACATATTAATTGTTTTTTATCTTTTCGTATAGAACAAGATACCCATAAAGATTGGAAGTTCTTGTAATTTCGTAATGGAATATTATTGTTCAATAGAAATTTATTACTTTTACCATCTTCGATTATTTTTCATTATATAGAAATGAAAATTTTGTTTTATTAATTCCATCCCAAGCAGATTGAAGAAGATTTAATGACTTTAAAATTATATACTGTTTTCATTTGGTAGCGAGGAAGAAAATTAAATAATTTTTATTTTCTCTCACGGAAACATGAATTTTATTTATTTTATTTATTTGTTTTTTTATTAATAACAAGTCACGCATAAAAGAACTGCTGGTAATGAAATAAATCTTGTTTTACTGAAAGTTATTATTCTTACGATTGACTTTTTATTAGTTTTCATTATATAATCATGTACAATTTATATTATTAATTTCTTTCATACCCAGCAGTTTCAAAAACATATTCATTCATTTAAAGTTATAAGTTGCCATCGTTTGGTAGCGTGGAAAAAATTTTTTTTTATTATAATTAACGAAAATATATTACTTGTTATTATTGTTTTTGTTGTTGTTAATAACAAGTCACGCATAAAAATTGAGAAAGCTTGTAACTTTGCAATGGACGATTCTTGTTCTAATGGAATTTATTTATTTTTACCATCGTCGATTCTTTAAAAATTTTGATAATATAGACATGCAAATTTCACTTTAGTAATTTCATTCCCAGCGGTTTCAAGAACATATTCATGGCTTTAAAGTTATAAGTTGCCATCGTTTAGCAGCATGAAAAAAAAATATTTTTTTATTATAATTCTCTAAAACATATTACTTGGTATTATTGTTGTAGTTGTTGTTGCTAATAACAAGTCACCTATCAAAATTGAGAAAGCTTGTAATTTTGCAATGAACGATTCTTGTTCTACTGAAATTTATTATTTTTACCATCATCGGTTCTTTATAAGTTTTGATAATATAGATATGTAAATTTTATAATTATAAATCAAACACTTTGTGTGCGAATTTTAATACATAAGCTAAAACCTTTAACAATGTTTTAACGCACAAATACGTACAAACATGACACAAAAAATCAAATACGGTCGTTTCGAGGATTTTTGGGTCCTCTTCCTCAGTGCGAAAAAAAAAATCAAAATGGTTCCAAAGAACACCGCGGTTATAGCCCCGAGTACAGCCTAATGAATTTGCTGAAAATGCGAAAGCAAGAGTTTATATGTCGTAATTGACCGGAACTAACTGAAGAAAGGAGCCATTGCGCAGGATCCCTCCACACTAGCGAGAGAAAAGGGGTGCTGGTCATATTATTCACTAAGGAAGAGGTATGTTTATGAATATAGCAAGCTTCGTAAAAGTCGAGATTCAAAAGTGAATTACATTTTTGAATAATTTTAGCCTCTGGATAATTAAACTGGTGGTTGGAATTCCAACAATGTTTAGTCATTGTAGATTTATCACATTCCTACCTTCTAACACAATTCTGGTGTTCTTTCAGCCTAATTGTGAGAGCACGCTTCATCTGCCTAATGTAATAGAGGTCGCACTCACAAAAAATTCTGAAAATGTCCCAGGTATTATGGTCGTCCAATGGATGTTTGAGATTGGAGAAAGAAACTTTATTGGTTGGAGGGAAAACTACTTTGAAACTAAACCTATTGAGAATACGCGAAATTTGTGTACTGATTTTAGACAATTAAGGTAAGGCAATAACATTTTTTAAATTCTTTATTTGCTGGAACAGAATCAGTGATTGTCTGGAGGTTTAGATAAAATAGGGTTACTGATATTCACGCTAAATCCACGATCGATGGCGACTGCTTTAATATAGTTCATTTCACTATTGAATAGCTCAGAATTTGAAAAAAAAATTCGTGCACGGAAAACAAGAGTAATGAAAACTGCAAGTTTTTGGGGGAAATAACCCCCCCCCCTAACATCAAAAACTTGTCCCCTATCCCCCAAGGGGATCCAAGAATCCTCAAAACGGCCGTATGTGATTTTTGTGTCATGTTTGTACGTATTTGTGCGTTAAAACGTTGTTAATTTTTTTAGCCTATGTATGTAACTTTTATCTTATTAATTTTATGCCCAGCAGTTTCAAGTAGGTTTTATACTTTTAAATAATAAGCTTCTATGGTCCGGTAACGTGGAAGAAATTAAAATATTTTTTATTGTGATTGTCGAAACATATTAATTTATTTTATTCTTGTCATTAATAGTTATTCCCGCATAAAGTTTAGAAATGCTTGTAACTTCGTAATGGAAGATACTTATTCCAAAGCTGCCAATTTTTACGCTTTTTTTTTTACCACTAAAACTTAATGAAAGCTTTTGCCGTATTTAATCGCAGATTTCGGTGATTTAAATAAAGCAAAATTTGCTATGAAATTTTAGTGGTAAAAAAACGTAAAATTTGGCAGTCATGTCATTCTATCGAAATTATTATTCATAACATCATCCATGCTTTAATGTTTTTCATTATACATATAAAGAAATATTATTACTTGGAAATAGTGGGATTCAAAAGCCTTAATCTTAAGCGCAATGCAGTATCAATCATGCATCTTCTCAAACGCTTAACAAAACTTTCTGGTTCAATAATTATTCTTAATGTATAATCCAAATACAGGGTGGTTAAGAACTATATGTCAAAAATGTAAAGTCAGGTAGAAGGGACCTAAATAAGCAAATTTCGTATAGAAATGTGGATTCGGAAATGCTGCGTTGTGGCAGTAGAGGGCGTTGTTTAGTTCGGGGATGAAAGCGCTTTGCTGACCTGAATCGTCAGTTCCCGCAGGCATTTCGAGCAACATACATCATTACAGCAATACGGAGCTTGCCGGCATTCCTTTTATGTGTGGGGCTGAAATGGCTCACACACACTGCATGTCTAACAACTCTCGAGGTTGTTGAAGGACTGCCCCCTACTGTGCGGAATACTGCAAGAATCATTCACAGCAAGAATTCTGCGCATCTTCCAGTGTCCATGCTCGAATCATAAAACGATCATAAAAATTAAAATTTCCTGACTGAAATGTTCTTTTTTCACATCTTCAATAAACAGAAAATTTCATTCCTTCTCATAAATATTGCCAAGTTTCTAGTACAAAATTGTAAAGTACACACATTTACCTTTGTAAAAAATCTATTTTTGACGTCTGCAGTCTTTTATATTGGACAAAATTTACGAAGTTCATTTTAGCAATAAAGATGTGAAACTGCTCCAATGATAATTAAAACTTTGACATGAAAAATTAACTCAATATCGCCGCCTGTTGAGAATGTCCGGAACTATTTATATTAATTGATGTCGGAAGATGGCACCAATAAATAAAATCGCCTTTTAAAGACCACTGTATAAGAAACATTGACTTTTGGTTATGTTACAGATATGCAACGCAGTGATACAAAGGGTTGAGTTAATCTTTGGGAATCATTTAGGTTATAAATAAGGAAAAGAGCGACGAGATTGTAATAACTTCTTATTATATGCAATTCAATTGTGTCGAATTATTGTATAATTTTACATGCGTTTTGACAGTACATGCATCATTCATTTATAATTTGTTTTCTAACTATTTGTTTTGTAACTCTAGGTAAAATATTGCTAATTTTGTTAATATTTGCGACTAACAGTTCTTCTCTACTCATTTGTATTATTTTATGTGATAAAAATACTTTAATATTTTAAGGGGGAGAGGGAACATCAATTGTGAAACATACTGGTGTATCTTTTTCTCGAGAATTACTGCAGCGATTTCAGTGTTTTTTAAAAATTGTTTATATTTTACTTATTCTCTAAAAAATCTACAGATTATTGTATATTTCTGCCGTAATTTCCGGAATGCAACCCGTGAACCTAACAAACATGTTTTGAAGCAGAATGTTTACTTAATAAATGATGGAAAATAAGTTCCACATAGGAATGAATTACATTTTATTAATTATTATTTCTGGTTCTGGATACGTTTATTTGATCTACGGATTATACATCGAAAATTACGGTGCATTTAAGTTAGCAATTAATTAATAAATGAACAGTACGTGAATATTTTGTTTGAACTAATTTGGTACTTCACTAAACTGTTGAAATTAAGCTTATTCGTGTTTTATAAATTGAAATTATGTAACAGTATTTTTTAAAAAGTTAAGCTTTAACGCTTGTTATATATTATTATTTTTTACATATTCTGATATCGAATAAAGAAGAGATATGAAAGTAAATGTGCAGAATTGCGCAACTACGAAGAATTTTTTATCGTAATTTCAGCACTTCATCTGCAATTAAATCGATCTAAAAAGATATGTACGTGACATATGAAGGAATAGCTTTATTAGTCAAGGATTGCGTATTTCCTTGCATTATCCGTAATAACTCCAGTTTCTTTTCCGACTTTAATATGCTTTAATACAATTTTCAGGGTTGCAGAAACTGAAAAAGTCATGTTTGCTTTCATCGTAAACAGATATTCTAATTTTTTTTTTTTTTTTTTTTTTTTTTTTTTTTTTTTTTTTTTTAATAGCTTTTGTTACTTTTGAAACAAATCACATTTTTTAGATATCTTTGCCATTTTATGAACTTTTTTCTATTTATTTTATTCATTTATTTTCTTTAACTTTTACAATTTTTTTTTTATGGAAGTACTTCGTATTATTTAATTTGACGCATTTCAAGGTTAAAACCACAGGTTCATTTATAGTGCGATTGAAAGCAGTGCTTTGAATATGATTGAATTTTTCTCCAAATTGAATTTTTTTCTTCAAAGTTATTTATCGTTATTTTGGTATTTACAGGTGTTTAAACTAATGTGGTACATACCTAAATTGTTGAAATTAAGTTAATTTCATGTTTTATAAATTGATGTCTATAACAATATTTTTAAAAACTTTAATGCTCGTTATATATATATATTTATTTTTACATATTTCGAGGTTGAATAGGGATAAAATTAAATGTGCAGAAATCGCATCTACGAAGAAGTTTTAATCATAATTTCAGCATATCAACTTCAAATAAACCAATCACGAAGTACACGAAATATTAGTAAACAGTTTGTATTCAAGGGTTGCATATTATTTTTTGCAATATCTGTAATAAATGAATTTTCTTTTTTCATTATGTGCTTTGGTGCAATATTTATGACTTTAGCATCCTTGCTTTAAACACAAACAGATAACCAATTTTTTTTAGAATATATTTTATTAAATTTTTTAGATATTTTCGGCAATTTTATGAATTTTCTCCGATTTTTTAAATTATATTTTAATATTTAGGAAATTTTCATTTTTCATTTTTTCTTTATGAAAGTTCCTTTCGAGGTTGAAAAATTACAGGTAAAATTGATTGATTTTTTCTAGGCTGAATAACTTCTTGAAGTATTATATAGATGGTTTTGTAATTAAATTAAAAATTGGACAATTGCACAATGAAATGTATTAAAAATTATGTATTATATATTGATTTTGTTTTTAATACATAATTTTTAAGATAGTTTCGTATTTACAGAAATTTGTATATGCTGAATATCATTTTAAATTTATGATGTTAAAGAAAATACTGCAAATAAAGCCCAACTTAAATACATGTCTTCATATTATAAAAGCTCTTCTTTATGGCACTATTTTAAATTTCATATATATTTTTTAATCATCAGTCAGGTTCTAAGATAATATATTCACAGTGATAATTTCAAATATAGAATTCCAAAGAACTGAGTATTACAACAACGTTAATTAACAGCTTATAATTATAAATTTAAAAAGAATATTTTGGAGTTGTTTTCTATAAAAAATCAATGTATTTTCACAATTAAGTTCTGCGATCATGGAGCGCGTTCATGAAATTAAAATCAAATGCTGAGAGAATTCTCATCATTCGGAAATGAGTTGCTTTCGATGGCGTTTACTTTATACTTGACCATGCTTTATTAGTCAAGCTGTATTATCTGAAAAGCGAGAATACTAGATTCCCTGATTACACAAGTCTGACTTTTCGCTATGAGCATATTTTAACAGCATATTTTGAGTATTGGACGTTTTCCTGATATTGCAACTTTGAAAAACCATCACCACAAACATCGATGCCAACATTTATGTTTTCTATTATCACTAAAATTTAATCGAAAAATAGCTTTATTTAATTGGCGAAATCTGCGATTAAGTAAGGCTAAATTTTCATTCAATTTTACTGATGGAAAAAAAAATAAATAAAGCGTAAAAGTTCGCAGCTATGCAGTACATGCCAAGTAAAACAATGCCGATATGTTCTGAGCTGCTATGTATCGCATTGAGCTATTAACCCCTTAAGGGGGCTGGTCACTCAGCTTCGGAATTCTCCCCCGTAATGTTAAGTCTGTGGACTTTTGATGCAGTCTAATATTAAAATATCATCTCGGGAAATTAATATTTTGAACATCTTTTTTCTGTGTACTCTTCTTAAAGGATGTCTCTTTTTTTCTTAGTTTTCAAAATATTTCTAAAATCTATGCTGAATTTAATATGCTGTGTGTTAATAGCCGGCGAACTGTGAGTAAGATTTTAACACTTCCATTAAAATTAAATCTATATTTTAGAAATATTTTGAGAACTAAGGAAAAAAAAAACATATTTTAGGAAGTGCACGCAAAAAATAAAAGTTAAAAATATTAATTTAACGAGGAGATATTTGAAATATACGAATGCATCAAATGCCCATAGACTTTACATTAGTGAGGAGAAATCGGAAGCTGAGTGACCAGCCCCCTTAATTGTTGCACCCGGTAGGTTCACGGGCAGTCATTTGTGAAAAAATTTTGTCAAGTCCGTTAATCTCACGGGCTGAATTTCTCATAACTTTAGCTAATATATAATAATTTCTTCTTTGATTTTGACACTTCCATAATTATTTTAAATGCTTAAGAACTCAATAGATGGCAGCACTGAATTGACAAATTTGATTTTAAGATCGGAAGGCTTAATTTTAAGAATTTGTAGGTACTGGAAGATGTGAGTGGATTAAAAAAAAAATCGACGATTTTTCCGAAATCCAACCGACGATTAAGGGTTTAACCTCTCAAAATGTGGGTCAAGTTGAACCACCTTTATAGTTAACAAAAAGTTCTCGCGTATTTTTTTAACATGCCTTCTGTTTCATTTGTCATGTATATTACTTTTGCAGCGACACGATTTTCCCTGGAGGCAAATTTTGTTACTATTTTCTTTTTAGATTATGGAACCACATATACTTCATTGAACACGTACATGAGTTTTTGTCACACTTCGCCCAACAGATTTTCCGCAAGAGGTGCCCTGACATTATTTTATAGCTAACCTGAATGTCAATCTGTATCTCGCCTGAACTATAATTGTAGTAACATAATTTGGGAATTCAAATAAACCAGAGGTTAATTATAATAAAATTATAAGCGATTTACCTTCATTGGATAAATAATTATGAGTTTATATATTTTAATATTCATCTTTCTTATTTTTACAATGGCATCACATACATGTTAATTATATATCTAATTTATATACCCATTTTTGGGTATAATAAATGTATTAGAATCCAGACAATACGAGTCCAGCTAAATGAAAATGTCGGAGAAATCGAAATTTGAAAGCTCCATATATATCGTAACAATCTGTTTTATTTTTAAACGTATTTATATGAAATACTTCAAAATCTGAATACTGCATATAATGAAGTTTTGTACCAAACATGTACAACAAAAATAAGTCACACCGAAAATCTATGTATGGATTAAGGAATAACACACCTGTTTATACCGATATTAAAATAATCAATGAAATACAAAATCACACTGCTGTCGGATTAATTACCGATGAAGTAATTTTTGTGAAAAGGAAAATTTCGAATGACATGAAGTTTGAAGATTTATAAAATGTATCTTGTTCATTTTCGGAGAAACGTATAACTTCAGTGCTAAATTTTTAGATTAAAAAAGCTTTCCAAATTAAGAGTAAAAGATGTTTTTATATTTCTTTGGACTTATCTAACAATATGTTAGTATTTTACGGATCGTGTCAAACATTGTATTAAAATTTCATTTTTGCATTACATAGATTCCTAACCATGATGTCCCCAGGGCTGACGTATTTTTCGTTACTTATTTTAAACATACTAATTATTAGACTGATTTCAATGATGCTACCAAATTATGTTTCATGTAATTAATATTACATCTTATTCTATTTTCCATAATAATTGCAAATTCCTTGCTAGTTTTTATTTTGTCCTCGGAACTTACTGTGTGAGCTTTACGTTAAAGATTTTTTCACAGTTATTAACACGAATAAACAAATATTTTACATGACATGATTTTTCAGACTTGTGAATGTATTATTTATATGAAATATTAATAATTTTATTGTTAATGTATTCTATCTATAATAGAAGAAAGTATTATAATCGAAAAATTTTTCGCCCTCCGTTTTTAGATAGATTTACACGTTTTAGGGATCAGAGATCCCGAAAAACATGTTTTCAGAAAATATCTGTCTGTCTGTGTGTTTGTAAGACCTCTTTGTGTCATCGAAAAGTGTAGTATTTATGCACAAAATTGAACCAAATTGATATACATGTTTCTCCCTGTAACCAGCAGGCCCCGGTCGAATTTGGGGATATTCCACCAAATGGGGTGCTGTAATAGCGATTTTTGTGCCATTTTCATTATTGTATGGTCGGTCGTGGTATGGTGTTGTTTATGACGGCCAATTACCTACACGAGGGATATGGGCCGTAGGGGGTGGGGGGTCTTTCTAAGGGAACATAACCCGTATTTACGCAAGGAAGTCAAAGGTTTGAAGAAAACCACGGAAAACTAAGAACGATTTGGCCGACCGGTGCGATTGGGTTCGAACCCAGCACCTCCCATCTATCAGCTTTGAGAATAGAAACTCTCGTCCACTGGTGGGGCTATGATCGGAAAGTGCACGAAGTTATGCATAGAATTGAAGCAAATTATATATATATATATATATCTTTACTATGGACGTCAGGTTTCGCTTAAAGTGGAGATATTCCCTCGGAAGACGGCGTTGCGATATCAATTTTTGTGCGATTTCCGGGATGAGATAGCGATAGACCAAGTAGTTGCGCAGTTTTAAACCAGTTGCTCATAATTCGGTGACTTCGCGGAGCGGGATGCCGACATGACGTGGGTGCGTGAGGAGATTATATATGTAACCAAACCTAACTGGCTATCCAGAGAAGATGGGGAGGGATGAAAGCATACTGAATCACCTAAATGTCCAATCTAGGTTTAATTTTCGACTTCAACTAGGTTTTATTTCGAGTATTAAGGTGTATGAGCTAGAAGAAAACTTTGGGATTGGCACATTCGACTAGTTTGGCTATATCATTTTTTTAATTGAAATTACACATTTTTATATATTTTCTGCGACATTATTTCTAAGGGGATGATCTATCTCCTACGCCGAGAAATCCTCTACAGTAACTTTAACTGCTATTGAAAATATCGTTGAAACTGCTATAGAACAAATTATTTTAAACAAATTTAATTGGATTTTTGTCTTAAAACTGCTGAATATTTTCATATTTTTATCAAAAAAAGCGTTCAATATATAAATTTCTATAGTTTTTCATAATGAAATATCTCTGTAAAATTTGATGTACATAAACGAATGATCGATGATAAATAAAATTCTATTTTTTCGTATTTACGTGAAAATGTGCATACAGGTAGTGGCTACGATGATTTAATAAATTAATGAACTATCTAATGCAACAAAATATAAGTAAATTTTTTAAATAATTATAGAAATTATATAATGGTTCCACACATTATTCCACGTATTGCATGTACGGATAGCACCTCATTAACAAAGATGTACCTAATTTTTATCATTAAGTTATTGATGTTGTAACGAAATTACTTTTAACGAAGTTCACGTATAGCAAATAAATTTCAACGTTCTCTCCAACTTTATTCTAAGCGGGTTTAACTGGATATGTATATATATAAATGTGATTATCTGTTAGATTGAGAGGTAAGTTATCGTTTGGCAACATTGGTTCGAGGCAAAAATGAAAGTGTATAAGGTAAAGAAAAACGAAAGTCCTTTAAATAAGTACAGTTGATGATTGACATAAAGGGGGGAGAACAATGCAATGGGACGCTCGTAAAAGCGAGAACTATGGATTACTATCATCAAACAATCTGTGAGGATTTTCCTTTTATTTTCTGACCTATATTTAAAGACACAAATATATGTATATGTATATATTTAAAAATATATAAGATACCTTTAATGAGAATTAATGTTTCAAAAAGAATTTTAGCAATTCAAAGTGAAAATATATTATAATGCATCTTAATAGCATAATTTTTTTCTGGTCTTTTTCATTTGTTAAAATATTTTAGTTACAAACAGTTTGACTATATGTGTCAAATACTTCTAATTTCCAACATTTTTTACGCATTCAACTTCCTTTTCATATTAATCTTTTTCCAAATTTAAAATTTATAATATTTGAATCTTAGTTAATACTTCATTTATAAATGTTTGGATCTGGTCTTAAATCTTCATTTATAATTACTTCATTTAATAATTGCGGTTCCAAATTAAAAATTTATAATGCTTGAATCTTGTCGTAACACAAAATTCATAATTTATATTTAAAATCGATGATGATTTCTAATATTCTATAATGGTTATATGTGTATATCAATACACAATACACATACTTTTGAACAATGTATATACATACACACAACTAGCAGAAAATGGTTGGGCCAATGTTGGCTGATTGTGGAGTTCCATGTTGGCCAACAGTAAGAAATGTCCCCCTTTCCGTACCATAGGTCTGCAAACTATTTGAAAACGAAGGCCTATAATAGATAGAAGATATTCGTTCAAGTCAATGAGGACCAGCAAAATAAATCTTAATTTACCGAACAACGCTTCAAATGAAATATATTCTCCTTTGACAAATTATTGATAAATTAAGCATGTTTTCTGTGTATTGAAAGAATGTTTTGAGATGAAACACATTTAAAAATCTGATTTTATAACTTTTGAAATTTGTTTTTAATCCTTACAGGACCGTAAGGCTGCTCAGAGTAAATATTAGTATGTACTACAGCGTCTAAAATATATAGTGTGGAAATCTGCTATACAAACAGCGCTGAAAAATTGTATCCCTTAAATGTGCAGTGATGCTGAAATAGAGGGAGCCGATCGCAGCGACATTTGCGATATATTTTCAAATTTCAAAGTAAACATAGTATTATTACAGCGTCTAACCTGAATCGTCTTGGAGTTTTAGAAAATATCCTGCAGATGTCGCTGTGTCGCCTCATTGAATTTCAGCATCGTTTGCTATTTAAGAGATCCAATATTTTAGCACTTTTTAGCTCACAGGCTATCAAAGCCTGAGAGCTTATGTGCCCGCCGGTTCTGTATGTACGTACGTATGTACGTGTGTACGTAACGCGATAACTCTTGACAGAAATATCCGATTTGCTTAAAAAAGTTTCTAGATTCATTCTGATAAGGCGCTTCCCTGATTTGTTTTGTGGGTTCATTGGTTAAGGATAAAGGGAGGAAAGGGGGGTTAGACCCCCCTTAATTTAGATAAATGCGTTTTTCATGCAGACATATTCGATTTGCTCGAAATTTGGTATACCGGTTTATTATGTTAAGGAGTTCCCTGATTAGATTTGGAAGTTCATTACTTAAGTATAAAGGGGGAAAGGGGGGGAGTGCCCCCCTTAATTTAAATAAATGGGTTTTTCATGTAGAATTATTCGATTTGCTTCAAATTCGGTATACCGGTTAATTATGTTAAGGAGTTGCCTTGATTAGATTTGGAAGCTCATTACTTAAGTATAACGGGGGTAAGGGGGGCTGCCTCCCCTTAATTGAGATAAATGGGTTTTTCATGTAGAATTATTCGATTTGCTCCAAATTTGGTATACCAGTTTATTATGTTAAGGAGCTTCACTGGTTAGATTTGGAAGCTCATTACTTAAGTATAAAGGGGGAAATGGGGCTGCCCCCCCTTAAAATAGATAAGTGGGTTTTTCATGTAGAATTATTCGATTTGCTCCAAATTCGGTAAACCGGTTAATTATGTTAAGGAGCTGCCTTGATTAGATTTGGAAGCTCATTATTTAAGTATAACGGGGGAAAGGGGGGCTACCTCCCTCTTAATTGAGATAAATGGGTTTTTCATGTAGAATTATTCGATTTGCTCCAAATTTGGTATACCAGTTTATTATGTTAAGGAGCTTCCCTGATTAGATTTGGAAGCTCATTACTTAAGTATAAAGGGGGAAACGGGGCTGCCCCCCCCTTAAAATAGATAAGTGGGTTTATCATGTAGAATTATTCGATTTGCTTCAAATTCGGTATACCGGTTAATTATGTTAAGGAGCTGCCTTCATTTGATTTGGAAGCTCATTACTTAAGTATAACGGGGGAAAGGGGGCTACCCCCCTTAACTCAGATAAATGGGTTTTTCATGCAGAAATATCCGATTTGCTCCAAATTCGGTGTACCGGTTAATTATGTTAAGCAGCTTCCCTAATTAGATTTGGAAGTCCATTACTTATGTGTATTGGGGGGAAATGGGGCCTACTCCCCTTAATTTATGTAAATGGGTTTTTCATGTAGAGTTATTCGATTTGCTCCAAATTTCGTATACTGATTTATTATGTTAAGGAGCTACCTTGATTAGATTTGGAAGTTCATTAGTTATATATAAAGGGAGGAAAGGGGGGCTACCCCCCTTAATTTAGATAAATGCGTTTTTCATGCAGAAATATTCGATTTGCTCGAAACACCGTATACCAGTATATTATGATAAGGAGCTTCCCTGATTAGATTTGGACGTTCATTAGTTAAATAAAAAGGGGGGAAAGGGGGCTAGTCCTCACCTTTAATTAAAGGTGATAAATGAGTTTGATAAATGGGTTTTTCATGTAGAATTATTCGATTTGCTCCAAATTTCGTATACCGATATATTATGTTAAGGAGCTGCCTTGATTAGATTTGGAGGTTTATTAGTTACATATAAAGGGAGGAAAAGGGTGCTAGCCCCCCCCCCCTTTTAATTTAGATAAATGGGTTTTTCATGCAGAAATATTCGATTTGCTCGAAAATTTGTATACCGTTTAATTATGTTAAGGAGCTTCCCTGATTAGATTTGGAAGTTCATTACTTATGTATAAAGGGGGGGAAGGGGGCTAACCCCTTTAATTTAGATAAAGGGGTTTTTCATGTAGAATTATTCGATTTGCTCCAAATTTGGTATATCGGTTTATTATGATAAGGGCTGCCTTGATTGGATTTTGAGGAAGTATAAAGGGAAGAAAGTGGGGCTAGCATCCCCTCTTAATTTAGATAAATGGGTTTTTCATGCAAAATTATTCGATTTGCTCCAAATTTCGATTACAGATTAATTAAGTTAAGGAGCTACCTTGATTAGATTTGGAGGTTCTTTGGTTAAGTATAAAGGGGGGAAACGGGGGCTAATCCCTTCATTTATTTTTCGAGGGGCATTATTCTTTGAAATAAGAGTATAATATACAATTAGTGTGAGTGCCATCAGTTTAACTGGGCAATTTTCTTTTTATTAAAGTATTACTGGAGTAGCCTATTTCCACGCTATATATTCTAGACGCTGTAGTATGTACTGTTTATTTTAGTTTGTTTAGACGTTAAATAAATAAAAATCATCAGAAAAATACATAACAATGTGTAGTTTTTTTTTTTTTTCGATATTATGTTAAATATTTTCCCAATAGACTATAAAAGTAACACAAATTATAGTTAGGCTTATTATGCAATATCTTTTATTATTGGTTTATTAAAACAAAATGCCAACTAAAACAATACTATATTACTATGCAAAACAATGTGCTTATTATGATATTCAGCGAAGCAATTTCTTCTGGTTGTGAAACAAAGATGGACATTGCACATAGTACATATATTATGCGTCCTATTTCCCATGCGGCGTTTAGCACAATTTGCACATCTTTTACGAAATTGCGTTCACCATACATTCTATTTTGACATTCTGTATAAAAAATGCAGATAATATTATAATTAAATACAACAATCACCAATTTTAAAATGGGCAAAAGTCTTTCCCTTAGTCGTGAAAGTGTTAAATAATAAGATTTCAGAACACATGTATCTTGTAAATAACTCATACTACTTTATTCTAATTTACATAAGAGAATCTTGAAAATCCTAAAGCAGGTATGAAAATGAAAAATGCCTTCAAAATATACCCCAGAAAACATTACAGGTTTCAAGATAAAGTAGTTAGTTTTTCAATATCCCGTCCATTATCGACCAAGATATCAAAATTAGATTTAGTAGACCAAATATTTGTGGTCTTTCAATGTGAGTAAACAGAAGAAAAATCAACGATATGTATTCGCCTCACGTATCATATTTACTTTTGCAGTGTATTGTAAATATATCTTACAATCCTCTTGTAAATGTATTAAACTAAATATAGGGTACACATCGAAAATTGAAAAAAAGATGGAATATGTTTAAAAAGAAAAGCATTATTGTAATTTGAAACAATAAATTTTGAATTGATTAAGTAATAGAATATACAGGAAATCATTTATATTTTTATTCGTTAAAAATTATTCTGATTTTAATTCACTAAAATGTTACTTCATTTATTTCATTTCATTTTATCCCGTTTCCTGCCAAAATTTTCACTTCATTTCATCTGATAAAATACCGTTATATATAGCTTAAATTCTTAAGCTTATTTCTTACCACTATTATATTGCTAGACAAATTTATTTTATTTTAATCGCTGAAAAACTAGGATTGTATATTTTTTTGTCAAAAAAGTGGTAGTAAGAAAGCGTAATGGCTAATTTTCGAATATAAATAATATCCATGAAATTATTATATGTATATACAAGTAGACCAAAATGACGGGTGCATTTAAAAAATTATTTAAATAAAAACCGAAAGCGATAGAAATGCACCGTTAGCTACATTCTACTTGGGAAATGAGTAAATTTTTAATCATACAGAATTATAAATTTAGTTAAAAAGTACGACAACAGATGGCGCCACCAGTGATATACAAAAGTTCTAGATAAATGCACACCGTCTGAACTCCAGCTTTGTGTTTCATCCCCCTGGTGGTACCGTGAGCTGTTCAGACACAAAAGTTGCTGTGTAAAAATGGTTTATTCACAACAGCGAATATTTCTGGTCTTAGAACATCATCGCCTTGATCAGAATATTGTTAAAATCGAGGTGCAGTTTTCAGAAAAAAATAATGTCATAAAAGGACCAAAAAGGGATACAATAAAGGTTCTGTATGAAAATTTTCAACGGACTGGGAACGTTAATGATGATCGCGCTGGAAATTTCAGGCGCCCGCGAGCGACAGTTACAGATACAAATGTTGAAGTCGATCATCAAGTGAAGAGCGTTCTGGATTTCCATTGGCCGTGTTGCAGCTCAGGTTTGAATACGACGCATGTCAGCGCACCGTATCTTACGTCATAGCCTCCTCCTGTTTCCATACAAGATTCAGACTTAGTGTTCTCCCACTAATGCAGACGCGACATTCGCGAATGCTATGTAGCAGCACCCGGATGCTGGTAAAATCGATGTGAGAAACATTTGGTTCTCCGATGAAGTGTACTTTTCCCTGGACGGCTTCGTCAATAAGAAAACCTGGAATCCGCATGCTGTTATACCATCATCCCATCGTACCCCCAAAGTCATGATTTGGGCCGCAATATCCTCCAAAGATCTTATTGGGCTATTTTTCCGACGCCAAACGATTACTTCAGAACTCTACGGGGACACTCTATGTGAATTTCTGGCGGTACAAAATTCCTTGGACGACCCAGAGAACACCTCGTCGTTTACGCATATGGTGCCCGCCCGCATCGAACAGCTGAAGTATTCAAATTCCTCTACGGACATTTCGATGTTTGCGTTATTGCCCTGTATTATTCAAAGCTTTCAGGAAGCGGTATGACTGGTCTTCCTATTAGCCAGATTTCATTCCTTGTGATTTTTTTCTATAGGGATACTTGAAAGACCAGGCGTACCCCGAAAATACACAAATTGCTATCAAGCTGGAACACAGCACAGCTCTGAAGCACGGAAGACCCTTCTGGCTGTAGCGTTTTCACGGGCTTCCGCTAATTTTGTGCTCAGACGGCGCCATGTTGTTACCGCTCATAGTGAATATATGGCAAATATTGTTATTTAATTTTTTATTACTTTTTAGTAACAAGTTTATACAGTTTTTTTTATCACCTAGCAGCGCCATCTGTTGACAAACTTAGTATCTAAATTTTAAATTCTGTGTTGCTAAAAATTTACCGGTTTCCTAAGTAGAATACAGCAAACGGTGTAATTATGCCGCTTTCCGTTTTCATTTATTTAATTTTTTAAATGAACGGGTCATTTTTGGGACACCCTAAAACAAACCTAGCTAAAGGTAGAAAATACACACTATTTTCATTATACAACAACAAATATGGGGTCACAAATGATCCGAAGAGCCACTGCGGTGAGAAAATTTTCTTATCTTTTATGTCTCAATATAGCCATTATTTGAGTACTGTGATCGTGAATGTTGCTGATGATTCACCACGGCCATCTCATAATGAAAAGTAAAAAAATGACGTCCATATCAAGTCACATGGTGACCCTCATGTAAAATCTTTTTGAAGATCTCCAATGTGAAATCATCATGATAGTAGCATCAAAATGATGTCATCTGGGGTCATTTTACAAAACAACATTGATAGGTATTCACCAGTTTGATGGTCACATGAGAATAACAAGATAGAGGTATAAAAATTTATCGTTACCTGATGACTTGTCGCAAAGCAAACGTCCTGGTGACATACCAGTGTAGTCACTAAATGACGGTCATTTGCGAGTAATATTGAGACGAATAAAAGATATCACATTTTGGCTCACAATAGTAACCGTAGGACTTTTGATTATTTGAGAGATCAAGGTGACGTGTGATTGACTGTCTGTCCTGTTAGTAAAGTACATATTTGCTACACCTATCATTTATTTATTTTTATTTTGAATATTCACAATTAAATATGTGTTTTAAAATTAGCATTTTGTGATTATCCCTAAAAGTATGGACACAAGTGTAATTTGAAAAAAATAATTAAAAAGTAAAATTAAAGAATAAATTTTTATTTAATTTTTCAAAAACTTCGTAAATAAGGATCCTGATAAATACGAGAATAATCATGGTATTTTATGAAGGGATGTTTTACATAAAATTAGATATCATTGTAATTAAAATTTTAATGTAAAATTGCAGTTACAACAGTAATTTTGATTTTTGTACAATTCTTCGGACTATTTATCCAGTGGGACTTGTATTTCTTTTACTCTGCAATATTTCAAATTAAAAACTTACACGCATTAAACTGGTTTATAGTACACCTAAAATCAAACTATCTCGTACAAATGTTACCTTTGAAAATACATGTATATTTTAATATTTGTCTTTATTTCTCTTACTATTGTTTACTTTTGTATTACTGTTGTATCCATATATAGTAGCACGTGCAATATTGTGTACGCTATCTTGGCACTAATCAACATATATTTGATACAACCCCTCATCTTTTTGCTTCTTTTTGGGAACAACGGATTTCGAGCTTATTCCATCGATGATCATTTTCAGAATTTTCAAGCTATGATTTTGAGACTTTCACAAAAGTTGATCTACATACTTAGCTAATACATTATGCATATTATATTTTGATTGCATTCGCGTATGCGCAGTGAAACATTTTTTAGTAAACCTGCATTTTTTCATCGAATTTTTATTCTTTTTTAATTTTGATTGCAGTGTATTGTGTACAATATTGTTTGTCATATATTGTGAAAAGAACGTTTTTTTATATCAAGAACTGTGCAAATTATAAGCACAAAACTGGGCGAAATTTGGGACTGTTTTTATAAAAACCTTAATTTCTCTGCGAGTATACATGCTATCCTCATAAAAATTAACACAGTATATTACCATAAACCACTTATTAGTAATCTTGAGTTTGAACGGTTTTGTTACATTAGTTTTTACAGGGTTATCTAAAAGATATTCGTTCTTTTTCAGTTTGTTGACGGTCCCCTATGGGGTTTCGGGAAAAAAATCTTCGCGGAAATATATGACCTATACTATACTGTTTACACACGTGTAGTTTCAGGATAATTCCTCATGCATTTTTTTAGATATTTAACAAAACGTCTAAAATCGCAAGTGACCGGTCACTTTTGGCCATATAGTGTATACGGGGTTATTTGGTGTCATGTATAGAAACTTCTGCGAGAGATAGGTTATTGAACGACGTATCGAAAAGAGATTGCAATGTGGGTTAGAAGCGGCAAACAGCGTTGCGATTTTAGCGGATATATTTATTCAAAAATTCCACATTGATGCCAGAAATACCAAATAGTAATTTTTAACAAATGAATATAAATGTTATACTGGCTCCACAGCTACAGATTATTTGGAGCATTTCATTTTTCAGGGCGATCGCAAATATATTTTAATCAATTAGTTGTTGGTTCCCTACTTTTTCTCATTACTAAACCACTTAAAAGTATGATGTACACTCTAAAATTGGAGGAGAATTCATTCGTTTTTAGGTGCGTTCGTAATTATATAAATACGTAGCACCTATAGTCGTCGTTCAGTCCGTCCGTCTGTCCGTCCGTCTGTCCGTCTGTCCGTCCGTCTGTCCGCATGTAACAGAGCAAAAACTACCCAACCGAATGGTCTGAAATTTCAAATATATGATTGTTGCAAAATTTTGTCGAGCCATTTCAAATTTTAGGAAAATCGGATGTATAGTTTAATTACAGGGACAGTCAAAAGTTTTTCTTTACATTACGGCCAATGGGAAAAATTATTGCAAGTGCATTTTAAAGATATTAGAGCCTTCCGAATGATCTGAAATTTTAAAGATATAATTGTTGCAAAATTTTGTCGAGCCATTTCAAATTTTAGGAAAATCGGATGTATAGTTTAATTACAGGGACAGTCAAAAGTTTTTCTTTACATTACGGCTAATGGGAAAAATTATTGCAAGTGCATTTTAATGATATTAGAGCCTTCCGAATGATCTGAAATTTTAAAGATATAATTGTTGCAAAATTTTGTCGAACCATTTCAAATTTTAGTAAAATCGGATGTATAGTTTAATTACACGGACAGTCAAAAGTTTTTCTTTACATTACGGCCAATGGGAAAAATTATTGCAAGTGCATTTTAATGATGTATCAGACTATGCACTTTATGAAGTGCAAAAAATTATACATTCAGTACAATATGGGGTGCAAAAAATAATTATAAAACTAGTTATAGTACGAACGCACCTCATTTGCCACGTTTGACGAGCAATTTCCAACTTGTTCTTTTTTCTATATATTCAACAAAATGTCTAAAATCAAAAGTGTCCGGATTTTTTTGATTAGCTAGTGTATATATATAATATTATATAGATAATGAAATTTCAAGTCATAAGAATAAATTTACGTAGTAGTACTTTGCAAATTTATCCAAGAATTAGTCACATTTTTCTATTTTTCTTGATTTTTTTTAATTTTAACATACTGAGAATATGGTTTTCAAAATTTCCGAAATTAATATTTAAGCTTCCCCCCCCCCCCCCCCACCCAATAAACTGCTTAGTTTCTGAATTAAAAGTTTAAAACATATATGAAAAACAAAATATACTGAAATATAAAATGCAGCTATATATATATTTCTTAATTGCACTTTTTGCCATAATAAGAACTGGCATTTTATCAATTTTAAAGATATGCGAACATTCATTTGAATTTATTTCTTGAGATTTGATTTTTCCTCTAATATATTTAATCCTTGCCTTGACCTACATCGAAAAGCAACTATATATATATATATTTTTTTTTTAATTCTGTTCAAAAACTCGTGTAACTGTTCATAAATAAGATCGAATGAAACCTTCCCAGTACTGATAAAGTATCCTAACTATTTGATCAACAATTAAGCAGAATTTTTTTCCTCTGAAAGTAACATTTTTTAAATTCCTTTGATGTCATTCTGGAGAAAGTCCAAAACAGCTTATTGCTAAAGGAAAGCATTTTCGTTTAAATGGTTTATACAACAATTTGGTTTCGACTAGAAAGGATTATTTATTACTAAGAGTTTTGTAGCAAGTCCGTAACGTGTGGCAACTATCCTCAGAGAGGAGAAGGAAAGAGAAAAATAGCTAAATAAAGAAAAAGCCAGTGAACGCGAAGGATGACGTTTATAGCATCATAAATCTATTCAAGCAACGTTTTATGCCTATTCGCAATCTGTTAGCGTCCGCCGATATTTCTCATTTCTTAGGTATTTCTCTAACCGAGAATTATAAGCAATTGAAGTGGTTTCAATTTAGATGAATATTTTTATTTGTTTTCTTGTTTCAAATTGGCTCTAACCATTTAAATATAATAAATACGAGGAAAAGAAGAAAATTTGTGTTATTATTTAAAAAAAAATAATTAATATTCTTCAACATTATGGTCAAATGTATGTTAAACATATATTACAGGGTTGCCACACTTCAGGGAATTTTCCAGGTAAAATATCAGTATTTCTGAATAGAAAAATTAATCTAGGTTAAGCGCACAAAATTTCGCCTTATTTAACCCTAGAACTACCGGAAATTTTACTCAAGTTTTATAAAAACATTCTACACCAGAATTTTTACTTAAAACTATTTAATTTGTTTATTTAACTTATTATTGTCTGATTTATACATTTAGTTTGTTTTGAAGAAATTTCTGGTTTGAATAAATATTTTGAATGTACATGTCGGGTCCAATGGACCCATCTGGTAGACGGAAGGTTAAGGAGATATTTTCTATAAGAAAATACTGGTACCGAAGAATTTTCTTATCTGGAAATTCCCTGACGAGTGGCAACCCTGTGTTAATGATTTTTGATAGCCTTTAATTTAAGTACAGGTGAAATTTGGAATGTTTGACCATAGTAGACATTTGGCCCACTGCCTTTAATTTATTTAAAATACATTATGTTTTCCTCTTAAGTATAAGATAGGAGCATCTTAAAAGGTTTTTCTACTAGTTATTGTTTTTCAGCTATTTGCAATTATAACACAAAAGAAATGATGAATCTTGCAATCCAATTCCCTTCCTAAAAATGTTTAAGGACATTTATTGGTAGAAATTGGTAGAAATCAGAAATAGTAATGCCTCACAAGAAATCGCAAATTCTGCATATAAAGTTACCTTTTGAGCTAGAAAATTCAAAGTTAAAGGAAATATTTATATTTATATTGCTCCATAAATTTGGTAAACATTTATTTACTTTTTTTTTGTTTTAATATTTCAAAATTATTTTCTATATGCTTCAAATGTTATTTTGATATTCAAGTAAACTATTTGTGAGGCTTAGATTTAAAAGCAAGAAAAAACACACGATGCTAATTTCGAGATATTCAGTATGTATTTTTGAAGAAAATCTTCAACCAAAAAACATTACGATTGCTTTCTCTAAAACTGTAGATATGTTAAAACTGAATTAGCAATTAATTATGTGTGCATCATTTTTTGTCTGATGGATAGTTTGTGTAATATTGGACTAAATTTCAGTACAACAAACGCATTGCATTTATCTTAATCCTTTATGTACTGAATTATGAATTTATGAAAATTTTGTCTTCTAAAGCATTTTTCGTGAATTTTTGAAACTACATTAGAAGATTTACATAATTATTTAATAAATTTTAGAAGGATTTTAGAAGGATTGAAGGATTTAGAAGGATTTTTATTTTATTTTATGCCTAAGTGGAGCAAGATCACCAGATCACTAGGATCTGGTGTAGACCTTATTTGCTCCACCCGGTAAGTTCCCGACATGCGGGAATTCACTACACATAGTTCCAGTCCTCGGACAAAAGGCACACGCCAACGAGGGAAAAAAATTACATTAACACATAGATATACATAAAAACTAGCCGCTGGAGCACAAAGCTCCTACGCGACAAGCAGCGGTGGGTTGATGCTGGAGATAAAAGTCCATTAATCAAAAAAGGAAATTTGAGTATTGTATCATGATTCCGGACCACATCGTCCAGAGGGTATGTGCACCGGAGACCTGCCCCTGCACAACAAGGCGCACTAGGACTGCCAGGAGCTCGACAAAGGCTCTAACGCGACAAAGGGCGAGTCTCAGGAATGCAGATGCAGAACAGTTAGGAAGTAAGATTGGTCAGGTCCATAAGGAAGTGAAATATTTCTGCCAAATGGCGGAGTAGTCTTGGGCGAGATAAGATGCTTTTGAGCCAAGTATCTGGGCGGGGGTTAGGGTACCTAAGGTACCAGGCCTCTGTGAGTGTGCAGAAGAAATAGTAATGATCTGGGGAC
The DNA here is from genome assembly GCA_963932465.1 of Maratus speciosus. NCBI lineage: Eukaryota > Metazoa > Arthropoda > Arachnida > Araneae > Salticidae > Maratus > Maratus speciosus. The sequence goes on along the minus strand of OZ010796.1, from coordinate 525,015,523 downwards.
ACAAAAGCCCCACACTCGCAGAGGTCCGTGCCAGAGCGTTTGAAATAATTTAGGTATGTCCTAAATGGACCATGACCGGAGAGGAAAGCTGATGTGGGAGAGGAGAAAGCTAAGAGATTATAGGAGACTTTTGGGATTAGGAAATAGGTGTGCCTGCCTTTACGTGAGGCATCCCAGTAGAGTTGCCAGTCTGACAGTATGTTCCTTTTAAGGAAACAGCGAACATGAGATGGGGGGAACAGGAAGGGCAATATCTAAGTTTGGACGTGAGGTGGCCTCCTCGTGAGGTGGCCTCCATTGCCAGCTATGCCGATATGAGCAGTGACATTGCCGAGAGAGACCCTATGGACGAGAGTTTTTAAAATTAATTTGATTTTGAGTACTAGGGGGTGTTTAGTCCTATGGGCGAAGATTTCTTGCAGGCTGGAAAGGCTGTCACTATAAAGGTGAAAGTATATAGGTTGAGGATGGAGAGCAATCCATTACAAGGTCCGGAGAGTTGCAAAGAGTTTTGCTTGGAACACTGAATTGTCATCTCCAATCCTGCATGCCCACCGATGAGCCACAAGGCCGACTATGAAGACGCAGAAGGATGACGCCACTCCCGTCTCCGTGTGCGAAATTTGAATTTGTAGGGATTTTGTGCAATATTTATAACCCCACTCAAATCTTTTATTTTAAATACTAGCAGACCCGCCCGGCGTTGCCCGGGGTCCGTAAATAATAACCTTAAACAAAACTGAAGTTTGTATGATTTTATATCATTTGAAATTCTTTTAAATTATCCTAATTTCGGAGGCCCGCATTGCCTTCCGCAGCTTCTAGATGTTCCCAACAAACTTCTTTCCGAACGAACCTGTAACCTGGGTCCCCGTTACCTAGGGCAACATGTACCTGCTGTGTTCCGCACGTGCCAGAGACAAACGAAAACCAAGTTGAGTGAGCCAAATCTCGTAGTAATTAAAAAAAGAATGCATCATTAATGTCAGAAAATGTTGGTAACTGAAGTGTAAGGTAAAATTTAATAATACAGAAAGTAGCCGAATTGTAATCTAAGTTCAATGAACCAAATCTCGTTGAAATTGGGTCCTTTGAATCCGAGGAAAGAATACGCCCCCAAGCGGTTGAAAATGCCCCCTTCCCTTATAAATTTCACGAATTACTTTTAACATATTTAATAAACCGATGAAATCCCTTATCTAAAGTTACCTTTTAAGTAACGCGATTTTTAATTTACGGCTGTAGATTGTAAACGTAAGTTGGGCTGAAAAAGGAGATTAATGTTTGAAAAAGTGGTCACTGAGGTATAAGACCGGGCCCTGGGGGCCAGGGTCTTAACTGGAATGTAGTTCGGTATAAGAAAATCTTTTTATAGTTTTAAAGTAGCTGGAGGACGCTGAAACTATGTTAAAGAAAATTTTAATAGAATCGGATAGTTTTAAAAGAAGCTGCAACAAACACACCAAGAAGCAGATTAATATTCAAAATCGGTAGTAGTTGAAGTCTGAGAAATTCTTTTGTCATTCATGTAGTAGCAGGAGGACTTAAGAAATTATTTAAAAAATGAAGCTAGTGAATTGGACCGTTTTTAAGGGACCTATAACAATGGGCCCAAAGACGGCTAACTGATAAGGGCCCTAACATGAAAACTTGTTAAAAGATCGAAGTTCTTAGCACTTTAGATCTTCAATTATTCAAAATTAAGCATAGGGTATCAATTAATGATTAGAATAAAATTTTAAAGAAATGCGCAAAAAATGGGGGGAAATGCTTAAATCGGGGCCCTAGGGTCCAGTATAAATAAGAGGGTATTGGTCCGGGGAGAAGAGTGCAAGACTCAAAATGCGTTAGATCTTCAATTAGTTAAATTTAATCATAGGGTATGAATTATTCGTTATATTAATATTTTAAAGAAATGCTAAATCCAAAAAGGGCCCTAAGGCCCCAATAAAAATATGAGGGTGTTGATCCATTTTATAACAGCTGAAAAATTCGCTGAATTTTCCTGCAAATTTAAAAATCGGCATAGGAGTATCTTTTAGTCTGCAAAATACTCAGAAGACGGCAGCACTATACAAAACAATCTTTTCTGTAAGGATAGTGGATTATTTAGGATCAGTATATTCTAGTATGGAGATTTTCCGAAATTTTCTGCAGGGGCGTTTCACAATATCGATTGGGTCACTTTGGGTCAACAAATTAACGAATTACCAATTCCCCAATATTTAAAATGTATCCTTCTTAGCTTCTTATCCGAACGAGAACTAATAACAAATTATTTATCAAATAACATTAAAAGACCAACTTATCAAGGCTGTCCACAGGGGTCGTGCCTTGGGCCGCTCCTGTGGCTAATCATAGCAAATATAATCTTAATAAACTTTTACAGTAAATTCGAAGACCTGTATGTTTTTTGCGATGACTTCAATATGGTTGTCAAAGCGAGGAGCAGACTCATCTTAGAGACCGAAACCAACCAAAAAATAAAACTTTTTTATAATATTTGCAATAACTTAAATTTACAGATTTCAAAGGAAAAAACGACTTTTATTATGTTGGGGAAAAACACTTTGGATAAACGTCCACCAACCTTTAAATTGGGTAACTATACCATCAAGCCATTAAAGGAAATAAAAATTTTAAGGATAATATTCCAGAGTACTTTAAAATGGGACAAGCACATAACTAGCATAAAAAACAAAATTTTACAGCTAACCTCATCCATTAAACAGCTCTTCTCGTCTACTTGGGGGGTGGACAGAGGCTATCTTAGAGCCTGGTACATAACAGTACTAGAAAAAATTATAGATTATGGTTCGGAGGTGTGGTTTGGAGACCTCAGGATAAAAGATAAACGCGCTCTCCAATCCATCCAAAGAATTTGTCTCACGTCAATAACCAAAACATATAAAAATGTTGCAACACATACGTTACAGGTCCTATTAGGAATACCACCAATCTTAATAACACTGGAATATAAAAATCTAAAATACAATATTTTACACAATAAAAACTTATTACTTAAATAACCCAAACCAATATGTAAAGATGATATAGAAAATAAAATCCTAAAATATGAAATAAATCCGGAAATTCATTTAAATAACTTAATAGTTACAGACAAAATTATCATAAAAACTAATCTTATTTCGATTTACACAGATGGTTCTAAGGTGGACTCTGGCACAGCATATGCAATGGTAGCCTACAATCATAACATTAAAATTTATGAAAAAACAGTCAAACTGAGAGCAGAAAATTCAATCTTTCAGGCGGAGCTGCACGCAATAATTTCGGCAATTAATTGGGCCATTAACTTCCCTTATACAAAATTCCAAATATTAAGTGACAGTCAATCTACTATTAAAGCCTTAGACAATTTATTTCCAACTAACCCTTCAATTTATTACATCCATAATTTAATTAAACAAAATCAAAATAAAATTTTTTACATTACTTGGATAAAAGGCCACATTGGCATAGCGGGTAATGAACTGGCGGATAAGCTGGCGAATGATGCCGCCCAGTACTGCGACCTACCAGTGGATCGAGGAGTTAAATTGCCTCGGTCCTATCTTATAAAATGTATTCGAACCCAATTACTGGACAGGTGGCAGTACAACTGGGATCACTCAGGGGGTGGCAGATATACGCACGGGCTGGTACCAAAAGTTCAGAACCAAATAATTTCAAAAGATAAAGTATCTATTTACTTTTTAACAGGCCGCGGCAGCTTCCCGTCTTTCCTTTATAATATCGGCAAAAAAGATGACGACCTTTGTAAATGTGGTGGTCGAGGAGACCCGATGCATTACATTTTCGGCAACTGCAAATTCATGAAGTTTAAATTTCACAGAACAGAAACGACAATCCTTCAGGACATCCTAAAAATAATTAATGACCCGGCACAACTTAAAAAACTTTATGCTAACTACGATATTCTCAATAGCCATTATTCTTTTATTCAATATAAATACATTCAATAATTACCTCTCCTGATTGCCTGTGGTGGACATGTCATGGGTCCACGTGGTGTATGGAAGGGTGTTTTTGAGATTTTATTTTTAAGAACTTAAATACTACTAGAAATATTGTAAATATGTATAAATATTTTTGTTTAAAAGGGGGAAAAAAAGGAAAAAAAATATTTCTTATCAAATGTAAAGATGAAAGTAAATACTTAATTTTTTTTCAAATAGTACATAAATTCCAAAACATATAAATCATAATTGTAATACATTTCTAGGCTCGCCCTGAAACAATAGAGCAGCCAATTGTGATTGGTAAAGAATCGCCATCTTAAATAATAATAAATTTTCACAGGCGGTCCGAGGACACGGCACTTGCCTCTTGTGCTCTCTTCGGCGTGTCAGGCGGGTCGTTCTGAAGTCTTCTTTCCCGGAGACTGGGGTTCTGGGCTTGCTTCCGCAGGTAGTAAAACTTTTCCCTGCCCTGGGCTTGGGGGTTACACCTAACCATAAGCCAAAAGCGGGTTCCCAGGGTGGGTGCTTACTTACTTACTTAGTAGGGTAACTCCGGGAGAGTCGCCGCATACGGGATAGATGCCGCACCCCTTATATTTCTTGTAATTATCGATAGATGGTCGTCAAACGCGTAGTATAGAAGCGCAATGAGATTATTTTAACCAGTGTATAGCGTGAATTCCATTTCGATGTTTACTTGTAGAAGTACAATCCTTAATTTGACAAAAGTGCATGATTTCACTGTCCAAACTTTTAAACACGTTATGTTTAAGTACTTTTCATACACTAATTAGTAAATGCATGCATGATTTCGAAGTCAAAACTAAGTGTAGGGTTTGTATAGAGTAATGTGTGTATGATTACGCCATTCCCCTTAGCGATGGCAGGTAACTGCGATGGCCGACGTCTACACCATGCAAAATGGGATACATGCCGCACTTCTATTCCGGTATACATGCCGCAGTTTCTTTTGTACGGGATGATTAAGTGTTATTAACTTCTCCTTTTCTTTTTGCTGCCCCACCAGTGACCGAGAGGTTCTGCTCTCGAAGCTGGAAGACGGGAGGTGCTGGGTTCGAACCCAATCGCGCCCGTCGGCCGAATCGTTCGGAGTTTTCGTGGTTTTCTTCGAACCTTGGATTTCCAAGCGTTAATACGGGTTAGGTTCCCTTAGAAAGACCCCTCCCTTAGGGCACCCCCCCCTTAGGGCCTATATCCCTCGTGTTGATAATTGGCCGTCATAAACACAACCAACCTTTTCTTTTTGCTTAGACTAACCATGCTAGGCATGTTATCAAGTTTACTAAAACCAAACGAGAAAAAGGGGAAAATAAAAAGTAAGAAGGGCAAGAAAGATGCAAGTCAAGATGATAATAAGGAAAAATTGGATTACGCGCAACGCAGACGTTCTTTGCAAACTACACCAAAAAAGAGGAAGTGTAATTGGCTTCGTTGCATCATGTGTATAAATGTAGTTACATAAAGACTGTACTTTTTCGAAACTTTTTCTGTGGATTGAAGTTGATCTCTTAACCCATTCGGGACCATAGGTGCATATAAGCACCTTTATAAAGAGCTTACAAAATTTCTTTTCGGCACCAATAAAAAAGCAAAGTAATATTTGATTTGTTTAATTAGAGTTTTTAATGATTATTTAAGTAAAGGTAACTTCTTATAAAAAAGTAGTACCAACCAAATAAAATTTGTGTAAAAGCCACCGTTCCCGAAAGAGTTAACAAATAAATTATGTAAACACAATTTTAGTTTTCCCCTTCTAATACATTGATGTTACGTTGTTGCTGAAATAACAATTAAAATTTAATGTAAAAAATCTAATGTAAGTCTATAACTTTAATAGTGAAAGAAGGCCACAATTATTAATTTGAATCTACGAATACGTTTCATTGTACTCATTTAGTTTCTTTTGTTATTACATCCATAATTATAGTCCAGATATGAATTTTTTTTTTAATTTTTATTTATAACTTCATTCTGTTCTTATTACAAGCGCGGCATAACAATCGCACGAGTGCGGCGTCTCAGCCTGAATGTACGGGTGACGCGCCGCAGTGTAATGTTTTAGAAAAAAAATGTTAAAGAATATTAATAATTTGTTTTGAATTTTTTGTCGCAGTATACGCGTTGTATATTTAACATTAAATAGCACAGCATGATTTTTTTCATTTTATGTTCACCATGGGACTTTATACACAAATTCAAAAAAATGTGCGGCATAAATCTCGGAATTACCCTACTCAGATACATGCAAGTTCTGAAATTTAACATTATAATTATTATTTGCACCCTTAATATTTATTTCAATAGGAAATGTCTAATTTATATGCATATTTTTTTAATCTAATTTTAATAATTTTGACACTGATAATTCATTTTTGAACGACTGCGCGAAAATTTATTTTTATTTTCTTATATATAAAAATGAGCTTGCATACATAACATTTCTTATATATAAAAATAAGACACATAAAAATTTCAGAAAAAAATGAAATTTATTTTATTTATAAAAGAGGAAAATTCATCCTTGGTCCTAGCGAGTATCGATCGAGAGTCCTTCACTTTGGCAAGTTGACGCTTTACCAATCGAACCAATGCGACTTGTGAAATCATTCAAAATTTACATTCAATTTCATAGGGATGCGTACTGGGAATGCGCGTTCATGTCTGGAGATGAAATAGCTATTTTTTTATGGGAGTGATGTCCGAATATTTATTAATTACTCAGCTAATAATTAGAATATTAAAATTCTGAAGCTATGGTGCATCATGAGACACTTTGTGCTAGCTTCAAAAAAATTTTGAGCCTCGTACGTTCCGTAGATTTTGCTAGCCATCGCACACTCAGACACACAGACAGGCACACAGACAGACAGAGCGATTTGTTCTTTTATTAGTATAGATTTTTCTTGGTATTTTGTAGAACATCATTTCGCCATTTAAAAGACAAGTTATATAATACCAATATCACTCCGGATGAACAAAACAACGTTCAAAATGGTCCCGAGGCTAACCTATTCACTAACAACCAACAAATATTACACTAAAATATTATCTGAGTTATATACTTTCTAAAAACTTAACTAGTTTTAATAACCAACTGACTCTAAAAAGTTTTGGCTTAATTTCCGCAGAAGTTAGAAATTACAGCAAAATTCACCAAAAAACACGTTCTTCACAGCACATGAGAAGTAGTCTCGCGGACAAAAATAAGCGGAATCTGCACTAGTCGCTACACCTTCTATTACGTGACGGCACAAACCAGCAGCTTTGCCAGCAGGCGCAACACGCCGTCAAAATTGTGTCGATATTGTCCGGTGTGTCGATTTTCCTCCCGTCTCCACTAATAGCGCAATATTAAATGTGTGTAAAATTTTAAAATATTTTCCTAGACTGAATTTTATTTTGATTATACGAGATGTAGTCAAAAATGAATGGGAATAAATTTATTTCATACGAAATTGATTAGAGATAATCTATTTGTCACGTCTTTCTACTAAGTGGTCACAATTAACTCTTGTCCGAGCGTGTCTACCAGTTTTGAAACACGACCTTGAAAACATTTCCGACATCGTATTTGAAACCAACTTCTATTTTTTCAAATTATCGATTAATACGTCAAAACTGTTGCTTAGAGACTCTGATTTTAGACAAAGGAGTAAAAAATAGTTGAATGGAGTCAAGAGCTGGCCGTATGGAGGGTGAGGCATGTATACAATTATAGCCAAATAATGGATCTTCTGCAACGATGACCACAGTCGTGTTAATCATACCGTCGTTAACGCGATGACTGTTCAGCAAAATCGTAAAATTTTAATGCCGTTTTCATTGTCTTTTTTAATATAATAGTTGTTTATTACAACGTGATAAAGGAAACTTAATTACGTACATAAAGAAAAAGGCTTAAAAGGATTACCCATTAATTAATCTTTTGAATTATAATTTAATATTAGGTTGTTAACAACATTTTCCTTAAAAAATATTACTTCCAAAGTACTCGATGCAGCAAAAAATCATACTCATGAAAAGGTTAATCTAGCCAAAAGCATTGTCAGATGTACGTGCAGTCCTAAGTAGATGAGCCCCACCAGTGGCCAAGAGGTATCGAAGCTGGAAGACGGGAGGTGCTGGGTTCGATCCCAATAGCGCCCGTCGGCCTAATCGTTCGGAGTTTTCGTGGTTTTCTCCAAACCTTGGTTTTCCAAGCTTTAATACGGTTAGGTTCCCTTAGAAAGACCCCCCACGGAGAGCACCCCCCCCCCTATAGGCCTATATTCCTCGTGATGATAATTGGCCGGCATGAACACAATCAACCAACCAACCTAAGCAGATGATATCTAATAATTTCTGAAATTTTCTGTCGTCGACTTATATCGTCTTCGTTTTTAAAAATTAATTTATTTTTATTAGCTAATACATATTAAATGAAAGTTTAAATTGAGACATCGTTTAGCTTGCTTAGGAAAAAGAAAAGATCTAAAAGTGATTATCAGTCCTGATATGGAAGCGCTCCCTTTATAGAGTAAATTGCGTGTTTTAGTGTCTCGTGTCAAGTATACTTAGATTCTTCATTCATCAAAACAAAAGAAATTACCGTCCACAGGGTCTTATCAGCCCCATCATAAATGATTGACATTCATCGTCCCAGTCATTCAGAATTAAACACAGTGGGGAAAAAATAGATTACCTACATTTTGTTAATAATTTTGTAGCAATATTTATGTACAAAATTATATAAGTCACAAAAGCAATTATTTTTTGAGTTTATTATGTGTATTTCTTTATTCTTAACGATGAAACAATAGTAAATCGCATTTATTAACCCTTTGCACTCCAGGGCTCCGGAGCGGAATCATTTAAAATTTGTCTTCAAACTCGAGGGCTCCGCTACGGAGACAATGCAAATAATTTTGTGATACCTGTCTAGAAAAGCCAAGATTACATATTGGCAATTGCTTCAAGAGGTATCACACTTTGGACGATTACAAAATGTAATAATTTTATATATATATATATATATATATATATATATGTATATATATATCCTAACATTTGTATTCATAAAGAATTATAAAATATATAAGATATAACTAAAATCGTTTCGAGTTGCTGGTAATACGAATGAAAAAAAAACTTCGAGTACAAAGGGTTAAAATAACACTAATAACACTATGTATCAACAGAATTTTAAATGTATTGAGAGTTAGATCATTGATAAAATTAGACTCTCAACTTACACAGCGCTAATCACTGATCGGTACCAAAATCCTCTCTGTAAAAATAATAGTTGATTCTTATATATTTCACTCTGCTAAGTACAAATATGATAATGAAATCACTGTATCACGTACCATTCTTTTGGAAGAAGTGTTTGCTTTTAAAATTAAGGTATTTTATCTTTCTGAAACATAAACAGAAATTTTGTAAACCTTAAAATGTAGATAATAACATGTAAATTACCTGTAAATAAATGTATAAATATGATTAATTGAGTTACAGCGGCATAAGGAATGAAAATATATTAGTGGATAGCAAATGGTCAATTCGGATACGAAAGGTGGTGGGAGGGACATGAAAAGGAAAGTGAATGGTACAAGTATAAACAAACTAGATTTTCATGCTATATTTTATCAATTTAATATCTAAGACAGTAGAAGCACTTTTTTTCATCATTTCATTTTTATCTAGCATTGGAAATTGATATAATAATCCTTCACTATTTGTTATTATTATAAAACTGCTTCTCGGAAAAATGGTTCATGCTGGAGCAATTTGGATAACATATTTAGAATTAGGAATATTAGATTTGTACACGTCACATATATGTTTGCAGAGAGGAAAATTTTTAATTATTTTGCCAACCAGTGTAATGTTTGAATTGCTGAATACTTTCGGAGTTTGAATTTTTAAAGTGTTATCAGGACTCCTTGAGTTCTTAAGGGGAAGTTTACTATCTTTGGCTAAAATAAAGAAAGCTTCATCGAGGATTTACCTTGAAATAAGATACAGATATCAACTCAGGGTTTTCTGCAATATTTTTACTAAATATAAAAAAAAAAATCAATGAATATTTATTTTAATCGAAATTATTTAAAACTATGCTTCATAAGACAGAGAGGATGTTCCGTACCTCTCTAACACAGCAGTCATTTTTTTTAAGACTCTGTCATCTGGAAAAAGGTTTTGAGTTAGATTCTGAAAGATTATGATAGTCTCTGGAAATAATGATATTACAAAATTTAATTTAAAAAGTTTATATTGGCGATCATTTGAAAATAAATATTTTTTAGGATTTATTTTTAACTTTAGTGCTTCATAAAAAATAATTAATATAATTCTCCAAAAAATATCATAATCTTTTTAAATCCCAAAGATTGGTTACAAATGCCTGAATAGTACGGAAAATGACAACCCTATTAAAGCATACACTCTCCGTCATATAAAGTAAAGTTTCAAATATGTCCGATAGAAATAAATCATAGATCTTCTCTAATCTTGATTTAATATAGTGCAGGTAACTTGAGGTAGTATGTTTTCCTAGTTCAAGAAAAAAGATCCACCCTAACATGTTTTTTATTTTCGGCCAAAGATAGTACACCTTCAGTTAAGTAGTTTTTTTTAATATCATGAAAGAAATCTAACAAGGAAGAAATCCTTCTCCAAATTCAGATGTCTCGTTCGCAAATTCTTAAATGAAAGAAAATCTCACACCTTGCTAAAACAAATTCAGCATGAAAGAGGATTTTTAGTAATTTGATTTTAGAACAACAGATATTTGAGACTAAAACTGTGAAAGCAATCAGAAAAATGTATATGCCAAGCTGGAGCAATGACATTTGCATAGCGAACATGGAAATTTAATGTTTATTAATTAGAATAAAAAACTGGCAATTTAACGACCAAAGCCGCAGAGTTACATTTGAGCTATAACGAGAAGACGTTTAGTCTTAGAACAGTTGATTACGCTACAGAAAAAGTCGGCGGCTAACATTACATAGTCACTGAAGATCTGTGAAATTTAAAGCAAATATTTATTTTCCATGCATACCGAGTAATATCACTCAAATAGTACAATGATATAGGAACGCGGTTAAAATAATCTTGAATAAAAATAAAATTACACCTAAAAATACTTACTGTACATTCCAGCTTAAAACAAATACTTACAAATGTCAATTTTCTGTAATTTGTTTAAAAATGATTTTTTAACACATTATCATAAATTTTCATTTATATTACGCATTGTTTATTCATGGGTACTTTTCGAGTTGTAAGAATGAGGACGATTAATTCCACAAAGAATAAAATAACTTAATTTACAAGAAAGCAATTTAAGTTCTTTAATAAAAGCTTTTTATGCATAGGTAAAAGAAACCAAAGCAGTAGCGGCACTCTCTCAGATTAACTGCAGATAATACTGGTAACACCAAAAGACGTTAACAGTGATGAAAAAACGTTGGATGTTTAAAAAGAAAAAAAAGAAATCGTGTTAATCCTAATTGTATCTGAGTTATAATCCTCGATGTTAATCTCATTTATAGTTCACTTTATTTCTCAGCTGCATCAATTCATCGCTGAAAGACTTTCAAGCTGATAAATATTTGTAGTTTTAGAATTCTTCAAAAAAGATATCTATTTATTTCAGAAAATATAAAGCTTATCTCGATTTAAAAATTGCACTTTTAATACTAAATCACAAAAATTTTACAATAGCACTATGTAAAAAATACTTTTTCGACCTAAAGCTAAATATAAAATGGAATTATAAAATAGCTCTTCAAAATCACTCGTTTCAAATCATTGTATATAAAAGAAGTAAGTAAATACAGAAGAACGTTTTTTGTTTAATGTACGAGCCGTAAAAACGAACGTAGAGGAAAAAGTCAGAATAACTATTCTGGTTGGAATTATTACTGTTAAATTCATTTGCAATCGTTTCAAAACGGATTGCATTACAAGTAGTTTTTTTATCAAAACCCAATTGGTAGAATGAGCTGTAATTTTGGATTCACATATTTGAAACTTTTAAAAATCGATTTCTGTTAAAACATTAACTATTTGTATTTTATATATTTTTTGAAAATTAATTTTAAAAGATATATTTTTTCGAAATAAAGTTTTCCAAAAATATTTAATTCTAATCTATGAATTTTTTAACAGAGATCGATTTTAGAAACTTCAAATATGCTAATCCAAAATTACAACCCATTCCGTCAAGTAGTTCTTTGTTATGCTTAAAACATTACCCTTACTCCAATCTGTTTTGCAAGGATTACAAATGAATTTAACGTTAGAAGTTCCAAACTTTAAACTTTCGTAATTCCTAAATTACCTGACGAATGTACGAGAATTCCAGTTTTGTATCCTAAAGTAAAATCTATCATTAAAGCCAATCTCAGAATTTGATACAATTTCAGTATGCAGATGACGTCCTAGGCTTATTTTTAAAACATAAACTAAAAGAAGGCTCAATTTGCATTCGAATGGCTATTTTCTTTTCTTTTTTCTTGGACAATTCGGTGATTAAATTGTATGGTGCTTTTTTTGTTCGACTGTACGTATGTATGTCAGTGAATACGATAATGTTCAAATGGTTGAGCTAAACTAGGCAGATATATTATTCTATAGAACTATTTTTAAATCTTATTTTTTCTACATATAAGGAGTAGAGAACACAACTATAGTTTTGAGAGCAATTAATTATTGGCTCTCTTCGTCAGGTGTGTAGTAGCAGGATATATCTAAACCGACAACGGGAAAATAGGTGTAATCTGCCAACAGCTATGGAAGATAGACCACTTTTAAATCATTTTAAAACCGTTTATAAATGTAAAATTATCTAGTAGCTAAACTCTATGACTGTTATACTCAGTCCGTCACAAAATTGTCCGGACTGGTTAAAATACCGGTCAATAGATTGCGCTATGTGTCCGCAGGTGATGTCAAAAGTACAACTACACTTTGTTTTGAAAAGTGGTACGATTTCACGCTTATATCTGTTGTGTGATGTTAAGAGCCTACACTTGTCACTTAAAAAGACCCGGATGATAGTGTTAATCCTATGAGGAAATTATTTTCTAATATCTCGCTTGAATTTTGATATTTTCGGAAGGTTTTTTTTTTCCATAGGATAGCTGAGGACGATCTACAATCGGGCTAGTTTGTACTTTTACAATTTTGGTTATAGTTTTTTTTATAATAGGATAGTTTCAATTTCAGAACCGGTTCAAACCGGTTTTGAAAGTAAAAGTAATTTTTTTTAAACATATGAAACCAAAATAAAAAAAGTAAAAACTAGCCCGGTTGTAGATCGTCCTCAGCTATCTTATGCAAAAAAATCATTCGAAAATATCAAAACCCAAGCGAGATATTTGAAATTAACTTCCCCATAGGATTAACATTATCATCCTGGTCTTTTTGAGTGACTAGTGCAGGCTCTTAAGTGCATCCGGTTTGTTGCAATAGTGTAGCGTGATCATGTTTGAGCTTGCGAAAGTCGATCAACAAACGAACCTGTGAAGCTGAAGAAAACAGCTAGAGAAACACTGCAAATGCTGCAAAAAGTTTCGGAGACGAAACCCTAAGTCGTTTAACTGCTTTTGATTGGTACAAGAGGTTTAAAAATGGAAGGGATAGTCTGTAAGATGATGAACACGGCGGCCGTTCGAGAATCGGTTGGCCACCCGAACAAATCATGAAAGCGTGTGACTCCTAAAATAAGACCGTTGTGTTTCGGCCAGATTGATCGAAGACATAACAGGTATTAGCAAAAGCACAATTCATCGGATCCTGATGGAATCTTTAACCCTTAAATGCATAGTGATGCATATCTACATCACTTTTTATTTAATTCTTTGCAACCAGTATAATTTATATAGAAATATTATTCCTGTAAAAATTTCAAAAATATCAAGTTAAAAATAATCTTTAATATAAGAGTAAAAAAATAATTCTAAAAAAATAATTCATGCATTTAAAGGTTAAGTTTTGCAAAATTTAAAATTATATAAAATAAGGTATTTAGATTCATACTTATTAAAATATTTACTAATTTGCAATATTTTAATTTTTACTTGTAGTGCAGATGTTCAGCATAAGAAAAGGTTGACGTATTATACGAAAAATGTATCTCTGATATTTTTTCATTCTTTTTCCTGTGTTATAAACCTTTCAGAGAATCATGTATATATTTTTTTGGAAACAAAATAAAAAATCATGCATTTAAGGGTTAAAGAAAAGAAAGGTCTGTGAAAAGTCTTGTCTACTCAACTCTCTAAATGATGAGAAAAAAAGTGCAAGAGTTTCTGGCTTCTAAAGGGGTCGTCGTGTTCAGAAACCCTCCTTACTTTTCAGATTTATCACCCTCTTACGATTTCCTGTACCCTAATTGAAATTGCACCTAAAGGGGACCACCTTCAACAGCATTTCCGACATTTAAGCGACTACGACCGACTATTTGACGCGCATTGCAAAAGTGGACTTCCAGAAGTGTTCTCTTAAATTCGCTGTAAAAAGTGCGTTGAGTCCAGTGGGGATTACTTAGAATAAACATAGATCAAAATTTTCATTTCAGTTCTTCATGTTTTGGTTACAGGATCAGTACGGAAAAATTTGAGACACACTGTGTATGACAAGTTATAAATATTTCGGTGAGATAATACGTCTCTGTGGAATAGACGTAAGGTCTTCAACTGCAAAACGGAAGGTTCTAAGTTTGAATCCAGGTGGTCCCATTGTGTTAGAAATTCATTTTAATGCACAATATTCTATAATGCATTGTGAAAGTCGAATCGTTCCTAAACCTTTCACAATTATCTACTAATATTTTTAAAATATAATCTTGAATTCAGATATATATTGCAAATATTAAAGGAATTAACCTCAAATATTTTTGATTTGAAACACTGATAGAAAAATTAGAAAGATTTACGAACACTGTTAGACCTGTGTATTCATTCTGTATATCTTTTCTATGCAACTATATTTTCACTCATCCAAAGTTTCCGGTTTCAGTGTATCTCTTTATCAAAAAAAAAAAAAAAAAAAAATTAAAAATTGCAGGAAGTCTTCATAATTCATCTTTCTTTTAATTTTCGTAGGGGTGTACAAATAATGCACGATTTCTATGTCAATTTTTCCCCTTCTGCTGACGCAGTTTTTCAACTACAATAATTAAACCGTTAGAGCATTATGTTGAAAAAAAAAAAAAAAAAAAAAACACATTAATCGCTTTCGATTCAAACCTTTTACCCGCTACATAAAAGTGGGACTTTGGGAGAGAAAGAGAGAGTAAGTAGCGCGTTCTTGTAACGAAAAATTCGAAAAATCAATATAGAATGAAACGGGATGCGCCACTTGCCTTTCAGTCATTACGATTTGTAAGAAGATACAGTAGAATTAGTTATTTATGTTACTGTGCCTTCATTTATATTTATTTCAGTAAGAGAAACATGTGATGATTATTTACGAATAAAGGAAGTGTTTTTTCATAGTCTTAAGGTCACGGAAAAGGAAAAATTGAAATGATAATTTTCTTAAACAGGGACAACACAGAAAGTTGCAAGAAGTCTGAGTTTATGGCTTGGGACATTTACATTAAATTAAATTAGGGAGGAGGATTTTACTAAGCATCGACTATATTGAGGGCCAACAATATAGAATGAAACGGGATGCGCCACTTGTTTTTCAGTCATTACGATTTGTAAGAATATACAGTGTAATTAATTATGTTACTGTGCCTTCATTTATATTTATTTCAGTCAGAGAAACAAGTGATGATTATTTACGTATGAAGGATTAAATTTAATAGTCTTCAGGTCACGGAAAAGGAAAAACTGAAATTATGTGTCTCTTAAGGGCACATACAAAGTAAATGAAATCTCGATAAGTGAAATTAAACAGTTTTTGCGAAATATTTATCATCATGTATTTTACTTAAAAATAGATAGAAATGATTCTTTTTTTACAGTAAATATACACATCATAGCCCATATATAAATGAAAAGAAATTAATTTCATGCATAATTTAGTTTTCAAGAACTAATTAACTTTTTACATATCTCTATGAAATTTTTTGAAGAATATGTGTGTTCAGTATAGTTTTCTAAAGAACTGTTGAATATATCACTTTAAAATTTGTTATGGAGTCAGAAAACATACTATTTGAGAATAATAAGAAGCAATTTTTAATTTGGCTTAAAAGAAATAAAATTAAAAATATTTTAATAAAAAACTTTGAAAATCCTAAAAATTTTAATATTTTTTTCATTATTTAAAAGAAAAAATTCAATCAGACCTATAATGTTAGATATTAAAAAAAAAAAAAGTTAGTTATGCAAATTTGGAAATTTTTAACTGTTTACCTAAAATAGAATTTTAGAAAATTGTACCAAAGCATAAAAAGCACATTTTGAGAAAAAGGTAAAAAACTATATACACACCCACAGTGCTTAAAATATACCATTTTAAAGCCCTCAAGCAACATAATCTTTTAGATCCATAATCATTTAGCACCATAATCTTTTCGCTCTATATTTTAGGCCGATAATTGAAAACTCAAAAATTTGAACCATTTATGTTCCATGTGCCCTTACACGGGGACATAGCAGAAAGTTTAAAAAAGACTGACTTTATGGCTTGGGACATTTACATTAAATTAAATTAGGGAGGACGATTTTATTAAGCGTCAACTACATTGAGGGCCAACAATATAGAATGAAAGGGGATGCGGTACTTGCTTTTCAGTCATTACCATTTGTAAGAAGATAATGTGGAATTATTTATGTTACTGTGCATTCATTTATATTTATTTCAGTCAAAAAAAACAAGTGATGATTATTTACGAATAATGGATATATTTATATAATTTCATAGTCTTAAGTTCATGGAAAAGGAAAAATTGAAATTATAATTCTCTTAAACAAAAAGAGAACAGGAAGTTTCAAGAAGTCTGGCTTTACGGGGTGAGACATTTACATGAAATTAAATTCAGGAGAATGATTTTACTAAGCATCAACTATATTGGGGGCTAAAAATATAGAATGAAACCGGATGCGCCATTTACTTTTCAGTCATTACGATTTGTAAGAATATACAATATAATTAATTATTTATGTCACTCTGCCATCATTTATATTTATTTCAGTCAGAGAAACAAGTGATGATTATTTACGAATGAAGGATAAATTTTAATAGTCTTAAGGTCAAAGAAAAGGGAAAACTAAAATTATGTTTCTCTTAAACAGGGACATTGCAGAATTTTTCAAGAACACTGACTTTATGATTTGAGACATTTACATTAAATGAAATTCGGGACGAGGATTTTACTAAGCAGCCACTATATTGAGGGCAACTGAAGGAGAAATTTTGAAGGTAAAATGACCTGATTGTTTATTTTTGTTGAAAGAAAATTTAAAATATTGGATAAATAAGTTTCTTGCCTGTTCTCTTGTAAGTGTGTTGCTTGGAATTCATCTGCAAGGAGAAATCCCGAAAGTTGCCTTCATGTTTTATAATCGCAAAGTTCATGTCGTTAAAAAAGGCAAATTTTTCGATTCTAAAGTATCGGTAATTTCGTGCCCCGCTTGCCAGCGGTTGAAGACTCGTACTTTAAAATCTTTTAAAGCAAAGGCGGATTGGAACTAAGGTGTGTCCCAACGAAATAAAGCAAGTATAATTCTGTTCCGTAACTGGACACGAAACAAACAAATAAGAGCGAAACAAATATATTAAGAAAGTCTATATGCAAATGCATATTTGCAAGGAGTAACTCACTCCTAGCCCCAATTGGCCCCACCAGTGGCTGAGAGGTTCTGCTCTCGAAGCTGGTAGACGGGAGGTGCTGGGTTCGAACCCAATCGCGCCCGTCGGCCTAACCGTTTCGGAGTTTTCGTGGTTTTCTTCGAAGCCTTGGATTTTCCATGCGTAAATACGGGTTAGGTTCCCTTAGAAAGACCCCCACGAAGGGCACTCCCCCTAGGGCCTATATCCCTCGAGTAGATAATCGGCCGTCAACACTCAACTCAACTCAACCTAGCCCCAATTGGGTTGGAGTTGCTTGGTTGGTTGGTTGATTTTTGACGGCCGATTATCTACTCTAGGGATATAGGCCCGAGGGGGGAGTGCCCTCCGTGGGGGTCTTTCTAAGGGAACCTAACCCGTATTTACGCATGGAAATCCATGGCTCGAAGAAAACCACGAAAACTCCGAACGATTTGGCCGACGGGCGCGATTAGTTTCGAACCCAGCACCTCCCGTCTACCAGCTTCGAGAGCAGAACCTCTCAACCACTGGTGAGGCCACCAATTGGGTTGGAGAAAAAGATGAATGTGTAAAAAAAGAGGGGGAAAAGTGTCCTGCCGAAATAAAACCACTGCCAGTAATAGTATTTTTTGGTAATTACCGATATTCGAGCTGCTGCAGTTCAACATGTTTATGACGTCAGGATGTTGCCAAATAACTGTTTTGTGCCAGTCGAACTTTGTGCAGATTTTACAAGGTTGTATTTTCTATTTCTTCTACGGTATTGCAATGGGAAAGAAAACACAGCCAGCAAATTTCGAGAAAGGACAAATAACAGGTTTCAAGGAACAAAGCCTTTCACATAGACCAATATCTAAGCAAATCAAACGATCTAAAACCGTAATATACTATTTTGTAAATCAGGACAATGTGTACCGGTATAAAAAAGGAGGTGCATATGCAGAAAAATGACTTCCAGTCAGGAAAGAGGAATTTTGCGTCGTCTTTCACTAGGTGGTATTTCCCTCAAACAGTTGGCCAAAGAGAATAACATCCCTGTAACAAAATCAACCTGATCACGAATTGAAAAACGTACAATCATCTTGCTATATAAGAAGAGAAAACAGTCGCCGATGTTGAAAGCTATCCACAAGCAAAGGAGAGTCGATAAGGCCAAATATCATTAAACCTGGAAGGGCCAGTGGCATCGTGTTATAGTCGCAGATGAAAAAAAATAATTTGGATGGGCCAGAGGGCCTTGCATTCTATTGGTATAACATGAGGAAAGAAGAGGAAATTTTCTTTAAAAGACAGCATGGTGGGGGCTTATTAATGGTGTGGAGAGGCTTCAGCTAGGGAGGTAAACATAACCTGGCTTTTCTCTCAGGCCGCATGAAGGCTACAAATTACCAAGAAATGATAAAAAAAACATTTACTGCCATTTGCAAAGAGAATTGGTGGACTAAGTTGGATTTTCCAGCAGGACAAGACCTCGATTCACGTTGCGAAATCCTCCTGGGAATGGTTTTTGGATAATCGGGTGCACGTCATGGAATGGCCTGCCCTTTTTCCTCGATCTTAATCACAAAGAAAATGTGTGAGGTATCCTCAGTAGAACTGTATATGCCAATGACAGGCAGTTTCAGTCTGTGGCAAAATTGAAAGTCATCATCATGGAAGGGAGGGAAAATATTGATGCTACTGCCCACCAAGGAATGGTAAATGATATGCCACATCTTACATTCCAAGTCATATATAACCATGGCGGATATATTGTCTATTAACAGTAGTGGCTTTATTTCGGCGGGACACTCCCCCCCCCCGCCCTCTTTTTGCAAATTATTTTTTTCCTGCCCAAGTCAGGCAGGGAATGAGTTATTCCTTGTAAATATGTATTTGTATATAGACTTTATTAATGTATTTGTTTCGTTCTTACTGGTTTGTTTAGTGCCCAATTACAGCATACAATCACGGCGGCTTTATTTCGGTGGGACACACCTTATAGTAAGTTCCTAGTCTGAAAGTCGTCTGCTTAGCAGAAATTCCGAAAGTTAATCTTCGTCTTTTATAATCTCAAAATTTATGTTGTTAATTAAGACAAATTTTTCTATTTTAAAATATTGGTATTTTCGTGTCCCGCGGGACAGAGGTTGAAGACCCCTACTTTAAAGTCTTTTAAAGCGAAGGCAGCATTGAAAGTAAAGTTCAGTCACTCATTCAGTATTTAGTTTTCAGTGAAGACCGCATTCTCTGACCATTGGGGTGAGAGGGCCCAATGTCTACTGCAGTGTTTCTTTCAATCTAATAGGTTGACCTTACTTTCCAAGGTTTGGTGCATGCATAAAAAATATCCATGTTATGTTTCTCCCCCAAAACTTAAACAACAGATCGAAATAAATGTCGCAGCACACACTGTTGAAAATAATTTCAAGAAGGTCCAGGTTCTATCTTTTTATATCTCATTTTTTACTTAAAAATAAGAAATCTTTTCTCATTTTGGATGTTATCTCGAACAACTACAACAAGGAATATTTCAAATCAACTCTTTAAAATACAAATACATATTTTTAAAAAAAAACTACTAAAAAATAAGAACCGTGGTTACATGTCGATCACAAAAAATGTGAATTTAAAAGCCATCGAATCAGTATTGAAAAAATATCATTAAATTTTGCGATGAAAACTGTCAAATGAGACGCCAGTGAAAATTATTAGTTTCAGAGAAAAATCTGTGCATTATGATCTCTATTTTTTAGTTTTTATGAGTCAAATATTGTATTTAACTCCTGAAAAACAGAAAGTTACCAAAACTATTTGTAAAATATACGTTTTTTACTGGTATTCAAGTTGAAAATTCTCCTTAAAATGTATATTTTTTAAAGCTATAATGTGAATTTTTATTCCATGCAGTCTCAAAGAGCGTGCATGCGTAATGCTTTTGGAAATTTAGATGTATTATTGCAACAGATTATTGGGTAATCCCCATGAAAACATATCTTTCGAACAGATATATTTCTGTTTTAGCTAGATATTTAAATCTGAAATGCATTATTTGATGTAAATGGGCAGTATTAATGTATGAATTATACAGTCTATCAATCAATAAATAAATAAATGATTAAGTAAAATTACAAAACGAAATCCCCAAGCTATTGTATCTCCAATTAGATGAAGAAAAAAACGAAAACAGCCATTGGATTGGAAAATTTAAATGTGTGTTAAAAAATAAGCTTTGTGAACCATCTTCATATTGAAATTATAACAAACTTTCTAATTTTTAACAGGAACACCTTATTTTAACAAAACATTTAGATTTTTCGGTAAATTGTACTTTTAGGTTCGTACATCAAGTCATTTGGTCAATTTAGCAACTATTCATATATAAAAATTTTAATATCTAGTTATTAACTCTTTGTTGACCGGAAACTTATATGAAATCACTTTTTAAAAATTGTTTTTTTTTACCAATATACTTCTGATAAAATTTTCCTACAAATTGGACGAAAGAAAAGAAAATTAAGTTTTCTAATTAAATATTTCTAACTATTATTAAAAATAAATGTTTGAGCTTCTTCTCAAAAATCAAGAAAAGTTTAGCATAAATACACAGTAATAAACTTTTCGTCAAAAAACAAAATAATTCTTTTAGAATTTCTTGAAATCCTGTGTAATTTCTCGGAATTTCGGGGGTTACCTAGGAGAATATCTGGTTAATTTTAGCCTAGAATGAAGAATATCGAGTTGACTTTAGGTAGATTAAAGTTCGTTTAGCGATTTTAAGGACGATGGTAGGATTACAAATTTCGCCAAGAAACGGAAATATTACAAACAACATAGTTGCCGCCAATCTTACGTGATTTCACTTAAATATAGCTTAGATTTTAGAATTTGATTTCTATTTCAGCTTAGATTTCAGAAAAATCAAATGTGCCAATTTGAATACGTTACTACATGTTTTAAAAAATATTTTAATTTTTTCGTGTAAATATTCGAGTATTTCAACAAAAGAATACTCCATGCACTGTAAAAAAATCTGTAATTCTACAGGGATAAAGTTACAGAAATTTGTATGCTTGCTAAAACTTTACCTGTACACTGTACAGTGTACAGGTAAAATGTTTTGTACAAAAAACATCATCAACATAATCAAACATGAACATCAGCATCAAAACATCTTTTTTGTACAAAAAAAGATTAAATCTACAAAACTAGTTATTGTAAAGCTACAGAAACCTGTAGCTTTTTAAAAGAATCTACTAAAATTACAGTAAACTTATTAAAATTTTATCTTTGACCCGGGTTGCAGTTACATAAAACGTTCTAGGCATTCCAGTTTCCTAAAAAAATATATTAGTAACCTGTGCAAAAGTGTATCTGTTATATGAATTTTTGTAGCCGTTGTACAAAAAGTTCTAGGAATCCCAGTTTCCTAGAAAAGTTTTAGCAACTTTAAAGTTTTTTTTTTACAGCATGCAAGAAGTAATTTTATAAAAATCTATCCGGAAGGGTAACTTGAATATTTTGGTTTAATGTATGTAGATTTTAGAAAAAAGTAGTTGAATTTAAACATGATAAGCGATTTCCTTTATACGTTTAAATAGGACTTGGATATACTGAGGATCCAGAAATACCACGACTTTTAGAAACTTGATAAATAATAAATTACGCACAATAGAAAGACATGGTTTTCACTTAAATGCTTAGAAACAGGTGTGATTCTTCTTTATAATGAAAAGAAAAGTTATAATAGTTACTTTTTGACCAGTCGATGGCGTTTTGCAGTGGTATAGTACTGTTCATTGAGGAGAAATAATCAGTACCTAAATGTTGCAACTTTTCAGTGTGATACCCATCACTTATAAGTACAGCTCTCAGACGACGTATAATACCAGGCATAGTATCGAATCTTTTTAACATAGCCTTCAGTTTCGTAAGCGTCATAAGCATCTTTTCCCCTTTTAAGGACGCGAATCGGGAACGCAAAGCTAAATTTGCCGATTCAACGTTTTTATAAAACGTTTTAACTAACAAAGATTTATCAAACAAAATGATAACGTGTTGAAGCTAGCTGTTGCAGATCATATTGTATCGAAGTTTCTCTAAAAATCTGATTTAATTCATCTTTGAAAAACTTTTGAACGTTCTTATTCACAGCCAAATATATGCAATATCTTTGCTCCATATGTTGCGCAATGAACCGATCTGCTTATAGAATGCATGGCATAAATACGAGTAGTAATATTTTTTACAACTGAGTGAATATGTGTTAAAGGCGGTTCTCAAACTCAGAATCTTTGGCTTTAATTGCTACTGCTCTTCTAACAGAGCTATCTGGACGATATCCCAGCGCACGCAACTTATCTAGGCAGCGATTTGGCAATGCCATCAGGTCCGCTATTTGAAACAGCTCGATAGAATAAACGGCAGGTAAAAAAACTGCAATAAACTATGATGCCTAATAACACTTTTATTATTTTAACACAAACTGACTGGTAAATTAACCTACTAGTAGAATTATTTTTTTATAAGTGAGAGAAAATGTGTACAAGTCGGGACTCGAATACATAATCTTTGGCTTTAAATTCCGACGTTCTTTCAAATAAGCTAACTGGAAGAGAACTCAGACAACAATTAAGTAATGACATCTGGTCTGTTATTTGAAACAACTCGGCAGACTAAACCGCAGGAAAGGAACTCCCAATAAACTATGGATACCTAAATAACACTTTTATTATTTTAACACAATCCCAATGTAAGACATTAATAATACATACGAGTAGTATAAAAGTGCAATTACGTAACCATAGCTTATTGAAATTCCTTTAGCTACTGTTATTTCTGTCGAGATTTTAGAGTCCCGCTTAATTTTCTCCCGCGTGCTTAAGATTGATAACCATGTAAGATTTTAAAATACGAAAACCACGTACTGATACTTTGTATAGATACTGTTTTATGAATCTCAGAAAGATATTCAGAAATACTTCTTTTTGCTTTTTAAAGGTGTCTAAGAATATAACGAGTAAATATAAAAGTATACTTTTATAGATGAAACTACTCTTCGCGAGGCATCAACTGATGTGGAAGGACATTGAAATCTCTGTGACAGCTTAAAATTTGGACAAATGCAACTTTTCAATAGTTGTTTTCAGGAGAGACACATTTGACATTGACAGAAATCCGTGTAACGTCACAAATTTTGTACCAAGCACGTTCTATTCAGTTTGCACAGGCAAGCATGCAGATATAGAGTATATATTCTAGTATTTCATTTACATTATTCTGTTTTATTTTTAAAACAAGAAAGAAAAATCATGCGTCAAGCATAGATTAGAAAACACTTTTCAACACATTCAGAATGATGTAGCGAAACTTCATCACTTAATATGGCGAAAGATGATGTCTTATTATGCCATTTGGAAAAAGCATAACAGATTTGAAAACTCAATTTCAGCAATTACCATCTAAAGTCTGAATTCATTTGTGCAGCCCTGTATATTATCTACATATTTGTATATATACTTCATATTATTCAAAAGTTCAATTCTGCAGTAAATGCATAACACAGTTAAAAAATCACCATCAACAGTTTTCATCAATAAGCGGAAAGGTAGTCGAATTCGTTTGTGCTTACCTGTAAATCAGCTATAGAATTTATACACGCCGACTAATCTCTCTTTCCTAAAAAAAAGTAAATTTTACTACTCTTGCCGTAATTGAATTTATTGTGACCTTTACAATTTCTCGGCAAATGATACAAAAATGGTTGCATATAAAAGCATGAAAGATTGTAGTTTTATAGTGAAATATATGATAAGTACGTTGAAGCAGACAATTCTTAAATCGACGAATTCTTTTGAGTGCAATTTAATGTTGAAATCGGTCAAGCTAGTTCAGTTACATAAACGTTATTGGTTGAAAAACTATGCATAGCAATTTACCTATCACTTGCAGGCATATACATGACTAGATTGTATTGTTCGTTATCTAATCATAATTTTAATTTGTGTAACTTTTCGAGGTTTTTCTTTCAAAATTTTTATTTAAAATTTCATTCTCTGACTACAGATTAAATTCATTTAAAAAAAAAAAAAAATGTTGTCAAATTTTCAAAAGCTCAAATAAAAATATTTCCACACACTTTTCAACTGAAAAATATACTTACTCGTTAATATTAAAAAAATAAAGAAAAGTTTAAAATAATATTATTATTACGTGCGAAAAGCCTTCAAAGATGAAAATTACGTCATATTTAAAAAAAAAATTATAGTGTCTAAAATAAAACTTTCATTCTGGAATTTATAAATGTCTGGGAGGCACTGATCTTTTTTTTTCTTAACCATTTTATACAAGCTGATTTTCAAATGTGTAATTGAACCTAATAATCAATCAAGAAAACAGCTGTCAGCTGTCGCGACAGCGATTTATCTGGCCTCGGGAACAGTAAAATTTACCAATCAAAGGTAATTGAATACCAAACCGATTAAAAATTCTTCCCTGTCCTGGTCATGATAATATTATTATATCCCCCGTAATCGGGTAGGGTAACTCCGGGAGAGTCGCCGCATCCGGGGTAGATGACGCACTCCTTGTATTTCTTGGTAATTATCAATAGACGTCGTCAAACGAACAGTATAGGTGCGCAATGAGATTATTTTAACCAGTGTATAGCGTGAATCCCATTTCGATGTTTACTTGTAGTCTGTACAATCCTTATTTTGACGTAAGTCCATGATTTCACTGTCCAAGCTTTTAAACACGTTACGTTTAAATACGTTTCGTACACTAATTACTAAATGCATGCATGATTTCGAAGTCAAAACTAAGTGTAGCGTTTGTATAAAGTACTGTGTGTAAGGTTACGCCATTATCCTTATCGATGGCAGGTAACTGTGATGACTGACGTCTGCACCATGCAAAATGGGACACTTGCCGCACTGTAATTCCGGTATACATGCCGCAGATTCTTTTGTACGGGATGATTAAGTGTTAGTAACTTTTCCTTCTCTTTTTGCACAGACTAACCATGTTAGGCATGTTATCAAATTTAATAAAATCAAATGAAAAAGGGTAAAAATAAAAAGTAAGAAGGGCAAGAAAGATGCAAGTCAAGATGCTAATAATGAAAAATTAGATTACGCGTAACGCAGACGTTCTTTGCAAGGAATTTTTAGAAAATTACTCCAAAAAAAGAGGAAGTGTAATTGGCTTCGTTGCATCATGTGTCAAATGTAGTTACATAACGACTGTACTTTTTCGACACTTTTTCTGTAGATTGTAGCCGAAAAAACAGGCCTCTTAACACATTCGGGACCATAGGGCATATAAGTATCTTCATAAAGAGCATCAAAAATTTGTTTCTGGCACCAGTAAAAAAGAAAAATAATATTTGCTTTCTTTAATTAGAGCATTTTCATGATTATTTACATAAAGGTAACTTCTTTTTAAAAAGCGGTGCCAACCGAATAAAATTTATGTAAAAGCCACTGGTCCAGAAAGGGTTAACAAATAAATTATGTAAACACAATTTTACTTTTTTTCTTTTCCCTCTCTATTACATTGATGTTACGTTGTTGCTGAAATAACAATTGAAATTTAATGTAAAGAAATCAGTCGATAATTTAAATAGTGAACGTAGGCAAACAATTATTAATTTCAATCTACTAATACGTTTCATTGTACTCATTTAGTTTCATTTTGTTATTACATCGTTAAGTATACTCCAGATATGAATATATTTTTTAATATTTTTATTTATAATCTCATGCTGTTCTTATTACAAGCGCGGCATAACTACCGCACAAGAGCGGCGTCCCAGCCTGAATGTACGGGTGACGCGCCGCAGTGTAAGGTTTTAGAAAAAAATTGTTAAAAAGTATTAATTATTTGTTTTGATTTTTTTTTTTTTTTTTTTTTTTTTTTTGTCACAGTACACGCGTTGTATATTTAACATTAAATAGCACAGCATGATTTTTTTTTTTTATTTTATGTCCACTTTGTGAATTTATACACAAATTCAAAAAAATGTGCGGCATAAATCCCGGAATTACTCTATTCTAATTAAAAATAAATAACAATTAGAGCCTGTTTTCATAGAATATTTGATGTAGACGGAGGTTACCGATTGTAGCTTACATCAGGCAGAGTCCCTAGTATGCACAAAAATAGTTACATTAAAAACGTACTTTTAGCAGTTATTGCTAACAGACATATTTTAGTAAAAATAAAATAGAATAACGTTTAGTGCATCAATATCTGTTACCTATTAAATTATCTTTTATTAATGAATTACCAAGTAATCGCTATTTTTTCATTAAAAATTTGACTCATTGAATGACTGAAAGTTTGCGATTAAATAAAGCGAAGATTATTTTTCAAAATATGTGGTGGCAAACGGTTATTAGCACCTTAATTTAGCAGCTCCTACCTTAACGTTTTGGTAGTTAATGGGCTCAGTTTGAAACTTCCCGTTAAAGTTTTTATGTAAGAATGACATTGATTTCATAGATGTCGTAGAAAATAACAAAGGATAGTTTGGATAAAGAGCATCCTTGAAATCTAAATCAACACAATATACTTTATTTACAGGAATTTTTTTTCAGAATTCTTAAATGGGATATTTTACAATCAGAAAATTTAAGCAAAAGCATTAAAATCAACCAATCACAGTAACATACTGCAATGATTATGAATCAAATGCATTAAACTAATAAATATTTAATTAGAAAGATTTTGCAATTCAAAAGTGTTTTCAAAAATGAGCAAATGTTTTCGCTCATTTTCGCTCATTTTTGATAATTTTATTATTTGATATATTCAGAGCTAAAAATGTCTCCATGTCTTACAATTGCATTAGCCACCTTTTTTAGCATGCTCCACGAATTGAAAACCCCTTATGAAAGGGTAAATTACTGTTTGAAAAAGTATTTAAATTCAAATATTTAACATGTTTCTAACATAGAAAATTGTTACTATATTCCGACGTTTTTCTTATTATCCAGATTTGGCACCAACAGACTGATTTCTGTTTCCTAAAATCACATTTCAATTTAAAGACAATTTTTCAGCGGTATTGAAAACCTTCAGAAAAACGGAACGTAAACCTAAAAGCATTCAAATAAAAAGCATTCAAAAATATGAGTTTTGTGTACGAATCAAGAAGCGCTACGAATATGTCAAGGGATATATTGACATAGATAATATAAAAAAGCCCAAATAAAAAATTATAATCTTCGTTTTCTTAAATATACATTTTGAAAAATGTTAATCTTAAAACTTAGATACAGTGTGCACGCGAACGAGTTAATTTAGTCCATATCCTTGCGCATGTGCCTGTTTTGAATCTGATATTAGATCGGGCTTTAAATAGTGGGATTTTGTTATAAAGCAAATTCGATTGTTATCTTAAAAGTCTATCAAAGAAGGAAATATTGTCCTTCAAAAGGAAAAAAAAAAGCATTACCTCATACTACTCAATCATCAAACTATCGCAGTGAGAAAGAAGATGTAGGGTAAGGTGATGTAATTTGGCGCTTGTTTTTTAAAAGTAAAATGAAGAAAACTATGGGTTTTAAAAAAAGAGTCAAATGTACAAGGCAAAACATACCTTTCTCAGGGACAGATTTATAAAAGAAAGGAGGAATTTTTCGCAGTACTTAGTAAGTTACAGCTATTTCTAAAACAATATCTAGGAAACACCAAATTCCCCATCACGGGGTTATTTGGTGTCACATGTTGTAACCACTGCCACACCACAATCGTAGATTTTGGGATAATAAGCTGCATGCCATTTTTTTTACCTTTACAATGTTCTATTCAGAACACTGATATATATATATTTTTAAATCAAATAATATTTGACATCACTGTGATTTTTTGTTTAAGAGCATCTATTTTTTTAAAGGAACAGTTTTAAACAGCAATTAGATGAACAATTTTGAAGGCTCCGTTGAAATTCATAATGTTTTATACTCTTTAAGGCCCTACTTCAGTCACGCGAAAAGATCCGTTCGCTAATGCTATTCCTATGGAAGAAATTTATAAAGATATCTCGGTCGCATTTCAATATTTTTAAATGATTTCTTTTGCATTGAATAGTTGAGATCGATCTGTATGCAGGCCGTTGTTTACTTTTTCGATTTTGGTTGTAGATATTTTTTATGAGGATGCTTTTACTTTCAAAACTGGTTCCGAAAATGAAAGTGTCCTCTTAAGAAATACCTGTAAACAAAATCGAAAGAGTAAAAAACGGCCTGCATACAGATCGATCTCAACTATTCAATGCAAAAGAAATCATTTAAAAATATTGAAATGCGACCGAGATATCGTTATAAATTTCTTCCATAGGATTAACATTAGCGAACGGGTCTTTCCATTTGACTGAAGTAGCCTCTTAATAGATGCCCTTTCAAACTTAATTAACCTTTAAAAAAATACAACATGGTTATTTGCAAAAAAATTAATACACGTGTTTTTTATACATCAGTGAAAGCATAAATGATAATTAGAAGGTTTTAATATGGTAACCCAGCTCAATAATATAGATAGAAACATTTTAGAATGGATGTTATGATATTTTAGATAACATACCTTCTGATAACAATAATAATAATATAAACTTTTCCAAACAATTTCTTAAGAAATAGCTATCAACATTGTTGCACCTTCACATGTTTAAAATTACAAAAAGCGACAAAATGAACCCTACTCAATGATATGGGATAGCGTGCGATGATATGGGATAGGCTAGCGTGAAACATTTTAGAATGAAAATAATGATGTTTTAGACATTACACAGTCTTCTGATTAATAGGTCTAAAAAAAAAAAAAAAAAAAAAAAAAAAAAAAAAAAAAAAAAAAAAAAAAACTTTTTCCAACAGTTTTTTAATAAAAGGCTATGTCAATTTTAAACGCAAATTAGGTCTCAGGTCTTGCACATTTCAGTAGCCTAATTCCTAAGTTCACAGAACTTTATTCTTGTCGCAGTACTTTTTATGCCTCTGCCTTCAAACCATGAAACCGTGAAGACACCATACTAGCGCTTTTACATTTGCCAAAATGTCACTGTTAATTGTCATGTGATTATCCCCACGTTCACAAACAATTTTGTATGTGAAATTACCCCGTTTTTTTATGTGGAGCAGTTTGGTGCATGCACCAATATTCTTTTTATTTTTTTTCCCCTTGATCATTTTCAAAGATGCAGAATGAATAACTACAATACTTATTAGAGTATTCTTTCAACATGCCAGTACAATTTTTTATTCATACGTACATCACTTCGCTTTTCCTCTGGATTTATGTAAGTAGAGAGGTGTTGAAACTTCAGAAGGGAGCCATTTTGCACAGTTTTTGACAGATTCCAGAAAATATTTTTTTTTCTTCTGAATATGTGCTACTTATATAACAGGGATATATTTAATGCACAGTACACATTTGCAAGCACTTGCAATAAGTTTTTAAAGATTTATGCCATATAATAAGATCATGATAATAATAATTAAAAATGAGGCACCAAATTATCCCGACTTACCCAACCTTCCCACTAGGAACTGTGCGTTTTTCTAAGAATGAATGCAATATTTAAAATACGGGTCACCTGCATATTAAAAGGTGTAAAAACTTTGAAATTTAAAATGGTAATATCCACTTTTGATACTACATTCTAGTTCCCTGTGTTACTGCATCATGTTCCTTGGATCAAAGTATAGTTTATATATAAGCCTTTATATATAACCTTTTACAACGTTCAAACTCACAAATATGTACAATATCATGACAGAAAAAAACACATAAGGCAGTTTTAAGGATCCCTCGATCCCTTCATCAGTGAGAAAAAAAAAATTAAAAAATTAAAATGAGCTAAAATAACCCCTCAGTTACCCGAGTACTGGCTAATGAATTGACTGAAGTGGCGAAAGAAAGAGTTTATATATCCGAAAGAAATGACGTAACTGACAGGAAAACATTGAAAAATAGGAGTCACTACGCAGGATCCCTCCACACTAGCGAGAGAAAAGGGATGCTGGTCATATCATTCACGAAGGAAGAAGTATGTTTATGTATTTAATAAGCTTTGTAAAAGTCTAGATCCAAAACTGAATTACATTTTTGAATAATTTTAGCCTCTGAAAAATTAAACTTGTTGCTGGAATTCTAACAAAGTGATTTATTTATGCTTATAGATTTCATACTTTTCTTAAATCTTCAAAGAGTTACAAAATGTCAAAAATTAAGAATTTAATATTTGCAAAAATCATAGATTTTTTAAATGAGATGCAATGATCCAAACATATTCCAGACATTTTTTTAAACCCCAAAACATATTTTTAACCACGAAAATTAACATCGATTTCATATGGAAAAAATTATGAATTATGACACATATTAATTTTACATAAAGCAAAACGCAATCATAAAAAACATGGGTATGCAATTTCCATCTTATTCTAATCATTTTCGAGGTATGGATAAATATTACTTTTCAGTGGTCTAAAGATACCGTCTTCTGTTACTAAAGCATACGGAGATTTAAAAAAAAAATCTTAGAAATTTACCTAATAACAAACTTGAATTTTCTATATTATTTTATATTTATAAACATTGTATAATATTTCTGTTAATTTTTTGTATAGTTCAGGTGATATTCACTTTAAGATAGTAATTTTATATTTTAAAATGTATGGATAAAATCCTAGCATATTTTTTTATTACTCTATGACGATTTAAGAAATAGTATATAAATTACACTTTTGTCAGTGCTGCCTTCATCCAAGTAACTGTATGGTGTTAAAAATCGGTGTTGCACATATTTCTTTCCATTTCATTTTATTTATCTTTCCATATGTTTTACACAAAACTGTGTATTCGCTACTTGCGCGCGCTGAGAAAAAAAAAAAAAACATTTTTTTCAGACTGATATTTTCTATCACACAGATATGTATAAAATGATTACCCCTACAATCTCTGCCTACTTTTTCCATCAGTTAAACGACAGAAATATTTTTGTTACGATAAAAACCTGTTTTTAAGGCGATACACCTTAAACAGAATATTGTAATCGAAACATGTAAAAAATAGATAAATATGATTCGAACTGGCTGCATTACTCAATCAAAATTATACACAATACTTTCCTAGTTTTTGCTGACAACAGCTAACTCCTAAAAAAATAATTTTAGACATATATAGTTCCAGTTCCAAAAAAGGATTCAAACAATGTCCTACATAATATAAAAACCCAATTATATCGAATAACTTATTTTTAAAAGTTTGCAAAAATTATATTTTTAGAGGATTCCTGATTTATAAGTTCTATTTTGGAAAACTTTATCCATGGTCTAACAAGCAAAATAGTAAAGATTCCATTCTTTTACGCCCGAAACTTTACGGCTTATGATGCTTTGAAGTTTATGAATTATTAGCGTTTTCTAGAACTAAAAATGCCTTTTTTAGGTTTTAGTGCAAGAAAACACCGAAAATTCGAAAAAATTCAGAGTATTAAAACTCGGTACGTTTTGGTGTGAAAGAATGACACTTTCGTATTTTATTTGATGGACCGTACAGATTTTTTTTTTTTCTAAATTTAACATATATGACACAGGTGTCATATACAAATTTAAATTTCATAACTTTTTAAAAATATAAATATTTTGTCTTAATTGGATTTCTTTATGATGAAGACCAATATTTTAAACAGCAAGTATACCTCTTAAAAAAAGGTTTAGGAATTATAGAATAATAAGAGTGTGAGTAAATAGAATAATAATGAAAAATTAAATATGAAGAATTAATAATGAAGACTTAAAGAACAATAATAAAAAATAATAAGGATTTGTAAAAAAAAAAAAAAAACTATACAACGTAGGGTTGGGTATAGCTGTATAAGCTCGAAAAGCATGAACTGGTATTTCATAAAAGTTCAAAGTGACGTGAAGTCTAAATAATATCAAATATTGCAGTTCTGTATAACACTTTTTAAAATCTTATCCTAATCTGTTTATGGTGAATTTAATTTTGTATTGACAATAAAAGTAGTGCATATTTAAACTTCATTTGGCATTTCATAAAACTAAATTCAGCGTAGTAATAATCTTTTATTACAGTGTAGCTAAAACAAATTAATGTTCAAAGTTTAAACTTGGCATTGCGCTAAACGCGCTTCGAAAGGAGGTCGCAAAGTTGCAATGCCGCCTTGGTCCGTCCCGAGTTTTTCCAAATAGGTTTTTAATTTACATTTAAAGACATGGGAGGCGTATTGAGAGATCCACTTAATGCAAACTAGTCGCGAATTCCATAGTATTTATGTGATTAATTCTAATTAAATTAGTCTGTTTTTAACAATTTGACGTTTATTGCTTTTATACTGCTACTGGGCATTACATTACACAAATATATCATTAAAAGTTGTTATCTGGGCTTTAAAAGCGGATGCTACACAGGCCCTGTCATTATGCATGCCCAAACTGTCCGTATCTTTAAGGGTTACCATCTCGGCTAATTACCGACGACTTTTCTCGAAAATCATTAGCAACAATGATTTTATTTTATACTTCTGCTACGATAGATACCTCCAGAGCCTCTCAACACCTTTGCTGAATGCCTGCAAATCGAAATTTGTGTGTAACGAAAAAATTTTGCACTTTTCTCAAAAAGGTTGTGACATAGGGTAATCGCTACAGTTTTCCTGCAAGATTTAAATTAACGTCTACTAGCTCTAAATTTTTCTTAATTTTAGTTTCAGTAGACTTGGAAATAGAGGGGGAGGGGTCATATTTTTGCACTACACTTTCGGCGATATCATTGAAAATATAATACCTAAAATTAAAAGAAATGTATTTTTGAGTTCTGCATTACGAAAGCTTCCACACGATACCCCACACGATATACAAAGAAAATATACTTTTTTCTTTTCAAGTAACTTAATTAGCCCCTCTACATTTTTCCTAAATATATTTGTAAATCATAATGAAGGGAACGAATATTTTTTCTGAATATTTTATATTTGTGAATGTTTAATAATCTGTAAAATGTGGGTCAATAGTCTTTATTACATCCCCCAATTTGAAGTTTCCACGTTAGTTTTTAGCTCACAGGCTATCAAAGCCTGAGAGCTAATGTGCCCGCCCGTTCTGTATGTATGTATGTACGTACGTACGTACGTATGTATGT
Organism: Maratus speciosus; assembly: GCA_963932465.1. Classification (NCBI taxonomy): domain Eukaryota; kingdom Metazoa; phylum Arthropoda; class Arachnida; order Araneae; family Salticidae; genus Maratus; species Maratus speciosus. The sequence goes on along the minus strand of OZ010796.1, from coordinate 524,981,618 downwards.
ATGTATGTATGTACGTAACACGATAACTCTTGATAGAAACATCCAATTTGCTTCAAAATTTTTTTCTAGGTTCATTGTGATAAGGCGCTTCCCTGATTAGTTTTGGGAGTTCATTGGTTAAGGATAAAGGGGGAAAAACGGGGTTAGTCCAACCCCTTAATTCAGATAAATGGGTTTTTCATGCAGTCATTCGATTTGCTCCGAATTTGGTATATCGGTTTATTATGTTAAGGAACTTCCCTGATTAGTTTTTGGTGTTCATTGGTTAAGGATAAAGGGGGAAAAGGGGGGTTAGTCCACCCGCTTAATTCAGATAAATGGGTTTTTCTTGCAGAATCATTCGATTTGCTCCGAATTTGGTATACCGGTTTATTATGTTAAGGAACTTCCCTGATTAGTTTTGGGGGTTCATTCGTTAAGGATAAAGGGGGAAAAGGGGGGGTTAGTCCACCCCCTTAATTCAGATAAATGGTTTTTTCATGCAGAATCATTCGATTTGCTCCGAATTTGGTATACCGGTTTATTATGTTAAGGAACTTCCCTGATTAGTTTTGGGGGTTCATTGGTTAAGGATAAAGGGGGAAAGGGGGGTTTGTCCACCCCCTTAATTCAGATAAATGGGTTTTTCATGCAGAATCATTCGATTTGCTCCGAATTTGGTATACCGGTTTATTATGTTAAGGAACTTCCCTGATTAGTTTTGGGGGTTCATTGGTTAAGGATAAAGGGGGAAGGGGCTAGTCCACCCCCTTAATTTATATAAACGGGTTTGTCATGCAGAATTATTCGCTTTGCTCCAAATTTGGTATACCGGTTTATTATGTTAAGGAGCTTCCCTGATTCGTTTTGGGGATTCATTGGTTAAGGATAAAGGGGGGGGGGGGCTAGTTCACCCATTAATTTAGATAAGTATTTTTTTGCAGGATTATTCGATTTGCTCCAAATTTGGTATACCGGTTTATTATGATAAGGAGCTTCCCTGATTAGATTTGGAGGTTCACTGGTTAAGTATAAAGGGGGAAACGGGGGCTAATTCCCTTTCACTTATTATTTGAGGGGCATTATTCTTTAAAATAAGAGTGTGATATACAATTAGTGTGAATAGCCTGTGAGCTCAATGCCATCAGTTTAGCTGGGCACTTTTCTTTTTTATTTAACAAGTAAAATGGCTGTGAGAGACAGACACAGGAGTGATCTTATAATGGTTCCGTTTTGACTTTTTAAGTACGGAGCTCTAAAAACTAAGTTGAAAGTTATTACCCGACTGCCCAAAACGGTTATATGTTTCACGCGTATCTAGGTATGTGGATTTCTTTATACGCTCGAAACATCCCAACGGCTGGATGGATTTTAATGAATGTGGTCTCTATCGATTCGTCTTAACCGTCCGATGGTTATAGGCTAGGTTTTGTTTTTATAAATTCAAAATTGCGGCCGTAAAATACAAAATGGTGGTAGACAGGGAAAAAAAATACGCACTATACTGAGTGGCGTATCATTGGATAGGTCTTTCATTGGCTATTTTACAGTCAGAAGCTCCGTTTAAATATTATACAACCTGGAAGTTGTGTAGGTAGGATTTACTGCGACTCTAACCATCACAGACATCTATAGGCCTCATCAAAACAGTGTTTATAGATAGGAACTAACAATTAAACACAACTTAAAAGTCATCAAGACAAGTAAATAAAAAAATAGGTGAGTAATATAAAAAATAATTTTTTTACGCAGTCGGGTTTTTTGATTTTTTAAATTTAATTTTTACTTGTTTTTTGATTGTTTTCAAAAGTGTTCTTTTTTTTTTTTTTTTTTTTTTTTTTTTTTTTTTTTTGTAACATTGTGTTTGGAAAATTGTCATAGCTTATTAATTAGTTCAGTTACCACAATTTTTCTTAATTTGTTTTAAATGTATATTCAAAGGAAACAGGCTATTCTCATGCTGATTTATTAAAAAGTGTACGAGTTACACAATTTTAATTTATGATTTATTAACATCTTATATCTGGAATTTTCAGCCTTGTTTGTCTTTTTATACCCATAACTTTTTAAATATTCATGTTATTGTTATAAAATTAGCCTAGTTGCTGTATAAAATTATAATATTTATGATGGAATTAATAAAATGTATTTATAATTAATAGTTTTAAATTTAAATAGTTTTATAAAAAATAATAAAATGTCGGTTAATTTTATTTTATTTTTGTTAAATCAAAAATTTAAGAACAAAAAATTGCTTATTTCTATGTTTAAGTCACATTTTTGTGACATTTAAAATAATAATAACCAATTTTAAACTTAAAATTTACAAAAAATTCAAAAAGTTTGTTCCGAAGACATACAGATACCTTAAGAACAATAGACGTATTCAAGACTAAAAGGCTCACTTGAAATTTTATGGAATCGATTAGAGGTTTAAGTATTTAATACTTTAAAATTTAATTCTGAAAAAAAGAACAATTTTTCTGTTGATTTTATATTATTGTTTTAAATAAAAATTTAAAAAACAATTAAGTTACTTTATGTTTATGTCACATTTTTGTGACATTTTTCATAATAATAAGCAAATTTAAACTTAAAATTTACAAAAATTAAAAAAAGTTTGTTCCGAAGGTATACAGATACCTTAAGAACAATAGACATATATTCAAGAATAGGAGAGTCATTTGATTTTCTAATGAAATCGATTAGAAATTGAAATAAATAGTTTTAAATTTAAATAGTCTAAAGAAATAGAGCAATTTTTCGGTTGATTTTACACTATTGTTTTAATAAAAAATTTAAAAACAATTAAATTACTTGTACGTTTACGTCACATTTTCCTGACTTTTATAATAATAATACGCAATTTTAAACTTTAAATTTACAAAAAATAAAAAAAAAAAAAAATTCCGAAGATATACAGATACCTTAAGAACAATAGACGTATTCAAGAACAAATGAGTCATTTGAATTTCAAATGGAATCGATTAGAAGTTGAAGGGGGAAAAAATAAAAGAAAAGCAAAAATTCGAACTAAAATTTCCAATAGCGGTATCTTAATTGATTCACTATTTTGCAACGCAGCAAAATTGTTTGGATTAACCCTGCCTAATAGTTCCAATGGTACTTTCTACCGCCATTGCGCCCGTTACCTTTGGAACACCCCTTCTTACGGGATGCAAGTCGGAACTTCCTATAAGGCCCAAGGTGGAATCTTTCTGGGGTATTCATCGACCGGTGCTAGCGGATCGAAAGAATAAGCTGGGCTTCGTGGGGAACCTTGCTGAGAATGGGTAGCAGCAAGCTGGTTCGATTTTTGTCTGTGAGTGCGTATGTATGAATGTATATGTTACATAAATCTATACTTATGCAAGTAAAAAAGAGTAAAGTGCATGCCGTGTACGCGTTATATAGCAAAAATAATACGAATACTTACAATCATTTTACAAGTGTTTCATAAAATTTTAAATTGGTTAATATCACGCCCGATTTTTCGGCGAGAAAATGTATTTACATTTTTTATACGTATTTTTATATTGACATACGAAATTTTATACGCGAATTTTTATATTTTTATATTGCATTGTTTCTGAATAACAGTGCTATTTTTTTTTAATAGTAAAATAAAATTAGAACAAGTTACGTGAATATAGAAAGAAGAGAGTTCTTTAAACCAAGAAAAGAAAAGAATAAAGTCTATACTTACGGAAGTAGAAAAGAGTAAACCTCATGCCATGTACGTGTTATATAACAAAAATAATATGTATACATACGTGAATATAGAAAGGAGTGAATTATTTAACCCAAGAAAAGAAAAGAATGAAATGTATATTTATGGAAGTAGAAAAGAGTAAAGTGCATGCCGTCTACGTGTTATATAGCAAAAATAATACTTATACTTACAATCACTTTACAAGTGTTTCGTAAAATTTTAGATTGGTTAACATCACGCCCGATTTTTTGGAGAGAAAATGTATTTACATTTTTTACGTATTTTTATACTGACATATAATTTTTTGCATTGCATTTGTACAACAGTGCTACTTTTAGAATAAAATAAAATTAGAAAAAGCGACCTGGATATAGAAAGAAGGGCAACTCTTTAAACAAAGAAAAGAAAAAAATAAATTGTATACTTATGGAATTATAAAGGAGCCATGTTAGTGCATGTCGGGTTCATGTTACTCAGCAAAACAAATCCGTATACCTACAATCATTTTAAAAGCGTTTTGTAAAATTTTAAATTGGTTAATATAACGCCAAATGTTTCAGCGAGAAAATGTAGGGGGAGACTCGGGAGGGTTTACCCATTTTTTACAAAATGATTTTTTATTTTTTTAAATATTGAACCTAGAATAAAGTTCTATATACCATTTTATTCGTTATACAATCAGTTATTAAAATGAAATTGCCAGTTAAGTGTTATATAAAAGAAACTTGGAAATATGATTGATTTTAATGATGTGAAAAAGGAAGCTTGACCCAATTTATTTTATATTGAAATATTTACTAAGTGTTTGCTAATCAGTTTAAAATAAGGCAGAATAACTTTACGCTACAGGATTTAATTATTATTAAAAATTATTTGTGAAAATATAATGTGTAGACAAACCTGCTTAGACGGAATTCACAGCACAGAGGAAAAATAAACACCCGCTTTTTGTGACACTCGACCTGGCATCATTAGTTGCCACATAGTTTGGCTTCATCTCATTGTGTTCATCTTGGTGAAATTTGTTTACATACCTTCCTAAAGTGTTTGTATTAATATATATATATATATATATATATATATATATATATATATATATTTATTTTTTTTTATTTTTTTTTTTTTATTTATTTTTTTTTTGCAGAGGCATGAATATATAACATTTCTTAAGGCTGCTGCTTTCATCCTTTCCAGATTTTCCATTCTTTCTATTTACCTATTATGGGTACCATTTTAAATGAAATAAAAGTTGCTATCAACTTTCCAATTTATATTTCATTAAATTCTTTCTTGCAATTTCATACCAATTTTTCACATCTTCCTTTAATCAATTTTAAATATTTTCCTCTTTTATCACTCCATTTTACTGTAGCTTTATAGAATAAATTTACTTTATTTTAGAAATGCAATCATTAACACTTCATTATGTACAGTGTATAATAAAAAATTTCCAAAACCACTTAATTAAGGACCTTTCACCATTTGGTCAGCCATACCTCACATTGATTGGGTCAAGCCTCCCCACATAACCACTTTTTCAAGTACAGTGGTTATGTTTAACCTGTTTTACAGTACAACCTTTATGCCAGGAATAAAAAATCAATATTTCTGCATTACTTAACACTAGAACCTCCGGAAATTTTACTGAAGTGTTATAAAAATATTTCACACCAGAATTTTTATTTGAAACTATTTATCTTATTTATTTAACTTATTTCTCCGTGGTACATTTTAAACTTATTTTAGAAAGAAATTTCTGGTGAGAATCGAAATATTTTTATTTGCTAACGGTCAAAATGACCGCTGCGGCGGTTCTAGTGTTAAAACCTACTTACTTAGATTTATCTGATGTATTTTACCTGAGAAAATCTTACAGAATATTGCTAAAAAATACACTTTTTAAGCTGAAAAATCTTCACAATTTTCAACACCTGATTTAATTATCTGCATGAAACAAACACTATTGTTTGAGCAGTTCAATAGCTTTGTTTATCACCTATAGGCAAAATTATTTTAAATATGAAAACTGAAAGGTGGGTTAAGTCTCCCCTATGATCAAACCTCCCCAGTCTCCCCTATTTACATTTTTCATGTGTATTTTTATATTGGCATATAAATTAATGTTTTATATTAAATTATCTGCATTGATTACGTATAACAATGATACTCTTTTTTAATAGTAAAATAAACTTAGGACAAATCACGTGAATATAGAAAGAAGCTAATTCTTTAAACGAAGAAAAGAAAGAATTAAGTGTATACTTATGGAAGTAGAAAAGAGGAAAGTACATGGCGCGTATGTGTTATATAGAAAAATAATACGTATACCTGCAATCATTTCACAAGTGTTTCGTAAAATTTTAAATTGGTTAATATCACGCAGGGGGTTTTTTTTTCGAGAAAACGTATTTACATTTTTTTATATATTTTTATATCGACTTATAAAATAATTTAACGTTTCATATTAAATTAGCTGCATTATTTTTGTATAACAGTCTACTTTTTTATAGGAAAATAAAATTAGAACATGTCACGTGAATATCGAAAAAAGTGAAATATTTACACAAAGAAAAGAAAGAATAAAGTATATACTTGTGGAAGTAGGAAAGCGTACGTGTTATATAGCAAAACAATAAGTATATCTACAATCATTAGTGCATCGTAATGTTTTAAATTGGTTATTATCACGTCGACATTTCGTCGAGAAAATATATTTACATTTTCTTTATGTACTTTTATATTGACATATAAATTAATTTAACGTTTTATATAAAATTATTTGCCCTGTTTTTGTATAACAGCCCTATTTTTTATATTAAGATAAAAGTAGAAGAAGTCACGTGAATACAGAAAGAAGTGAATTCTTCAAACAAAGAAAAGAAAAGAATAATGTCTATTCTTACGGAAATAGAAAAAAGTAAAGTGAACGCTCGTGCATATGTTATATTGAAAAAAAAAAAAAAAAAAAAAAAAAAAAAATCCTTGTCGGCTCGACCGACAAGCGGAGGTAGATTTCGAAGTTAAGTAGTAATTTCACCAAAAAAACTTAATCAAGATTAGGGATAAACCCTGTTTAACAATTATCTGGCCGCTTTTGACGAGTTTTTAATTTCATTTTTTCTGTAAGAATCGGAATCATGTAAATACGATAATTTTTTCTTCAACCCCCATTCTTGTTTAATTTGCTTTGCTGTAAGAGTTGGTCCTACCAAAAACTTGTCAATATAAAAGTTCTAGATAGTGTTAAAAAGATTTATAATAAGTTTAAGTGAATCTTGAGAATTGATGAAGCCCATTTTTAATTTTATCAAAGATCGATGCATAAATTTTTGGCCCTTTTCTTAGAAGTAATAATAATTTTAAACTGATTTGATATGTATTATAATTAAGAAGTTATAGGATATTTTTGATTTTCACAAAACCCCTTCCTATTTCCACCCCCTTGGTCCAATTTTGCCCATTAACGAACTTGACCGAGATTTTCTACCCTTTGATTTTATGTATTAGTTTAGAAGAGACTTGTTCAGAATTATGGAAGTTATCGTGTTCATAAAAAAATGATCTAGATAGATAGGTAGATAGGTAAATAAAGTTTTGAACTGAGGATGGCTTTATGTTCTAGGGGTCAATATCGACGTAGATCTGCAAAAATTGTTCAAAAATTCCAAAATAGGGACGATTGTAATAGGTCATAATTCTTACGAAATCTACCTAATAATCTTTTTACTTACAATCATGTTTTGTAAAATTTTGAATTGTCTAATATCAGTCCCCGATTTTTCTTCTATTATTTATGAAAATGTATTTAAATTTTTTCCCCGCTGGGCATGGTTCACTCAGCTTTTCCTCTCTTCCGGGTCGATAAAATGAGTACCAAGCTAGGTTGCGAATTAAACACCGAGGGTCCCTCGGTAGGCTGACCACCTGATCGTCACGAATGTTGTTAGAACTCCTGAGCCTAAGGTCAAGAAAAGCAGGGATGGGCACTGTAGGCCCGGATTCTTCACGGATCGTACAGCTACAGCTACAGGTTTAGCTTTTTTTTATTATTATTTAAATTTTCCATATGTATTTTTATATTGACATATAAATTAATTTTATGATTTATATTGAATTATTCGCATTATTTTTTTTTTATAAAAAAGATATTTTGCTTTAGTAGTAGATTAAAATTAGAACAAGAACCGTGAATATAGAAAGAGGTGAAATTTTTAAACAAAAAAAGAAAGAAAGAAAAGAATAACGTTTATATTAAGGCAAGTGAAAAAAAGTGATGTGCATTCCATGTAGGTATTAGTATATAGCAAAAAATAATGCGTATACATACATTTATCTTACATATATATCGTAGAATTCTAAATATATATGGACGGATATATAATTTTAATTAATTTTTCAATTAATTAAAATTATAAACGTGTTCACCGACGCTGGGTTTATTTGTGTCTCATGGTTCGCCGCAGGATTGTGTACTCATGAAGAGCATTCCATCTTGTGCTGCAGTTGCAACCTTACCAACACATGTGAGTGAGAAATGCTAAGCTGGGCATCGTCCTTGTAGCTTAAATGGAAGAGCACTTGGAGCGCTGTTCAAGTGAACCGGGTTCGATTCCTGGCTTTGACATTTTTCACAATGTTGGATCTACGCTTCGTTAGCAATGTGATAAATCACGTATTATATATTCAATATATAAACGGTATAAGGAAAAATTTATAATATCACGCTCCATTACGACAACATTTTCGAAAAATTATTTACACTTTTTACTCAAACATTTTTACATTTAGATATTATTTAATTTATGTAAGTTAATTTATATAGTAATTTTTGTAGTAGAATAAATTTTGAACAAGTCGCGTGAATATAGAAAAAGGCGGAATTTCTTTAATCAAAGAAAATAAAAGAAAAATGTTTATGCTAACGTAAGTATAAAAGAGTGATGCGAATGCCATGTACGTGTTAAACAGAAAAAATAATTCGTATGCATACAATCATTTTACATATATTTCGTAAATTCTAATTTCGTATGGCGGGTACAGGGATAATTTGATAATATCACTCTCTATTACGATAGTGTTTTTGAAATTTTACTTACTATTTTTATTCAAACATTTTTAACTTTATATATCAATTAATTTATATAATTTGATTTATATAGTTTTCCTCCCTAACAGCAGTATTACGGCAAAAAAACAAGTCACGTTATTTAGCAAAGAATTTATTTTTTAAATTGCTCTAATAATAATGATAAGTAAAAAAAGTGAGATGCTCTGTGTTTTTGTTACATTGCAAAAAACAAATAAATAAATTCACTTCCAATCTGAAAAATAGCACACAGAATTTTTAAATAAAATTTTGCTTTTATAAAGAACGTGAATAAAGGAATCTATTTATTTAAATTTCAATTTGTTCGTAAATTCTGATGACATTCCATCATTGTAGCATTTTAACAATAGAATTACTTTGCCCCTGAATGGGTTAATTTTTAGGATAGTGCAAGAATTGTTTAGTGTGGACATTTTAACTAGAAAAATAAAAATGAGCTATAAAAAAAAGACAAGTGTTTCTTAATATAACAAGAAGGTTTGCGAAAATATAATATACACTTTTCCAAGTGACCTGCTATTCCGAAAATCATTCTTTTATCTTCAAAAGCCGGAAAAACCAATAGATTTCCGAGATTAAAGGAAAATTTTTGTTTCTTCTGCTACTCGGAATTTTCGGAAACTTTCCCGAGTGATTTTTATAGTATATTAATAAATTTTCTCAGCCTAGAATATCAGTTTTTCAGATACTATAAATTCTCAAGTAAACATTTTCATTTGCATAACAGAGCTTATACATAGAAAAGTAAAGAAATAATGTTATTTTTAATGTTATAGTTGATGCCGTTAAATTAGCATGCTTTTTAGCTCGCAGTCTATCAAAGCCGGTGAGCTAATGTGACCGCAGGATCTGTATGTACGTACGTATGTACGAAAGTACGTAACGAGATAACTCTTTACAGACATATCGGTTTTGCTTCAAATTTTGTAAATGGGTTCTTTCTGATAAGGCGCTTCCCTGATTAGTTTTGGAGGTTCATTAGATATGTATAAAGGGAGGAGAACGGGGGTTATCCCTCCCTTAATTTAGATAAATGTGTTTTTAGTCTGGAATTATCCGATTTGCTTCAAATTTGGTATACCGTTTTATTCTGATAAGGCTCTTCCCTGATTAGATTTTGAGGTTCATTGATTAAGTATAAAGAGGGGGGGGCGGTGGGTTAATCCACCTTAATTTAGATAAATGGTTTTTCATGCAGAATTATCCGATTTGCTTCAAATTTGGTATACTGGTTTTTTCTGATAAGGCTCTTCCCTGATTATTTACCGTTTTGCTCAAAAAATGAGTCACATTTTATCAATAATAGACATAAATAAGAGTATAATATACAATTAGTGTGAATAGCCTGTGAGCTCAACGCTATCAGTTTAACTTAGGACTTTTCTTTTTTATTTTAAATGTTTGTCGGAGTTTCCTCTTAGTCCGCACAACTTTGAAGAAATCATTTGCTATTTATATGCTGCCACCACCGATATGATTACGTGATATCGGTCACGCTCTGAGAGGATTGTTTAAATGAAAACCAACTCTTTCAATTAACTAAATTAACAGTTTATTTACACACTATTTACAAATCACAAAACACTATTTACACTTAAAAACTTGAATGTAGGTGATCCGGTTCAACATTAAGTTAAATACAGTAAATGCTGGCTGTGTACTGTTAAACTACGTTATATCACTCTCACTCTACACTCGTTAAATTAGCTTTACCGGAGATTACTCTTAATCTCCCAACACCTTGGCTCTAAACTCTGCGAGCTTCACTCAACTCTGCGCTCGTTACAAGAGCTATACCCAGGAATAACCTCGCACCTTGCGCTCCAGACTTCAACTAACTGTCTCCGAGCAAAAGCGACTGCTTCCTAACAACCCTCTGCTTTTTCTCAACTCTTCCTCTTCCCCCAACATAAATCTGGGTCTACTCTGACCACATTCTCAGCTCTTTCCCTCGTTCGTGCATTTCTTTTGTCTGCCCATATCCAGATGACATCTCAAAAGGTAGGGCAAACCCCTCTCCCTCCATGACTTTATCCTTTCATCCACGATGTGCAATTCACTGGCTCGGATCCAGTTTCAGACAAGGAAAGAATGTTACTTTGAAATTCCCAGTACACAGATCATACAATATATAATATAGAACCATAGTTCTAATAGCAGATGTTTCTCAGAACTTGACAATGTTTACTTGAGAATTGATAGCATTCAAAAAACCGATATTCAGGGGTGAAAAAACTGACTAATATACTGTAATAACTACTCTAAAACACTTCCGAAAATTACGGGTAACAAAGAAACATTTGCTTCAGAAATGTCTCTTTAAATCTCACAAACCTATTGTTTTCTATGTTTTCTGGAGATAAAGGAATACTTTTCGGAAGGTAACTCGGAAGGGGTTATGTTATATTTTCGTAAATCTTGTCAAATCAAAAAGCATTTCCTTTTTCTTTACAAAGTACAGTAGTAAAAAAAAAAAACCTTATACGTATTAATCACTAAATTGTCTCAGAAGAAAACTAGAGTTGCCATTCGACTGGAAAATTATGTCTTTTTTTAATTTATGTTAAACGATGTCTTCATACTGAAAATGTACCAAACTCCGAAATTTTCTACATGAACATATAATTTTGACCTCATATTTTGGTTTTTTGATAAATTGTGCTCTAGGATACTAGACGTGAATTCATTCGAAAGAGTAGTTTAGGAAATACGAAAGTTTAAAATTTGAGGCTCAAAATTTCAAAAAATTTAGAAAACATTTTTTTTTTTTTTTCTTAGGCTCAAAATTTAAAAAAAATTAGGAAATATTTTTTTTTTTTTTGAGGCTCAAAATTTAAAAAAAAAAAAATAGAAAATATTTCTTTTCCTACCTTTATATTCAAATATATAAAATCCGATGCACAGTTTTGTTTTTATATATAAACAAAAATTGTTTTAAAAATATTGGGGATTTACATTGATATTCAGTTCGCAAGGGGCATTTTGGAAAATTCTAAAATATTATGGAAAATTCCCTTTTTTTTTTTCCAAAAAAATTTTTTTTTATTTTTTTTTTTTCGTGATAAATGTATGCCATAATGCATATAATGTACCCTTGAATAATACTTAAATTGAAATTTACAAAAAATAAAAAATTGATTTTAAAGACCCTCGTACCCTTAATGGAAATTTTTCATGTGCCACAAACATGTTCAACAGACAGACATAACAAATTAACTACATTAACATTAAAATGAATATTATTTTGTTACTCTTTCATGTATAAATTTCATTATGTTGCTGAAATAGTTTACTTGAGAATGGATAGTATCCTAGAAACCGATATTAAGATTTGAGAAAACTGATTAATACATTATAAAACTACTTGGAAACGTTTACGAAAATCAGTGGCTGCAGAAAAATTTCGTTTTTATGAATGCTTCTTTAAGTTTCAAAAGTAATTCGGTTTCCAATAGAGATCGACCTAAAATACGGTTTCGTTTTCGATTTCGGCCAAAAATCTGAGTTTCACCGAAAATTCGTTTTCGGCGAAAATTCTGTCAAAACTTCGGCCGGACCGAAACTCGCCCGAAACTATCTGTATTCCAAAAATCTCGCTTCTTCCTTCGGAAATTTTCAACGTTACTCATTGATTTGAGCTATATAGGCTCAAATGAGACACTCTTTATTTATTGCTACGAATTTCACTGTTTATAATTATCAGTCATGGCTGACTCAAGACGTGAGTGCAGGTTATAAAGCAAGCAATGCATATACGACTAAACTTTGAAGACGCTTTTCACGTGCTCATTAAAAGCTGCAGACTTCACAGTAATAGAAAATTTTTAGTTTGAAACGGCAGAAGCGTTTCGAATACTCTTTGAGAAAGTTCTAGTATAACAGATGATCATTTTCAAAAATCATTATAAAAGATAAATCAAGGTAGATATACCTAAACATTTTTTAATTAGATAGAATTCGTGATAGAATTTCGTATATTTAGAAAATAATTCTGGTTCGTAGAAGAAGTAATTACATTTTATTTTATATGAAAATGAAAAGTTTTGGTCAGAGGTACAAAGAGCCCTGTTGGGCCACATGTATAATTACATGTATAATTAATTAATAATTCTGTATATTTATGTATGTATCAATTATTTTTTAAATGACATTTTCGTTTTCGTTATCGGTCGAAAAGGTGAAGATTACCGAAATTCGGTTTCGGTCGTACAAACCTGTTTCGGTCGATCCTTAGTTTCCACGGTTTCTGACGGTAGCAGATGATTTTCGGAATGGTGGGTAACACGGAAGAGGTTATTGTAAATTTTTGTTATATTTCATTTTGTATATTATATTTATATTAAGAAACATCTGCACTAACTCATTTATGCCTAGTGTCCCATTTTTGGGACGCTTCGAATTTTAATAAATTTGTATTAAAATATGTATTTGTATTTGTATTCTTCTTCATAACCTGAAAATTGTATGAAATGTGCCGAGAGATTACAGCATAAGATGGATATTCATTTTAGACCTTCATTTGCTTAAATGAAGGGGGTTTTCGGTTTTTATAAATTTTTCAGCTTTCAAGATGGCGAAATGTAAAAAGTAAATTTATTTGTATTTTTTCTATCAAGGATCTAAGTAAATAAGTCATAATCTCAGCTTGTAGGCTTCTTCGAAATACGTATTTTTTTAAATTATGAAATTATGTGTACAAGCTTATTCTTTATGCATGTTTGTAATGTACAAAATACAGGGCGCTAGGTACGAATGGGTACATATTTTTATTAGCCATTTAGGGAACAATTATTTATGTAAAGTCCTTATCAAGATGGTTATGAAATAAATTGTTTTTAATCCTCAAATACAATTGCTCTGAGTTTATTATGAATAATACTTATAATGTTATTAGTATATGTAAAAAAATTAATATATTTTTAGTAGTTCCTAAAAATACTAATTATAGTATATAACATACAGTTTAAAAGCTTATTTTATATAAATTTAGACAGAATATATAATTATGCATAATATAGTATTATAAATATTACGCACATTCCCATATTTAGTACTTTACATTTTATCAAACAAATACAACAAATTTTTAGCGTAATTCTTTTTGGTAAATTTCCATTTCATTTTGCAATATTTTGCAGTGATTTTACCAACAAATTTGAGAAAACAAAAATTCAGGCATAAATGTGTTAAGAGTGCAGTTCACTTTATTAAGTAAAACAATATTTTATCAATTTGCATACATGCATATTTTACTACCTAACACTAGATAATAGTCACCGATTGCAACATAAAACGGCGTGATCGATTTTCAGAGTAACGTCGTCAATGTTAAGTTGTATATGTTCAAGTAAATATAGTAAATAGTGTACTTAAAGGATTAAATAACTTGGAAACTATTATTTTAAATATTTTAAAAGCATCTGTCTTAAAATTGCAAAAAAGACTTAATTTTAAACCTCAAATATAAAATATTATATGGTGATTAAATCGAATTTACTTATGCGAACATAACACAGTTCCATCAGTAACCCTAAACTATCAGCGCCAAGGAACTTCTTTCTAAAATAGCATTCGAGGCGATTTTTCAAAACTGTTTGAATGCTCTTCTAGTAAAGTTTTTCTTCTATCTTATTTTACTAAAGCTATTTTTTTATATAAAATTATCATATTTTTAAATAAAAATACACTTAATTTTTCGTCTTCTCTCTTAAATTAAATTGAATAAGTAGAATATGGAAATATAACTAAAGAAACGGGAGAATTTTCCTCAAAATCATATCATTAAATTTGAATTTAAAAGATGTAGTTTTTACTTTTTTGCAAATTTAAACTCAGAAAAAAATGTAAAAATATTAGAATTTTTATAAGAACAAAGTTTAATGCAAAAAGCTATGTATGTCAATGTACAGCAGTAATGATAAACAACAAAAAAGTTATTTGTTATGATCAGAGAGATGCATTTCCTTTTTTACTATTACGTACTTAAATCAAAGCAGAAGGGATTCATATGTTATAATGATTTCAAAAGGCTTTCGGTGGAAAAAAAAAAGCCATAACTAGAATACACTGCACTGCATATACATACAAAGTATAAAATGTGTCCACTAAACACCCGATAACTTCTTAATCGCGAGTGTCATAGTGAGTCATGAACATGGTGTGTAGATACAGTAAAAAAGCTATGCCCTACCTGATGAGAATGTTTACAGAGTCTCCTAGCGGCAATATGAAGAGTTAGCATTCCTATTTTGAAAACAGTAGAAGATACGATAAAAAGTCAATTACAAAGTTATAGAATGTGTCCAAGTTAGTACAAAATGACGTATTACACGTAAAAATATAAACTTTCTTGGAAGCCCTAAAACTATTATTTTTTCATAACCAATCACCGACCTGAATACGTCTCTATTAGCTTGTAGAAGCGTGGCATTATAAAGTATTTCCATTTTACTAACAAAACTGACACATGCAAGCAAGGTATTTTTTATTTTATTACGAAATTCAAATTAAGTACGCTTAGTGTGCCCATCATTGGAACGCATGACATGCATGATGCATTGCTGACTATTGTGGAACTATTGACATACGTAACTTGACTGTCATTAAAATAAACTAAACTTTGCTTTGGCGTGTAGATATAGTAAAAAAGCTATGCCCTACCTGATGAGAACCTTTACAGAGCCTCCTAGCGGCAATATGAAGAAATAGCATTCCTATTTTGAAAACAGTAGAAGATTCGATAAAAAGTCAATTACAAAGCTATAGAATGTGTCCAAGATAGTACAAAATGACATCTTACACGTAAAATTATAAACTTTCTTGGAAGCCCTAAAACTATTATTTTTTCATAACCAATCACCGACCTGAATACGTCTCTATTAGCTTGTAGAAGTGTAGCATTATAAAGTATTTCCATTTTACTAACAAAACTGACACATGCAAGCAAGGTATTGTTTATTTTAGTAAGAAATTCAAATTACGCACACTTAGTGCGTCCATCATTGGAACGCATGACATGCATGATACATTGCTACCTATTGTGGAACCATTGACCATACGTAACTTAACTGTCATTGAAATAAACTAAACTTTACTTACATGTGTTAGTTTTATTAGTAAATACGCTTACGCCTTATAATGATAAATTTCTGCATTTACATACTGGCTAATTAAAGCTGGAGATTGGATATAAGAAAAATTACATTTCAGGGCTTCTAATAAAGCTAATTTTACGTATTAGGTATCATTTCGTTCTAAATCGTTTACCCTCTGCAACTTTGTAGTTGCTTTCTTTCTCGTATCTCGTGCCGTTTTCGGGATAGGGACTCTAACTCGTCTATGTTAATAATTGTCACCGTTCTCATGTTAATGAAAGTAGAAAGGCCTTTAGTATGCACCCTGTATACACGGCGTCCTATAAAGGACTGACGATATAAAAATTCAAAAAAAAAAAAAAAAAAAAAAGATGACTGCTTATGAAGTTGTACATGCAGGAGAATAATGTGAGAAGTCTGAAAATTCTTTACTACGCTTCCCTATATTAGTTTTACGTATCACCGAAAATTTGCGCTAACAGTAATAATGCTCAAATTAACCTGTACATTTCAAAACACGAACAATTTCTTGCCTTTTTTTTTTCATTTTGGCCTTTTAACAGGGAAACAGAATGAATATTAAATATTGGGTGAACTTTCATCTCTTTTAATACATTAGTTTAATCTTTCTAATTGTTTGAGACAGCGCAGCGCCCGCAAAATCGAGAGATGGCTCAAAATATCGGGGATATTTTGATCTGAAAAAAAGCGCAGTAAAGAAATTCCTAACATAAAATATTAAACTTCTGCAAGAATAACTTCGATAGCTGTAAATGTTTACAGTTTATTGAATATTAATCTGTGAACTCCACACTTTGGTTCAACATCAGCCCATTCCACAATAGTGCGATTTGGGATTCTGTAACTTCATTTGCTTATAATTTTGTTGTAATAGAGAATGACAATGAAGTGTAACACATGATTCCTACACAAAATTTAATTTGTAATCTGTCATATTATTTTTATCATTTATTTTGTCAGTCAAAACTTAAAATTTTTAAAAGCAAATTTTCAAAAAAAGACCGACGATTCGACATTTTGGTTGGTGCGAATTCGCACTAGTTAACGGGTTTAGAACCATCTCTCGATTTTAGCACAACCCTATTATTATATATATATATATATACATATATATATATATATATACATATATATATATATATATATATATATATATATATATACATATATATATATATATATATATATGAAGGTGTTCAATTAATGTTTTAACATATTGATTCAGGTAATAATGCACGTTAACATAAACAATTCTTTTGTAAGAAAGAAGAATCGCAATCCAATTGCTAAGAAAAAAATGTAGAGACTATCTCCAATCTGAATCTGGATTTGCTTTTATGACTTTAACAGCAATAAAGCTATTTTATCGAAAACTTTTCTATAGATATATCTCGCTTTATCCAAAATATTCTTACACATAGCTGCCAACCTTCCACTAATCTTCCGTAATGTCAAGATTAATTTGACCCAGGTTAATCACATCCGAAATAAAAAAATTATTTCTTGAATCTTTATTTATTTGATTCAAGGTTTCTGCGTGAAACGTATTTAATTTCATTTCTTCAAAAAATTTCTGGTCCGAAACGTATTAAACCAGGGTCAAATTAACGCACGTATTACGGAAGATTAGTTTGAGTTTGGCACCTATGCTTACACCATAGCAAGAACTGGAAATGGGCACCTTTCGGTACAACATATCTTGATCTGTGCTCTCCAGATTTCCAAGTATGTCTAACAGCACATTAGGTGTCACTGATAAAAGTACTGTGCGCTTCAATTACATGTTACAGTATCATTATAATACTTACAAATCGAGACAAGTCCGTTAGGGATTTCATCACATTATAATCATTGTTCTTAAAGTTACGAACAAAAGAACTGCATAAATCGGATTGGCGTGATCTATTATGTATTTTGACTGAATAAGGGGATTGTGGGCCAGATCCTGGTTCAATCAACTGGATACTTTCCCAATCGGGTGCATAAATTACAATTCATATAATATACATTTAATATATCTGATCGACATGCGTTCAAATATGCAGAAGTTTACTTGCATAAGAATATTAATTATTTAATTTTATAATAGTTAAAAGTTTGTAAAAAATGAAATACAGTATGGAAACGCATAGCTGTACTAAGATATATTTTTTATGAATAATATGATACTTATTTGAAAAACATGTTAATTTAAGTCAATGAATACTTTTAATATTCTTGACACATCAAAAATATGTATGGAGAGGCATACTTGAACTGGATACAAATAACACCAATTTATATGAAATACGTGTGTATCAAGGTGCATTTTAAATTAGACATTTTAAAGAAAAATTTCCATTAGCTGCAGAGTCATACACTTACTCTCATTAGAAATATATTTATATATACATGGAAGATTTAATATAGTCGATGCATTTATTAAAATTTGTTCGGATGTGTAATAGAGTTAATTATGCGGCATAGAATATTAAATTTAAACTTGTTACAATTATTAGAAGCAGGTTCATTTAAATACGTAATATTACTATAAAACACCCTTTCATTGGCAACTACAGCCAAAAAAAATCACATAAACTTGTATAGTATTTTTATCATCTTTTATGAGTGCTAAAATTTATTTTAAAAATTTTTATTCAATTATATATATAAAAAAAGTTTCAGAGTTAACTATTTTTGGTTTAAGATTCATGGGACTAACTTTATTTTTCAAAAATGATAACATTTTTTTCCTGGTTAAAAGTCTTTTGAAATGCTCACGAGAATTTCAAAATTACTAAATAGTAATTTATTATTATAGTATAGTATAGTATATTAATATAGTAACTAATTAGTAATTTTTCTAAATTACTTTTATTAGAAAAATTAATCAAAATAATCAATTGTAAAACATTTTTTTTTAATTTATTTACGAAAGAAACTCATTACTTTGTATTAAACTAAAAGAAATCAATAATATCAAATACAGCATTCATTTTCTGTGTTTTTCTCACATCAAAGTGACAGTTAATTTCAAATTGACCCATAATTATTTTCATTTAACACTAGAACCACCGG
The DNA here is from genome assembly GCA_963932465.1 of Maratus speciosus. Classification (NCBI taxonomy): domain Eukaryota; kingdom Metazoa; phylum Arthropoda; class Arachnida; order Araneae; family Salticidae; genus Maratus; species Maratus speciosus. The sequence continues at coordinate 524,962,648 of OZ010796.1, read as the reverse complement.
AAATTTTACTGAAGTGTTATAAAAATATTTTACACCGGAACATTTAATTAAAACTACTTAAGTTATTTTTTTAACTTATTTCTGCGTGGTACATTTGAAACTTATTTTAGAAAGAAATTTCTGGTGATAATCGAATCATTTTTATTTGGTAGCGGTCAAAATGACCGCTACGGCGGTTCAAGTGTTAAAACTATAATTTATTTCATTGCATTTAATTAGGCAATAAAAAAAACTTACCTCCCCCACCAAAGCCTATAAGACTCTCCTTCACGTCCGTGATTATAAAAGTCTTATTCTTCTATACTTAGTCCTGAAATGAAATAAAATAGGACGAGAATTAATAATGCATATATTATTTTTATAACTTTCTGTATTTAAATAATACAGTTTTTTATCCCTATCAATGTTTTCTTTGCCTGTTATAGTTAAGATGGTCCGGGATACAAAATTCTTCAAATTTTGCAAAAACATTTTATTCCATTAAAAAATTCTCTGTTTTTTTTCTGATTAAAATGACATTTAAATCATGTTTCTATCTGACTTAGATAAAAATATTAATTTTTCCGTTTTGGTTTGCTTTCAAAATCTAGCTTTAAAGCAATGGCTATCATGGAAACAACTTCTTGTAAAAATGCGTTGTTCTTCATGATAGGTTTTTTCACCTTTTCTCGTATTTAAATTCTTATAACTTGAGAGCCCTTAAAGATAAAGGGTTCAAACTTGGAACATATTTTTTCAATCGTTTTACTTTAATTTTGATTCAGCATATTTGAAAAAAATATTTACTTTTGAAAATTTGATTTTTTGAAAAAAAGTTGCACCACTTCTTTTTAAATTTTTAAGTTAAATATTTTTAATTTTTTTATAAATTAATATATTTTTTAAATGCTGAATCAAAATTAAAACTTATATATATATTTGTTTATTTAATGAAAAAAAAATTGAAATTCTATAAATAATATTTCGAGTTATAACGATTTTAAATTACCCCCACTTTTTTAATAAATTTTAAATTAAAATTTAAAAAAAATTATGAGAAGATTTATCATGTGATTTTGTTTACAAATGACAACATTAACCGTCACAAAAAAATTCAGAATTTTAACTCAGTATATAAAATTTATTTTAAAATGTGTCCCGGACCCCCTTAAAAAGAAATGAGCGTTGTTTTCCATATTATTACGCAGTTGGTAAACTACATGCAAATTTTAGATGCGTTCGTTATTATATAAATACGTAGCACCTATTTTCGCCGTCTGGTCCGTCCGTCCGTCTGTCCGCATATAACAGCGCAAAAAGTACCCAACAGAATAGTTTCAAATTTAATATATATAATCATTGCATAATTTTGTCGAGCCATTTGAAATTTTATGAAAATTGAATCAAAACTTAAAAAGATACTACAAAATGCTTTGTCAATCTATTAAATCCGACCATACATAATTAATTCAATGATATCCCATGATAGGTAATGATTCTAGATTGCCATGGTTATTACGTCCTATTTAAGATGGAGTCATATTATTTCCGTTTTACTGAATTTAATACATATATATTCATAATAAATTTTGTATTCATGCATTTTTGCATGAGAGTGCAACAGCTATTGCACCAAGATCTGAATATTTATAAAACTAGTTATAGTACAAACACACCTCAGTTGCCACGTTTGACGTACAATTTCCGACTTGTTATGAGTGTATAAGAAAATATTTACTCTTTTGGTATAGTGGTCCAGATAAAATGGCAGCATGCTTTGTATTTTTTTTTTTAATTTTAGTCAAATAAATAAAAATGAGAAAAAAAAAATCATTAATGTTTTTTTATCTTTTTTTTAATGACGTGATCACGTTTTGAATTTAATATTTCAGCAATTTATGGGGTAACTACATTTTAACGCCCTGAAGTTTATGGTATGGGAACTTTTTTAAAGAAATGCGAAACTTTTATAAAATTCCATTTACTTTCATTTGTTATACAGTCGAACCTCGTTAACGGGAACACTCAAGGGGGAAATTATTTGTTTGTATTAAAAGTAGTTCGTGCTATCCGAACTTAAATACATTACATACAACTGGACGGAGCAATTGGAAACAGTTCGCGCTAAAAGTAATTCGCGTTAAGCATGTTCGTGTTAACGAGGCTTGACTGTACATATAATAAAATAGAAAATTATATATTTTTAGATTATGTATTTAAAAATGCCGGCTGGGGAGGGATTCGTCATTCGAGGATCAAGCTGTGGATAAGATAACTCATACTAGAATTGACCTAGAACAATGAACCAAAAAAAGGCCAATTTTGTTTTAGTCCAAAAGCTAGTGATATAAAAAAATGCGTATTTTTAGTGAAATAGCAACAGTTCATGTTATACTTAAATTTTTCAACAAATTCGTCAACAAAACTTTTTATGCTAACACCTAATTTTGACATCCTATTTGAATTCTTCTGTAAATTTTATCTGCAGATACCAAACCGGAAGTTATTCGGTCATGTTTTTTTAGGAATTATGCAGGTTTTAAATTTGGAACTTCTAATCAGGGCTGACACAGGCGACTATTTTTTAATTCTATTTCGCATCACGTTTACAAAACAAAATCATTTTACATACCTTTTCACAAAATTTGCAGGGGAGCACAATGTATTTTTTAACGATAGTGGTGTGAACAGAACAAAAAAATAGTCGGCTGTAGCAGCACTGACTAATGCTAAATTCACTTTTAATCGTCATAAAACGTATTTCAATGTGAATGGTTTCTCAAGCATAACTCAAAAAGTACAGTCCTGGAAAAAAAAAAAGTAAACACCCCTACTAACTCCTCAACAAATTATCGTAGAAGAAAGTTACTGGTACCAAACGATTGGAAATAAAGTCTACTTTTAAATTATGCATATAAAATTTGCTTAGGGGGGCATCTACATATTAAAACGAATCCAAACTTCATTTTTTTCAATGGCAATACCCAATTTTAACAAGACATTTCAAATCTTCGGTTCAAATTATGCCTAGACACCGAATTTCAAGTTATTAAAATGATAAGTTTTTGAATTATAAACATTCAAAATTTAGTGCTTCTAATGTTAAATTACATTTTCATGTTTTCATTAATATCTCCAGAAATTATGCTCCTAATGTGCTAATTTTTTTTGTAGCAATAATACAAATATACCCAAACATAAATACGCTGAATTTGCAATTTTTATAATTTTATGATAGGAATTATGAATTCTGAAATTAATATTCGAAAAAATTATGAATTGCAACGTGCAATTTTTTTGCTGGATTTAGATTTATTAAGTCCTGCTTTATGTAAATCCAAAATTTCACATTTTTTTTCCAAGTAGTTTTCAAATTATGCTTAAAAAACGGCAAAAAGATGGTTTAAGGGGCCGTCTATTATAGAAATGACTAGATATTTTGAAATTTCTTCTGCTGTATTGTAATCTAGCAGGTTTCATTGACTTCTTAAGGTGCTTTGATCAAGATGGGGGCTCTCTCGGTTAATAATCGATTTCCGAACTTCAATTTGGATACAGCCCTTAAAATACGCTCGTTTTAAAATAATTAATTTCTCGGAAACGTATGATACGAATTGCATAAAAATTTGTTTTTAGGCTAATTGGAGGATGCAGGCTGATTTATGATGATTTATGATGTCAGAATTGTGTACTGCTATTGAAAAAAAGAAAGTTATGGTTCGTTTTAATATGTAGATGGCCCCCTAAGCAAATTTTATTTATATCATTTAAAAGTAGACTTTATTTCCAATCGTTCGGCACCAGTAACTCTCTTCTACGATAATTTTTTTGAGGCGTTAGCGGGGGGGGGGGAGGGGGGCGGTGTTTACTTTTTTTTCCACGACTGTACTTGATAGACGTTCTGAAATTTCTATGTGGCGCCAAATTTATACTCAATTTAAACACAGAATGATGATTTTAATAATTATCCTGTCTAGTGATGGGCGATTCTTGAGGATTCGACTATCGAGAAAAATCGTCATCGTAAAAAATCACAATCGATACAGCCATCGATTAAGTCATAGAATCTACAATCGAGATGTTTTACAATCGATTATAACTAGAGAAGCTAAAAGCATTTGTTGGAAAACTTAGCTATTATTCTGGCCGAAATTTTCATAGTAGTGATTGGGCTTGCTCGATAATTCTGCTATCATTTACTGCTATTATCTGCTATTATTTGCTCCTGATTTAGGTTTAAAGGGTTACTTCAGTCAAGTGAAAAGACCCGCTCGCTAATGCTAATCTTATGGAAGAAATTTCATCAGATATCTCATTTGAATTTCAGTATTTTAAAATGATTTTCTTTGCATTGGAATAAATTCCTCTTTATTATTTATGAAACTGCAATATCCAAATCGCGTAATTATGGCGCATTTGATGAATCCAATAACCTTTCCACGTTTTCGATAACTTCAAAAAGTTTGATACAGTTTAAAGTTCCCCTAAATGTCAAATGCTGTGGAATTTCCCCATTGATCGAAAACAAAAGTTTCTTTCGAAAAACGTAAGGATAGCAAGATAAAGATACCTGCTAAGAGGGAACCTGTCTAACACGGAAACTCTTTTCCCGTGCCTAGCGATTCCAACATGACTCTTTAAGTCTATACCGAAATCCAAAGTAGCTACTTTATGACACATTTATAAACTCATTTTTTATTTTAGACGCATTAGCTAGAATCGACTAGCATTTCCCTTTTTCGATAAAGGCAAAAGGTTTTATAGGAAAATAGTCTTAGTCTTCCTTCAGTCTCTTAATTTTTCCCCCTCACTACTTTGTTTCCATTTCCCATCTATTTTCCTATTGGCTGTTACCTGCAATCCTCTGTTTTCCTATTGGTCAATAAACCTTTAACTTAAATCCCCATCTCTCGCAAATTCCCGCTGTCCTTAGCACTGAGGAAGGTATGCTATATGCTACCGAAACCGGTATGCTTAAAATTTAAAAATTTTTGGTGCTTTTAACGTTGTATTTTTTACGCTTCTACCTTAAAGATTATTTCTTGTTCCAATCACTATTACAATGTCTTACATTTATTAGCCCCCGATATGCTGTTTCTTTCTCCCAACAAATAAAGTGTTGCCTCCAAAAAATAATGTTCTGTTGTATAAGCCAGTTGTAAAACAAAGCAGATGTATCATTCTACTGTTAAATACTGTACTGCAATTTTTTTAAATTGTGAGCATCGCACATTTTCGATTTTTATACCGACGTATTTGGGGAGAAAAGTTCTTTTTAATGTAATTTGTTTGAAAACTGCATCTCAAGTTATTTTTGAGATATTAATTTTTTTTTAGTTTTTAGTGACATTTGTTTAATTTTGGCAACTCAAGTGCTCTATTTCTGTAGAAAGTAAAGAAAAAATAGTACTTATATCATTTTGTTGCCATTTTCCCATTACTGAAAAAATATGTTATAAAAATTCGTGCTATTTTGAAAAAATATGTATGTAAATGAATGATTTCTAATAAAACATGGAGCTATTATAAATTATATTTAATTTAATTATCTATATTACAAACAAATGAAGGCATATGAATCATTAGATAGCCGATATTTTTTTGTCGAGTTTCTTGAGTGACATCTGTTTTATTTTGTTTTTGTTTTTTTTTTGGGGTGGGGGGAGGGGGGGGGATTTGTGTATTATTCAGCGATAGTGACGTCATATGAATACTTTACTATAGATGTTGTTTAAGCTTGGATCGTAAATGAGGAATTATTCAGAGGATGCGAATGGCGTCATTTTATATAAAATAAGCGTGTGTGTTAAGTCTTAAAACTGAAATATGTTATCTATATTTATATACATATATATATTTTTTTTTGATCGGGGGCGACACTAAATTCTGAAAAAGCAGAATTCCTTTTTTCTAGTTCTACACTTACCTTAGTTTTAGAAAGCATAGTAGAGATACATTAAAAAACTATCGTTGACAAAATTTTGAAAAATTATACTTTTTATTCCTAAAGATTGTTTTTTTTTTTTTTTTTTTTTTTTTTTTTTTTTTTTTTTCATAAATAGAGTCAATAACTCCAGTAACTGACACCATCCCTGTTTTGAAAAACAATAACTCACTCATAAATTATAGCAATTAAAACAAATGTTACCACTAGATGAGATTACTTTGCAGAGTTTTACAAGAAAATGCTTATTTAAGTGGAATTTTTGCTGAAGTGTCAGTTGCACGTTAGGTGTCAATAACTTGGGCATTCACCCTATATGCTGCATATATACAACATATTGTTCTAGATGATTAGAAAGTCTGAACATCCTTGGTTAAAACAATCTTCGATTGCCCCAAAATCGTCTTCCGTGACTTCCGTGTAATGAAATTAAAAGAGTATTTTCTTAACATATCACGAAACTTTTGGAAAGATGGCATTATGCGGCTTCCGGGAAGATGAAAGAAAATACTGGGGTAGATTGGATTACACATAGAACTAATTAATAAAACACAAACCGTGAACAACTTTCATTACTTAAAATAAAAACAAATTATATTTTTGAAACGATCAAATTTTTTATGAAAATTCAAAACACAAAAACTAAAATGCAATTAATATAAAATAGAGTAATAATTTATTTATAGGGCAACATGATATTTATATATAACCGCTTCGCTTACTAATTTTTTTTTTTTTTTTTTGAAAAAAACTGCGAAAAATCATCACATTTTTTTGCAATCATTTCGTTTAATTTCATCATTTACATTTCATATCACAAAACTTGGAAAACTGGCAACCATATATTACATATAATTCATTATATTATATAAGAATATTTTCTTTATTTTTAAGTTTCAGGCCGAGTAAAAACGTGATAAAACAAATCGTAGTGATAAATTATGCCACGCCCGAGTTTTCTCGGGATAATAATTAATTATAATACATACAAATTCGAGATAACTCGAGATAATAAGAGAAGCGGTTAAAACAGAAATGGTATAGTTGCCATTCCTTACAATTTTTGAATACTCTATTTCTGAATAAAAATATTTGCATTCTTTAATGACACCTATTTTTGATAAGACGAAGATTGCTTTTCAGAAGTAGTAGTGCTAAAAAAAAAATGTAGAGGTTGACAGTTATGAAAATTTAAAATTTTAAGCATGAATTGCTAAACTAATTTAAATAACGACACTTTTCTCTCAATCTAATACTTTACGAAACATTAGAGATAAACCATGATGAAAAATGTAATAAGTTAATTTCTATCATTGTAGGATATAAGTAGAATTCATTGTAATTGAATAATATTATATCATTTAAGATTTCTTTTGGCGAATTTCGTTTGGTTGTGATAATATCATTTTCTTACATAAAATGGAATAATAGATCGGAATTCACAGATTAATGTTAGCTCTGATATACTAAGAACACCAAAGACATAACCTATCACCTTTCGAATAGTTATATGCAGTGTGTTTCATTAAAATGTTTACAAATTTTAAGTGGTGGTAAAATACGCTGCAACAAACAACTTTTCTATAGGAAAAGGGGATCATGATGTAATATGAATTACAAGATGCTTCTCTTTAATCGGTTTCCGGATTTTTGGTCATAACTGCACATCAATCATGAAGACATTTTAACAATATACACATCAAATTTAACTTGTGTGCAAAATGCGATAAAATCATGAAAAGTGGTAGAACCACGTGTTAATTCAGCCAGTTCACCGTATGGAATATCAACTGTATTTCGGTAAACGTATCGATAATTTAGCACTGATAGGATGTGAATGTTTGCCTCTTCTACCACCTTCAATGAGAGAAATCCATGAGACGTAATGAAAGGGACCCAATCAACATGTACTCAGTATGTCATAATAATTTTTTTCATAATTCAATCGTCGAATTGTAGTCATTGTTTATGATTACATAAGGCAGAAATTTCTATTATATTTTAGTGGTAACAAAAATTCGTACAAGTTTGCAGCTATGCTATAATGTTGACAGCATGCGTAGATTGCGAGCCTGGGGTCTGATAAAAATAATTGTTTGTTACAGTATCTCTTCCGTCTCTTAAAGTTTGTAAATGTTATACTGAAACATACTGTATATATAGAAGCATCATAGAACGTTTCAAATCATCATTTATTTCAAATATAATCAATAAATTGAGTATCAGTACATGATACAAACATCAGACATTTTAAAATTTGGAACAGCGATTATTAAATTAACTAATCACTAATGAATTTTTAAGACTAGATCCAAACCCTTGTAAATGAAGTATTAGATAGATATAGATATATATATTATAAAGTAACTTTAAATATCATAAGCTAAAATTTCAACAACAGCTTGAATTATTTAATGATATTTTTTAGAAATTCATCTATTCAATAATTTTAAGTAGTTATAAACTTCATAATTTATTACAATACATTAAAATTCAGTAAAGTGCGTTTCATGTGTGCTTTTGTCAAACCGACTAAGATATAGGATGTATTAAATGTTTACACAGTTTGAATTTTATTAACAAGAGTATGAACAACAAGAGACGTGGAGTTTATATACAGGGTGCAAAGGAAAGTCCCTTTAACCTGAAAATACTTGTGAACGGAGAGAGATACAGTTATGCAAGTGAGGCAACGGTATAGTAAAGCGACTACGCCCGACCTAATGCAAACGACGGCAGCTCCCCTAGTGGCGAAATTTGGAAGATAGCCATTGCAAATCGAAAACGAAAAGAGATAGCGCAAAATTTCCAGTTAGAAAGTTTTAGAGCCTCAATTAATTAGTACGAAACGGCATTTGGTTCACACGGATAAGATAAATCGTCGCCTGTATACCCAAAAATGTCCGTTATCGATGAGCGACTATTCTATTTTGCATATCCACATTCCGGAAATTTAGCAGCGCACAATTGAAGATTGTGACATTGTACTGTGCTGTAATGTCTGTAAAAATTTAATTCCCAATGCATTTAAAATTTTAGATTAAATCTTTCAGGGGCAGAAGAATTCTGATGATGAAATAATTGACTGACACCAGAATATTCAAACGAATTTCTTAGAAAATAAAAATGCGCTAATTTGTACTTTCATTACAAAAGCAAAATTTTATTAAAATATTCTTGGTGCCATTTGTCAGTTTTGGAATTAAAATTAGGTGGCTAGACCATCTAGCCACCGCCCTTGAAAGGGCTAAATCTATGTCGTCGTATTGAAGAGGCTTGCAATAGACGTTCCATGCTGAGAAATGTACATACAGAATTACTCATACGAATACAAACGTGTATCGTGAGCAATGACTTTTCGAACATACTGAATATTAACTTTTTATCACTGTGAGACAGTCTGTCTTTTTTAGTTTTTTGTGTGATGTTATCAAAATGGCTTGAGATAATTACGTAGTTATACTATAAATTGTGCGTATTTCTTCATACTTCTGGCTATTCCATTCAAACGTTTACACAAAATGGGCTGCATCGATTTCGGACATTTTTGGGTATACAGGCGAAGATTTATCTTATCCATGTAAACGAAATGCCATTTCGTACTAATTAATTGATGATTTAAAACTTTCTAATGGGAAATTTTGTTCTATCTCTTTTTGTTTTTGATTTGCAATGACTATCTTCCAAATTTTGCCACTAGGGGCGCTGCTATCGTTTGTATGAAATCGGGCGTAGTCGCTTTACTACGCCGTTACCTCACTTTCATACCTGTAGCTTTCTCCGTTCGCACGTATTTTCAGGTTAAAGGGACTTTCCTTTTGCACCCTGTATGTCAGAAAAAGTTTGAGTTCAAAATTTATAACATAATATAGTTTTTCATTTATAATTATAAATATATTTTGGTTTTTAGATGATATTCGTGTATTTTTATTATCCCATTTAATATCAGCTATGATATGTCCTAAATAAATGTTTTATCTCTATGCACGTTAATAACTTGAACACAACCAAAAGCAGAAATAACAAGGAGCTGAAATAACAAGATTCACTGATAAGACAATTAAGTTCGATGTTCGTGATTTCTTGGCGAACACTCTGTTCGTCATCTTTCAACAAGGAACTCCGTAATACTGGCCCATGCGATTATTTCTAATAGATTTTCTGTCATTATAGACTAAAGATTATAAATTTAATCAGGAATACTTTGTGTGTAAAAAATAATAGACGTGTTATAATTTGTGCCTTAGCAAATTAATTATGCAGTAAAAGAACATCAATGACAGCTAATACAAAAAGTACAATAGAATCTTAATTAAATTGATTTTACCAATATTTTATTATCGTCCTAGGATATACTTATCAATTTTTCACATTTAACATCTTTTTTTTATTTCTTTTCGTCAACTAAAATGCTCTTTAAGATAGGTAACTACCACTTGTTATCATATTAAGATCAAATTTAATAAAACAAATTTTCTACATTTTTGAAGATGGCTGATTTTTTTCTATTTTATCTGACATGACATTTTATTTATTTTTTTTTAATTTAAATAATTGAAGTAAAGTATACTATAATTTTGACCGCATGCATAGATTGCCAGCCTGGGGTCTGATAAAAAAACTGTTTGTTACAGTATCTCTTCCATCTTTAAACAAAAGTCTGCCTCCACACATATAACTCATAAACGGATAAAAATAGATTTGTGAAACAAACATCTACCAATAGTGAAAAAGAATCATATGAGAGTGACTGCAGCGCCGCCTAGTTGCGAATTTCTGAATTTGTCGACACTACCTTGAAAGGTATGAAACGGTGAAACGAAGTCAAATGCAAAGTTGTGGAGCGTTCTTCATTTAGTATGAAGTGATATCGTACTTTTAAAAATAACTGTAATAGATGTCCTGAAATACGAATCTTTCGACATCTAATCACCGCCTTAAATACGTCACTGCGCAAAAATATTCTATTATCAGACGACTGTACATTTATTCATAAAAATAACTCATGAAAGCAAAGTACAGTTCATTTTAATAAGGAAATTAAGTTAAGTTTAATCGATGTGTTCACTATGGACTGCAATATATATCGCACTCGCGCCATTATATATTGTTGGACGATCAGCAGCATTTGAGGTGCTTTCATGCGCAATATCTCTATAATATGATCTCGTATATCAACAACTCATATATTGCGTGATGGTAAGTTATACACTTCATTTTTCACGTAACCCCAAAAGAACAATGTTCTGCACGCGATGAGTGACGTATTTAAGCCGTTTATTTGACATCGAAGATATACGTTTCAGGGCTTCTAAGAAATCTATTTTTACAATTAAGATGTCATTCCATACTATGTTGAGAAGGCTCTATACTTTTGTATTTAACCCTTTTTCACTAACGTCTAAACTTTTTCGCGATGGGGTTGATATTTCGTCACAAGAAAGTGCTGCAGTCACACGCCTATGATATTTCATACATATTTTACAATATATCAAATCCGTTCAAAAGTTATTGAATGTAGCCAGATATTAATTTGAACGCTGTATAATTTCAATTGTGTTTATAATCTCTCCCACATACAAAAGAAAAAAGATACTACTCCATCAAAATTACATCCCGATGGTGATAATCAGGTTCATAGGACTTTCCATTTTAACTACTAAAACATGTTTAAAATGTTTAGATTTAAGCTGCAATTTTAAAAGAAATATGTTTAGTTGAACTGTGCTCACATATATCAGATAATGTTTATCTCATACTAATGCGCTCCAGCTCTTTTTCTAGATTTAGGAACTGTTTTACATTAATTATAAAGTGTGTCTTCGCTTCTTTAATGGACGGCAATAAACCTTGACTGCTTGATTTATTTCTTAATTTTTATGAAATTATCTATTGGATACCGCGTGCGTCAAAAAGTTCGTTGCAACTCTAAAAATTAATTTTAAAAAGAATATATTATGATCAATCTAAATACGGTTTGAACGAATGGGATCAGAGATAGATCACATCTTTTTAAGAACAAACAATTCCTAGTTTGCAGATGTCACGGGAAGAGTGTGCTAACATGCAATGTTTGAAGTAATAATAAGTAAGGCCGTATGGAAAACATTTGGGTTCAGGTGAATTTTTCATTTGTAGTCGATACCAAACTTCAGGAATGTACAAGATGAAATAAGTTAATTGACCTTTAGTCTACAAAATGAGCAACCGAAGCACAGCGAATGCTTCGCATTGCAAAAAGACTCAGGATCTTAAAAGGTTCTATGTAAACTCACGGGATACGGAAACTTGTCAGACGCTGCCCTATTATTCTTCACAGCTTTATTTATTTTCAAAAACTTCATTTGCATATAGCTTCTTCATACTTTGGCTAAGCCCTCTTTCGGTGACTTTTGGATTTATAATATTTTAATTATTTAAATAAAGTACGATTTCTAACTGAACCCCTTCGTGCAAATCATATATTTTTATGAGGATTTTTCATTTTAAATTAAATTTTAAAGTTGTAACAGACTTATGATTCACTCGGTACTGTACAGGCGATTCAAAATAAAGGTTATGATGAATATGTCTTTAAACTGCTGATAATTGAAATATTGCTTCCGCTTCCAATTACAAAAGCATAGAAACTTTTTTCTTCATCAAAAGTGCTATTTACATATTTAACTCCTTCAAGGGCGGTAGTTCATTTTTGGACAACCTAATTTTAAGTCCTAAATGAGGCATTGACACCAGAGTTCGAGTTTGAAAAGTTTCATTTTAAATACGCGAAGAAAGGGTTTTACTTATTTTCAAATAAATTTGTTTGTTAATTCCGGTGTCATTCATTCATTTCAGTATTTTTCTAGTAGAAGTGCCTTGCCCCTGCTAGAGTTAAATAGGAAATTTATCTTTTTCTAGCATCCCCGTGTCCTATAATTTTTATTAAACAATATTTTCTTCGTGTTCCAAGAAATATCATGGTGTAAATTCCATTCTTCTAACACAAAAATTTAAAGAGTTGTGATACTTCAGATTTTATGAATTTTAGGAGCTTCCCGCACTAAAAATTCGTCTGACTATTTTTAGTGCCGGAAAGTTCCGAAATTTAATGAAATTCAAAGTATCATAAAGTGATAAGTTTTGATCATATAACAATGAAATTTTTACTATTTTACTTGTCAAAGCACGAAGAAAGTACTTCTAACTATAACTTATAGTAATCACCCAAGTAGCACATTTTTGTTTTTAAACCGATGAAAAAACGACACGCATTTCGTTGAAAAAACGTTGTTCGGCAACGTAATTAATTCGAAAATGAGTCTCATTGGTTCCATTATTTTTCAACTGTATTTTTAACTGCATTTTCAACGCAATCTAACAGTCGTAGAAACGTTATTCGAAGTCGCAAAAAATCCAAAATACTGTCTCGTAATTTCTTAAATTAACTATCTCGTAAATTAGCTTTTACATAAAAAAGAAGAGAAAGTGATATTTTTAACATATAAATTAGGAAATAAAAAATCAGCCCTTGCGCTAAATTTATATATATACATTGCTGAAAACAATTAGAGGAACATGGTTTTAACAAAATTACGCAAATTTTTACACCGATAAGTAACGTACAATAAAACATCCATAATTTAAAGGGTAGTAAAACAGATGAAGAAAACTTCACATGCAAATGAAATTTTATGACGTCAAAAACTTGAAAAAGGAGATAAGTGCAGAAATCGAGACTTTGCAGAAACGTCTGTTTCACACTCTCAGTCAAAATTGCTCAGCTTGTGTTTTGAGAAAAGGTGAATAGGAAATGTCACGACAGTGTGATTTACCGGAATCCATGGCTTACCGTGTTATCGGGACAGTTGAACACAACGAAGTGTAGCGGACGCTGTTGGAGTCGCAGGAAGTGTCAATTCAAGGCTATGGTCTCCATTCCAAGGCACATGGAATGTTAGACGTAGACAAGGGAAGGAAAATGAACTTATTTTCTTACCGATTTCTTACAGATTTACAGATTTACAGGATTTCTTACAGAAAATGAACAAATTGAGATATTTTATTGCAACAAAAACTAATATTAACTTAAGGGGTAATATTAATTATATTTAAGGGAATGCAAGTAAATTAAATTATGAATAAAAGTAACATGATACAATGCTTAGCATGCTTTCTCAAACACAAATTTTAAGAGAGCCCGCAGGTCAAAGGAATTAGATTTGAAACTTTTATCCAATTACAGTAAATTTTGACTTTCGTGATTTTTGAACTTTTTGTGATTTTTAATTCGATTTCTACGTTTCTTAGCGATCTGTTGCAATTTTTTGACATTCCATTTTTGGCCTATAATACTAAAGTAATTTCTGCCCTCATTTCAATAAAGTTTATTCGAATTTCGTATAGCAATTTTCGAATTTTTCGGGAATTTTGTATGTGATTTTTAGTGCATTTCAGCGATTTCCTACCATTTTTCCGCATTAGTGAAAGGAATCAACTTTCAATCTTCGAACACAATATATAATTTTTTTTCTCTTTTCGAAATTAGCGCAGCCATGTGCTATCTAAGAAACTGATGACCGATATATCCTTTTAACAGCTCGTCGAGACGCAACGGGCAATGCTACTCAGCAGCAAACACAGCTGTCCTTGGCCACAGGACGAAAGGTGTCCAACCAAACAGTCTGATATAGTCTTCATCAGGGTGGTCTTTATGCACGTAAGCCAATGGTATGTATTCCGTTGATATGATATCAACACTGTGCGGCCCAAAGTAGTTGGTTAACTGAACATCGAGTTTAAAGGTAACGTCGTTGTAGTCAAATTCTGTTTACAGACGAGTCCCGATTGAGTCCGGATGTAGCATCCGATGTGTTTTGGTATGGAGAGAAAGGCGAACATCCCACATTCGCTCATGAAAGGTCACATTACAGACGAGGTGGGTTGATGTTATTGGCTGGATTCAGCAAAGTTGGACGTACGAGCCTGCATGTAATTCAGAAAGGCACTTTGACGGTCCAAAGTTATACAGACGAGATATTGAGACCTCATGTCGTATTTTATGCTGCAGATGATTGGTGATTCCTTTTTTCCATGCATGATAATGCCACACCGTATACAGCTCGTCTTGTGGCGATCATTCTTAAAGTTGAAGCAATACAGCATATGGAATAGCCAACATGCTCTCCTGACCTGAATCCGATCGAGCATTTTTGGAACACACTCGTACGATGTATTGCAGCGAGACTGAGGCCTACTTTTATTGTCTAAGATTTGGAGTTTGCACCCGAAAATTTATTGATAGGTCATCGAATCCACGGAAAATAGGTATGCGACAGTTTTATCTATTCGAAGGGACCACACGCCATAATAAATATCTTGCATCATTCCTGAACGGTACACTTTTTTGTCATTTACATGTAACTAAATTGTTGCCCAAACCATCTTTTCACGTTTTACCCATCGTTTCAGAGAATTAAAGTTCTCTTGCAATTTTTTTTTCCATTTTTTTTCGATATTACGCAATGATACGTATGTTACTCTCAATTTTATGCCCATGCAGGGCTGTCTCACACTATTCACTTTTTTGCTTGCTCTCCTAATTTTTTTGAGCTGTGTATAAATAACTTTGAAACAAACTTTATCTTACAAGTTCATATAACAATATTAATCAAAATTCTAAATGAAAATGGCATGTAATAATACGATACCTTAATCATTATACTTAAACGATATTAAAGTAAAGCTATATAAATAAAGCTTTGAATCGTAAATAGCATGTCCTTCCGTTTCTTAAAGAGCTTTTGTAAAACATTTTTTAACTATCGTTTAAGGGTATTTTTTATTTCCTTTGAAAAACTGATGAACTTACTTTTATTAATCAATTTCTCAACCACACATTTTCAATTTTCACCCACTAAATAGCAAAATAAATCATAAAAAATCTGTTAAAATATTGATTTATCTTTATTACTTTTTTAAACTCTCCATTTTTTCAGCATACATTATGAAAAAAATGTTTTTAAGGTATATTTTAAATATTTGTTCCACTTGTCAAACTAAACACACTTTAAATTTATGCATGTAATACCAAACTTTTGGAAATTTTATAGTAATACGTAAGTGAAAGTACCGTACTTCATTTTCTTCACTTTTCCTTTAGTATTTGTTGGCTTTTAACCTCTAAGGCTTGCAATTTGACTTAAAATTTTGAATTAATAATTAACTGTTTAGTATTTTCTAAAACTTTACGGTAAACAACTTAAATACTCTACAGAGAAAAGGTTCATAACATCATTAAAATGTCAGACATTTTTACAGAATATATGTCAGCAATATTTAAAAGAAATAAAAACATCTCATTTTATAACTGACTAGGGGCCGGCTGCATGTTATCTGTCTTTACTTGGATACTGAAAACAGAATAACTACAGAGAATTCAGTTTTCAGATCCAAAGAAACAAAAATTATGCATGAAGCATAGATTAGGAAAAACTTTCCAACACTTTAAGAATATTTTAAGGCGTATCTCAAAAAAATATTTTCCACTCTCAACAACACGGAAATTTATAACACATTTTCTAACGCATGTTTAAACATAAAATTATGTTATTTCCAGGAATTATTACTGCGGTGATTTGGAATAGAACTTTGTTTTTGATAAAGGATTTTACATCCTGAGTGAAAAGCGATTACTGTCTCAGGATGGCAGTTTTTCCATTTCCTGCGCCGTCGCGTTCGGAATTTAATTCAAAACTCCCACTTTAATTGGAATTTCTGAAAAAATCTTCTATATTTGACCAAAAAAAAAAAAAAAAAAAATCCAGTTCGATTTCATCTTTTAGTATCTTTTAAAAGCTTAAATTTCAAGCTTTCTAGCGGTGTAGTGTTTATTAATTAATTATGCCGTTAAGTATTTTTAATTTGCATTTTAAAAGAGATAAAAATTGTTCTTTAGCGCTTGAGAGGTTGGTGGTTTTTAGCTCTCTGTATCCGATATTTGTACAATTTGTAATCTTTAGTTGTATTTATGGTATGTTTATTTTAATTTGCTTAGACTATTTATTCGAAAACCAGTCAGGCCTACGCTGAGTTTAAAAAAAAAAGAGTTAAGCACACGTGACGTAAGTCCAGATGTAACGAATGAATGATTTGTGAGGAAATTTCGTTGTTTACCAAAACTAAAATGTTTAAAATAAATGTTTAATTGAGATAATAAATTATCGCAGTAAAAACAATGTTTAGCAGCCTCTTTGCGTGAAACTATTTATTGTAAATTATGGTTGCATTAGATTTAAAATGTAATCTTTAAATTGTTTTTTATTTTACTGTTAAAGTGCAAACTAAATAAGAAGTAGTGTGACTTTACACCAGATAAGCAGTAGCGTGATTTTACACCAAAAATGGTGGCAACTAAGTTGCTACTAAAAGTGGTGTTTGTTTACACCATTTGGTAGCTGGTGGCTCATTACACCAATTTTCAAATGGAATTACATTACACCACTTGGGGTGGCAACTTAGTTGCCACCCTTTTTGGTGTAAAGTAAGGGGATTTTTTTTTACAGTGTACCACAAGTGAATACGCACTTATAGTTGTTATCGCTCTAAGACAGTACTGTGACCAAAATATCTTGTGTGGACCTATAAATTAACGATACTGTTACTAAAATGAGCATATTATAGTGCATTTAAATAATGTATATAAATTTCAATTTGAAATAGTGTAACATCAATATAATACGCTGCAAACATTTTCCCCCGTAGGCCATTTGGTAATTGAATTCCTTTATGTGACTCTGTAAATGAATGATAACGCTCACAATTATCTACAGAAAGCTTGTTTTAGAGCCCCTCTGAAATGCAACGTAATGTCATTACGTTGAAAATAGTGTAACATCATTAAAATACACCGTAAACGACTTTTTCCTATAAACTGAAATGTAATGATAATATTGTGAGCGTCCTTGTAAACAATCTATAAATGCTACATAATCCATTTCCTATAGTAAAAACTACATATTAAACCTGTATAACATGCATCAATTAAATGACAATCCGAGTGTATTTACAAAAATTAGAGCACGTACAGAGGAAAGATGGAGAACTCATAAACCGTGTTCAACGATGTTGGAAAGTGTAAAAAAGACCATATCCAAGTTTTTTTCCTTAAAAATATCACAAATAAAAAAACTTTTGAAGTTAAAAATTTATTGGTTTTCTCAAATATAAACGTTTAACTGCATTACCTTACTAATAGATGGCGCCACAGGCGTTTATATAAATATTTTTCCTTCTTTCTGTTTCTTTAATTTAAAGAAATCACCAATTTTTATTAGTATACATGTCTTATAGGCCACTTGTAATAAAGAAATACGCTAAAAACTGTTGCTTTTTTAAATTTATTTAATGGACAATTGCATGCCTAAGGTCTTAATTTAACATTTTATACACAAGATCAATAATTAAAAACAATACTGAGAATGGTAAATTTTCCTTATTAATAGTGAAGAAAAAACAAATCCAAAGCTTTTCCACTTGAAAAAATCTAATTTACAATATTAAACAGAGTTATCGGAACACTAATAATGTATAAGAGACATCTTGTACCCCTTTACAAAACCAGAATTCCTTTCTCTGGCGCCTTAGACCAATCGGCCGCCCCGAATTCGCGCAGTCTCTCTGAAATGAAGAGAGTTTAAAACTATTTTCCCACTCCATTTAACGACAGAAAAGCACACTCATCACGCATGATTAGATAAATTGAAATCGGTTTAAAAAAAAACCGCTTCGAGTTTTAAATATTTAGATCCTCTTAAAGGCAAAATAAAATTAACATTTAATCTAAAAAATGTCTTCTGCATTAAGCATGTGTATTACCGCTACCTGTCTTCCTCTAAATCTTCAATTTTGACAGAAAGGAACAATTTTAAAATTAATATACACTCTTTATTATCTATTATTTTCCACAACGTATAGATTTTTGGCAAACCTATAGTAATTACAGCTAATCTTTTTTCTGATACATATCTGTCATTTTTAATTATCGATAATATATAGCGTATCACATTTTGTCAGTTTACATATGAATAACTGAATGATAATTTAACTATTTTCAATTAAAACATTACTATTCTATCTTAACTTACCTTGCGTCTAAAATGAAAATATTCTATTAGCTATATATATATGTAGGTCTTCATATTAACCGTTACTCGAAATACCCGGGAAGATAATTATTTTAAAAACACTTAATTAAACTAATTACTGCAATTAATTTCTATAATTTTTTAAGCGCTAAAATGAATTTGTTATCATAAAGCTAATATAAAATATTCCGTGTTATTTACATGTTAATCCGACTATATCTACTGAAGTTAGAGCAAGGACAGACAGACAGATAAATGAATATAAATGCACTTTTCAACTATGGTGGAATATGTTAAAAAGGGCAGTATTTGAAATCACCATTTTTCTTTCAGTCTTTCAGAAGCTAGGGACATTCCATTTAGACCGTGAGCCGGCAGCACAGACAAATACCTCATCGAGTTGGAGGCTGAAATTCCAGAATTAGCTAAAACTCGATTCCCATATTAAAACGCAATCGGTCTGCGAAGTCATATCTTGGTGGAAAACACCTAAAAACCCGATTTTAACGGTCGACTCGTAGGTTTACCATTGTGTTTACCTGCACCCAAAGGTATGAAAACATGGCGGAAACACAAAGGTAAACCTGGAATTTCAGCCTCCAACTCGATGAGGTGGTTGTCTCATGGTTCGTACGCCTCCTTGAATTTTGCAGACTAGAAAATTTTTCGGCACCAGTATTATCTTATAGAAAATCTCTTATTAAAAGAAGGCGAAATTTTGCGCGTTTAACCTAGATTTCTTTTTCTATAAAAAGATACTGGTAGTTTTCCTGGAGAAATAACGGTATCCGTACGAATCATCCGTCTGTGCGGCCGGCTCCCGGTCTAATTGGACTTCCTTGAGTGGATATCTCCTTAAAGATGGAATTCGCTCTAGTAAAACTAATAAATTACTACATTTTGACAGACATAATTTTTGTAATGTACAGTCGTGGAAAAAAAAAGTAAAAACCCCCTACTAACTCTGATACTAATTATAATACAAAAAAAAATTACAGGTGCCAAACTATCTATATTATAAAGGACAAACATATCTGTGCGTAACGCATACGTCATTCTGCGAATGGCAACACTTTCTAATTTGAAATGAATTTTCGTTTTGCAATTTTCGCTACTGAAAATTTTTAAACTTCTACACATCGCACATTTTCAGTTTTTATACCATCGTATGAGGAAAAAAATGTACTTTTACATGCAATTTCTTTGAAATCTGTATCTCAATTTATTTTTGAGATATTATTTTTTTAATAGTTTTCTGTACCAATTTTGTAATTGTGGCAACTGAAGTACTCCATTTATATTAAAAGGACAATAATCTGTGCGTAACGCTGATGTCATTTTGCAAATAGCAACGTTTCTTTCTGTTTTCACATTTTTTGATCTTCTGAACATCGCACATTATAATTTTTTACACTATCGTATAGGAAAAAAAATCTACTTTTAAATGCAATTTTTATCAAAACGGTATCTTAATGGTCTGGCTTATTATGGTTTATAAAATAATTTTCAAGAGTGATTTTTTAAATTTATCTCTATTGCGCACCGGCGGGCTCCATTACGAAATATTAATAAACAATTTGCACATAAAAAAAAGTTCAGAATTTATCTACGGCTAATTTTCTGCAATGATATTAAAGCTTCATCAAACAATAAGTAAAAGAATAATATATAAAAAAGCACGAATTTAACATATGTGTAATCGAACAATTTAAATTTCTAGAGCCGAATTAGGAAAAATATGGGCTTTTAAATGTAATTTGTATGAAATAGATAAGTTTTGAAATAGAGTTGCTAGGCAACTGTTAAAGTAAAAGGAAAGAATAATCTACATATTAAAAACAAATGACAGCTTTTTTAGACATCTTCCCTGAACTTTCTACTGAACCAATTTTGGTAATTATTCTTTTTTAAATGCAATGCTGTTCAATTTGTAGATGAACTTGCACTAGCTATTTTTCTAAATATTCCCACTTTTATAGTTTAAATTTAACATGAAATGTTTTTTGAAATTTCATCAAAATAGTAGCAATCGTATTATTTCCACTGTTGCAGAAAAAAAGAAATTTTGGGGTTTATTTATCCTTATTGATGCCATTTCATCATTACAATTAAAAATAACTTCAAATCTCAACAGAAAATGACGTCACGCTTTAAAAAACATGCATTTTCTCTCATAAAGCTATGTTACATTTCAATATATTTATTTTCGGCTGATATCGAATTTGCGACACTTGGCGTAATGCTTCAGTAAGTGCCATATTTAAAAGAAAACAATCCTTTTCTTAGATAAAACTATATATTTTACCACAAATATATCTAAAAGACACCAGTTTCTGGAATTTGTAGTCGGCGGTACTGAAATTAGAATCTCAAGCCAAAAGAATAAATTTACACATGCAAAGTTGTAGTTGACAAATGGGACTTCACGTTTGAATATCTATCCATTTTATAAAGGAAAATATGTCTGTGCGTAACGCTGACGTCATTTTAAGAATGGCGACGCTTGACATTTAAATTTCGGTTTTCCAATTTTTTCTACTGCAATTTTTTTAACTTCTAAACATCACACATTTTTAATTTTTACACCGTTACATGGGGATAAAATCTACTTCCAAATGCAATTTGCTTGAAAACTTTATTTTAATTGATTTATTTATCATGGCTTTTTAAATAATTTTCAAGCATAACGTTGTTTAATCTATCTGCATTGCGTGAAGGCTCCATTACGAAATAAACCATTTGCACGTAAAACAATATAAATAGTTCAGCATTTGTCCCTGACTAATATTTCATAGTGAAATTAAAACTTCATCAATCTATTATATTAAAAAGTGAATGTCCGTTTGTATTTCACAGCTGTCTCCCCTAGAATATGGAATGTTAGGTGATCAAATTGACGCCAGTTATCCACATAGGTCCAAGGATGTCAAAATTTGTCGTATAATTTTAAAATTTGATTAGTTTTCGATATATATATTAATGACATTTATGTAATGATAGAAATTAAATTCCTCCATTTTTTTTATAAAAAAAAAGAAAACAGAAAATGACAAGGGTTATTAGATATCATTGTTTGACATTATTTTTAAATTGAAATTAACGTTTATTTGAATAAATAGGGAAAATAATAATGTGATTGAATAGTATTTTTCAAGAAAACTTCACGAAATACAAACTTATGTTCACATGTGTAAATATTAAACAGACATACAACAATAAATACAATAAACCAAACTGGAATGAAAAATTAGCCAGAGCTTGGAATCGAATCCGGAACCACAGCATTCCGAGCTGTCGCTCTAACCACTGAGCTACTCCGGCCGATACCTGAGTCTGCAATTTTTCACTAATAAGCCATGTTGGGGAAGTCATCAGCTATCTATACGACAGCCTTGGATGACCGAACAACGATGACGGGACATACGACCCTATACGACCGGACAACGACTCAGGTATCGGACGGAGTAGCTCAGTGTTTAGAGCGACAGCTTGGAATGCTGTGGTCCCGGGTTCGACTCCTTGCTCTGGCTAATTTTTCACTCCAGTTGGGTTTATTGTATTTATTGTTGTACGTCTGTTTAATATTTATATATACCGTTAACAGTTGAATACAGGCGTTATTTATCTGAGTATCTGTGTTTTATTATATATTATAGTGTGTATGTGTGTTTTATTTTATGTTCACATATTCAAGCTTCAGGAATCCGTTTAGGTTAGAAACATAAATTCGACTATCGACTGGAACACTGAGATCTGTTGACGTCAAAAGAAAAAAATCATCGTAATCAAACATATTTATTTTTAAGTCGAAAAGTAGATTTACAGCTATTGCCTTAAGATGGCTATTAAAACATTTCAGAAGCGGACATTAGAAACGAAATGTTTTAGCGAGAATTTTTTTTCTCTAAATATTTATTTTAATTCATAAAATATAAAATGCTTCTGAATAAATTCGTCAAAACAAATTCATTTTTGTATAAGTTGACCCAAATGACAACATTTCTATCAACTCCGAAATTCGAAGCAAAATCTTGGAAGAGCGAAAATCTTTAGGCAAATAAAGTTATGGTATATGTGCATTTTTATTCGGAAAACTTTTGACTTAAAGTGTAAATATAACTTATTATTTGAAATATTGTATTTAATAAAAATTAATAGTTTAATTACTTTCTAAATTTACAATAAAGATAGATTTCATTTTTCGCAAAAGGATCGAATGATCTCCTGCAATTCAAAAGCAACACAACGGGTTGCTACTCAACTAGTTGGAAATAAATTCTACGTTTAATTATAATACCAAAAAACCAAAGCATAAATACACTGAATTCGTAACTTTAAAAATTTTATAATATAAATTATGAATTATGAAATTAATATTCGAAAAAATAATGTATTGCAACCTAATATTTTTTTGATAGATTTATATTTATTTTGTCCTGCTTTATGCAAATTCTCAATTTGAAATTTTTCTTCCAAGTATTTTTCGAATTATGAGTAAAAAACATTAAAATGACGTCTATGGTGCCCAGAAAAGCATAATTTGAAAAAAATATGTTTTAGTCATTTTAATGAAACATTTGGGCTGGCAATAGTCGAAACATATTAAGCGAGTGAGATGCTCATATTGGCAAGAAATAATGCATTAATAGAAGTGACAAAGTCATTCTGTAACATTTCAACAATCGAATACCGAACTTCAATTTGGATACTGCCCCTAAAATAGGCTCATTTTAAAATAATTAATGTATCGGAAAGTATTCATACGAATTTCATGAAAATTTTGATTTTGACTAATTGAAGTAGGCAGAATCGATTAATGATGTCAAACTTGGGTATTGCTATTGAAAAAAAAAGTTTAGGTTGGTTTTAGTATGCAGATGACCCCTAAGCAAATTTTATATACAGTGCGTGTAAAAACTTTAAAAACAGCAAAAAATATAATTTTTTTTGATAAATTTCAAATCAGATGAAAAAAAAGTTTATTATAATGGGTATCATAAAGTTCAAAATCTCATAAAAAAGTCAACAAAATTCATCTGTAAGTAGTATTTTATTACGAAAATAATGTAAATGTTTAAAAAACACTATTTCTGCCTGTGTAAAAACTTTAATGACAGCAAAATAAAAACAATACGGTAACGTAAAAGCGAACTCTTAATATATTATGCATCTACCATTGCGTTTAATGACTGCAAATATTCTATCTTTCATGGACATTATTAATTTTTGGCACAATTCGAGACTGGTTTTTACATTCATCTTCAATCGTAGATATGAGTTCAGAAGCTGAGGGAAAATGGTCTTCAATTTTTATAAACTCGTCTTGCTAGATCTCACCATAAGTTCTCAATAGGTTTTAGATTGGGACTTCTGGGTGGCCATTGCAAAACTTCAATATTTTTCTTCTGAAATCGGAGTTTTGTCTCACGGCTTCTGTGGATAGGCGCGTTATCTTGCTGATAAATCTATTTTTATCCTATTAGAAATGTTTCAACAGGTGAAATATGGTCAGAAAAAGCTTTTAAATATGCCTTTGAATTAACTTTTCCTGAAAAAAAAATTTAAATTACCCCACGCCGTTGAACAAAAAGCAGCTCCATGTCATAATGGATCCGACACCTAACTGACGTTTTTTAAAAAATTCTTTTTCTTTTCTCAAATCATGCCAATAATATTTCCAGGCATTGGAACCATCTAAGTTCCATTTCTTTTCATCGCAAAAAATAATCTGTAGCGATTTGTCGTCCTAAGTCATCACTTGTCTTGCAAACTGTAAATGCTGGGTTTTGCGGCTAGTCAATAAAGGGGGTTTACACAATTTTGATGCGTACTGGATATTCCGAAATTGATTAACTGCGTTGCAGATTGTTTTATTTTTTTTTTTTATTTATTTTTTTTATATATTTATTTTTTTTTTTGCACATTCTGAACCCAGTCGTTTGTAAAATTTCTTTACGTGAGCATTTTTCAGTTTATGCTAACTTTAAAACACTTCTTTCATCTCTGTGTGACAAGGCTTTTTGTCTGCCTACAGCGTTTTTTTTCCCTATAATACTCATTTTTTAACATTAAGAAATTGTTGATGACGATTTTAGATCTTCCTATCTCTTTTGCAAAGGACCTAGAACTAATTCCTGATAATGCAAAGGATTTACAGCATCTGTTTTATATTCAGTCAGTTTAAGTACTTTTGGCATTGTTATAAAACTAGCAAAACTCTTAATTGAAAACGTCAGAAAAATCACTATACAGAAGTGTTTTTAATGTGCGAATGAATAATAATTACACATAATATTTTTGTAAAAAAATAGTGGTGTCCTTAAAGTTTTTACACAGGCAAAAATATTGTTTTTTTTTTTTCATAATTATTATTTTTTCGCAATTAAAAGCCCTCAGATATATTTTGTTGACTTTTATATCAGTATTTCCACTTTATGCTCAACATTTAATTACCATTTTAACTATCGCATTCTAAATTTATCAAAATTTTTACAATTTTCTACTGTGCTTATAGTTTTTACACGCACTGTACATCATTTAAAAGTAGATTTTATTTTCAATCGTTTGGTACCAGTAACCTTCTCCTACAATAATTTGTTGAACAGTTAGTAGGGGGTGTTTACTTATTTTCCACGACTGCATACTCTCAGGAAAACTTTCTTCAATTCACGGAAATATTCCTAGCAGAACTGCTATGGGTATATATCAGAGAATTGAAGAAATTTCCGGTTTTTTTTTTTTTTTTTTTTTTTTTTTTTTTTTTTTTTTTTTTTGTTTGTTTGTTTGTTTCGTTCTAGGACAGAAAATTTCCGTAATCTGAAAAAAAGGAGTTTTATTTTTTTAAATACCTGTCTCGTTCTTCCGTGAATCCCTTTGGCTTTGAAGATGGGACCGCACATTTTGAATCGAACATCTTATCCACTAGGCCAGTGAGCACTTGGTAAGGGGCGAATTTAAAATGAAGGTACGGGTTTTCTTGAAATGGAGGATTGGTAAAGCTTGCTAAATTTCGTGTTTAGAAAAATCGTATATTTAAACTTATCTGCAGGGACATTTCGTCGTTATGAAATAATGGTTGGTGTTTTAACACTTATAGAAGTAGATACAAATTAATACATATTAGGCATATTTTTCATAAAACATAATTTGATTGTTAGATGTCAAATATGAATATTAATTTTTAATTAATTACGAGAAATAGCGTTTGCTTTTTTGAATAAAATAGATTTTTTTAACATGATTGAACTACTATAATTTTTTTTTTTTAAATGTGTTTGTTTAGAATTTATGTTACATGCGAATTTTTATTTATTTATTTTTTTTTTTTAGTACTCTAACAAATAAATTGCTAATAATTTTAAGTGAATGAGAAAATAGTTACTTTATTAAATTCGAAACCATTATTTTAGTTTATTTATTTTTAAACAAATTAGAAATTTTAATTTATGGAATTTTCGGTTTTTCATTTAAAAAATAAATTCAAATTTAGTATTAATACAGCCAATACGCATGCGTGCAAGGAATAAACGAAATTTCCCCCTCTTTTTCAGACTTTCGGGAAGATATAAATGAAAAAGCATGTTTTCTAGGAGTACGGAAATTAATTGTTTAAAATGACAAATAGTTTAGTGTATAAAGATGAATTTTTCTGACCGCGTAAAAATATTATGTCTCAGAGAGAACAAAGTGGTTTCTTTCCTGTTTCTACCCTACTTTTAGCCGAGATGCCCGTTGAAATGAACAGTTGTTTTGCTTATATTATCCGTTATCCTGCTTTAATAGATTATAAAAGGCCAAAAAATATTACTATAGTTTAAATGATGATTCATTCTTCACGTGAAAATTGATCGTTGTTAATTAATCTCCTATTTCATAAGTTAAATAACATGTAAAAATAATCGGAAGGAGAATTCAAATAATGAACATAGGAAATTAGAAATACTAAAATAAGAAACTATGACGGGATTGTGATATACAGATATATAGTTAAATAGGCAGATATAATTAAAATGAAAGCACAAATGTAAAAATAATCGGAAAATAATTTTAAAAAATGAACACGGTAAATTAGAAATTCCAAAATAAGAAACTATGACTAGCTTATGGATTCTTCAGAGAAGCTTCAAGAGCATAATGCATAGTAAAGATATAATATTTCGTCAATTATTGTCGGCATTAGGTCAAAAAATGACAATGTTAAGTTTCTTATAACATGTCGAAAAACTATATGGCTTTTGCAACAAGTATTTGTATTGCCCCTGCTTAACCTACTAAAATGTTTCTAAAGATCTAATTACCTTCCAAATTAAAACAATATAATTCTAAATAGTAGCATCCATCAACTTATACTTATGGCTAGGTATATATTTTGTGATACAAAACACACATCCTACGGACAGTATAAAAAATAAACATTGTAATGAAGATTTTTCTGACTTGGGTAAAGAATACTTTTTGGGATGTGCTTTCTTATATAATTCTGTCATATTGCATTTTAATTGAACAGGAAATGACGTTTGGGTTAATGAGTATTCAGGCTCACGAAACGATTACAGAACGAATTATTTTCATCATCCTAGGCGTCACTGTGCAAAAATTAACATAATTGTGACATTCAAGTGAAAAAATTAATGATACTTGCTCTGTGTGACAGATTTAAATATCGAATGAGGTTTACGTTGTGCAAGTACAATACATATTGGAAAAAAATTCTGGAAAAAAATTATCTATTTTATCTCCAGATTTGTCGCATAAAGAAGCTAGAAGTACCATTCGATTGGAAAGTGCGTCTACTTTCTAAATCTGATGCAATTTTTGAATTAGGATTCATCTACATGTTAAAAATTTCACCAAATTTGAATTTTCAAATAGTAACACCCACTTTTGACTCTATATTTTAGTTCCTTGGATCGAGACAGCTCGGCAAAAAATATAGTTTATGTAATTTTCGTTAAATCTTCTTAAAATTAGAAGAGTGCCAGTTTTCCGGAAACTTAATACATCTTCCTAAAAATAACATCCAATTGGGATTTTTTAATGAGAAACTATGAATAGAACCGATTCAAAAACATATTTTTAGTTAGAAAAAAATATTAAATTCATGTCCAAAAAATTATGAATTATTAGCTACACTAATTTTTAAATTAAACAGGCCACAATCGTTAAAAGCATGAGTGTATGAGTTTATAGTTCATTTCAAACATTAGTTTTCGAGATATAGATTAATTTTACTTTTCCAATATCTAAAGCAGCCATATTCAATCTACAGGCCACAGGCAGCATGTGGTCCGTAGATCTTTTATATGCGACCCAAGGCACACAATCATTAATTAATTAATATTAAATAATAATTTATATTTATAAACAATTGAGATGAGCATAAAAGGTATTTAACACCTTCACTATTATTTTATACATTTTTATGTAAAGAGAAAATCAACTTTGTTATTTATAATTAATTTAAAGTTACGTTAAAAGACCCTAAATATCATTTTTGTTTGGTCAAAAGTTCTTTTATAGGAGAAGATCGTGTAGCCCCGGCCGGCGGGCAGCCTCGGCCACTATCAGATTTGAACAATCACGCACACGTGGATAAACAACTCGCACCTTAAAACAACCACTTATACCTATCCGAACCAGGTAGACATAATCGCCGAGCGGACAACAAGTGACGAACGTTTATTTACCTATGCCAAGATTTTTGTATGCGGCGTTTACTTTTTGAATGCAGTTATTGTATATTAAATATAAGTACTTCACCATCATTTATTAATTATCCTGTACAGTGATTGTTGTAGTTTGTAGTTAGTTGCCTGACTTAAGTCAGGTTATTTATAGTCGTTGCATTTGTAGTTATTGTTGAGTTAAATAAAAATATTAAATCGAGACGGGCGGGTAGCATCGGACACAATTCCGTCGGGTACCCTCGGACACTTTTTTGGCAGAGAGAATATCAATAGCTTGGAAGAGAAGGGGCGAATTCGAAAAATCGATTTTTTTTTTCACGTCAGATAGATGTAGGCAACAAATTGGTGAGTCGTTTTGCCCTGGTTCGGCCTTAGTATTCTCATAGTGTCAAGCTAAAGTGAGTAGTACCATGTTCTATAATACTACTTGCAAAACTTTGAGCTTGATTTCCCAACAACCCAATTTCGGGATTCGCCCTTTCTCTTCCAAGCTCCTGATATCTTGTTAGTTGTTAGTTTAATAACTACTAAAGCTAAAACAAATAAAAAGAAGGCTACAACCAACAAAAGCGACTGAGCAACGGTAATCAATAAAAAAATGGAAACAAATAAGAGCATTCACAGTTTCACAAAGAGCCAGGAAACAGAATGCACCATTTGTGGTTAAACTTTTGAAGACCGGATACAATGTCAAAAATTTTATAAAGATTGAGCTCATGAAGTATGTGTGGACATCGATCATTCGCAGTCTTACTATTATTGCGACGTGTGTAAGGCAAAAGAGCGGCTTGGTCACTGTTAATTATGTATTTCCGGTGCTACAAACAAATAAAAAATATTTGTCAAAAATTAAAGACGTATTGTAAGACATGATTTAAGCTAAGATAAAGAAACTATCTAACAGCTACTTAACTATATTTATAAGGGATATGTTGTATTTCATTTCTAGTTTCAAAATAAAAGTTTAATTTTGTTCCCAAAATCTGTATCCAAAATTTCATGAGTTTAGTTTATGTGTCCGGAGCTACCCGACTTTCCCATAAGTAGTGCTATTTGCGCTACAGTGATGTACGAGTATACATTATTTAATCTTCGACGCGAATCAAACATTTTTTAAATTTCATTAAAATTGCACTAGATATTTTCACATTGTGAAAAGATAAAGAAAAAAATTGTGCATTGAATAATAGTCTGATTTACTACAGTAAACCTTTGGATTTTTTATATTTAGAGCTTGGAAATTCTCCAAATGTAGTATTATCACGTTTTACATTTATTATATAGCTAATGTGGATTATATTAATTTTGCTATGAGTCTTTGATATGCTACTTTTGTTAAATTACTATTTTAATTAAATTTTTATTTACATTATTATGTTGGTATAGTGTATTGCGTCCCATCTAACGTAGCAAATCTGTGTTTGCTACCCACGAGAGAAAAAAAGTTGAGTATGGCGAGTTTAAATTGAATCAGGAAAATTTAAAAAAATGAAAATTCTAGAAAGTAACCGAAATAATTTTATGAAATTTTCTTGTTTATAAAGAGATTTTTTTTATTATGTGTAAACTTTCCAGGCGCTTTTAATTTTAAGATCTTAAACCTATTTTTCCAAATTTTGGGGTAAATACCAAGCCAATTTTCGCGTATAACTCTTCAAAGGTTTGAGTAAAATATATAAACTTTACCTTATTCATACTTTTTGTTCCATGGAACTCAAATAAAGTATCAAAATTGGGTGTTATCATTTGAAAAATAAAATTTATTGCAATTTTTAATATTTAAGCGACCAATATTTCAAAAACTGCATTCACATTAGAAAAGTATAGGTACAGTTTCTAGCCTAACGGTACTTTTAGCCTCTCTCTGTAACAATTTGGTAATGAAATAGGTTGTGCGTTTTTTTCTTTTTTTTTTTTCTTTTTAGGACAACGCCATGTATTTATATGTTCCGGATATGTGGTACAGTAAAGTGCTAAAATATACTTTATTTCAGAATAAGCGGAAGTAGTAATATTTCTAATACAAAATAATGTAATTTCGCCCATATATATATATATACTATATATATTATTTGGCACTTTATTTTATACTTACAGCTTTAATTCACAATATTACGGTTTTTGATGGTGGTAGGTTATGTTTAATTAATGGTTATATATATATATATATATATATATATATATATATATATATACTAGGGGCTTAGCCACCTGCTCGCTGATGCTCGCCAACCCCCATAAATTGCTATGCAATTCATATTGGGATTGCTACGCCATCCCAGCTCGCTTCGCTCGGTCGCCACTATTTATGTCAACTCTAGCCAGAATAAGTGCTGTCACAAATCATTGCAACGTATTAAATTTAGAAATATTTAAAAAAGTAAATAAAAATGCATTTATCAAAAGTTTGCCCTGTGACTTGTTGATCATCATTGAGAAAGCTAAGCAAACTGGATATTGACGTCGTTTAAATTTAAATGGCATGTTAGTGTCAGATAGGGTCCTTCTCCTTTCATTTTGCCTATAGTATTGAAAATCACGGATTAAATTAATTTAAAACTATAATAAGACTCTATAAAAATGCTACGTATCACACTATCGAACTGTAAACAAAACGTTTTCGTCTGTGTCTAAATATAACCTTGGATCAAAAAGCTGATTCACTGATTTCCTCACGTCACCGTAAAACGGACCAATAGCAATTGTCATTCATGTATTGCTCAAACGGTTTGCGTTAAAAGAGAGATTCTGTCTGGATTTTGATTTGCTGGGTGGATTGGGACATGTGACAGTAACTTAACCACTGACAATCGTCGCTTTGGCTGTTGCCAAATAGCAAGCTACAAGTACAGCCTTTTTTTAGCGCTACGTAAGAGAAATATATATATAGATTTAAATTTTATTTTACGTAACTCAGCCCTTGGAGTTTAGAAAAAATTTAAACAGTCCATTTCTAATAAAATATTAAAAATAAATTTTACTTTATAGCATTTATTAAGAAAAATGTAAATCTATTTTATTTATGAACATACAAAATTCATCTATGGAAATATAATACGCACAACGATGTGTAAATATCATACGAAAGGCTTATGAACGGACTTTTGACATATACATTTTACGTTACAGCGCATAATGCATTCTGTTATAACATGTCTAAATACAAATTGCAGTTAATTAAAAATTAATTTAAGAACGTTTCAGGAAATAGTGTCGAAGATGGCAGTGCGAAACCGAAGCACATGTCTACTGGTAAACAAATATATAAAGATTGTAACTTTTATAAGTAACGCGCACATTTTTACAATACAGCCATTTCAGTTTAAAATGGAGATAATGCAGTACTTTTTCTACTATAAAATAATATAATTCAATCCCTAGTTTCATTCTCTTTATGCGTAATCTAGCTTTACTACAATAAAGCTTATTTCTAATAAAATGCGCATATACATAATTAAAGTTAAAAAAAAATAATTTTATAATCTAATGTAAATTGAAACTTTTTTATAGCCAAATCGAAAGATTAAAGACTACTTTTTAGAAAACATTTTCATTTTCATATTTTTAAATAACGACTAAGGTAACGGTATAAGTGTTAAATACCGCATTAGTTGTGAACACTTTTTAATTTCAACTAAAAAAATAATCTTTGAAAGTCGCACAAAAAATTTGCGCCTCGCTTGGATATAGTCCCCGCGATTAGTAATACGACTTAATAATTGATTAATGATTAATAATAAGTGATTGAATAAATGTAATAATTGATTGATGATTAGTAATAAGTAATCAGTAATATGTTGCTGATACAGCAATATAGTGTTAACGCCTCTAACTACAGAGGTACCAAGCCATCAGTTCCGGAGCGAGGTGATTTCAATTCAAACAATGCAATCGTGCAATCATGTTATACGGATTTCTTGGAGTTTGAAATAAGGTAAGCGATTTTTGCTGCTTCTGTCTATATTTAAGCAATTTTTTTTGTACCTTTAGCAATCTTTTCGTATTTTTGTACCTTTGGCCCTTTTGTAAATTGGTCTGTAGAATTCATTTATCCTGTTCATTTTTTATTTTTTTATCAACTTGGTGCATTTCTAACGGGTGCCGACTACTTGTACCGAGATATATCACCATAACAGTACTGAACATGAACAGACTTGTTAAAATCTGAAATCCTGGTGACAAAGGACGACTTTGCGAACAGTGTGTGACAGGTAAGGAAGGAATTGGGTCGTTTAAACCAATATTGCGAGTAATGCACCAGGGTGAAAATGGTTTAATGCATTTCTGCGAAGGAATCCGACAATTTCATTTCAAATAACTCAGAATTTAACTACAATAAGACTGGTATCTCTGAACAGAAAATCTGTTTAAATGTTTGGCCTACTGCTAAATGTCAGAAAAAGAATACATTCGATACTTGAAAATTCAAGCAGAGTGCTTTATGGTGACAAGACAAAGTTCTTGCTATAAAAGTAATCTTTGCATTATTTAATCAATGAAAATTAAGACGGTGGTTGCTATTCGAAAATGCTGGTGGCCAAATTCAAGAGCTGTTCGAACGCTGAGAATACTCCATCTACAAAATTCGCCACTTTTTGAGTTAACGCACAGCTTTAGTATCCAGGTGGTCGTAAGTAGGTTAGGTCTTTTTTAAGATTAATCCAAAATGCTGTGATTGAAATAGCATCTATCCATTTAGACTTAATTTCAATAAAACACTGCAAATAAAGCGCTGTTATTTAAATGTATCCTGCTTACAAAGTTGTTACATTTTTCAGAGATTCTATTTTTTGTTGTTATTGTTGTTGTTGCATTTTGTGCAAATTTGCTACTTTTTCATACCATTAACTCATTAATATAATAATAAATACCCTTTTTTACAAATAAAGTGTATTTCCATCCATTTCGTCTTTTATTTGACATTTTCTGCATTTATTAAAATATGTCCTCTATTTGATTTTGTTCTTCGTTAAAATTTAATTTTGTGCGGGAAAATGACAAGTAATTTTTCCAGCAGTATTTTGTAGAAAGAGTTAATTGAGATACCAAACTCTTGCTGTTGTCGGGGTGATTAAAAATTGGCGAAAGGGGCTCCTTATGTGCCCAATATTGGTACAATTACGTTTTGATAGTTTGCTTTGCTTTTAAAAAACACATGGTGGGTTTTTTTATATTGTTGCACAAAGGCTTTATTTGCTATTTTTACATGGTGTAACCATTTAATACTAGATAAATTTGGATTATCGCTCAAAAGTAAAGTTAATATTTTGAGTTACGTAAACCAAAATAATTACATGGATTCCAAGAATTAATTTTCAGAAATAATGGTTTATTTTAAAACGATTGTAAATTATATATTACTAGATACCATTAAATTATCTTATAGAGAAATAAAACAATCTAATAAAATTTTCAAAAAAACTTCCTGAATTTCAAATATTCATTTTCATCAATAATCCTTCCGTAGAAAAATGTATCAATTACATATTGCTAAAGATTAATTTTTCATATATTGTCAAAACACCACAAAGTTTCCCATTAATTTACTTGTCACAATTCATCACAATTTAAATGAATGTTTGGTATTATTAAAAATTATTACAGCAAAAGCGCAATGCACAGTTTTCTCCCATTATTGATTTTTGGGTGAATCGTTTTACAGTTTCGTTGGCGTAATTCGCTGTGTGATTTTGAAAAAGGAGATTTGTAAGATATATTCATTATAAGAAATTTGAATATAAAAAAATGTAGTGATTTTGTTTTAATTTATGTTGTCTAAACCACATAGATTTATTTCTTTTATTTATAAATATTTTTTGAAAGACTTATTTATATGTGACCCGAATTTATGTGTGACCAATCAACTATTTTTTGTACCAAACAGGAAATAAGTTCTTTTATTTTTGAAAATATTTAAATAATTGAATCAAGATTGTATTTTGCATGTTTACTATATTATTAAAGGTACTTTTAAAAGTGCAATTTACTGTTTCTAAGACTTTTTTTTTTGTTTCATTAACGTCTATATTTACCTCATACGTTGCCGTCCTCGGAATTTTTTTGTTTTGTCTCTTATGATATAATGCAACTACAGTGCGTTAAGAAATTATAAGACCACTTTGATTTTGAAAACTATGAAATAAATAAAGGTTCTAATTATAGTTAAACACATGTCTTATCAAAATACAACATATTTATTAGAATTAGTTTGCAATAATTTTGAATAATGCAATAAATAAGTCTTTAAACAAATACATAAGCAATGATTCAAAAATACACAGTTAACAAATTACAAGACCACTTGTCGAAAAACAAAAATAATATGTAAATTAATACGATATTCGTCCTGCATTTTTCCTTATAACCTCAAACACTCTGTTTTTCATAGAAGTGACCAGGTGATTGAGTACAGATTCAGAAATATCGTGCCATTCTTTTACAATGGCTACTTCTAGTTCACTGGCAGATAAAAACTGTTTATTATTAGCATAAACTTTGCAACTTAATACGCCCCAAAGATTTTCCATAGGTCTGGACTTCAACTTGGCTATGACAAAACAGGATTTTTTTTTTTCTTTTTAAAACCATTTCTGGGGGGGATTTAGACACATGGCAAGAAATATTCTGCTGCTGAAACATCCAGTTATCACCACTTCAAAAAGGTCCGAACGGTATCAAATGATCATATAACATAGCTATGTGGGATTACATGCGGGGTTAATAGTTCATTTACAGGGGCGCTCAAAAGAATTCCATTACATTATGGTATATGCGGAAAAATTGTTTGCAGAGTGTTTTAATGCGATTACGCTATTTGAAATGTATTGAAAGTGATATAAATCACTGACTTTCACTACAAGATGATTACGATAGAATAGGGCATTCACAGCATTTGTCGTTCATTTACAGGGACACACAAAAGAAATCGGTTACAGTACAGTCTTTGAGAAAAAAATTCCTGGAAGTGCAATTTGAAATTCGGTATGCGCTTTTAAATTTAACTAATTTTTTTTTTCATGTTACTCGTTGTATATAATTTCTATACTTCATATACAGGACTCCACAAAAGAATTCATGTACCATTCTCTTTATTAGCGGATAATGCTGGAGGGGAATTTTCAACTGAGGTATATGTATTTCTTAACTGAACTAAATTTTAGCATGCCTGTAGTTAATAGATTCAAATATCTATATCATATACAGGGCTTCTCAAACAATTCGGATAATTTTTCGATTGTAGACGGAAACAGCTGAAATTGGGTTTTCAAATGTTTTATGCGTTACCATATGGTTGAATTAGACATAATATTTTAATTTATTAAACGGTACAGTTTTGTTACATAATTCTGAATGTGTAGGAAAGTGTTTCATAATCTATGATTTTTTTCTTTCTTGTTCTTTCATATTGTTTCTTTAAAAGCTTTATTCATTAGCATATCTAAACAAAATTTTCTAGCAATTAAAATTATTTTTAGGTGCTTCCTTTAATGTATTTTTAAATTTAATAGACTAACTTTAGCATACATTTTTACTCATTTTGTTGTTTATTGAGATATGAAAACATGTATCACATTTCCTCTTTATTGCGACATTAAAGTTACATAATATAACCGCAATTCATAACATATCGCTTCTTATTCAAAAGGTTTTTAGAAATTCGAGACGAGGAAGCCATAAAACTTCAGCTTTGAAGCAAATAACCTTGACTCAAAAATAGTTTTAATGCTGATATAAAGTTATGCATAAATATATTTCGAAGGCATTTTATACTGTATTATTCGTAAAGATGATTCCAAATTAAGTAAAGATTTTATAACAAAAATTGATTTTTTTGCCTCATGTTAAAATTGAAATGTTTAAAGAAGGAAATTGTTAAACAAATATTCCGCATATTTAGTATTTACTTTATCGTAAGAAGAAAATATTTAATATATGTTTATCTATCATGCATAATCGGGACATTTAAAAAACACGATTTCATGAGAAATATTGGGCATATTTGTTTACTTTTGGTAAAAGAAAGACTTTGCAAGAAAATTTTAAAATGCTGTCTACAACGTTTTAAATAAGTAAATATTAAAAGAAAAAACAAATATTTAAAATTTTTTATAGAGGTTCTAATTATGTGCATTTAACTATCATGAAATTTTTATTATTATGATTTTTTTAATGATCATAATAATGTCAATTTTATAATTATATATATTAATTTTAATAATATAAGAAAATTTTAAAATTTTGTATACAATGATTTAAGTAAATAAACATTAAAATAAAAAACAAATGTTTAAAAAATTATACACTGCTACAAATAAAGGTGCTAATTACGTGTATTTAACTATGATGAAATTTTGTTATTATGAAGTTTTTTAGTATTATAATAATGTTAGTTTTATAATAATATAAATTAATTTGTAATAATATATTTTGTTAACAAATTATATAGCTATTTTCATTAAGTGCATTCTATACATCGATTAGAAAAGGTACGGTTTCACCAGTCTGACAATAACAACACGTACTTACTTCTTGTATTTTGAGACTTTTAAGCCGTGGACACCACACTAGTGCGATTTGGGATTCTGTAACTTCAGCTGCATATATGACTTTGTTGGAAATGTAGTGATACTGAAATATAACACATGATTCTTATACAAAATTTACTGAAGAACTGTTATGTTTATTTTTAAAAAATATTAATTTCTTAATGGAAAATGCAAATTAATGAAAGTAATGTTTTCAAAAAATGCCGACATTTAAAATTTTGGTCGGTGCGAATTGCCTCTAGTGGGGAGTTTACAAGTAAAAAATAATTAGAAATTCTTTTTATTTTTCAGTACGCATGATCATGAAATATAAGCTTTAGTATTTAAAAAAAAAAGGATTACAGTTTCCATCTTTGTGTATTAAGTTACGCAAATTAATGCTTTCGATTTCCATTACAATAAGAATTACGTTTTATTATCTTTAAAATTATATTATATATTTACCTCTTTATGACGCCCCCCACCCCCCCACCCCCAAAAAAAAAAAAATCAGTAGCAAAATGTTGATGAAATTTTAAATAATGCTACACATCGGCAGTTATAAAAGTAGTTTAACTCCTTTCAGTTTAAGTAATTTCGATTAGACCAACCAGTAAAATATGCATACTTACCCTTTCACCGTCCGAGGGTAGTTACATATTTTTATGAGAATGCTTGTATATCCAAGGATATATATATTTTTTAATCGCAGTTTGATGCTATAATATCTTTAATATCACTGTTTTCTATATATGGTTCAAAATAGAATTCTATTTAAAATATTTTTATCTACAGCCATTTTAACATGATTTCTAGAAATGGAAAAATCCGGGACAGCCAGTTAAAGGGTTAAAAAGAAGGCATTGGAAAAAAAAACAAAACAAAAAACGTTTTCATCAATAAGTGAAAACACTACATGCTTTAAAGAGAAGGCATTGGAAAAGGAAAGTTTTCATTAAGTAAAAAACGCTACGTACTTTAAAGAGAAGACATTGGAAAAGAAACGTTTCATTAATAAGTGAAAACACTACATGAAACAAATACACTGCTAAGAAAAAAAAATTCACTACACACTCTTGGAAAGAAAGTTGATAAAAAGATAGCGGTAACAATCGATTCAGAATAACGTCTACTATTAAATGTTATACATAGATTATGAATTATATTCACATTAAAACTCGTGCTGATTTTAAAATTTTGAATAAGAATTGCCAATTTTATAAATCTATGTTAACCTTTAACTGATGTGACTAAAATTTGTCATACAACTGATGTGATCCGGTCTCTCAGACCCCTCGAATAAAATGAATAAAAAAAATAATCCAAATGGTTGAATTTACTTAAATTTTGTCCTAACAATATCGTTGTACTTCTCTTAGGAGCATGTGAATTAAATTGCATGAAAAAAGTATTTTATTCATATTATTTAACTTCAGTACAGAAAAGTAAAAAGCTGTAAAAGTGTTTACAGCTGGGAGTCGCGGGGTCTGGGAGACCGCGTAACATCAGTTAAAGGTTAATAATCTATGTTTAAAACTAAAATCAGACATCAAGTTTACATCCATTTGGACTAAAAATTCATTTAAAATTATGAATTTTTTTCTCTCTAATATTAAATTACTTTAACAATAATTACTTACTTAAATAATACTTTAACAATTACTAATCTTACTATGCGAGTTCTTTGTATTAACATACTACTTAAAACCAGCAAAATATATATCTTACTTTTGTAATTTTCACAACTTTAAAGTATGAAATATGCAAATTACATTCGAAAAAAAAATATATAAATCATACGTTAAAAAAAAAAAAAAAAAAAATCGAGATATTTAATTTATATACGTTGCATAAATATTTTTACAAAACTTTAGTTTTTCTTCAAATAATTTTACAGATAAACCGAAAAAACTTCATAATGTAAACTTAACGGAGCTACAGTAGTTTCTAAAACAGGTGTAAAACAGGAGACACTGATGCACCTTTTAGCGGAGCTAATTAAGCAATTGCAATACTTTTTTAATAGTTTAAAACGTTTGATTGGAACTATAATGTAAAGTATCTAGTGGAAGTGTTCCCCCTATTGAAAATTGATTGACCAGAGCAATATAAAAGGAAGAAAAGCAAATTAAACATACGACACCGTATTTGATGCTAAGCTAAAATCTGTCAACGAAGCGACATATTCTCTTTTTGTGTTGAACATAAAATATTAAGCTAAACTTGTTAAAAGATGCGCTGTTTAAGAATATGCTCGAAATTGCACAGGGTACCCATAAACGATGCCCCTGTGATGTTGAAAATAACACATAATCACATATCATTATTTATCTCCTTTTTAAAATTAAATTCCCCATTTTCAAATTTAATTTTTCCTTTCATAATTATAAACTGAATCAAAACTTCCTCTCCTTTCTAAAAGAATATATCTATTTCTTCTTCTTTTTTGCGTTTTAGTTTTCAGTTATTTAAGTTTTCCCAAGTTCATCCAAAGCCGGTAAAAAATAAATCAAAAACAAATCTTTTTCTCATCCTAAAATCATTATCTGTGCGAGCATACGTTCCTTCGGTTAATGAATATATAAAAAATATATTCTTTGACAATATGCTCCTATTGTAGCAGTAATTTATACACTTAGTGTCAATTTTCAGTTTGATAGTCAATAAAAATGCCTTTTCGGCTTCAAATATATATTCTGTTTATATTAAAATTGGCGCCCGGCATCTGCGTTGCTGCTTCTAAATGCATATTTCCCATTAATCAGCTTTGGCAATCGTAGTTGTACATTGATGTGTTAAAACGCCAATCAACGGTCCTTTTGTCTAGTTTTTAATTCGAAGTTCCATTAAGTGATATATCTTTATGGTTATAATGTTCCAGGGTACCAAGATTTTGGCTCGACATATTGGCAACAATATCTGACAAATTACTCACTCCATCTCTGTACATCGTACTGACAACAGCTGACTCAAAGGGTCCCTCTCTGGCACTACATTCTTTATGTCTACACACAATAAAGCCATCCTGTCTTCAAATTTGCGGAGTTCTTCTTTTGTACTTGTCTTTAACACTAGAACGCCCGGAAATTTTACTCCAGTTTCATAAAAATATTTGATACCAGAATTTTTATTTAAAATTATTTGATTGATTTATTTAACGTAAATCTGCGTGTTTAAAATTTAACTTTTTTTATTAAAGATTTTCTGGTTCCAGTTGTCAATTAATCATATGATCGGAGTCGGGTCGACTCCTTCCGTCCGTTCTAGTGTTAATATTCAAGGGTCTACGAACCTGGATTACCATCAACGATTATATTTTAAAAACGCAATAATCTTAATCACTAACACATTTAATCGCAAGAATGTTTTCGCTACAGATCAAGGTCTACAGTATAGTCCCAGTTTCAGTATAGTCCAGTTTCACTGCACCACGTGTCATATCT
Source organism: Maratus speciosus (assembly GCA_963932465.1). Lineage (NCBI taxonomy): Eukaryota > Metazoa > Arthropoda > Arachnida > Araneae > Salticidae > Maratus > Maratus speciosus. The sequence continues at coordinate 524,921,947 of OZ010796.1, read as the reverse complement.
GGCACATACCAAAAAACATTATAATTCTCATGATGTGACATGAATTTGTCTATTATGTTCACTGTAACCTATCAAGAACAATACAAATAATGGAATAACACTTATTTTGTCCATGTCAGATGGCTGCATTAAACAAAAAATTAGAATTTGTTCTTCGGAAACAAAAATAAAATTTCCATCAAGCTATTAATGTAAATTTTACTTTCATTATTTTTACTAAATACTTAAAAATATTAATATGAAAATAGTTGCAGAGACCAGATAAAATTAATTAATTTAAGCTCATTTAGTTGCAAAATATAGCAACACAATATTTAAAAACCCTATATGTGATATAGCACACACCATAAAATATCGAATTTCAGCTAAAAATTTGATTTTATTTTTTTTACTAATTTTCCCATTATTAGACCGATATATAGATTTAAAACAAAAGTAATAAAAATGCAAAAAATCGTGCAGTGAAGGGTTAATTTAGACTATTTGCACCAAATCATACATGAAATTGAAGGTAAACTGACCTAGTTTTTCTTACAAATGTTTAATATGTGTACCTTTAAGTGTACAGTACACATCCAAACTGAAGTCTAATTCTTCCCACAGTTCGGTTAACAAGTGCGGAGTAATTTAAGCAATAGCTTCTTCAATTCTGTGTCTCAACTCTGGCAAATAATTAGGTAGCGGCGGAATGTAGACAAGATCTTTTGTAAAGCCCCAAAGGAAAACATCGCATTGCTCTAACGGCTTTTAAATCTTCAGCCCAGCAATAACACTTTACACTCAGCCATTTCGCGCGCGTATGTGGCACTGCAAGCGAGTCAATAACAAAGCAGTACTTGCGCATGCGCCTATCTAAAACTGTTTGAGTAGTTCTTTATTTGTGACCTTGAACCAACACACTACAACACATATAGTTGATTCTATTAAAATTTATAACTGGGACATTCTTTTTTGGACATCTTAAAAAAAAAAAAAAGCTTCCATAGATCGGACAAAATTGACAAATTATAATTACCTGATTTGTAAAAACTTTAACCAAAGAAAAGCATTAATAAAAAAAAAAAAAAAAAAAGTTTTAGCAAGCAGAAATTTATATATTCCCAAACCAACATATTCACAGCTTAATATAAATGAAAGACAAAATGGACTCCGATTTAATCCTTTATCTACTGACGATACTTATAAGTACCATTAAAATAACTTGTTATAAAATTCATTTAATACATCGATTAGTTGTGATACAGTGAAGAATGAGTTATTGATACATTACTTTATCTTGTTCCAAAAGCATTATTGGTTACACGAAACAAAAATATTTTTAAAAGGATGATTTCTTTTGCCTTTGCATCTTTTCAGCTTTCTTGGCGTTGAGAGGGGAAGAGGGGGGGGGGGATTTTCAATTCGAAAATATTTGTATATTTCTATTGTAAGAGCAATATTTGTACATTTCCTAATTCAACAAAATACAAAAAATGTTTAAAATAAAAGATTTGAGTGGGGGTTATAATTATTGCTCAAAATCCCTATAAATTCAAATTTAATTAATCCTTTTAAACCCTTCAATACTTTTAAAGTCCTTCTGAAATTTATTAAATGATTATGTATGATTATTAAATGATTATTATAAAATCTATGTTAACCTTTAACTGATGTGACTAAAATTTGTCATACAACTGATGTGATCCGGTCTCTCAGACCCCTCGAATAAAATGAATAAAAAAAATAATCCAAATGGTTGAATTTACTTAAATTTTGTCCTAACAATATCGTTGTACTTCTCTTAGGAGCATGTGAATTAAATTGCATGAAAAAAGTATTTTATTCATATTATTTAACTTCAGTACAGAAAAGTAAAAAGCTGTAAAAGTGTTTACAGCTGGGAGTCGCGGGGTCTGGGAGACCGCGTAACATCAGTTAAAGGTTAATAATCTATGTTTAAAACTAAAATCAGACATCAAGTTTACATCCATTTGGACTAAAAATTCATTTAAAATTATGAATTTTTTTCTCTCTAATATTAAATTACTTTAACAATAATTACTTACTTAAATAATACTTTAACAATTACTAATCTTACTATGCGAGTTCTTTGTATTAACATACTACTTAAAACCAGCAAAATATATATCTTACTTTTGTAATTTTCACAACTTTAAAGTATGAAATATGCAAATTACATTCGAAAAAAAAATATATAAATCATACGTTAAAAAAAAAAAAAAAAAAAAAAAAAAAAAAAAAAATCGAGATATTTAATTTATATACGTTGCATAAATATTTTTACAAAACTTTAGTTTTTCTTCAAATAATTTTACAGATAAACCGAAAAAACTTCATAATGTAAACTTAACGGAGCTACAGTAGTTTCTAAAACAGGTGTAAAACAGGAGACACTGATGCACCTTTTAGCGGAGCTAATTAAGCAATTGCAATACTTTTTTAATAGTTTAAAACGTTTGATTGGAACTATAATGTAAAGTATCTAGTGGAAGTGTTCCCCCTATTGAAAATTGATTGACCAGAGCAATATAAAAGGAAGAAAAGCAAATTAAACATACGACACCGTATTTGATGCTAAGCTAAAATCTGTCAACGAAGCGACATATTCTCTTTTTGTGTTGAACATAAAATATTAAGCTAAACTTGTTAAAAGATGCGCTGTTTAAGAATATGCTCGAAATTGCACAGGGTACCCATAAACGATGCCCCTGTGATGTTGAAAATAACACATAATCACATATCATTATTTATCTCCTTTTTAAAATTAAATTCCCCATTTTCAAATTTAATTTTTCCTTTCATAATTATAAACTGAATCAAAACTTCCTCTCCTTTCTAAAAGAATATATCTATTTCTTCTTCTTTTTTGCGTTTTAGTTTTCAGTTATTTAAGTTTTCCCAAGTTCATCCAAAGCCGGTAAAAAATAAATCAAAAACAAATCTTTTTCTCATCCTAAAATCATTATCTGTGCGAGCATACGTTCCTTCGGTTAATGAATATATAAAAAATATATTCTTTGACAATATGCTCCTATTGTAGCAGTAATTTATACACTTAGTGTCAATTTTCAGTTTGATAGTCAATAAAAATGCCTTTTCGGCTTCAAATATATATTCTGTTTATATTAAAATTGGCGCCCGGCATCTGCGTTGCTGCTTCTAAATGCATATTTCCCATTAATCAGCTTTGGCAATCGTAGTTGTACATTGATGTGTTAAAACGCCAATCAACGGTCCTTTTGTCTAGTTTTTAATTCGAAGTTCCATTAAGTGATATATCTTTATGGTTATAATGTTCCAGGGTACCAAGATTTTGGCTCGACATATTGGCAACAATATCTGACAAATTACTCACTCCATCTCTGTACATCGTACTGACAACAGCTGACTCAAAGGGTCCCTCTCTGGCACTACATTCTTTATGTCTACACACAATAAAGCCATCCTGTCTTCAAATTTGCGGAGTTCTTCTTTTGTACTTGTCTTTAACACTAGAACGCCCGGAAATTTTACTCCAGTTTCATAAAAATATTTGATACCAGAATTTTTATTTAAAATTATTTGATTGATTTATTTAACGTAAATCTGCGTGTTTAAAATTTAACTTTTTTTATTAAAGATTTTCTGGTTCCAGTTGTCAATTAATCATATGATCGGAGTCGGGTCGACTCCTTCCGTCCGTTCTAGTGTTAATATTCAAGGGTCTACGAACCTGGATTACCATCAACGATTATATTTTAAAAACGCAATAATCTTAATCACTAACACATTTAATCGCAAGAATGTTTTCGCTACAGATCAAGGTCTACAGTATAGTCCCAGTTTCAGTATAGTCCAGTTTCACTGCACCACGTGTCATATCTGGCACATACCAAAAAACATTATAATTCTCATGATGTGACATGAATTTGTCTATTATGTTCACTGTAACCTATCAAGAACAATACAAATAATGGAATAACACTTATTTTGTCCATGTCAGATGGCTGCATTAAACAAAAAATTAGAATTTGTTCTTCGGAAACAAAAATAAAATTTCCATCAAGCTATTAATGTAAATTTTACTTTCATTATTTTTACTAAATACTTAAAAATATTAATATAAAAATAGTTGCAGAGACCAGATAAAATTAATTAATTTAAGCTCATTTAGTTGCAAAATATAGCAACACAATATTTAAAAACCCTATATGTGATATAGCACACACCATAAAATATCGAATTTCAGCTAAAAATTTGATTTTATTTTTTTTACTAATTTTCCCATTATTAGACCGATATATAGATTTAAAACAAAAGTAATAAAAATGCAAAAAATCGTGCAGTGAAGGGTTAATTTAGACTATTTGCACCAAATCATACATGAAATTGAAGGTAAACTGACCTAGTTTTTCTTACAAATGTTTAATATGTGTACCTTTAAGTGTACAGTACACATCCAAACTGAAGTCTAATTCTTCCCACAGTTCGGTTAACAAGTGCGGAGTAATTTAAGCAATAGCTTCTTCAATTCTGTGTCTCAACTCTGGCAAATAATTAGGTAGCGGCGGAATGTAGACAAGATCTTTTGTAAAGCCCCAAAGGAAAACATCGCATTGCTCTAACGGCTTTTAAATCTTCAGCCCAGCAATAACACTTTACACTCAGCCATTTCGCGCGCGTATGTGGCACTGCAAGCGAGTCAATAACAAAGCAGTACTTGCGCATGCGCCTATCTAAAACTGTTTGAGTAGTTCTTTATTTGTGACCTTGAACCAACACACTACAACACATATAGTTGATTCTATTAAAATTTATAACTGGGACATTCTTTTTTGGACATCTTAAAAAAAAAAAAAAGCTTCCATAGATCGGACAAAATTGACAAATTATAATTACCTGATTTGTAAAAACTTTAACCAAAGAAAAGCATTAATAAAAAAAAAAAAAAAAAAAGTTTTAGCAAGCAGAAATTTATATATTCCCAAACCAACATATTCACAGCTTAATATAAATGAAAGACAAAATGGACTCCGATTTAATCCTTTATCTACTGACGATACTTATAAGTACCATTAAAATAACTTGTTATAAAATTCATTTAATACATCGATTAGTTGTGATACAGTGAAGAATGAGTTATTGATACATTACTTTATCTTGTTCCAAAAGCATTATTGGTTACACGAAACAAAAATATTTTTAAAAGGATGATTTCTTTTGCCTTTGCATCTTTTCAGCTTTCTTGGCGTTGAGAGGGGAAGAGGGGGGGGGGGGGATTTTCAATTCGAAAATATTTGTATATTTCTATTGTAAGAGCAATATTTGTACATTTCCTAATTCTACAAAATACAAAAAATGTTTAAAATAAAAGATTTGAGTGGGGGTTATAATTATTGCTCAAAATCCCTATAAATTCAAATTTAATTAATCCTTTTAAACCCTTCAATACTTTTAAAGTCCTTCTGAAATTTATTAAATGATTATGTAAATCGTCTAATGTAGTTTAAACAATTCACAAAAAATGCTTTAGAAGATAAAAATTTCATGAATTCATAATTCAGTACATAAAGGGTTAAATAAAATGAGATTGACGAGAATTCTTTAACACGTTCACGCCGGCGCGGTGGGTCACGCTCGACTGTCTCAAATCTGCAAAGTCTCCGGCTTTTTGGATACCAGTATTTTAATACAGAAAATGTTGTTTTATTTAATTAGAACAATTGGGCGATTTAAAGGAACAACATTTTCTCTAAAATAATAGTGGTGTGAAAAAAGCCGGAGACTTGACAACTCTGGGACAGTCGAGTGTGACCCACCGCACCGGCGTGAACGTGTTAGCCAACTTCTAAGAAAGGATGTTATACAATTCATTTACACGGGCTTTTGTAATGCATTTTTTTATTGTTTAATTTATGTTTATTCATAACTTATGAGCGAGTGTCACGATTTTTATAATTATTTTTGTTGGAAATACCTCAGTTAGCTAATGATCTCGTTTTAATTTCACTGGGATCAAAATTGACGTAGTTGTATTGTTAGGTAGCTTTCTTTACAAAAAAGCTACCTATTGCAGCCGTTCGGAGGAAAGCGATTTCAAAAAATTTTGGTATATTTTCATCGATCATGACCCCCAGACCCCGAAACCACCCTCCGTTCATAATTGATATATATATATATATATATATATATATATATATATATCTGACCTATGTCACACTGTAACTCCCGTAATTATGAACCGATTTCGATGTAATTCGGTGTGTACATAGTACATACCAATGTCTCGACCGAGTTCGTTGGCCAGCTTCATCCGCCGTTTTGTTTCAAAATGGCGGCCATTTAAAATTTTTAAAAAAACTTAAAACTTGAAATGTGGTACCAAAAATTTAAAAATGGAAACATATTTTTCTTTATGTATTTGACCTTTATACAAAGATTCCGGAGCAGTTTTTGTTTCGTTATATCTTAAAAAATGGCTGAGTTATAGCATTTTGAATTTCTAGCGTGGCTGACATTTTGAAACGTCCTGAATTTTGTCACGCGATAAAAGGCGTATTTATGAACCGATTTGGATGTAATTCGGTGTGTACATAGTACATACCAAACTCTCGACCGAGTTCGTTGGTCAGCTTCATCCGCCATTTTGTTTCAAAATGGCGGCCATTTAAAATTTTTTAAAAGATTTAAAATTTGAAATGTGGTACCAAAAAATTGAAAATGGAAAAATATTTTTTCTTATGTATTTGACCTTTATACAAAGATTTCGGAGCAGCTTTTGTTTCGTCTATATCTTAAAAAATGGCTGAGTTATAGCATTTTGAATTTTTAGCGTGGTTGACATTTTGAAACGTCCTGAATTTTGTCACACGATAAAAGGCGTATTTATGAACCGATTTGGATGTAACTTCGTTTATACATAGTACATATCAATGTCTCGACCGGGTTCGTTGGCCAGCTTCACCCGCCATCTTGTTTAAAAATGGCGGCCATTTAAATTTTTAAGAAAAATTTAAATTTGAAATGTGGTACCAAAAATTTAAAATTCAAAAAATATTTTCTTCTTATGTGTTTGACCTAGTTAAAAAGATTCGGGAGCAGTTTTTGTTTCGTCTATATCTTAAGAAATGGCTGAGTTATAGCATTTTGAATTTCTAGCGTGGCTGACATTTTGAAACGTCCTGATTTTTCTCACGTAATAACAGGCGTATTTATGAACCGACTTGGATGTACCTTGGTGTGTACATAGTACATACAAATATCTCGACCGAGTTCTTTGGCCAGCTTCATCCGCCATCTTGTTTCAAAATGGCGGCCATTTAAAAAAATTAAAAAATAAAAAAAATTAAATGAGATACCAAAAAATTGGAAAATGAAAAAGATTTTTTTTTTGTATGTGTTTGACCTTAATACAAAGATTCCGGAACAGTTTTTCTTTCGTCTATATCTAAAAAAAAATGGCTGAGTAATAGCATTTTGAATTTCTCTTGTGGCTGACATTTTAAAACGACCTGATATTTGTCACGCGATAACAGGCGTATTTATGAACCTATTTGGATGTAACTTGGGCTGTACGTGGTACATACCAATGTCTCGAACGAGTTCGTTGGCCAGCTTCATTCGCCATCTTGTTTCAAAAGGGTTGCCATTAAAAAAAAATTAAATTTAAAATTCAAAATAAGGTATTAAAAAATTGGAAAATGAAAAAGATTTTTTTTATGTGTTTGGCCTTGATACAAAGATTCCGGAGCAGTGTTTGTTTCTGAAAATTTGTTCTTTTGTTGATATCTTAAAAAATGGTTGATTTATAGCACTTTGAATTTCTAGCATGGCTAACATTTTGAAACGATCTTGTATTTGTCACGCGATAACACACGTATTCACCTATTTCGATGTAAGAAGGCATGTGGATAGTATACATCAACACCTCGACCAAGTTCCCTGGCCAGATTCATCAGCTATCTTGTTTCAAAATGGCGGCCATTAAATTAAAAAATATATATATATTTAAAGTGAGGTGCAAAAAAATTAGAAATTGAAAAAGGTTTCTTTCTTAAGTATTTGATCTTGATATAAGGATTCAGGAGCATTTTTTCTTTGTCTTTACCTTAAAAAATGGCTCAGATATAGCAGTTTCAATTTCTATTGTGGGTGACATTTTGAAAAATCTGATTTTTTGCATGTGACAGCACTCCTATATATTAACCGATTCCGATGTGAGTGAGCATGTGCACAGCAATTACTAAGGTCTCTACCAAGTTCACTGCTTAGCCCCATCCACCATGTTGTCTTAAAATGACAGGCACTTTAAGAAATTGCCGAATTTGGCAGCCAAATACACTATGACGCAAAATTTAGACAATGAAGAAATTCTTACATACTTTGAAAAATATTTATTCAATTTTCAAATCACTGCTTGAAATTAATGTGCTGTACATATAAAGAATATTTATAACAAAGAAAAGTGGAATTGTGCATATTGCAATAAATTAAATGGTAACAAAAATAAACTGCTGTCTCAAAAGTTTAGACACAAATTAAATAAAATCGAAATAAACAATTTTTAAAACCTGGTTGCGCATCCATGCTTATGTATTACGTCATATACACGAGATTGCATGGAAGAAACTAAATCTTGCATAGTTTGTGGATCGATATCGTACCATGCATTCTCAATAGATGTCTTAAGTTCCTTTTCAGAAGAGTATTGTCTAGCGTTGCTATAAACTTTGCGACACATGATGCTCCAAAGGTTTTCTATAGGGTTAAGATCTGGGCTACATGCTGGCCAGTCGAGAACTCTTATATTATGGGAATTAAACCAAGATTTTGAATGTTTTGCAGTGTGAATTGAAGCATTGTCTTGCTGAAATTCCCACTGAGGACCCCCTAGAAGCTCAGCAAATGGCAGTAGGTTTTCTTCTAATGTCTGTGTATAATGCTGTGAAGTTTGACGACCACTGGTGAAGGTCAGAGATACTTGTCCATTATAGCAAAAGGCTGCCCAAACCATCACCGAGCCCCCTCCTTGTCTGCGACTAAAAAAACGTCGAGGTTCCTTCCGCAAGTCATGCCAATACGATAAACAACCATCTGGACCATCCAGATTCCACTTTTTTTCATCGCTAAATATGACTGACTGCCATTTCTCTCCATATGACATATGCTTTCGAGCCCACATAAGTCTTTGTAACTAATGATATGGTTTCAGAGCTGGTTTCTTCTGCATTTTGCTGTAAACGATTGTTCCTTTTTCCAAAATTCGTCTACGAATCGTATCCTTTGATACAGAGAGTCCCGATGAGCTTTGAACGCCACGTACGCTCATTTGTTGAGTACTCGCTAGTCTTTGTATCAGGCGATCCTCTCGTACATTTGTCACACGTGGCCTCCCAGACCGACATTTTGCTTTATATTCGGAACCACTCGATAAAACTCGATAAATAGATTTTTTTGACCTATTAATAATAGCAGAAATTTCAGAAACGCTCTTCCCTTCACCTTTCAACTGCCAAATCCTTGAAACCTCATTCACTTGAATTTCTTTAGCTCTCGGCATGTCGACTATGAAGCGCAATCGTTTGCAGAACTTAAGTACTCCAAATTTGTGACATCATCGATTCTAAATTTGCATATGCCAGCGAATATTCAAAGAAATTTAGAATAGTGTCTAAACTTTTGCGACAAGCACATTTGAATTTTTATGAAAAAAATTAGTATTATAGCAAATAAAACGACTGTCTTTTGTACATAGCATTTTAAATCAGTTTTTGAATATATTTACAGGTTTTTGTAATTCTGACGTCATAATTCTACATTTTAAAGCTGAATGACGTCATTGTCTAAACTTTTGCGTCATAGTGTATAAGTTACTTTAAAGAAAAGCAGCTTGGATAAAGCTGACTAATTTCGCGAAATTCTCATTCATTATATTGATAAAAATTAGTATTGAATCTCCTATATTCGGTTTCCACTAAATTGAGCTTCGTGTGTTTGCATGATATAAGTTGGCTTTTTTTAAATAAGGATTATGAAAGCTACCTCTTCCTCCCGGCACTGGCCGGGAGGACTTTTTTTATGTGGTTTTGTAGCCTTATTATTTCTTTTCTTTACTTTTACTCTTTTCCTTCGTAAAAATTGACCAATCGTAACTGGTTTTTAGTACGGTTTCAAGGTGCACAGTACTTCTTCACTTTTTTTAAATACTCGTCGCATTTTGTATAGTTTGTATACAGGGCACTTCAAATTTTTAAATTTGTTATCGTTTGGTTTGCTATCACTAGCTTGAGAGTGTCGTCTCGTGACTATAAGGCTCTTAATATTGAAAATTTCCACTTTTTATGACTAATTTTACATGTAGTTTCTACCGAAAATATTTTTGTGTCTATGTAGATGGACATTAGCAGTATCTTCAGTATTTTTTGAAATTTTCTCTCTTTTTTTTTTTTTTTTTTTTTTTGTACCTTTAATCATCAGAGATTTTTTTTAATTCTTTTTTTTTCCCTCTGTCTCCTTAATTTAAAGTTTAATTGGATTATACATTCTCACTTTTTTTTATACTAACGAAATTGTTAATTGCTTTATATTACAACAAAGGCATTAAAACAATTTTTTAATTATCTTTCACTTTGTCTGATTAAATTTACTCTTAAGTTTTGCTTGCTCAGGTATTCTTGCTGACAGAGTATTACTTAAACCAAAGAATACCTTTACATCTTTTGAAACGAATACTCCCTTAGGAAAATAACTTCCTCTAGTTAGAAATTTTCTTTCTGGAGTGTTTTTAAATTAATATTAAATTTTGTTGAACAGATTTATTCTATTCTCTAAAACCTTACAACGCGTGAAACATTATACTTCACACTTATTTACTGATATAGTTCTCCTAAACAATATACTTCACTCTGATTAAAAGTCTCAAACACTTATTTAGTTAAAATTTATATCCAATCTTATTCTCAGCATTCTCCGTAACCAAGTTCAAGTAATATGCCCTGCAGAAACGAGAAACTAAGTGTCAGAATTAAAATGTCTTTCTAAAACTGAGTTTTACGTGAAAACTTTTAAGCAATCTAAAGTGAATATTATTCTGTCGCTTGCAAATAAAACATTGACAGATTACTAAAGCTTAATTATTGGTTGCCATTTTATTCCATTTCTTAATAAAGCTACACGGATTTTTTATAAAAGCTATTTATCTTGAAAAAAAATATTTTGAAAATGATACTGTGAAAAGATGAAATTTCAAGATGGTTTATTTAATATTGAGATATTTCATTATCCGAGAATAATTATAAACTTTTTAACCAAGAAAAGAAAAAAAAAAAAAAGGGGGGGGGGGGGGAAACTACTGAAAAATAAAAATGCTTGTTTTTTTCCGAATGTTATCCAATAACATGGACAGTTGGAAATTATTTATTAAAATGGCAGTTTTGACAACCGTAATTCCGTAACTCATCTCTTGTGCGCTAATTACTTGAATTTATATTATATTAAAAAAGAATTTCAGGAATGTTGGCCCACCTGTATTAAGGGGCTACTTCCGTCACCTGGAAAGACTCGCTCGCTAATGCTAATCCTGTGGAAGAAATTTTTAAAGAAATCTCGTTTGTATTTTAATATTTTTAAATGATTTTTTGTGCATTAGATAGCTGAATTGATCTCTGTCATCTTCCCTTTACTTTTCAATTTTGTTTGCAGATTTTTTTAAGAGAGGCTGCTTTCACTTTCGAAACCGATTCCGAAAATGAAAGTGTCCCAATTAAAAATATCTGAAAACAAAATCGAAAAAGTAAAAACTCCTTTTGTACCAATCGGTCTCAAATAGCCAATGAAAAAAAAATGTTTAAAAATACTGAAATGCAAACGAGATATCTTTAGAAATTTCTTCCATAGGATTAGCATTAGTAAGCGGGTATTTTCAGGTGACTGAAGTTGCCTCTTAAGCAACAATCCTAGAAAAAAAAAACCGCATAAAGCTGGAGGAAAATCGTCGGGGGCGACTTTCTCGCCAAACAGAAACTACCTCATTTGATGAAAATCGTCGAAAATTAAATATATTAAAGATGTTTATTTGTTTTTTGTTTAATTTCTAAAAAAGAACTGAACCAATTTTGATGACATTTAAATTGGACCCGTTTGATAGTATGCTCTTTTAGCAACAAAAAAAATTGCATGAATGGGTCGCGTAGTTTCGAAGTAATCAGTCTACATACATACATTTAAAAAAAAAAAAATAAATGGGGGCGCATTTTTTATTTATTTAACGCTACCCTCTTGGTTCTGGGCAAACACAAATACTTATATGTGTTGTGCATTCATTATATATCACTGCTGGTTTTTGCATTTGTCCTGAACCAAGAGGGTAGTGTTATGAAAAAATAAAAAAATCACGAGTTGTGAATCCCGACCCCATTTACACCAAGTTAATGAAAATGATTGGTTACCTCCAGAAAAATAAATTATAAAACAGTGGCTTGTGAAAATCAAAGTAAAGAAAATCGCTAAATGCTCTTCTGGATACAGGTAGCTTCCAGACATCATAAAATATTACTTAAATCTTCAATGAAAAATAAAAGGGTTAACACTTACTGTAAAAAAAATCAGGTGACGATTTTTGAAGCAACTGAGCTTTTAAGGCAGCAAAGACTTTTTTTTGAAAAGATAGTAAGATTTTCGCTCCAAAATTTGGAAAAATTATAAATATGTGGTATGTAAAAACACAATCCAAAGAAAAGCATTAACACCAAAGCACGTTTCTACCTGCAGTAATTTAGTCTTCCTAAATCTTCGTTAGTGCATAATGTGAATGAAAGCCGAAATGGTCTCCGATTTAAATGAAATAAGACTGACGGAATTCTTTGACCGCTTTCTAACAAAGGATGTTATAAAAATCATTTGTACACTTTTTTTCCTTTTGATTTTTTAATTTATATACATGTATAACTTTTAAACGGATGCTCTGATTGTTAGAATTCTTTTTGTTGGGAATGTCTCTGTGTGTTAATGCTCCCGTTTCAGTTTCTCTCGGTTCTAATTGATAATGTTGTATTGTTTGTATGTCGTCTGTTTAGTAGAGTTTTTTTTTTCTTTTTAACACTTTTCAACAAAGTTAAAAAGTGATTATGCATTCGGTTTGTTTGTCCTTCTGTCCGTCTGTCCACTCTCTAACTCCCGTAAATATACTCGGATTTTCATGAAATTGATAAAGGTTATTTAGTGTCACCAAAGCATGTTTGGTATTGTATATGAAGTATGTAGGATTAATAGTTCACTTACAGGGCCACTCAAAAGTATCCCATTGCATATATGGGGGATATTGCATTGTATATGGAGGAAAATTGTTTGCAGAGTATTTTAATGACATTACGCTATTTGAAATGTAAACTGATATAAATCATTGAATTTCACTACGATCACGTTAGAACAGGGCATTCAAAGCATTTTTTATTCATTTACAAGGGCACACAAAAGGAATCCGTTACAATACTAAAAGAAATCCGTGACAATACTGTCTTTGAGTATTAATTACTGGGGTGTACGATTTAAAATTCGGTATGAACTTTTAAATTTAATTTATTTCTTGCATGTTACTCACTATATATAAATTCTATACCTCATATACAGGGCTACACAAAAGTATTCACGTACCATTCACCTGATTAAAGGATATTGCTGAAGGGAATTTTCAACTGAAGTATATGTATTTCTTAAGTGAATTAAATTTTGGTATGCATGCAGTTAGTAGATACAAATCTATATATCCTATACAGGGCTGCTGAAAAAATTCGGATAATTTTCCGATTGTAGATGGGAACAACTGAAATTGGGTTTTTTAATGTGTTATGCGTTTCCATATGGTCGAATTAGACGTAATATTTTAATTTTTTTAACTGCGCATATTTTTACATTATTCTGAATGTGTTGGAAAGTGTTTCATAATCTATGATTGATGCATGATTTTTTTCTTTCTTGTTAGGATTTAATTTTCGTAAAAATTGACCATTCGTGATCAATTTTTAGTATGGTGTTAAGGTACTCAATACTACTTTCCGTTTTAAAAACTGTCGTCATACCGTGTATACTTTACATACACGGTACATATCAAAATATTTAACACTTTGAGGTCTGAGCTATTTCAAAGGATGTTATAGAAATCCTCAACCGCATATCTTACTCTGCATTGAGGGTATTTTGTACTTTTTATGATTTTTTTTTAAATACTTGAAAGATGTGTATTTTAATATTTTTTTTATTATAAACTTCAAAATGTTCTTATTCATAATCAAGGAACTATTTAAATGTACTAAAAATTAATATTTAATGAGAAATTAATGAAAAAAGCATGTTTTTTTTATTTATAAAAAAAGTTCCGCATAAGAAAATATCATTTTTTAACATTAAAATTTTACATAGACTTGAATATACCCAAATGTTGTACAAATATCTGAAAATAGGTTTTATTTGTATATAAATATTGTTTAGTAAAATTTGCTTTTTTGTGGTAGATTTAAAATCATAAAGAGCAACACCACAAGGTTCACAATAAGTTCGAATTAAGCTCTGATTCTAGATATTTTCATATACTTACTTCTGTTTAGTGCTGCTACCTATTATTTTTTTTTCAAAATAAAAGGTCCGTAGATAATATCAGAAAAGACCACGAACGTATATAATAGGTACTTTTATAGCTCAGAGTGTTTAAAGTTTACCCCGAGAGATACTCGGGCTCACTTCGCTTCATCGAAAACGGAATCCCGAGAGACACTCGGGCTTAGAGCCCAAAGTGTTAATATATTTTCGTCTATAGAGCGTCAAAATAAGTATTTTTGGCAACAACGTCATTTAAAATGATTGCGGATTAGTGTCCTGTCACCAGTTTAGATAACTCGATCCGATTTCCGATTCATGTTGAGTTGAGTTAGTAATATTTTTTTTCTGTTGCCGCTCGGGGACTTAAAAAGGCATCTAGAGGGTGCTAAACGCTGCTGTCGATAACAAGAAAACTGCCCCTTTTGACACCTTCAAGGGCGGTGGGATATAATATAATATATTCCTCTTCACTTTAATCACCGAATGCCACAATGACACCATAAATTTAGAATAAAATTTTATTCTTATAATTTACGTGAAGAAAAGATTTACATATTTTGAAATAAATTTAGTTTAAAATCCTGATGTCAGCCAATCATTTCAACATTTTGGCAGCATAAATACTTTGCCTCTCAAAGGGTTAACTAATGCTAAAGTGCCATTGAAATCTTTATTAATTGTAAACGCTTTTGAAAGTTTAAGATAATTTTTATGTTGCCATGTAACACAAAAGACGAAATCAAATGATTCAGAGACGAATCAGATGAAATCTGAAATTGTTCTAAAAATAATGTTTATGAACAAATTAAAAATACATGTAAATCGCAATATTGGCGATTCTATTGGCTGTTGAATCTAATTTTTTCTCTTCATTTCGGTTTCGGGTTGAGATTTGGACACTTGCGGGTACGTTTTGACAATTGTTTTTGAAAAGAAAGTCTGGAATATTGTTTCACGTTAAAAAGATGAAATCTGAAATTGTGGTAAAAAATAATGTTTATGAACAAATTGAAAATACATGTAATACAATGTGCTTCGCGGAGATTTTCCTGTAGCGAGAAGATTCATCTTTTCTCCTTCATCAGATGTCGTATTCGAGTGCTTGAATCATCTCTACTTGAATCGCCATATTGGCGATTCTATTGGCTGTTGAATCTAACCGTTTTCTTTTCGTTTCAGTTTCCGGTTGGGATTTAGACATTTGCGGGTACGTTTTGACAATAGTTTTTAAAGAGAAAGTCAGCAATATTGTTTCACGTTGAAAAAACTATATGTTTGGATATAAAAAAAAACATTTATTTAGTTAGTTTTTTACATAAAATGTAAAATTGATATTAAAGATATAATTAGAGATTTTGTTTCCATGGTTGTATTAGAATGCGGATCAATTTTCTATTTTTTCGGGTTCCACAGTGAAGTGTGCCGAATACGAGTATTGTATAACATGGCCGTGCAGGACTCAATTGTGCATAGTAATAAAGTGTTGCCTCAAATACACGAGGGTAACAAGAAAATCTGTGAAAGTTAGTTGCATTTTTTACTTAAAATTACTTGAGATGTAACGTTACTTAAATGTACTCTTATGAAAATAATATTTGGTGACTAAAGTTCAACAAATTTACAATCCAACTATAAAGAAGCAATAACAAGAAAGAAAAGTGATGCAATCGACATAGATTATGAAACATTCCCCAACATTAACAGAATATTGTTAAGAAATTTAATTTTTCATACAATTCGTGCAGCCCTCTGAATTATCAATTGAATTCGTGCACACAATGTAATATACTAAAAATTAGTTAAGTTTAAAATTACATACCTCAGCTGAAAACGTACTTCCAACAATTAACGATCAAACTCCGCACTGTACCCGAACTTTTTTGTGTGCATGTGTAAATGAACAATGAAAGATACGTACACTATAATCTATAGAAAACATATTGTAGTACACCTCAATGATCCGTATCAATTCTATTACATTTGAAGTATCTAGTATCATTAAAACGCACCACAAGCACATTTTCTTCTTAGATCATAATGCAACGGAATTTTTTTGCGAGTTCCTGTAAACGAACTTATTTCTGTACCCTTCAGAAAGCATGCTGTAGTTGATCTAAGTCATTAATATCAATGCCATTATGTTTGAATTATGAACATGATTGAAATGCACCGCAAGCAATTTTTCCCATCATTTGAATTCACAATTTAATATACTAAAAATTACTTAAGTTTAAAAATACATACCTCAGCAGAAAACGTACTTCCAACAATTAGCGATTAAACTCCGCACTGTAGCAGAATTTGTTTTGTGTACACCTGTAAATGAACAATAAATGCTACGTACTGTATAGAAATCTATCTATAGAAAACATGTCGTTGTACACCTCAGTGATTCGTAACAATTCTATTATATTTGAAGTACCTAGTATCCTTAAAACGCTCCACAAGCCCATTTTCAGTTTAAATCATAATGTAACGGTAATTCTTTGCGTGTCCCTGTAAACGATTTAATTTCTGTACTCTACAGAAAGCATGTGCTAGTCCATCTATGTCATTCATATCAATGCCGTTATATTTGAATTATGAACATAATTGAAATGCACCGCAAACAATTTTTCCCATAATGTAACGGACTTCTTTTTTATGACCCAGTAAACGAATTATAATGTTACACATTCCATTTTGAATAGCGAACATTCTGTAGTCAACCTCATTAACATATAATAATTACATGGCAATTTGGATATATATACGAGAGTTAGAGCACGAACAGACGGCAGACAGACAAACTGAATTCATAAACCCTGTCCGACTACTTTGGGAAGTATTAATGAAAATTATAATTTCCCCTCCAAAAAAGACATGAGATTCATAACATGTGAAAACAAGCTGATAGTAAAGCGCAGAAAATCAGATATTTTTACGCCCCACTAGTGGCGGAGAGGTTTTGCTCTAGAAGCTGGTTGACGGGAGGTGCTGGGTTCGATCCCAATCGCACTCGTCGGCCTAATCGTTCGGAGTTTTCGTGGTTTTCTTCGAAACTTGGTTTTCCAAACGTAAATACGGGTTAGGTTCCCTTAGAAAGCATCCCCCGGAGGACACTCCCCCCTTAGGTCTTATATCCCTCGTGCTGATAATTGGGCGGCATAAACACAACCAACCAACCAGCCAGATATTTTTTACATCCTGTTCTATACAGTTATATGTTAAAATATTCTACATTTTAGTGCGCCGAAATTATTAACATTGTGCTGTAAATAAATAAAATGAAACTATGAAAATCGAAACAAGGAAAAATCACGATCAAATGGAATAGCGAAGTTTTTTCTTAACGTTTTATATCCCAAATTATGAATTAATGAAAATTTCATCTTCTAAAGCATTTTACGGGAATTTTCGAAACTACATTAGAAAATATACACACTCATGTAATAAATTTTAAAAGGATTTTGTCAATTAAAATTAATTAATTAAATTTGAATTTATAGGGATTTTGTGCAATATTTATTCTTTTCAAATCTTTTATTAAAAATATTTTTTTAGTATTTTATATAATTAGGAAATGTACAAATATAATGCTCTTACAATAGAAATATAGAAATATTTCCGAACTGAAACTAATCCCCCCACAACCTTTCAACGAAAAGAAAGCTGAAATGATGCAAATAAAAAAGAAATCATCCTTTTAAAAATATTTTTCTTTTGTGCAACCAATAATACTTTTGGAATAAAATAAAGTATAAAGTATCTATAACTCATATAATCATCGCTTCTAATTGATGTATTAAATTAATTTTATAACAAGTTATTTTAATGTTAATTTAATGTACCGTCGGGGCATAAAGGAAAAATCACACACCTAAGAAATAGTTTTTTTGTATCGATTAAATAGAAAACTATGATGGATTACAATCCAGACAGATAATTTATGGTTGTCATAATGATTTTCTTGTCGTCCCTTACACATAAAAACAAGCGATATTAAAAAACACCACTAAACTATATAAGAAAACTTATGTAACTTCATTTTGAAGTTAATAACACGTTAGAAGTAGCTTTTTTTTTTTTTTTTTGAAAGATTAAATGAAAAATTATGATTATTAAAATTTAGGCTAGCAATTTATCGTTTTAGGATATAGCTTGATTTTTATTCTTTTTTTAACATTTTCCCAACATATTTGTTAGAATATTACAGGATATTTGAAAGTATTAATTACTTCACTTCATCTGTGTGTTTGCCTGCCCATTTTTAAATAACTTCAGTAAATGAGCTTCGATTACCCCAAAATTTATAAATTATATTGAAGTCGTACTACGCAGCTTCCTCCATTGAAAATAGAATGTGTAAAGTTTTTTTTTTTTTTTTTTTTTTTTTTTTTTTTTTTTTTTTTTACAGGGATAAAAGAATTCGAATACATTGCGGTTAATGGGCGATAATTGAGTAAAAGTCATTTTAACAATGTTACTCTTTTTTAAACAGTACGAATTTGACATGCAATACTGATCTTCACCATAACATGTTTTCTATAGAAAATGGTGTACATAGTATTTATAGTTTATTTACAGAGATAAACAAAAGAATTTGATTACATTATTGCCAATCATTAAGGCAATGAATGGTTGCAGTGTGTCTTAGTAATGTTTATCTATTTCTAGCATAATACTGTCAATGTTGTGCACAATAACATTTCTACAAGAAACGGTTTATGTTGCATATAAAATGGCTCCATTAAGATACATTATCATCTAGAAGCAAAATTTGCAGGAAACACTTTTCATTCGCCTTATCCGTTTTCAAACGTAGTTGAAATTTTTAATGACTATGGGGATTGTAACTATATAAAGAAATTCACCTACAGGGCTGCACAAAATAATTTAGATGCAGTGTCGTCAATTAATGATAATTGATGGAAGTACGTTTTCATCTGTGTAATGCGTTTTTCAGCTGAATGTGATTTTAATAGAGAAGAGGAAGTAGAAGTCGGATAACACTAATTTTGTTCAATTTTTAAAAGAAAACAAAACGAATTGTTACCATTATTCCATATATCCTGTATTTACAAGTCGGTAATTAAGCTAAGCTTAAAAACCAATATAGTAACCTGATAAACCATACTAGATAAATTTTCAACACAATTATTCTAATTGGTAAATAAATCATATGGGATGTAAATTTCCAACTAGGAGAAAAATGTCCGGACCAGGATTCGAATCAAGGACCTCTTGGCTGAAGCCGACAATGTTCTACCATCTGAGCTATCCCGGACGAATCGGTGGTTCTAATTCACCCAGCTAACTTTATTGATTATAGCATCTGGTCTGATATCTGAATCAGCTCAACAGAATAAATCGCAAGTAATGGAACTCCAGAAAAACACTAGATACGTAATTACACTAAATTAATTTTCAACACAATTATTCTAATTGATAATTAAATCATATGAGATGTAAATTTCCAGCTGGGCGAAAAATGTCCGGACCAGGATTGAACCAGGGATCTCTTGGCTGAAGCCTCCAATGCTCTACCGCATCTCAGCTATCCTGGACGAATCTGGTGGATCTAATTCAACCAGCTAACCTTACTAATAATGGAATCTGGTCTGATATCTGAATCAGCTCAACAGAATAAATCGCAGGTTATGGAACTCCGGAAAAACTCTGGATACGTATCTCAGATGGTAGAGCATTGGCGGCTTCCTGGTTCGAATCCTGGTCCGGACATTTTTCAAATACAAATATTTTTAATCTTTCAGCTGCAAGTTTTGTAAAACACATATTAATAAATAAAGACATCAATTTTTTCATTTAACTTGAATCCATGAAACCATAATATTCGTTAAAATGCAAATTTCTCATTTATTATCTATACTTTAGGCGTATGTCCCATTCATCCCACACATGTAACAAAATTTTCCTAATTCTCTTTTTGTCTTTAAATAAAAATTTTCAAATATTTCCACTTATCTTATCTTTTTACAATTTCGAATAACACTAAACATTATTAAACCGGAATTGAATAAAAACTGAGAAAAATATATAATAAAATGTTTTTTATAATGTTTTATAAAATTGTATAAAAAAGCATTCCTTCGTCCTCTTCTCTATACTATGTGGAGGTATAAAAATCTTTATATCATATACAGGGCTGCGCAAAATAATTCGGACACATTACCGTGTATGGGTGATGAGTACTGAATATTTTTTGCAAGTGTGTTATGCGTTTTCTAAATTGCTTATATGGATATTTGTTTTTAACATGAAAATATACAATTTCATAAAAACATTCTTTATCAGTGTTGATTTCAGGTGGTGGCGAGAAATGATATGTCTCCCCCCCCGGAATTTTTTAGATATTGGGTTTTCAATGGACAAAAAATGCAATTCCCCCCCCCCCCACCGGAACTCTATAATGTCCCCCCCCCCCCGGAGCTAGAGAAATCCCTCCCGGAGAAAAGTGTCTGAATTCAACACTGTTCTTTATAATTGGAAAGCATTCAATAATCTATGCGTCATGCATAGTTTTCATTTCTTATTTGATTTCTGTGAGAGATTTTCTAATTACCTTTCGCGTATTTTATTTACCTCTTGCACAGCTGCCAGCTTTTATGCTTTGGCTTTTTACGACAAAAATTTTATACAGGTTGCAATATGTTATCTATCGCCGACCTTTAATTTCTCAACTGTTGGTCGTAGACATGTAGTTCCAATTACAAAAGCGTTTCAAATGAGGTAAATATTCATGCTGTGGAATTATTTAAAGTAAAAAATCAGTTTTATAAAAATTACGAAATCTAACTTTTTATACGGCCCCCGAGTCCCTATAGTTATATTTAGTAAAAGTTTGCGCATATCATAACACATATATCACAAAAAGTTTGACATCTGTACTACAAAAATTGACACAGTTATTAAATTTCAAAGTTTGAGTTTTTTGCACATGATTTTGTCTTTCATTGAGGGATCAGTTAAAAGATGAATTAAAGTAATTCGAGATCAAAATCAGGTTGTTATGTACTTTTTACGGCAAAACCGCCTTTAGCCGGAATCGCCAGACCGAGATATCACCAAAGAGCGTTATTTCATCTAAAAATTTGAGCTGACATTTAGTAGAGCATAGTAGGTGTACAAACTGTGCAACAATCAAAAGGATGATGCCACCTGGAAACATCCACATCGCCCGGACACTACGACACGTGTGGTGCTGTATATAAGGAACCTAGATTGTTGGACCCATCTTCGATGGGACCTTAACGGGCGATCGTTACCTGCATCTGCTACAAAACACGGTACATGACTGGAATGAAGAGCTGCCTCTCCGACATGCATGCCGTGCATGGTTTCAACATGATTGGGCCCTCTCCGTCCGGGCGTATCTGGCCACCGAATTCGGTCAACAGATCCTTGGATATGGTGGTCCGGTAGAGTGGCCACCGCGTCACCGGACTTGACTCTCATGGACTTCTACCTTTGGGATTACATCAAGGAATAAGTCTATGTGATTGAGACTACATCTATGGTTTATCTGAAGCAGAGCATCATTCTTGATTGCCGCACAGTTTGCACACCTGCTATGCTGTAACGTGTTCAGGACACAGTACTGTCACGCATTTAGTTGTTCATTGCCACAAATGGAGAATATTTTGAGCAGTATCTCCTGTAGTTTCTGGCGTTTCATGTATAAATTTTTTATAGTACACCGTTTTCTGATATTAGAATAATTTGATATTTATTTTTCTATTTAATTTCAATATTTCATCCTTCGCTTTGTATACGACCCCTAAAAGTTAGCTCAAATTTTTAGGTGAAATAACTCTGTTTGGCGATACCCCGATTTGGCGATACCGGCTTAAGTTGATTTCGCCATAAAAAGGACGTAGCACCCTGATTTTGATCTCGAAATACTTTAATTCATTTTTTAAATCACCCCTCAATAAAAGACAAAATCATGCGCAAAAATCTCAAACTTTGAAATTTAATAACTGTGTCAATTTTTGTAGTACATATGTCAAACTTTTTGTGATATATGTGTTATGATATGTGCAAACTTTTACTAAATATAACTATAGGGACTGGGGGACCGTATAAAAAGTTAGATTTCGTAATTTTTATGAAATTGATTTTTAGCTCACAGGCTGTCAAAGCCTGAGAGCTAATGTGCCCGCCCGTTCTGTATGTATGTACGTATGTATGTATGTATGTATGCATGTACGTAACGCGATAACTCTTGATAGAAACATCCGATTTGCTTCAAAAAATTTTTCTATGTTCATTGTGATAAGGCGCTTACCTGATTAGTTTTGGGAGTTCATTGGTTAAGGATAAAGGGGGGGAAACGGGGTTAGTCCAACCCCTTAATTCAGATAAATGGGTTTTTCATGCAGAATCATTCGATTTGCTCCGAATTTGGTATACCGGTTTATTATGTTAAGGAACTTCCCTGATTAGTTTTGGGGGTTCATTGGTTAAGAATAAAGGGGGAAAGGGGAGGTTAGCCCGCCCCTCTTAAATTAGATAAATGGGTTTTACATGCAGAATGATTCGATTTGCTCCGAAGTTGGTATACCGGTTTATTATGTTAAGGAACTTCCCTGATTAGTTTTGGGGGTTCATTGGTTAAGAATAAAAGGGGAAAGGGGGGCTAGTCTACACCCTTAATTCAGATAAATGGGTTTTTCATGCAGAATGATTCGATTTGCTCCGAATTTGGTATACCGGTTTATTATGTTAAGGAACTTCCCTGACTAGTTTTGGGAGTTCATTGGTTAAGGATAAAGGGGGAAAAGGGGGGTTAGTCCACCCCTTTTAATTCAGATAAATGGGTTTTTCATGCAGAATCATTCGATTTGCTCCGTATTTGGTATACCGGTTTATTATATTAAGGAACTTCCCTGATTAGTTTTGGCGGTTCATTGGTTAAGGATAAAGGGGGAAAAGGGGGTTAGTCCACCCCCTTAATTCAGATAAATGTGTTTTTCATGCAGAATCACTCGATTTGCTCCGAATTTGATATACCTGTTTATTATGTTAAGGAACTTCCCTGATTAGATTTGAGGGTTCATTGGTTAAGGATAAAGGGGAAAAAGGGGGGTTAGTCTACCCCTTTTAATTCAGATAAATGGGTTTTTCATGCAGAATGATTCGATTTGCTCCGAATTTGGTATACCGGTTTATTATGTTAAGGAACTTCCCTGATTAGTTTTGGGGGTTCATTGGTTAAGAATAAAGGGGGAAAGGGGAGGTTAGCCCGCCCCTCTTAAATTAGATAAATGGGTTTTACATGCAGAATGATTCGATTTGCTCCGAAGTTGGTATACCGGTTTATTATGTTAAGGAACTTCCCTGATTAGTTTTGGGTGTTCATTGGTTAAGGATAAAGGGGGAAGGGGGGCTAGTCCACCCCCTTAATTTATATAAACGGGTTTTTCATTCAGAATTATTAGCTTTGCTCCAAATTTGGTATACCGGTTTATTATGTTAAGGAGCTTCCCTGATTCGTTTTTGGGGATTCATTGGTTAAGGATAAAAGGGGGGGGGGGCTAGTTCACTCCCTTAATTTAGATAAATTGTTTTTTTTGCAGGATGATTCGATTTGCTCCAAATTTGGTATACCGGTTTATTAAGATAAGGAGCTTCCCTGATTAGATTTGGAGGTTCACTGGTTAAGTATAAAGGGGGAAACGGGGGCTAATTCCCCTTCACTTATTTTTTTTAGGGGCATTATTCTTTAAAATAAGGGTATGATATACAATCAGTGTGAATAGCCTGTGAGCTCAATGCCATCAGTTTAGCTGGGCACTTTTCTTTTTTATTTACTTTAAATAATGCCACAGCATGAATATTTACTTAATTTGAAACGTTCTTGTAATTGGAACTATATGTCTACGATCAACGATTGAGAAGTTAAAGGCCGGCGATAGCTAACGTATTGCACCCTGTATATAAATTTTTGCCTTATTTAATAGCCGATTTCGGCGATTACGTAAGGGAAAATTTACTAAATTAGTGGTAAGAAAAAATATTTCGTACAAGTGAAAAAAACGCACAGATATGTGACAGATTTCACAGCAGTGTTAAAGAATATTAATTTAAATCCATTATCAAATTAAAATAAAAGAAATAAATGACAATTAACAAATAATTTTACAATGCTTTTAATGGATGAAGAGATACTTTAAAACGAAATATATATTATAGTTCATTTTGAAATGGCGAAGACTGTTATCTTGCAGATTAGCGACAGAATAACAGTAGAACTTTAGTGTTAAGTTTTAGTTTAATTTTTAAATTATCTGCATATTTTTATCTATTACAAACAGGGCGTCCTAAAAAGATTAAAACGCGGTTTCATTTTTTACTTATTTCTGATACGTAGATTCTGTGAATTGCGAAAAATTTTCAAAATAAGGTAGGAGTTAAGATTACGCTAATTAAATAATTCTCTTACTATTCTTCAAAAAGTTACACTATCTTTATACGCCCTATAATATATATTCAGAAATATTTTTTCCATGCTTCAACAAGTAAAACTCGGTGCGTTTGGTTGAAGAAAAGTGTAATTTTTACTGTTTTAATTGTCAGAGCTTCAAAAATGTTTTTCAACATCTAACTTGTAGGCTCTAGGGACCGTATACAAATTTTAAAAGTGTAACTTTTTAAAAATTAGTGGCAGGAATAGATCATCAAAATAATATTACTTCTTACATTACATTAAAAGGACCTTCTATATGAAGAGACAAAAAAAAAAAAAAAAAAAAAAAAAAAAAAAAGACTTTTTCATGATTTTTTTTTTTTTTCTTGTAAGAAAACTGTACGATGGATCTTTTTGAAATTTTAACAGTTTATTGGACATATCTTAAGGTATACACAAGAATTGTTTTATTAGATTTTGTTGCTTCTACTCTAAGCTATAAACAAATATGTTCAACTGCTTTGGAAAATTTCGTCTGGATGGTGAACATGATAGCGCCTTGTAGAATTATCTGAAACACAAAAATAATTTTTTTTTTAAACTTCGTGAGTATAGCTTCTAGTTAAATTAAAAGAACCTATAAATTTAATCTTGCCCACCGTGTCAAAAAATGTGGTTGACACGGTTGACAAGATTAAAGAAAAACTACTCAAAGGATCATCTTGATTATTTTTTTTAATTAAAGCATATTTAATTGCCTTCGATATGAATTACAGCTTTTACTGATTTATTGGTTCCTTTAATGTAACTAGAAGCTATACTGACGAAGTTTACGAAAAAAAATTATTTTTGTGTTTCAGATAATTCTACAAGGCTCTATCATGCCCACCGTCCAGACGAAATTTTACAAAGCAGTTGAACATATTTGTCTATAAGTTAGACTAGAAGCAGCAAAATCTAATAAAAAAATCTTGTGTATACCTTAAGATATGTACAATAAACTGGTAAAATTTCAAAAAGATCCATCTGGCAGTTTTCTTACAAAAAATTCATAAAAAGTATTTTTTTTTCCTAATGTAGAGGGTTCCTTAAACCCCTTTTCTTTTACATTTACAATGCTCACATATCTCCAACAGGTAAAAAATTATGGCCTTTTTGATGGAAAGACATCATGCGTATACTTTTAAAAACATGACTATTATATCTGGTATTAGCAAGAGAATAATAGCAGAATTTCTCAGTTGAATTTTAAATTAATTTTGAAATTAGTAGACTTGCGTTAAGACATATTGAATTGTAAATACATATAGGTATATAGTAGTTATACGGGAGGGTAGTAAACAGTGAGACAAAAATTATTATTACTTAACAAATGGCGACGATTTTTATTCTTTCGAAAAAAAATTGATACATCTTTAAGCTGCACAAATGCGCAACATATTAATGTATAAATCATTTTAAAAAAGTTATTTATAAAAGCACAGAAGCAGCATAACGGAGTATCGAAAATTGTCTCACTGTGTACCACAAGTAGTACACAGTGAGACAATGTATATATTTTCATAAATCATACATTTTTACACTCTATCAATAATTTTCTGCAGTTTATGATTTCTAAATAATATTTCTAGATTTTCAAAATATTAAAAATATGAGCCTCGGGTGGAGAATGGCAGACCTTGGGCTAATTCATGCTAATTTTCAGCCTCTTACATTTAGTAAATTTCCTCATCGCACGCCCACACACACACAGAGAGAGAGAGAGAGAAAAAAACCTTCTTTTATTAATAAATAACTTTTTAAACATCAGAACTACATAGTAGGTACATAATAAAACACGTCTCACTGTGTACCACAACTGTGTGTCTCACTGTGTATTTTCGTTATGTTGTAACAAAATGGATACCACATCTGTTACATCAATTTCATCGCTTTAAAAAGTTTATGTCGTTTTGCCGAAATATTCTATTATTAGATATAGCTAGGTTTGGTTAAATAAATATATGTCATACTGAAGGACATAAACTGTAAAGTAGACGTTTATGTAACTTTAACCATGATAAAATAATAATTAATTATTTACTATTTTGTCGGACGAGTAACTGAAGTGCCGAAACTACATCCACGTGTTGCATAAGATGAGGTCTTTATGTGCGTATTAGAGCTTGAAGAAAAAGTTACAAATATATGTCAAAGTGGCTGCTGTCTCACTGTGTACCATGTCTCACCGTGTACTACCTACCCTATATAAAAAGTGTCTTACCATGGACTGAACGTCTTAAAATTTTAATAGCCAGTAAACGGCGTTAACTACTGAAGTTATTCCTGCAAAAGAGTAACGTGTGAAGTCATTTTTTTGTACAATTTTTCACTTTTCAATGCTAAATATAAAATATAGATGGCGCTGTAATATTCAAATTGTATTACTCCTTAAATTAACCTTGCAGTTTTAAAATGCAAACCTTTTATTTTTGTGTGTAAGTTTCAACAGTTGAAGCGAATGAATGTTAAAAGCTGACTAACTTTGATCCAAAATTATTTTGTTAAATCCTTACAACAGTTAGAGTATCTCAAAGCCACCTACTGCTGATACTTAAAACTAAATAAAAGAAGCGTTGTAAGGAAATTGGCGACTTTACGCATTAACTTTAATAGTTATCACCGTTTACTTGCTATTAAATTTTGCTATGGAATATTAAAAAGGTTCAGTACATTTTACATCACCCTGTACATTAACTCCAAATAGGTGCCTTATATTTCGGCGTACAACGTGCTGCTGCGTATAACATGTATCTATAATTTGAGAATGCATTTTCCTATTTTTATGTATATTCACCGCTTTACGTGCTCTCACTTCTTTGCAAACAAATCTTTATGAGATATGTAGCATTAATATACTACAAAGAACGTTAAAAAGTGTAATAATTAGTACGAACATAATAATATGGGTAAATTCAAAGCAAATGAATGTATACTGCTAAGCCTATTTTTCTACTGAATCCCAATAAAGGATTTGAAATTGTACTTTGGTTCATTCAACTTCTTACGTCTTCTTCTTTTTTTTCGTCATTAATTATTAAATTTAGATCTTATGCTTATATTTTTTACCCGACTGCCAAGGAGGGTTATGTGTTTGACGCGTATCTGGGTATGTGGATTTCTTTATACCCTCGAAACATCCCAACGGCTGGATGGATTTTACTGAATGAGGTCTCTATCGATTCATCTTAACAGCTCAATGGTTATAGGCTAGGTTTTGTTTTTATAAATTCAAAATGGCGGTACAGACGAAAAAAAAATTACGCACCCTATTGAGTGGCATATCATTGGATAGGTCTTTCAAAATTAAGACGATGTTTTATTGACTATTTTACAGTCAGAAGCTCCGTTTACATATTACACAACCTGAAAGTTGTGTAGGTAGGATCTCTAGCTTTACTGCAACTCTAACATTCATAGACATTTATAGGCCTCATCAAACAGTGTTTATAGATAGGAACTAACAATTAAACACAACTTAAAAGTCAGCAGTACAAGTAAATAAAAAAATAGGTAAGTAACATTAAAAATAGTTTCACATTGGTGAGAAATAATTAATTAGCTCGCTTTGTACGCAGTCGGGTTTTTTGATTTTTTTAAATTAAATTAAATTTTTAATTTTTATAACGCGCACCTGTAAATCTTAATCTATTTTCCTGCCTCAAAATTTCTCGTTAAACGTCGGAATATACAGTATATGGATATTTATTTATTATTTATTTATTTATTTATTCCGTAAAATGATTTTTGATCTAAACTAGTGTATTTTCGGTAAATATTTTTACTTTTGAACAACCTTTATCAACTGATCCAATGATAAAAGGAACCTAAACACGATCACAATAGAGCCGAATGCTCGAAATATAATATCGTAAATAGCTTTTTTCTCTTAATCGAGAACAAGCTTTTCTGATGAAAGCAAGAGTGCGGAGATAATAAACAACTCAAGTAGGTATTGGAAGCTTTTATCATTAAATAAATGCTTTTTTAACATCATGAACTCTAGATTTAAAGGAAGTAGATAACATTATATGTGCAATACTTTTTGAAGAGTGCCAAGATTTATGTACACTGTTCTATAACGTCCTTTATTCTAGAATTTTTTTTCTTTGCTGTATAGGTTAAAAACGTTTTTTGATTAAATCTTTCTCTAAACAAATCGCGAAAGCTTCCTTTTTTTATCATGTGAAAAATTTTGGTTTTGGTTTATTTATTAATATATGACGGCTTGAAACTTTCAACATTATGCTTTATCACTAATTTTTTAAGAATTCTAAAAAGTTTTTCTTCAAAGTAGTTGCTTTTATATTAAAGTACATGGTAGAAAAAAAATCTGTTGATCTTACCAAAAAATAATTCCGCCCGTGATAAAACTTTAAAAATACAGAAAATAACCTGTTTTTTTTTTTTTTAGAAATTTTCTATTAATATATGAGAGTCAGATGTTGTATTTACTTGTTAAAAACAGGGTTTTTTTGTAATGTAAACAACAAATAAAATAAAATCAGTTTTTACCAGTCAAATGTGGCAATTATAAGAGATATATCTGAAAATTACAATATTTTCGTCTAAAGTAATCAGTTTTTAATGGCGTCCTGATTATTTTTTAAATTCTGACCGTGTTTTCTAAAAATAAACAGGCCTTTTTCACAGTGAATTAATTTTGTAATTTATTCTATAAAGATATTTACTGCTTTAAATTTCATTCATATTTTTGTCTAATTACAAAAACTAAATGCATAAGCAAAACATACAAGTAATCTGTAAAATAATACCAATAATAATAAAGCAATGAGATTACTTACCCGCGAAATATTTAAGATTTTGTGCGTTTTCAATGGTAAAAAAGCGCAATTTCTCCCCACGGAGCCACAAAAATCCCCTCCGGAGAAAAGTGTCTGAATTTAACACTGATGGAAGCAGAACCTGGCAATAACGGAATCCTGTCTTAAACGTAAAAATTTCATTATCCCTACGGCAAGAATATGATACAATTATACATGCTAAGACGAAATTCTGTTTTTCTGAAAACGGAATTTTCTCCTTGTTACTTGCAATTTTATCTTAGTAGGTTTTATTACATTAAATAAACACAATAATTTTACACAGTAAAACCTGTGAAAACGGAATCGCTTGGGAGTGAAACAAAATTTCATTTTAACAGGTATAATTGTATAGTATTCTTATCATAGGGACAGTGATTTGTTTATTTCTAAAACAGAATTCCATTATAAACACGTTCCGTTTACACTGGATTTGAAGCATATAGTAAAATTTCCAAAAACAGAATTGCTAGAAACATCAAAAAATTCCGTTTAAAACTGGTTTTTGTCAAGGCAAGTATATGTTTAAGGCAGTCCTTTAGAAGAAATTAAATAAAAATTGTTATACATAGCTCCTGTCTCCACTGGTTTTTCTGTATGAAGTTCTATTTAATGCAGTCTACTAATAGCATGATACCAAAAGAAATTTAAATGCATTTTTGTGCAGAATGAAAAATCGGGACATTCGGCGTCCCGCGCACCGGTAGCGTGGGACTGGTCTTCAAGCTATTGAATATCAGGACATTCGGCTTAATTCAGGACACCTGGCAAAACTAGCTGTGAATACAAATTTCGAATGTTTGGCATAACAGATTTCATATGTTCTTTATAACAGAAAATTAATTTACTCAAATACGCTCATATTTGTGAAAATTGCAACACCATGAAGGAATGACGCGATTGAGCTGAAAATTTTGAAAATTGAGAATGCAAACTATAGTATGTTATGCAAATGATTATAATTTCAGAGTCACCACGTATGCGTGGGCTGAGCAGCTCCCTCTGGACTGCTGCTAAAACCGTATAAATAGAGGGCTGTAACGGGACGTTGAAATTTATCTATGGTTATCTGCTAGTGGCAAACGTTAGGTGAGACGTAACAATGCCTCTTCGACGAAGAAAGGATGACACTTCAAAACTGACGGAGTTTTAACGTTTGAAAATCATCGACCTTCGCGAAGAAGGATTTTTCTAGTGATTCGATTCTGGCAGCAGTGGACCGACGAGGATCGGACAACTCGGAAATCAGAGAGTGCACCCAGAACGGCGGCGTCAAGGCTCGATGACAGACACATGGTTCGCATGGCTCTGACGAATCGTAGAGCTTCATCTAGACAGTTGGCAGCACATTCTTTATATGCGTACTGCTAGACTGGTCAACTGCTAGAGGTGTATCACTGTCTGCTTCGTCAATTCGTCGACGTCTACTGCACCTTGGTCTGCGTGAAAGAACTCCTTTTATAGAAGATTCCCCTCACGCAAAACCATCGACGCCATCGGCTGCAATGTGTTCATCAATATAGAAAAGGCATTCAGATTGGCAACAATTCGTTTATTATGACGAATCCCGCTTTAATTTGTGGTACCAAGGTGATCGCATTCGTGTTGGATGCTATGCCGCTGAACGCTACCTTCCGGAGTGCATTATCGAACATCATAGTGGATGAACACCCAGAGTTATGGTCTAGGGTGCGATTGTGCATCATGGACGATCGCAGCTGCTTCGAATTGTGGGTAATCTGAACAGAAACAGGTATATCAGTAAACTGCTTGAGCTTGAAGTCGTTCCTTTCTTTGAAGGCATTCCTGGGGCTATCTTTCAACAAGCTAATGCCCGCTCACATGTTGCAAGGAATGTTCAAGATTTCTTGTCAGCAGAATACATAAAGCTTCTTCCGTGGCCCTGATATGTCGCCAATTGAACATGTGTGGTATTTCGTTGGATGGCGTCTCGCTCATGACCCCCGTCCTACAGTTTCTACAGATGAACTTTGGGTACGCATATAAAGAATGTGGAATGCTCTTCAAAGACGGACATTCAAAATCTGTTTAACTTTATGCCTCCTCCTATAGCAGCACTTATTGCAGCACGTGATGGCTACCAAATACTGAATTCGAACACTTAATATATATATATTGCTTTGAAAATGTAATAATTTTTTTGTACAATTACCAGTTGTTTGTGTGTGAAATTTCATTTAATTCCGATGATTCCTTCAGGGTGTAGCAATTTTCACAAACATGAGTGTAAAAATACACACATGCAAATAAAATGAATGCAATATAAAGATCAAGCTGAAGCATATTTTCAAACTTTTATTTCAGTAGACAACATTGTTACGCATCAAAAGAAATAGCTATTGATTTTTATTATGGACTGATAAACTATCAGAAATTATTGATTTTATTTTTTTGTGCAAGTAATGCTCCAACTTTCGTAGGTTCCTACTATCTAGTCTAAATAATAAAAATTGTCTTGTTAGATGGCAAAAATTATGCGATCAAACAACTTCAGAAAAAAAATGGTAGGAACGTACGAAAATATCATTCAAGCTTCTGATTTTATCCATGACGCTATAAATTAAAAAATCTGATGATATTTATCATGTGTGTAATTGATGAACAATTTTGAAAAATTTTAACGCAGCGCAAAAATGTGCAGATTTTCCTCAAATATACATTTTTAATTTTTTAATCAATTCCAAAATAATTACAAATATTGCATTATTTTGCAGTAAATTTTGGTTGTTATAGATAACAGCTTACAAATATATGCTTCATGTGATTTGTACGATAGAGAGTCAGATGTCATATGGAAAATTTAAGATTAAGAAACTACTATCATATGAAGTTTCAGTATTCAAACTTGTTTACTACCTTTTCTTCATTATTAAAGCTATGTATACTAATTTGCAGATTTTTTCTTTGTTATTTATATGTTTTACTTATATAAGCAACACAGTGTCAATTTAAATTTACGTATTATTTCGTCCCGTATTTACATAGCATAAATAAAACTAATTAGTGAAGTATATAGCTAAAGCATCGTATACTGTTTTATTGAGAATTTTACTAATACTTTAATACAAAGTTATTAAAGCTTTAAATATTCTTTTCAAAATTTCGATGAAATTAGCTGATTATTGTCTATATCCTATTTTAAGTATTTAGCATAAAACAATCTATTGTATTCACTTTCATTAATGCTATCGTAGCGCAAATTATTAGCATTCATGCACTGTCTAAGATAGGGGTCTTCAACTGATATCCCGCAGGTCATGGGTAAACTGTCATGTGATTTCGAATATTAAGAAACATCGAAAAATTTTTTCGAAAACCCTTCTTAAGACAAAACTCTTCATTATTAAAAAAAATAACAAAGAAAACACATAGCTACCAGCCTTCCGTTATTTATATATTTGTTTTTTATTTATTTATTTTTTGTCAAATAAACACACTTTGAAGTGCAATATACAAACAAGTCACATTATTAATATTAAATATTTATACTGAAACAAATGAAATATATTTTTGAGTTCGTTGTTATGCAAAATTTCACACGATACCCCACACGATATACAAACAAAATAATTTTTTTCAAGTAACGTAATTAGCCCCTTTATGTTTTTCCTAAATATATTTCTGAATGGTTAATAATCTATAAATATGTAGGTTAATAGTCTATAAATATGTAGCCTTTACTACTGCAGCTAATTTGAACTTTCCACGTTCCATAGCTTAGGAGTAAAATGGATGTGTCAGACGGACAGACAGACACAGGGTGATCTTATAATGGTTCCATATTTTACTTTTTAAGTATGGAACCTTAAAAATATGAAAATATGTAAGAAACTAATAAAAAGTAAAAGAATCTCATTTTAAATTTATATTTAATTTCTGAAAATTATTTTGTATTTTTTAAATTTACAATCCTTATTTTAGACTCTATGTACTGTAATATTGGATGCTTACCTAATCATAATCGATATAGAAGAATACACATAGACACACACGTACACACACACACACACATATATATATATAGGTCAAACTCGGTTAATACGAGAATAAAGGGAATTATAAAATTTCTTGTATTAGCCGTTGCTCGTACTTGCTCGTAATATCCGTGAAAATATTAAAAATCTAAAAAAAAAAAAAAAAAAAAAAAAAAAAAAAAAAAAAAAAAACGCGTATATAAACGAATTACTACTATTAATTGTTCTAATTATCTCAAATGTAAAATTAAATGAATATTACAATATTCTCCGGAAAGCGCGACTAACATTGGAATAGTATCTGCGGTTTTTCAGCTATTGATTTCTTATATTCTTTTATTTTTGCAGACGCACGAAAAGGCTTGTTAATATAGCAAAGTGTCCGGAATTAAAGAAGAAAAAAATAACGGTTTTTTTTTTCAATGCTCCTTCCTACAGTACTCAGTTATCTACCCTATTAAACCCGAGAGTAGTCGCGACATTTTTTAGAACGTTAGTGGTCGCGCTCGGTCCATTTGCCGCCGTTACCAGCAGGCCGAAAACGAAGGGGAAACTTGCCGGTGTTATCAGATGATCGAAAACGGATAACGTAGGGTGAAAATATTGACTGAACTTTAAAAGATTACAGCAATTATTCATTTTACAACCTTTTACAGCAATTATTTCGCTTAAGTATATATTCAGTTGGCATCTAGATAAATATTTTTAATAACTCTTTCTTCGTTTTGCATAAATACTTAAAAGTAAATGGTAAATGATTTGATTGAATTTCTGATGTTACTATGAATCAATAATTAGTAGGAAAACATTTACTAATATGAATCTAAATTTATGATAGGGGTATTTTTATTTATTTATTTATTTATTTATTTATTTTTTGGAAGGACAGAATCAGAGTCAGGTAGAATTTTTTGATACTCCGGCACTCTATATCCATTTAATAAAATAAAATTAATAAATTTAGCATTAATATATTACACTGACATTAAACTGAACAATTAAACTGAAAATAAAAATGGAACCTATGACATGCAACAGAAAATCAAATACAATACCAATAATTCACCAGCATATTGCGGACGATTAATTCATTTAAAACATATGAAAAACCATCAAATTTGATGCCATAAACAATTAAAGAAAAAAAATATATATATATATATAAACTTTCTGTACAATAATACCATTGCAAAATAAGGAAAATGACCAATAATTATGAAATCACAAATAGCACATAAACCAAATATTATTAAAAATGTATAATTATATATATATATATATATATATATATATGTGTGTGTGTGTGTGTGTGTGTGTGTGTGTGTGTGTGTATATATATAATAAAGAAAAAGGTAAAAAATACTTAACTTCGAAATTATAAATGTAAATGTTGTAACTACGTTTTATTTATTTATTTATTTTTATGGGGTGTCTGTGTGTGTATGAGGGGGGAGAGGAGGGGGGGGGGCTCTCGAGATTTTGTGATTAAATCCATTTTTCAAATGAAAATGCACGATTTGTAGTTTTTCTACTTATTTCAAGGTGGGAGCAGCGCCCTTGAATAAAAACTCTGGATACGAATTTCGCTCATATAAAGTAAATAATAAATAAGTTATTGAAATTATATATTTAATTTAAATACATTTGCAATTGTAAATTTAAATCCTAAGATGGATAAATTATTTTAATTAATAGAATCACTGAAAGGTTCATCTTAATAGGGATGTATTTTACAGAAACTATTTAATTAAAATGAATATTCAATTGTGCATTTCATAATAAGGTATTAATGTTATGATTTATTGTTTTATAATAACGTTCATTAAATTAATAAAAACAATAAGAAAATTTTCTCCGAAATTATAAATATGCAGAAATAATTTAATTTAAATGAATTTCCTCTCATATTCTGGAAAACATTATTCTGAAAAATAGTTTGAACAATTGATGAAGGACAACAAATTTAAATTTGTTAGATACTGTCCCCAAGCCTCTATTGGATTTCAATAATAATTTCTGCGGCATTGTTAAAAAAATGTGTTTTTACTTACAGTATGAAAATTTAAAAATAGATAAATTTTATAAAAAATACTTAAAATATTTTTTTTTAATCGTGGTATAAACATTCACTGAATTATCCAAAAGAGATTTTTATTTGCGTAATTTCTAACCTACATTATAAAATTCTCATTATTTTTCTTATTGCACAAATAAATTATATGTATGTTCTTCGCAAATATACACACTACATTTCTGAGAAGATTGTTTTATCTTTCGAATTTGTTTTATTGTACAAAAACGATACTTTTCAGATTTTGGATATACGGTAATTTTTTTTACTGATTCTCACAAAATTCTCTTCTCTTTTTTTTTTAATGTTTTTGCAGTGTTATTGTCTATTTTCTTTCATTTATATGTTCGGGTAATAAATGGAAAGCAAGTTCTTTCAAATAATGATGATGAATTTCCCTCTTTTTTTCCATATTTAAATAATTATTGATTTGAGAATTTATTCCCGCAATATTTGACAATGAAAAAAAAATGTAAGTGACCATCCATCATTTTTTTGTGCGAACTGACTACACAACTAATATAATAAAACAATTTTAAGTCACATTCTAAAAGTAATAAAAGCACTCTTTGAACGAATTATATAGCAGAAGGAAAGAAAGACGAAATAACAACAGACAGAGAGTCCGTACTTCGAAGAAACCTTCCCCACAGATTTCGCCGAAATGGGAAAGGATGAACACGAGGGGGAAAAATTCAACTAACGTAAGTGGTCGCAACGCGGTCATTTAGACCGATTGAAACTTAAGAATGCGATAAAATGCTAAGAAATAGCAGGAATGACTTGCCATTTTACTACACAAGAGTGTGAACACTCAAGGTCAGCTACACGGAATCTGGCTATCGTAACTTTAACGGGAAATCAGTTACAGGAAGATAACGAATTTCGGGCGGGGAAAAGACCAACGCGCGACTATTAACGGGTTAAAATCCGTGCGCGTACACTGTAAAAAAAAAAAAAAAAACCACTGTAGATTTGCCAGCACAATGTGCTGGCAATTCGGACGCCAGCAGTTTGCGCTGTTAATTTTACGTAACTACTGTTATTTTTTATGTTTATATAGTCAAGAAACCAAAGAAAGCTACAGCACATTCGACTGTGATCGAGTTTGAGCGCGAGATGAACAGTACTTTGTGTTGTAAAAATGTCGTTTTATTTTACAGTGTATCTATGCAACCTCAAAAACTCGGAAACCTTGGGGCGCAGGGCTAAGAAATTTGGCACACGGATTGCTGGTAGGGGGCCCATGAACGATTGGGGCAAAAAATTCGAAAATTTTAAATAGATTTTATGTTTTGTTTTTGACGAATTTTTGCCTTTTTTTATGTCTAACCCGTAATCGCGCGAGTTCTAACCAGATCTAAACGTTTACTGCAATGTGAGATATACATATTACGTACGCCACGCCGCAATGATAAGAAGCTGTAGCTGGTATTACTATTATTCTTTTACCTCGCATGCAAATAATTAGATGTTATTTAATTGCGCTTAATTATTACCTTTTTTAAAAAAATTAAAGAAAAACATTTTATCACATTTATCAACAAAACTTTTTATTCTACTTATTCCCTTATTCCAAAGATATCGTTTTATTGTCTGCTGCCATAGCAACATAGTAAATTAAATTTCATTAAAAAAAATACACGGTAGTAGAAAAATATTTTTCGAAATCGAATAGTTATTGAACATGAAATCCCGTGCGTAGAGCGGCTTAAACAGCTAGTAATTTATTACATTAGGGTGGTATTTGAAATTTTACTATGTCTGATTTCTTTTATTCTTTCAAAACCTCTTTGCGTATTTTCTTTGGTGAGGGGGGGAGGCGAACTTGAAAAGGTTGAAATTCTGGCTTGTAAAATTGATAAATTACTACATTTTAGCAGCCAGTTGTAATACACCGCTGAGAAAGAACAGTGTTCTATAATAAGGGATTTATTTCTGAATTCTACCCTGCTTTTTGCCAAAAATCATATTGAAATTAATAAATGTTTTGTTTCTATTAGCCGTGATCCCGCTTTCGTATCTCGTAAAAAGCGTGAAAGTCTTAATAGAGTTATTAATGGTGAACGATTCTTAATGTACAAGTATCTTGATTTAGCCGTGCTCGTATTAAACGAGTTCAACTGCATTTATACACTAAAACTTTTTGAAATTAATATAACTGTTAAAAAAGAAGGTAATCATATATATATATATATATATATATATATATATGTAACCATTATACAGGGTGTCCGGTCTCAACGGTGTCCAATGGCTAATTCCTAAACCGTTAGTTATAGCCATATAGATCCAATTACAAAAATGTTTTAAATCAGGTAAAGATTTATTTTAAAAGCGATTTGGCTCAATAAAAACATTTCGTAAAAAATTACGAAATTTAAATTTTTATACGGTTCCCCGGTCCCATAAGATATATTTAGTAAAATTTTCCTATTACACTGACAAGTAAAACAAAAAAGTACCATTCATATAACACTAAAATTGAGCGAGTTATGAAACTTTAAAAATGCATGCCTTATGCCACTTTTCTGCTCTGAAAACAAATGAGTTCGGATTGGCTTTAAGGGGTCACATACCAAGTGCTTAAAGTAGTCGACGATCTTATTTCATGAGTATCTGCGCTTTCAAAAAAAATCGTACAAGTATTACGATTAAGTTAACATTTATTAAGTTTCAGATTGACTAAAATAACATATGTTTTATTTTGTCAGGATTTGAGACTGTTCCTTTTATGATTTCTTTTAACAAAAATTATGTTATTTTTATAAGTTTTTATGTTACTTCAACGATCGTATGTATGTTTTTCTAGTTCAAAATTTGTACTCGAACTTTAACTCACTTTTAAATATCCGATCGAGATTACATTTTACTTACTAGCGCAAATCCAATAACAATCTAATGTTATTATGATTTTCGGTGGTTATCATTTATACTTATTTTAGAGGATAACACAAAAATTATTGAATAGATTACCGCCAAGAAGTTTAAGAAAAAGTTTTAGATTAGATAATACAAGACTGCGATTGTTGGTTTTTTTTAACTTATGTATTTTAGCACTGAATCCGAAAATTACATTAATTTTTAACCATCATGTCAGGATATTTCGCTAATCATAAATGTCAAATTGAAAGAATAAAAAAATTCGGATTCTATACAGTAGAGGAGATGGTTGTGTTTTTTAACTTTTGATAATTGAGTTTTACGTACTTTTTAGCACTGAATCTGAAAATGACCTTCATTTTTAACCATCACGTTAGAATTTTTTTGCAAATCGTAAATGTGTAATTTAAAATATAGCGAAAATCTCATACTATAAAACATATGTAAAACTTCTTTTGTTTTATTTTATTTTATTTTATTCAATAATTTATTCGATATTTTTGCTTATCCTGGGATTCTTACAGCTAAATAGCTGAGTAGTCCAATGAGATGAGGGAGGAGATTCAATTTGAACTTTGAACTTTTTAACTTTGAAATTTGCGAAAAATCCTGATGTGATGGTTAAAAATGAAGGTCAATTTCAGATTCAGCGGTACAGAATACATAAGAATCAATTATGAAAATCTAAAAAACATGACATGGCCCAACTTTTGCAAGCTAGTGTAATCTAATAATATTTTAAAATACGTATCATTTTATAAAGAACTGAGGCTGTTAATTTAGCATCATTTTATTTAACAAAAATTCTGTTTTTTCTTTCTTCTTAAATGTTTATTACAAATTGTATATTTTGCATTAATATGTCAGAATGATTAAAGATTTCAAATTTATATTGCAATGTTAATTTTACTCTCAACCATTTTTTAATATATCTGACGAAATTATATTTCGACTAAATTTGTGAATGACCCGCAATTTGCAGCAAAAAATATGCTCCAACTTTAAACAGCTATTACTCGGTCAATTTTAATCGTAGAATAACGGGACTTTTTGTGTATTACTTGTCAGTGTAAACGGAAAATTTTACTAAATATAACTTATAGGACCGGGGGACCGTATAAAAATTTAAATTTCGTAATTTTTTAACAAATGTTTTTATTGACCCAAATCGCCTTTAAAATATTTCTTTACCTGATTTTAAACATTTTTGTAATTGGAACTATATGTCTATGACTAACGGTTTAGGAATTAGCCATTGGACACCGTTGAGACTGGACACCCTGTATAATTACAATTCATCATCTATTTCCATTTACTAAAATTAAATTAATAAATTTAGCTCCAATGCATTACATTGACATTATACAAAATAAAAATGGAACCTATGACTTGTAAGACAAAATCAAGTACAATATCACTAATTCACTAGCACATCGCGGATGATTAATCCATGCAATAACCAATTAAAGACAAAAGATACAAATAACCAGCGAAATAATGCTGAACCATTAAAAGACGTATAATAAACAAATAAAATATAAGAACAATTGGATGGATGTATCAGGAAGCTTATATTGCATTTCTCTTCGTCAGGGGTACATGAAATACAAATATAAGCAACACATATTCGAATTCTGTAAAAGAATCCAGCTATAAGCTAAAAATTGAATACTTTATGTACCCAATCGACTATAATCCCAAAAGTATAGATTTACCATGCCATATAAATTGAATTAAATAAATAATTAATGAATGCAAGATCCGTAATAATGAACAACATGAACAAATTTGGAACATGTAAATTTAAAAACTTACACAGCAAAAAAAAATTCTATGACCATGTCAAAATCGCAAACATCTATCCCTTTTAACACAGCAAAAATCCCGCCTAATTAAATGGTCACCGTTAAATGCGAATCCATACAGTTTCAAATCATCATACCTAGCAAATAATATTAACACTATTATAAATATAATAATTATAATTAGCATAAATAGTCTAAATATAAAAATTATTTTATATGCTAACTAAAGGATCCTGGAGTAATTTATTACTAAAAAGGACAAAAATAAGTAGATGTTTAAAATAAACAGATAATAAATAACATAAATAATATAATAAAATATGGCAACATAATTATTTTAGAACTGAATAAATAATTATTTAGTGCTGCCAATTACCGAAACTTCAAAAAATTAAAAATGTCCATCCGTTTTCACATTCTCAACTAATAGAAGTAGAAATAATTAGTAGTGCTTCCACCTATCGGAGATTACCAAAAATAACTATGTAGAAAAATTGCATATTGCGTATAATAAATCCACATTAATTCACATTAAAACAATACAGCAATTATAATTCTAAATCAACTCAACAGAATATCAGTAATAATAATTTATCACCTATAATGTAATGTTTATAATTATTTTTAATTATATTTCAGTTAAAATTAAGTATTAATAATAATTTTAAATAAATTATAAATATAATAATATAAAAGTATGATTCTATTCATCTCTTAATAAATTTAATTTTATAAATTTTAAATTGTTTCTTTACAGATGGGTGGGGGGGGGGGGGGTATATACAACCAAATTACATCAATTCTGCATGCTGATAAATACATATATCATATACGGTATTAGAGTCCACTATTTGTAAATTATAATATTTTGAAGTAAATTAATAAATGTGATGTAAATTAATATAATATAAATATTTTTATTCAGTACTAAGGACAGCAAATTCATAAGGACCAAAATAAACATAGAAACTCATAAATACAACGTATCATTCCCACCATTTTTTAATATATTTATTAACACTATATTATTATAACACAATTATTCTAATTGGTAAACAAATCATATTAGATGTAAATTTCCAACTGGGCGAAAAATGTCCGCACCAGGATTCGAACCCGGGACCTCCTGGCTGAAGCCGCCAGTGCTCTGCCATCTGAGCTATATCGGATGATTCTGGTCGAACTTTTTCACCCAGCTAACCTTGATGATTACAGCATCTGGTCTGAAACCTGGTTCAGCTCAACAGAATAAATATCAGGTAATGGAACTCCAGAAATCGCTGGATACGAAATTACACTAGATTAATACACTGGCCTCCAAAAGTTAAGGTACAGGGACTGGATGCTTTCGATTGCACACGTTTTGTCGAATATCTACAAAAATTATTGGCGAATTGTTCTTGAACTTCTGGGATGAAAAGAACATGTTTGATTTTATATTTATCCGTGAAGATTTAGTCGGGGGTACAATTAGGGGGCTAATAATAAATTTAATAATAAAATAATATTTGCGATCACCTATGTAACAGGAAAGGCTGGAAATGGTTTGTCACTGTGGTAAATGACTAATTGGGTCCTGTTCAATGTTTGTATGCATTTGTGTAAGCATAGCACTCATATTCGTGAAGATGTTAACGTTTATGTGAAAAAATCAAAAGGTTTTTTGTTTATAGCATACAGAGTTTTCAACCAAATTTAACGCAACTTTCCAAAAACCTGACAAAGAGTAGTAGAAACATTATACTGCAATTAAAACATGAATATATTGAATATTTGATGAGATATGGACATTTTTATGAGATAATTTTTAACTGCGCATGCGCGGAAGATTTCAAAATTTTTATTTCATAATTTGGTAGTAAGCGATTTAGGTCAACTTATATAATAAAAAAGAAAAGTGCCCAGCTAAACTAATGGCAT
The DNA here is from genome assembly GCA_963932465.1 of Maratus speciosus. Taxonomy (NCBI): domain Eukaryota; kingdom Metazoa; phylum Arthropoda; class Arachnida; order Araneae; family Salticidae; genus Maratus; species Maratus speciosus. The sequence continues at coordinate 524,879,432 of OZ010796.1, read as the reverse complement.
TGAGCTCACAGGCTATTCACACTAATTGTATATTATACACTTATTTTAAAGAATAATGCCCCTCAAAAAAAATATATATATATAAGTGAAGGGGGATTAGCCCCCGTTTCCCCCTTTATACTTAACCAATGAACCTCCAAATCTAATCATGGAAGCTCCTTAACATAATAAACCGGTATACCGAATTCGGAGCAAATCGAATAATTCTGCATGAAAAACATGTTTATCTAAATTAAGGAGGGTGGACTAACACCCCCTTTCCCCCTTTAGACTTAACCAATGAACCCCCAAAATTTATCAGGGAAGCTCCTTAACCAGGGTTCGTACGGGTACCGTTATTTTCAAGGGCAAATATCAGTATTTTTGTATAGAAAAATAAATCTAGTTTAAACACGCAAATTTTCACCTTATTTAAGAAGAGATTTTCTATAAGAAAATACTGGTACCGAAGAATTTCTTAGTTTGGAAATTCAGGGACACGTACGGACCCTGCTTAACATAATAAACCGGTATACCAAATTCGGAGTAAATCGAATAATTCTGCATGAAAAACCCATTTATCCGAATTAAGGGGGGCGGACTAACACCCCTTTTCCCCCTTTATCCTTAACCAATGAACCCCCAAAACTAATCAGGGATGTTCCTTAACATAATAAAGCGGTATACCAAATTCGGAGCAAATCGAATGATTCTGCATGAAAAACCCACTTTTCTGAATTAAGGGGGGGGGGGGACTAACCCCGTTTTTCCCCCTTTATCCTTAACCAATGAACCCCCAAAACTAATCAGGGATGTTCCTGAACATAATAAACCGGTATACCTAATTCGGAGCAAATCGAATGATTTTGCATGAAAAACCCATTTTTCTGAATTAGGGGGGGGGGGGTGGACTAACCCCGTTTCCCCCCTTTATCCTTAACCAATGAACTCCCAAAACTAATCAGGGAAGCGCCTTATCACAATGAACCTAGGAAAAAATTTTGAAGCAAATCGGATGTTTCTATCATGAGTTATCGCGTTACGTACATACGTACGTACGTACATACATACATACATACATACATACATACATACATACATACATACAGAGCGGGCGGGCACATTAGCTCTCAGGCTCTGATAGCCTGTGAGCTAATAATAAAAAAGAAAAGTGCCCAGCTAAACTAATGGCATTGAGCTCACAGGCTATTCACACTAATTGTATATTATACACTTATTTTAAAGAATAATGCCCCTCAAAAAAAAATATATATATATAAGTGAAGGGGGATTAGCCCCCGTTTCCCCCTTTATACTTAACCAATGAACCTCCAAATCTAATCATGGAAGCTCCTTAACATAATAAACCGGTATACCGAATTCGGAGCAAATCGAATAATTCTGCATGAAAAACATGTTTATCTAAATTAAGGAGGGTGGACTAACACCCCCTTTCCCCCTTTAGACTTAACCAATGAACCCCCAAAATTTATCAGGGAAGCTCCTTAACCAGGGTTCGTACGGGTACCGTTATTTTCAAGGGCAAATATCAGTATTTTTGTATAGAAAAATAAATCTAGTTTAAACACGCAAATTTTCACCTTATTTAAGAAGAGATTTTCTATAAGAAAATACTGGTACCGAAGAATTTCTTAGTTTGGAAATTCAGGGACACGTACGGACCCTGCTTAACATAATAAACCGGTATACCAAATTCGGAGCAAATCGAATAATTCTGCATGAAAAACCCATTTATCCGAATTAAGGGGGGCGGACTAACACCCCTTTTCCCCCTTTATCCTTAACCAATGAACCCCCAAAACTAATCAGGGATGTTCCTTAACATAATAAAGCGGTATACCAAATTCGGAGCAAATCGAATGATTCTGCATGAAAAACCCACTTTTCTGAATTAAGGGGGGGGGGGGACTAACCCCGTTTTTCCCCCTTTATCCTTAACCAATGAACCCCCAAAACTAATCATGGATGTTCCTGAACATAATAAACCGGTATACCTAATTCGGAGCAAATCGAATGATTTTTCATGAAAAACCCATTTTTCTGAATTAGGGGGGGGGGGGGGGTGGACTAACCCCGTTTCCCCCCTTTATCCTTAACCAATGAACTCCCAAAACTAATCAGGGAAGCGCCTTATCACAATGAACCTAGGAAAAAATTTTGAAGCAAATCGGATGTTTCTATCATGAGTTATCGCGTTACGTACATACGTACGTACGTACATACATACATACATACATACATACATACATACATACATACATACATACAGAGCGGGCGGGCACATTAGCTCTCAGGCTTTGATAGCCTGTGAGCTAAAAAGTCCAGTCAAATATCGCGAAAATTCAGAAAGATAGGGTCGATATAGTGAGTTGCTTCCTAAAAATAGCTTTATTATAAGGGATTTTCCACAACTTTTCAATCAGCTCGCTATATCTTTCTAGGTTTTCACAATATTTGATTGAACGGAGGGAATGAGAAATGAGAGGAGGCAATAAATCTCAGGTAATGGAACTCCAGAAATGGGAGGAGGATTTTCTGGAGTTCCATTACCTGAGATTTATTCTGTTGAGTTGAACCAGGTTTCAGACCAGATGCTGAAATCATCAAGGTTAGCTGGGTGAAAAAGTTCGACCAGAATCGTCCGGGATAGCTCAGATGGCAGAGCACTGGCGGCTTCAGCCAGGAGGTCCCGGGTTCGAATCCTGGTCCAGACATTTTTCGCCCAGTTGGAAATTTACATCTAATATGATTTGTTTACCAATTAGAATAATTGTGTTATATTAATATAGTGTAATTTCGTATCCATCGATTTCTGGAGTTCCATTACCTGATATTTATTCTGTTGAGCTGATCGAGGTTTCAGACCAGATGCTGTACTCATCAAGGTTAGCTGGGTGAAAAAGTTCGACCAGAATCGTCCGGGATAGCTCAGATGGCAGAGCACTGGCGGCTTCAGCAAGGAGGTCCCGGGTTCGAATCCTGGTCCGGACATTTTTCGCTCAGTTAGAAATTTACATCTAATATATTTATTAAGGGGGTCCGGGACACATTTTCAAAATTTTTTTATTTATTGAGTTAAAATTTTGAATTTTTTTGTGATGGTTAACCATATCATTTGTAAACAAAATCAAATGATAAAACTTCTCATAGCTTTTAAAAAAAAATTTAAAATTTAAAATTTATGAAAAAAGTGGTATAACTTAAAATCGTTATAACTCGAAATATTATTTGTAGAATTTAAATTGTTTTTCATTTAAATAAACAGAAATAAATATATTTTAATTTAGAGCCAGCATTTAAAAAAATATTAATTAAAAAAAAATTAAAAATATTTAACGAAAAAATTACAAAAAAGTGGTGCAAGTTAAAAAAAAATCATATTTTCAAAAGTAAATATTTTTTACAAATATGCTGGCTCAAAAGTAAAGTAAAATAATTGAAAAAGATATGTTCCGAGTTTCAACCCTGTATCTTTAACGGTTCTCGAGTTATAAGAATTTAAATAAGAGAAATGGTGAAAAAACCTATCATGAAGAAAAACGCAATTTCATAAGAACTCGTTTCCTTGACAACCATAGCTTGAAAGGCAGATTTTGAAAACAAACCAAAACGAAAAAATTAATATTTCCTGTTCTAATTAAGATAGAAACATGATTTAAACATCATTTTAAGCAAAAAGCGGCAGAGAAATTTTTAATCCAATAAAAAAAAAATGAAAATTTGAAGATTTTTGTGTCCCGGACCCCCTTAAATCAACATTTGCGTATAAATTATTCAGACAACTCCTCCCTCCTCCATAATTTAACATCTACCAACCCAGCCAACCTATTTAATTTTTTTAAATATATTTTGTATTTTTATTTTTATTTTTGTTATTTTTAGTTTTTTAAATTTTTTATATATTTTTTTTTAATACGTAAAATGTTAATAGTAACTTACAAGAAACATTCCTACTATCCATTGTTTAGATCATTTATTAACTAATTGCAGATTAAGGAATGTATGAATTTCTTAGGAAAACCATGATTTATTGCATCAAATATTAATTGTTTAATGTTTTTATTTATAAGATGTGAGGAACATAAACTCTTGATTCCATACAAATGATTAAGTAATATATTACGGTAAACTGAAATATGTAGACAGGATTTAAAATGAGTAAATGTATTAACTTTGAGTTGAAAGTCTTTACGTTTGTCATAAAGATCAGTAATAATTTTGTTTTGTACGATTTTGATTTTTAGATCTAAACAGTTAATAGTATTATTTGTTAAAAGGTTTTCTATCAATTCTAAATTAGTTGGATAATCAACTGGAAATTGAGAAATATTTGATTGGTTAGTGTCAATTAAAATTATATCACCAATGTAACGATACAATAGTATATTAGCATTGCAAAAATTACGTTCATATTGATATAAATATAAATCAGACATCAAATTGGATATAGATCCGCCTTGTAAGACTCCTACTATTTGTAGATAAATAATATTATCTTCTAAGTTATTGTGTATTATGAAATTAGTTAAAGTGAGAAAATATTTTATATCCATATATGTAGGAAGAATTGAATTTATTTTTAAAAATATATAACCATTATATTATATTACAATTCATCACCTTTTTTTAACAATAAAAATTAATAAATTGAGTATCAATACATTACACTGACATTATACATAATAAAGCTGGATCAACTGCATTAGTAATTTAACGAATAATTAACACGTTCACGCCGGCGCGGTGGGTCACACTCGATTGTCTCAGAGTTGTCAAGTCTTCGGCTTTTTGCACACCACTGTTTTTTTAGAGAAAATGTTGTTCCTTTAAATCGCCCAATTGTTCTAATTAAATAAAACAACATTTTCTGTATTAAAATACTGGTATCCAAAATGCCGTCGACTTGGTAGCTCTGAGACAGTCGAGTGTGACCCACCGCGCCGGCGTGAACGTGTTAATGAATTGTTTCTACTTTAATAAACCAATATCCTAATCACCAATATATGAAGTATTAAAAATTAAAAATTTCAAAATTGACGAACGGAAAATCAACAGGAAAGTGAAATCATATAAAGAACAAGTAAGTAATGAAATATATGTAGGAAATCATAAATATTTGAAATATTTTGTAAAACAATTTGTAACTAAAACAATTTAACCAATAAAATAAGACCTGAAATAATGAATTGTCAGCATCAACAATATATATATATATATGTGTGTGTGTGTGTCTGTGTGTGTACAGGATGTCCCAAAAGTCCCTGGCGATTAAAACTCAGTATAAATTCAAGTAATTGTCTTTTAGGAGAGCGGTTTGGACTAAAATGCTTCTCATGATGAAAGGTTTTCTTCGAGCGAATAAAAAAATTAGTTCAAAACTTCGTCAGTAGATGGCGCTGTACCTTAAATTATCAGAAAGAAGCAACAAATACTCAAGATAATCAGTTACAGATCATTTTATAATATGAGAAACAGTTACAGAGCAGTAATTTGTGTAGTCCATTACCATAGTTCAATGTATGCACCCTTTGTAGCTCGAGCTACATCCAAGTGGAAATCCAGTTCAATCCACGTGTACGGTAGCATTGATTGCGGAATTGACTGGATTACATGCGTGATTCTGGTCTTCAGTATTTCAATGTCAGCCATAGCTGAAGCATACAGTTTGTCCTTCACATAACTCCACAAGAAAAATCAAAGCAGGAATCCAAACATACGGAGAATGTGCGCCATCTATGATCGAAGTTTGGAACTAATTTTTTTCATTTGCTTGCAGAAAACGTTTTACCGTGAGAAGCATTTTAGTCCAAACCGCACTCCTGTATGACAATTACTTGACGTTATATCGAATTTTAAAGTGTGTCAGGGACTTTTGGGGTACCCTGTATATACGCCTCTATGTTTCGCTTTCATTCGCCTTATGGAATTAAATTCGACAACTGGAAAAAACGTTTTTTTTTTTTTTTTTTAATATTTTATTAACCATAGCAGAACTTTATTTAAAAATTAAATTAAGTATAACACTTAATCTAAACAGGATATTAAGATGTTTAATATTATTGACGTACGTTCATAATTTCAAGTTTAAAAATTCAACGAAATATAGTTCCTCCAGATAGAATATTAAGAAGTTTTATATAATAATATTGATGCAGGTGTGTATAGTTTGGAAATTGACGCTGTTTAAGCCGATTACTTGTTGTTATAAGCGCAAATATTAAATAGTAACTTTAATACTAACTTTCATTAATGATGAAATTTAATCACTCAGAAATTCATTTTGGAATAAACGACATTTAATCTCTATATACTTGATTTATATGCAAACATATATTTGCAAAGAAATGAAAGGAATTAATTTGTTGTAATACAGAATCATTTAGTGTTTGTCAATAAGTACAACAATATTTCAGAAGTATGCACATAGATTTTTCATCATATTTGTGTGCATATTTATTTTGGAAATAATACTCAATGAACTGATTCGATATTTTTTTTATAATTTCAAATCGTTAAAATGTGATCTTGACCTGGTTAAAGAAAATTACGTATTTTTAAAAACGTAACAACTACATTCATACATTCTACGCATATTTCGAGCTACAAATTTTTAAGAAAGGACCTAACATGCAGAAAATATATTGGCAAAAGACCAACTGACATACAAAAACACAAAATGCTTTTTTAGCCTCAAAACATGTCTTCCTAAACTATTTATCAAGGTCCATTACCGTCCATTTTATTTTATTTGAAGACATTTTGCCCACTTCTGCGTCTAGAATTATTTCTTACATACATTTTTTGAAAAAAAATTCTTATTGATAGACTTAATTAACGAGAATATTTACTCAATATAAAGAGAAATCTTGTTGTTCTTGAAGTAAGCATATTGGTTTTATTATATGTAATAATCTGAGGTAAATGATATATTAGAAACATTGTTTCGCTAGTTATTGTCTAAAAGCGTGCACATAAATATGTAATTTAACCTATGGAAAAACATAATAAATCTGGTACACCTTAAGATTTGATGCTCAGTCGTGAATAGCGTTAGAACTGAAAAATAAAATCCACTCGTCGTAAAGGACAAAGTGAACATTAGAACCTCTTTGGCCGTAGACATCATGACTACTCTGAGGACAAGACGCATTAACTTACTAGTCAAAAACTAAAAGAGGACATTTAAGAAATACAGTTTAATTTGTGGCAAAATATAATAAAATTGGGGCATCTTAATGACTGATGTTTGGTTATAAGCAGCGTTAGAGCTTAAAAATAAAAATAACTATCATCATAAGGACTAGGGAGTATGGGAATCTATTGTGACTCTGACATCATGACTGCTAAGCACGTTAAACGCATTATTTTTTTGCACATCACTAATAGAGAACATCTAAAAAGTACTGTTTAAACAACGTCAAAAAACAATAATAGCTGCACAAGTTAACGATTGATACCTATATACAAGAAATTTTAAAACTGAAAAATTATAATGTCTGTTTCTCAAACATCATCACTAGTTCGCGAACTATATTTGGTAAATTTAATACGAATGCTGTTCCTCACCTTTTCTAAAAAGGATTTTTTTTCTCTTTCTCTATCTGAGCCTGCATTCATTATATTAAAAATAAAGAGTTTCGAACTTAAACATACAAACATTCAAAGATTAAAGTGAAAGATTCAAAAAATATTACCAAATCCGTGACGGCTGGGTAACCAGGCACAGGTAGATTTCAAAGTTAAGTACTAATTCCACCACCAAAAACTAAATCAAGATTAGATATAAACCCAGTTTAACAATTATCTGGCCGCTTTCGACGAGTTTTTAGTTTCATTTTCTGTAAGAGTTGGTTTTATCAGAATGATGGTAATAAGATTTTTTTTCTGCATTACCCCTCCACCTCGCTACATACCCCTCCCTCCTCTTTTTTTGCTTTTATTTGTTTATTTTCTTGCTATTAGACTTCGTCCTATCAAAAACTTGTAGATAATATTAAGAAGATTTATAATAAATTTAAGCGGACTTGATATTTTGTGAATTGTCGAAGTTATGAATATTTTTCTTCTACAACCCTCCCCCCCTCCCTTTTTTTTCGTTTTTAATTTTTTTTTTTCTGTAAGAATTGTTCCTATCAAAAACTTTTCAGTATAAAAATTGTAGATAGCATTAAGAATATCTATAATAAATTTAAGTGGATTTGATATCTTGAGGATTGACGAAGTTATGAATTTTTTTTATTCGTAAAACCCTATTTTTTTCGCCTCTTGAGTCCATTTTTAATGATATCAAAAATCTGACATACTTAAATTTTTGACGCTTTTCCTAGAAGTAATAATAACTTTAAACTAATTCGATATGTGTCTTAATTAAGAAGTTATGGTGTTTTTTTCTCTTTTAACAAAACCCCTGCCCATTTCCACCCCCTCCTTCTGATTTTGCCCATTAATGACCATGACTGAGATATTCTACCCCTTGATTTTATGTATCAGTTTGGAATAGATTTGTTCAGAATTATGGAAGTCATCGAGTCTGTAAAAAAGTTATATATATATATATATATATATATATATATATATATATATATGGTGGCTGTCAAAAGTTTCCGGCCAGTTAGTTATTTTTATTTGCTTGCCAGAATTTTCAACCGAAGAAAAAGAGCAAACCCTCCAAAAGTTAGGAATATGCAAATGGCCTCTGACCACGTGATCATTTTCATTTGATACTGGAGACACTTTATGCAAAGGGAAGGAATTCGAAATTCCAGTGGGCAAAAGTTTCCGGCCATTCGTCATTCGTTGGTTTTTTACATCGGTAAAGTGTCTTTTTGGCCCTGTTTGAGAATTAATCAACGTGAATAACGTAGCTGAAATTAAAAAATGAAAAGTTCAACAATTATTGTTCGTAAACTATTGATTTGTTTGTCGCTAAAGGGCCAATATTCTCGTGAAATTGCGGCAAAGCTATCGATCGGAAAATCTACTGTGAACGACAGTTAAAAAAAATATAAAGATGGCCATGGCCTTAAGGATTTGCCACGGTCCGGGAGACCCTGGAAAAATGATTATTCGTATGGACAGAATTATCAGGAGAGAAGCAGTTGATGCCCCGCATAAAAACGCCGCTGCAATACCCCGTGATTTACGGAGTGAAAATATTGCTGAAATAAGTCGGTCTACCGAGTCAAGACGCTTACGGTACGTGGGACTTTACGAAAGAATCGGTGTAAAAAAACCTTTCGTAAGTAAAAAAAAAATCAGAGGGCCCGATTGGCGTTTGACAAGGAACACAAAGACTGGTCAAGTGAAAACTGGAAATAAGTACTATTTCTCGATGAATCGAAGTTCATTCTCTTTGGGAGTGATGGCAGACACTACGTCAGACGATCTAAAAGCAAAAGATATGATTCGAGATATGTTATTTCTACAATGAAGCATGGCGGAGGATACGTTATGCTGTTGGGAGCATTTTCTGGAAAAGGTGTCGGTCCGTTAGTTGAAATCTGCGGCAAGATGAATGGTGCAATGTATAAGGAGATCTTGCAAGATCATTTGCTACCTTACTGGAAGGAAAATTGTGGTCACAGCTATTTGTTTCAGCATGATAAAGGCCCAAAGCATACATGCAAGCTCGTCAAGCAGTGGCTTTCGTGCAAAAAAATTCCGTATTTGAAATGGCCAGCCCAATCACCCGATCTGAATCCAATAGAAAATCTTTGGAACTAACTTGACAAACGTGTGCGGGCTTATCAATATTCCAATTCAGCAGAATTTTGACAAAAATTGCAAGAAGACTGGAAAAAACTTACCATAGACAATTTGCAACCATTCATTGAATCCATGCCACGTCGCTGCGCCGCAGTACTTATTGCTTAAGGTATGACGACAAGATGCTAATTGTAAATGTTGTTGTTCAATGTTATTTTCTATTTATAACACCAATTTTTTCCAAAATTTCCAAGATGGCCGGAAACTTTTGAAAACATGCGTTTTTCTTTGCAATTAGTTTTGTCAGTTAAATTTATTGATTTTTTTTTTTGTTATTCCATAAATAAACTCACAACTATTATATCAGTAAAATAGGTAAGTATCACTTTGAGATTCCTCTTAATATGGGTTTACTTACAAATTAACCAAACATTTTATGCTGGCGGGAAACTTTTGACCGCCACTGTATATATATACATATAAGGTTTTTTCCTGGGGGTATTTTTGGGTTTTAGGGGTCATGATCGATGTAGAACTTTTTTCTAGGAATTCCAACATAGAGGAGAATGTAATAGGTAGTGCTTCTTGCGAAATCTATCTAAAAAAGCAAATATTAAATATCTAGAAATGTATTGATGGATTGGACTGCAAAATTTTGATTGTGTCTTTCCTTGATATAATTCCTTTTTGAATCGTGGTTAATTGTAAGGATAGAAAATTTCTGAAGGGATTAGAGGAGATAATGAGTGGTAAAGGGTGAAAAGTAATGTTGTTATTACACTTGTCTATTATTGTGTAACTTCTAGCTTGTGCTATGAGTGTTGCTCGTGACTGTTATTCTAATTTTACAATTTACACAAAAGGGTATATTTTCTAAAGCATTGAAAGAGCTTTATATTGTTCGTGTAATTGTATTTTTTTAATGATTTGTACAAATCACGAAGTAAATTTAATATCGGAGATTTATTAAATTATGAATTAACAAAAGGGTGCAACCGTAACTTTTACTAATATCGGAAGTAGAACTAATATTCTGTTTTTCTAAAAATCTTAAAAATCCTTCTCTATTCTTTCTTTAATATATAATCAATATTTCTCTTACTTTATGGATTCTTCTAATGGAATCATTCCTTAGTTAGAAATGCTTACCATCAATGTACTCGTAACTTAAAATACATCATACTTAGAGAAATTCTAGCATTAAACTCTATGATAAAATTATTACTAATAGAGCAGTTACATAATGTATTTAATTTTTGGAAGAAAAAGAAAATGGTATAAAAGAATAGAGAGTTTTAACATCAATAATATGTTCACGAATCATTTGTTTTATGCAACATGACCTAATTTGAATAATCCTCATGTAAACCAATAAAAACGACCACGAAAAATGCAACAACATAGACAAGCTTCTTTTACTTTATTGTTTTTCCCTTTCATTTCTATATTTAAAAAGCTAGTTGTCAAAGAATACTTTCAATAGATCCTCACACGTTTACTTGTAACTTGAAACTTATAATACTTTGAGAAGCTGTAGTATTATCTCTAAGAAGATTACTAATAGAGCAACTGCATAATATATTCAGTTTTTGGAAGAAATGGATGATTAATTTGAAAGAACAAAAAGTTTTAACATCAGTAATATGTCTAAGGATCATTTGTTTCATCCAAAAGGGCCTAATCTAAAAAACTCCATTTAAAACAATAAAAACGACCATGAAAAATGCAGCAATATAATTTTTTTTTTTCAAATTCATTGATTTTTAATTTAATTTCTATTTTATATGTGGAGATATAAGCTTAAAAACTTATAAAAAAAATTCAAAATCGCGTTTTCTCTATCAATCTATTCTAGTAGTATACTTGCACTGAAAAAAACACTACAATCTCCAAAAAACTAGTTTTACCCTGTATTTCAGGCATTGTAAAATCCTGGTTTACAATGAAAACCAATGAACACATATAGGTTATTCGCGATTTCCGAAAATTCGACTTTCTGGATGAGGTGAGTTTTGAAACTCACGCCCTCAGATGTTAATTGTCAACGAATACTTTCAATAGGTCATCAAGCGTTCAACTTTAACTTGAGACGTATCATAGAATGGAAAACTATATCTTTAAAATAAGAAGATCATCAGCAGAGCAGGTACATAACGCATTTAACTTTTAGGAGAAAAACAAGATGTAGCATGAAAAAGTAAGCAGTGGTTATAACAGCAATGTGTTTGAAGACCATCTGTTGCTAGTGAAAGGTAAGATAAAATATGAATAGTCTCCATGTGAACCGATAAAAATAACCACGAAAAATACCACAACAAACACAAGATTACTTTAGTTCATTCCCTTTGCCTCTCAACTCTACATTAAAAATGCGAATTGAAAAATAAAACTTTCAATAGATAATCAAGTGTTATAAGCATAAATCAAACACTTTGTGCGAATATTGATACATAAGCTAAAATCTTTAACAACGGTTTGACGCACAAATACGTACAAACACGACACAAAAAATTACATACGATCGTTTGGAGGATTCACAGATCCCCTTCCTCATTGCAAGAGTAAAAAAAGAAGAATCGGGCTATAACCGAGGGGCTCTTCGAACTCATTTTAATTCTTTTTTTTTTCTTTCCTCGCACTGAGGAAGGAAGGGGATCTGGGAATCCCCGAAACGATCGTATGTACATAATGAAGGGAACGAATATTTTTTTCCAACTGGATTAAATCATATTCAAGGCTGGAGTAGCACAGTTGACGTTTATTACAACAGAGCGAAAAATGTTCAGGCCAGGAATCGAACCTGGATACTTGGCGTGCCGTGCCAATGCCTTACCTGTTAGGCTATCCGGTCGATACCTGGCTCACATAATTCACTCTTATTTGTTGTACCTTAATGCGAACTGCAGCGCTAGTTTCATTCATCCGAGCTATAACTATAGCATTTACATGATGAAAGTGTGTCTTAACACGGAAACTCCTGTATACCATGTAATTAGGTCCCTTCATTATGATCTAATTACATGGTATACGGGAGTTTCCGTGTTAAGACACACTTTCATCATGTAAATGCTATAGTTATAGCTCGGATGAATGAAACTAGCGCTGCAGTTCGCAGCCAGGTCCAACAAATAAGAGTGAATTATGTCAGCCAGGTATCGTCCGGATAGCATAACAGATAAGGCATTGGCACGGCACGCCAAGTATCCAGGTTCGATTTCTGGTCTGGACATTTTTCGCTCTGTTGTAATAAACGTCAACTGTGCTACTCCAGCCTTGAATACGATCGTATGTAATTTTTTGTGTCGTGTTTGTACGTATTTGTGCGTTAAATCGTTGTTAAAGATTTTAACTTATGTATAATCAAGTGTTGACTTCTAACTTCGTAATGCATACATTTTTATTTGAAAAGTTTACAGTATATTCCAGACTATATGTCCGCAAGACATAAAATACAGAATAGCAATATTAGCGATCACTTAGACTCTTAGATATTACATTCAAATAACTACACTTTAAAAAATAATAATATAGTTTGAAATAAAAAAATAAAGATGGTTAAAAGCATCATATTGGAAACATTTCTGTATAATTTATTGAAGTATATTTCTAAAGCTTCGTTACCAAAAGTTAATTATCACTGCTACTTAAAAAAAAAAAAAAAATGCCTGTCTTAAACGTTCTGGGAACTACTGATTTAAATGATGGTTAATTAGTTTGTTTATGATTCATTAATTTTTTAAACACCACCAACAAAATATTTAAGAAAATAAATAAATTCTTTATTTTAACGGACTTTTTTTCAATCCTTGGATCTTGTCTTTTAAATTACAAATGGTTTCGGTTTTCTAATCCACACAGTTTGAGAATAGGCGTAAATTCTATATGAGTTTAATGATTGGGAACGAAAATCACAAAAAGAACAGTTGAAGTAGTAAAATAAGACGAAAATAACTGTTAACTGACATACAAAGCTGAAAGTGCTCGTCCCAGATAGATCACCAAAGTAAAACCAGCGTCGAGCGCGGTTACTACTTGGGAGAGACAGCTGCGTGGTTGGCGAAATTCGGAAGTTTTTATAGAAATTCTATGTTTATTCTGCGGATATTTTTATAGACGCTCTACAGACATTTCTATTGAACTGTATAATTCTATAGAATTGTATAATTCTTTTTCTACATTTTTTTATAGAATTTTATAGGAAATTTTTGTAAGGGAAGCGCTCGCAAGAAGATATTTTCTTGCTTTTTCACGTAAGGTCATTTCATAGTTTAAAAAAAAAAATATTGTTACCCGAATTCTTTAAAATTTTTATCAATATAAATTATAAATGTAACCGTTTTGTAACCCGTGTAAAATTTTCGTGAAAAAAAAAAAATATTGTTATCTAGTTATAAGAAAACTATGTTTCTTCTCGCTTATTTTTTTTTTTTTTTTTTTTTTTTTTTGACTTCGCATCGGGACTTTTAAACATAACAAAAGTAAACACCTCTTATCCTCGAAACACCATGACATTTTAATCACTTATAAATGTAACTATATATATACTTACTTTTATCTTAGAAAAGAGATCGCCTTCGTGTGGTGCGAAGTGACCTGCAGTCGCCAATTTTTTCCGAAAAGTTTAAAATTCGTATTTTTCAAAATCGATTGCACCGTGAAAGGAGAAGATGATCTCAGCTTTAACTAGGTTTTTTTTCAATCAGTATCTCTGAATTCGAACCCTTGGGGGGCGTCGTCGAAAGGGCGAAAACGTCAACCGCGAAAACGACAACTTTTTAATTTATTTTTTTCAAAAAGGTGACAAGAATATTTTTTTCGATCTTATTACTGCGTTTAAGACGTAAAAGTACGAAATTTAAGAATATGTCTTCTTTCTCCGTATCCCTAACTATTCGGCCGTCGGTTTTTAAGACAACCGACATAAAAAATAAAGCTTTTGGTTCTCCCCTGCTACGTGCTCCGGAAATTAGGAACTGAGCATGCGCGGGGGGCGCCTATCAATTTTCAAATAAAAAGAAATGTAACATATTTCAAATTTTTCAATTATTTGTTCTTAATAGTCCATTTTACTATTTTTTAACGGAAAAAACATTTTAATCCATTTTAAATTAATTTTTTTATAAGAGGGTTAATATAAATAAATAAAATGGTATACTCGGTAATATTTATGCGTTCTTTTGTTGGTGAATAACTCGTAATAACATAAATTTCCTAAATAATAATAGTAAATAAGCTAAAGGAAGAATTTAAGATTTAGTAACATGTGTGTAGGCCTATCCACAGATAAATATCTTGTCATGTAATAGCATGAAATATTTTTAATTAAATGGAGTAAAAAATTTCAGATTCCCTTTCATCTGTGTAAAATTTAAAACAAACAACATCTCCAATTTGATTCCCCAATCTTTATGTTAAAGAGAAGCACATGTTTTACTAATATTCGGCCATCTTTAAACATATGTTTTTAACAGAAGTGTCTTCCGGTAGGTCTTGTTCAGGAATTTTTGCCACAATCATTTTTTGGGGCGAAAAAGCAATATCCTGCAGTCAATATTGTATTACACTGGACTACACTTAAAAAAAAAAAAAAAAAAAAAAAAAAAAAAAAAAAAAAAAAAAAAAAAAAAAAACAGTTGAGGGAATGTGTGCTTTATAAAGCATTTTTGATTCTGAAACAGAAAATGCATTTAAAAATAGTCTATCACATTACGTTTCCTAGTTATATGACTTTAAATACCCTTACTATGTCTTATTTGAAAAAAAAAATAAACGGTTTGTTATTGTAATAAAAACGAATCACCCAAATCAGACTAATAAATAATGAATCAATCACCTGGCAAGAATATACAACGCTTTAATAAATAAGTCATTTCCACGGAACCTGTTTGCCATCCCGTACTTTAGGGCAGGCCGTATACTAAGGCGACTCATGCAACATGTTGTTCGACTTTAAAGAAAACACAGGTCTGAAACAGTTTTCTTCTTTGTTTCGACCTGTTTTTTCTACAAATTGGCACTTCCATGTTGCTTCTGTTGCCTCAGTGTGCGGCCTGTCTGACAGTTCAGCTAAAGCCGTGTTGTGGGAGTTGTGGTTGTGTGAGACAATCCGTGTTAAAATTCTGCGAGTTCCGTAAGTGGCCTATATTGTTTTCATTTACACAGTTTTAGCTAATTTCACTTTGTATAATTTGATAGATAATAAACTCGATCATATCAGTTGTAAATTTCTAAGTGCGTGAAAAATGTCCAGACAAGGATTCGAACTTGGGATCTCTTGGCTGAAGCCGCCAATGCTCTCATGACTGAGCTATCCCGGACAAATCTGGAGTAGATAATTCACCCAGCTAACTTTAATGATCATAGCATCTGATCTGAATCAGCTCAACAGAATCAATCAAAGGTTATAGGTCTCTAGGAAACGCTAATATAAGCTCGATAATTTGGTAAATTTTATACATTTCTAGATTTCATTAAAAAAAAAAAATAAATAAATAAATAAAAAAATGATGCGTGGTGGAGAAAAATGAAAACTTCATTTTGAGATTCCGCGTCAATAAGAAACATAAATTCCGTTATTGTGGTTTCCGCTCCGAAAATTATTTTTCAAATTGTAGAATAATGGTATCAAACCAAAACTCCACCTCTCTTCAGTTACAAGTCTGCATATATTGAGCATAACTTCAGTTTTTTTCTGATATAATGTTTTAACTAAGATATTTAAAAACGATTTTAGGGATCTGAAACCCGTATTAAAATCTTTATAATACTGTACAGATTATGCTCAAGATTCAGGCAACTTTTTATGTAATTAACTTATTACAAAACGATTATAATGATTTGAAATCTTACGCTAATGCATTTGCAAAATGATTCATATAATACTCAAGATAAAACAATGTATTGTCAGAGACCAAAGTGTAAAATATGGCGTGATTTTTGGTGAGTGTGTAATAGGGAATAATTTTAAGCACGCCTGTGCGTTGTATTTGACAAAACATTTTACACATTAACATTACTATAAAGTATTATTGAATTTTATTATTATAACATGTAGAACAAAATTAGAGTAAGATTTTAAATCATTGTAATAGTTTTGGAGTAAATTAATTAGATAAAAAGATATGATAATCTTGAACATAATCTGTACTGTCTTGTACAGATACTTATACAGGTTTGAGATCTCAAAAATCGTTTTTGAATAGTTTAGTAAGTTAACCCCTTAACTTACAAATACGTGTGAGACACATGGTCTTGTATTTGGGTCTAAACTGATTATCATGGGCCTGGCCCGTAGTACAACGGTCGGGCCGAATGTAAATATTACGGGTATGGACCTTGGTACAATGATCGAGCCAAATTTAAATATTACGTGTATGGCCCGTGGTGCGATGGCAAAGTCTAACGGGATTATTAATAAACCTTCCCACATAGCATTTTTAGTTTGCAGAAAATTTGCAAAAGTCTTGCTTTGAAAACCTGCAAAGTTGCGGCAAGCTCAGCATGACAAGACTGAAAGTTCATAACAAGACTGCTGCAAGATAACGCAAACGCCGAAGTCACCACACTTTGAACTTGCAGCTAACTTGTCGTGCAAGTTAAATTCATGCTGTATCAATTTTATTGCAAATTAACGGCAAACATGTAATAAAAAATACTGCAAACTAGTAATATTTCCATGCCACATTGTACTCTGTTTACAACTGTTACACGATAAGCTTGACACCTTCAAAGGGGACCATGGACCTGATCAGATCTATTGATGCATACGCGAAGTTAAGATACATTAATCGTTTTTACCACCATAAACAAGTTAGGAGAATATTTGTACTTTTCAATTCAAGCCTTTTTTTGGCATTTCATAAGTATATCATTTAAAAAAGGCGGTGTAAACCGAATAAAATTTCTGCAATTTCTGCGTATCTGCTGATTGTCCATTCTCTCAACCGAGGGATTTTTTACTTTCTTCACTTTCGTGAATTAAAGACAGTCTTGCTATCAGTTTCACAACAAACTACTCATGCAAGTGACTGATGGTATACCGTACGAGAGATTTGCAGCGAATTTCTCAATTCAAATTAGTCGCGTCAAGATAATATCAGAAAAAATCAAACTTGCTGCTAATGTTCATGCTATCTGGGTTTTGTGGTATATCCACCACAATTATTATCTCAGGTTGCAATTACTTATCAAATATTCCACAAAATTAGACCAGTTGTACCTTACACATGTATTTACATTCCGTAAGTCATGCTCGTGCGAGTTTGGTATAAATTAGGACCGATTTCCGAACCGTGGAATGGATCGGAGGCTGCGCAGTGTAACTTTACGTTTTGAACCCAGGCTCTTGAAACGTAAATCGTAGGTCAAGGAGATAAAAAATTATGTCAGAAAAATTTGAGATACATTAGAGTAAGATTTCAAAACTTTTAAATGCGTCTCTGCTAGTATCGTATCTTTCATAGATCAAATTATTCTCGATAATATTATTTGAAGAAAATTCAGGGACATTATTTTATGCTTATATGAAAGGAAATCTTCAGTAAAACATATTACTTACTATTAACTAATAAATTCTTCTAACAGAAGTATTTACAAATGAGATTTGCTTTAAAAAAAACATTTCATCGATATTTAATGTCTAAAAGTAAATAATTTTAAATATTTGAAATCTTACGCTAAAGTATCTCTAAAATGATTCCTAGAACGTTAAAGAATAAAACAAATTATTGTCATAGCCCACAATCTAAAAACATTGACTTACTTTTTGATTGTTTATGCAAAATATTTCAGCACATTTGCATTGCATTTGAAAAAAAATATATATTAACTTAGTCTCTGATAACACTGCATTTTTACCAGATATAAATATTTTCAAGAATATCGTTAACATAAAAATCAATCACCTAATACAGCTCATATTCAAAATATTAGAAGAATTACTTTTTTTTCACAAACTGGAAATATCGTTTGGTAATTTAACATCTTTTAAGGCAAATATGCAAACGATATTTTTATTAAGAACTTATTGTTGATTAAACTTATTTATTATCTTAAAATTAATATCATTTCTGAAAAGATTAATTGAAAAAAAAATTGTTTTGAACAGTCAAAATATTAGAATATTTATTCAAGTGGTTCAAAATATTAGAATATTTCGCATTACTTCTCCTTTAATTATCACCAATTCATAACTGGTGGCATCATTGATTAAATTCAGACGATTTTATTTAAAATCGGTGTTCTTTTTACAGTTTCTTTGCTTTTTGTCTTAAAATGAGACGTGTGGGTGATATTCCTGAATCTATTAAACTTCGTATAGTTGATTTGTATCGGCACGGTAAAAATCAATGTTATATAGAGAATTATTTACATTGTTCGCAATCAAGCGTTGGTAAAATACTAACACAAAATTCAGTAAACGGTCAAGTGCGAGTATTACTCGCGCACAGAGGGTTCCGTACAATAATATATGAATTAGTAAGTGTATTATTAAAAACATACCTTTGCTAAAAGAATACTAAGACTTTGTAAAAACTATACAACGTAGGGTTGGGTATAGCTGTATAGTATATAGGGTGTAAGGAAAGTCACTTTAACCTGAAAATACTTGCGAACGGAGAGAGCTACAGCTATACAAGTGAGGTAAGGTACAGTAAAGCAACTACGCCCGACCTAATGCAAACGACAGCAGCACCCCTAGTGGCGAGATTTGGAAGATAGCCATTGCAAATCGAAAACGAAAAGAGGTAGAGCAAATTTTCCAATTAGAATGTTTTTGAGCATCAATTAATTAGTACGAAACTACATTTGGTTCACACGGATAAGATAAATCGTGGCCTGCATAACCAAAAATGTCGGAAATCGATGAGCGACGATTCTACTTTGCCTATTCACATTCCGGAAATGTAGCAGTGCACAATTGCAGATTGTGACGTTGTACTGTGCTGCAATGTCTGTAAAGATTCAATTTCCAATGCATTTAAAATTTTAGAATAACCCTTTCAGGACCAGAAGAATTCTTTTCGTAAACTTATGAAATAATTGACTGAAACCAGAATATTCTAACGAATTTCTCTGAAAAGAAAAAACCGCTAATTTGCACTTTCATTACAAAAGCAAAATTTTATTAAAATATTCTTGGTGCCGTTTGTCAGATTTGGAATTAAAATTATGTGGCTAGACCATCTAACCACTGCCCTTAAAAGGGTTAAATCTATGTCGTCGTATTGAAGAGGCTTGCTATAGACGTTCTATGCTGAGAAATGTGAATGCAGAATTACTCTCACGAATACAAACGTGTATCGTGAGCAATGGCGAACTTTTCGAACATACTGAATATTAAATTTTTATCACTGTGAGACAGTTTGTCTTTGTGTGTGTGTGTGTGATGTTATCAAAATGTATTGAGATAAATACGTATTTATAGCATAAATTGTGCGTATTTCTTCATACTTCTGACTATTAAATTCAAACGTTTACACAAAATTGAGTGCATCGATTTCGGACATTTTTGAGTAAACGGGCGAAGATTTACCTTATCCATGTAAACCAAATGTCATATTCTATTAATTAATTGATGCTCTAAAACTTTCTAACTGGAAATTTTGCTCTATCACTTTTCGTTTTCGATTTGTAGTGGCTATCTTCCAAATTTCGCCACTAGGGGGCGCTGCTTTCGTTTTTATTAAATCGGGATTAGTCGCTTTACTATACCGTTACCTCACTTGCATAGCTGTAGCTCTCTCCGTTCACAAGTATTTTCAGGTTAAAGGGACTTTCCTTTGCACCCTGCATACTAGAAAAGTATAAATGGCGATACCATGACAGTTTAAAGATATATGGAACCTAAATAATAGCAAATATAGCTATTCTGTATATTTGTTATTTCATATAGATTTTTAGTTAACCTTTAAAGACATAGTAGGTGTATTGAGAAAGCCTGTTTTCAACTATTTGACGTTTATTGCTTTTATACTGCTACTGGGCATTGCATTACATAAATATATCCTTAAAATTTTTTATCTAAACTTTAAAAGCCGATGGAGCATAGAGTACGCCGTCCCTGTCATTATGTATGTCCAAACCGCCCCTGTCTTTAAGGGTTAATATCTCGGCTAATAACCGACGACTTTTTCCTAAATTTACGATCAACAATGCTTTTATACTTCTGCTACGATAGGTGTCTCCAGCTCTGCTCAACGCTTTTGTTGATATTAAAGAAAATCCTCATCAAAACAAACTAATTATCATTAACTAATGAATTATTTTAACAGAAGCATTTTAAAATGAGATTTGCTTACAAAATTACGAATATTTCAGTCACATTTAACATAACATATAAAAATACATAATTTTAAAGATTTGAAACCTTTCGCTGATCTATTTCTAAAATGGTACTTAGAACTTACAGATTAAAATAAATTTTTGCCCAGTTCATAATATAAATAATTTACGTGTTCATACGTGGGTTATTCGAGATTTCTAGCACACTTGCATTGTATTTGAAAAAAAAAATCTTTTAAATTCGTCTTTGATAATACGTTTTTCTTTGATAAAAATATGTTCAAGAATATTTTTTAAAGAAGAACCAGTCACCTATATTATTTTACGTTTCTATTACAGGATATCCTCACTAAAAGCAAATTAATTCTTATAAACTGATAAATTCTGCTAACAGAAGCATTTTAAATTGCGATTTGCTTAGAAAATTATATCAGTCATGTTTAATCTAACATATAAAAACACATCTGCAATGTATTTCTACGAAAAAGTCTTTTAAATTCGTCCTTGATAATACTGCATCTTTCTTAAATATAAATATTCTCAAGAATATTGTTTACAGAAAAATCAATCACCTATTATTTTAAGTTTCTATTAAAGGAAATCCTCACTAAAAGCAAATTAATTCTTATAAACTGATAAATTCTGCTAACAGAAGCATTTTAAATTGTGATTTGCTTTAAAAAAATATTTCCGTCATATTTAATCTGACATATGAAAGCATACAAAGAGCTTTAAATATCTGATTTAATAGTTTATGTAAATTAAAGAGCTAGATGGATATGCGTTTTAAAATAAACGTCTCTTCAAATTAATCTGCCAAGAACCGAAAAAGCGGATTGCTTTTAAATTTAAATTAGTCTTTCTTGAAATCAAAAAACTTTAAATGAAAACTTAATGAAGCAGCATTCAGATTTATTTGAAATCTGAAAGGGACTACGTCACATTTATTTCTATGCAGCAATAAGATAAAGCTATAAATATAAGTTGCACAGTTCTGGGCAAAGTAAAAATAATGGAGTGATGATGTAACTTGTGTTCTTATTTAACTGTGCTGTCGCATTTCAAATAGAAGGAACAAAAAAGTCATTAAATCTCACAATCACAAAATCCTAAACAATTTTTTAACCCCCTTTATTCAAAAAGTATTCTGGGTTAATTTTTTTCATTTCTAGCAATAATTATTTCCTTGTAGTTAAAATTTTTCTTTTATCTTTCTAAACAATTATTTAACCACCATTATTCATGGAATTTTTTCCGTTATTCATTTAAATTTTTTCACTTCTAATAATATTTTTTATTTGTAGTTAAATGTCTTCCTAATCTTTCTAAAAAAATATTTATCAACCAATAATCACAGCACTTTCTTGATTGTTTACTTGTATTTCTAACAATATAGTTTTATATTTTTCAGAATAAGGCCTTACAATTAAAATTTTTATTTTGCTAATCTATGGAATAAAAAATTTTGTTCTTATATTTTGGGGTTTGCTGGATAAGTTAAGTTGCATTTTATAAGCTATGGTCATATTTTGCACATCGGAACTGAACGGAGTAGGACTTTCATTTAATTTTGGGTTCAGGAACACTATCGCACTTCTCACTATAGCGGGGTAATTCCCGTGTCAGTGTTAAATTCTGGGTTATGTCAAAATCGATTTTTTCGAAACTAAATGCGCGATTTAAAACTGGTTTTAATCCCACATTGTTACTTCTCCGAAATCAGAGACTTAACTTTCCGATTACCGATAAACGTGGCTCAACGCTAGTGTTGCCCGGTCCAGTCTCACAAAAAGCTGGACAGGAAGACAAAAAAAGCAGGACAGCGGCTTTTAAATCGAGCCATAAAAATACTGTATATCTTATTAAACCGGAACCTCTTTATAACGGAATTTTGTCTTCAATGTAAAAATCTCATTGTCCCTACGGTGGGAATACCATATAACTATACCTGCAAAGAGAGAAACCTGGTTAAAACGGAATATTTATCCTGTCTCTTGCATGTTCATCATAGCAGGTTTTATTATACTAAGTAAACAAAACAAACTTATACATTAAAAACTGCAAAATCAGAACCGCTAGAGCCTGAAACAAAATTCCAGATTAGCGGGTGGAATTGTAAATTATTTCTATCGTAGGAACAATGAAATTTTTACATTTAACCCCTTGAAAGACGTTGGGATAAAATATATCCCACCTAATTTAAACAAGATTATCACCAGAAAATTTTAACTAAATTTTATATTTTTAACTTTGGAGGAAAATCGTTAAAAAATTGCTTTTCCTTATTTAAAAATAAAACTTTTCGATTATTCCGGTGAGAGTTCAATATTTAGAGACATTTTTGCTTGCCCCTCAAGGGGTTAAAACAGACTTGCATTATAAACAGGTTCCGTTTACACAAGTTTTACCGAATAAAGTACAATAAAATTTGTAAAAACAGAATCGGTAGGAACCTTCAAATGTTCTGATTTAGACAGGTTTCTGTGTAGACGAGTACTAATCTAAGGTATTCCTTTGGAAGAGCCTATAAAATTTATCCGTTATAGATAGGTTTTGTCTTCACAGGTTTTACTGCATTACGTTCCACTCGGTGCACTAACAAATAGCACTGTACGATAAGAAATTTAAAAGAACTTGTGCATCAATAAAAATCGGCACTTTTAGCGTTCCACGCAGTGATTACGCGGGACAGTTCTTGGAGCCCTTGAAAATCGGGGACACCTGGCAACAATAGTGAACGCATGCATAGTATCTTTTTTCTTTTTAATCGATGACCAGGCCTGCCGATATTATACCTGCCGAGTAGCCCCAGGTGAAAGGGTTTGATACCTGGTATCGGGCGGGTGATCACCTAATCGCCGCGTAGCGGCAATAAACCTGACGAGAGGCCGAGATCGCTATCCTATCGCCAGTGCCTACTACTTAGATGCGAACTTTGTTATGCCAGTTACTTAACATTTATATCTTTTTGTTTCGCACCTGCACATTGCTACTCAAGTTGATCTCGTGACTTAGAACCTTGGTCAGGTGACGAGACCTTCATCTGGGATGGCACTTCCAGATGCATAATTCACAGGTAACTTAGAAGACTTTGCATCCACGACGAATTTTACATACACCAGGCGCGATTAGCGTACATGGCCATGCGTAGTATCTTATAAACAAACTAGGTGTATGCTGCTGCTGACTAATGTTATATGATTTTATCATCTTACCGTAACTAAAATTTAAAGTGGGATAAAGTAAAAAGTTTTGAATGTTTGCCCAGACATATGGTGTGCAACAAAAATATACACTGATTGTTATACATTGCACTATTCTATCAATATCAGACAATACAATTCTTTTATTTGTTTTTCTGAACCCTTTGTCACTAAACAACTCCAGTTTGAAAAATATCTGCTCAGATGTTAGAATATATTATTTTAAGCATGCAAAAATTATTTTAAAATTTTGAAATATAAAATAAGCAATTACTGACTAAAAGGTAATTCTTTTATTTATGCAATAAACAAATAGTTACACACTTCTCATAAATATTATCAATTTTTTATTACAAAATTGTAAAGTATACGAACTTACCTCTTTAAAAAATATATTTTTGGACATCTCCAGCCCTTTTTTAATTTTAGAAAATTTTGCAATAACGATGCAAAATAAGTACTCAAATGATAAATAAAACTTTGGTATGAAAAAAATAGCCGAGTATCGCCGTATTTTGAGAATTCTATCAACAATTTACATTAACTGCTCTGTTGGAAGATAGCAGCAATAAATGAAATTTTCTTTTTAAGCCCAGTGTATAAGTAGCTTTGACTTTTGAGTACGTTACAGATATACAACACGGTGATTCAAAGAGTTAATAATCATACGAATCCGACGGATTTTTACAACTCACCAAGAAAAAAAGCTGATTTTTATTCTATAATGCTTGTGTAGCACAAATATATTTTCTGCTTTTAAAGTTTTTCTCTTAAGTTAAACATTGTTAACAAATGTTTTCATATTACTTAAAAATACATTTTTGTCTTTATACTGCTCTTTCTATTATAGGACTTTACATAGTAAGTAAATTCTAAAAAATATATAACATTTCTTCAAGTAAGCACGCTATCAATTGTTTTACTCTTTAATTATTTATAGTATATTTCATTAATTGCTAAAAGTTGTTAAATAAAATCATAAAAAAGTAAAAAACTATTAATACACTGTCTACATGTTTCGGCATCACCTAAGCCTTTATCAAGACAAATAAGAATATTCTAAAATTGCACGATCTATATGGAATGATCTGAAACACATTCATAACCTTCGCATTCATAGCCTTTCGCGACCCATAGCCTTCAGTGATGTTATTCTTGATTTGTATGGGAAAAACAGACAAACAATAGGGTTTGATGATTAATACAATGTATTTTAAGTAATGCTTAATACAAGTTAGCTACTAGACTATTACATAATGTTGTAAATATATACCACCGAAGAAAATTTTGATTTCTAATTTCAGAGTAGATACTTTGAGATTTTGACGGCTCTTTCAAATCATATATATATACATTAATTATCAATTTAAATTCTGTAATAATGCTTCTACAGATTAATGACATATTAAAACACAATAAATTTAAATATATATATATAACTCCGGTATTTTCTTTTTTACTTGCATTGTACTATTTTGCATCCAATCAATTCACACAAAATATTATGGTTTTTGTTTCTTTTCTTTTTTTTCTGTGCATAATCCACACGCAAAATATAAACAGTTTCTACGCGCAGTATTAATTCTATTGTCTTAGCATTGCTTTTTCTGGCTACGTTTTCATCTGTTTTAATCTTCTTGGGTGGTCTGTGGACAGATAACTTCTGGCACAGTTGCAATATACTTATCTCTGAGCTCCTCTTCTAATTTTATAATATAGACTCTGCTACTATTAGAAACTGTTGAGTCTTTAAAAACTACCCAAGTATTTATTACTTCTAGATCTTGAGCGACTGGATTTTGACTAGGTCATCGACGAGAAGATATTGAACACTGCGGTTCTATCTTCCATATAGTTCAATCTTTCAAATCACTTTGAAGGGATAATTTATATTGTATCTTTCTCTCATATTTTTAATTCTCTCCTTTATTTTGTATTTTCTACAAAACACTTACGAGTTATTGGTTTTTCACGACTTCCTCCAAATTATTTATTTGGCTATTTTCATTCAGCTCAATGTCACTTCATCTGGATTCGGACGATGAGATTTTATGGGAATTTTCACAAACTCTGTTTCCTCATTTATGCCTAAATTATCATCATTATTAGATGTAATTTCGTCGCTAGAATCATTTTCTGAAAGTTCACTTCGCAATTTTAAAATTTCCTCATTCGAAAGACCTACGTTGGGACGCCATCACTATAAATGTGCGAAACTATAATACCACTATAACAGATTTTTTTTTGCCCCGCTCCGTTTGCAACAGACAAAATATTCTTTTTACTTATTTTCTAAGGTACTAAGGTGCAGAAATAACAACATTCTACAACATTGTAACAATAACCTGAAATCAAATAAAAGCTCAGACATTTGCTTTGCAAGAGAATGACAGATGTGTGGTCAACCACCATCTCCACCACACCCTTTGTGAAAAGCAAGTGCGATACATCTCCTTAGATTATTCTTCTGTTATTGAAAAATATAGTGTTAAAAGCCCTGTTGAAATAAAAGAAAAGCCATTACATTTTTCGAGTCAGCTATGACCCAGCACGGTAATTCTAGATATACAGACCTGTAGATAAAAAAGTTTAACCTGCATGTCAACTAATTCGTATTAAGGCATTATACTGAGTCTTTAGGAAAAGTCAAAAAGTTTCAAAGTTTCATTTTGAAAAACAAAAATGTTACGAGCGAAAAATCACGTCTTGTGTCGCAGATGACCCACCTCTGTAATTCTCGTGTTAAAGCAAATGCATTCGAACGATCAAAATTACGACAAATTTACAATTTACAACAAGTTTATTATTTTTTCCTGGATAAGTTTGACATGGGTACCAACAGAACAAAATTTACATTGGGGGCTAGATTTTAAAGCGGGTGTGCCTGTAGTCTGCAGTCTAGGTTTTCTCAAATTCATCCCCAGGCTGAAAGTCCATAGAAATCCTGATTCTTTCCATACGTGCATTTCTGAAAATGGAGATATAGACAATGAGATAGGCTAAACTAAGGAACATATCAAAAAAAAAAATTAAAACATGTCAACATAAAAAGCGCTATACAAGGTTAACGTAATAAAGAGACGGTCTTTTTTTTATCGGGGAAAGGGGATACTTACATTAATTAGAATTTTTTTCTTTTTAATCAGATGAAGTTGTGCCCACCTGAACACGCAAGATAATTTGTAAATATAGTGAAACCTCGACTAGCGATTGTAATTCTCAGCCAAAATGTTCATTAAACGAAACTGATTTCCTATTAAATTAAAATGCAGCGTTGCTTCATTAGAATAAAGCATGCATCCATTAAAAAAAAAGTTCATTTAGCCGAATCAAAGCATATTAGCTAAGTCAGAAAAACAGCTAAAACAATGATTAATAGCTGAGGTATTAATATGAACGTAAAAAAGTAAGAATTAAAAGTAATGTTACACGGGAGATTCAGGAAGGGAGGGAAGGGGAGAGAGGTCAGAATTTCCTGCCACATAAAAATATTTAGTTCATTTTTATCTTAGTGTTTAATTATTTTAAGTCTCTTGTTAACAGCGTATAATTTGAACTGGAGAATACAAATACTGCGTACCAGATCCAACCAGAACTTCATTGTACGTCGTATATTGCTAATTGAAGGAAAAGAAATTATTGGCGAGTAAAATTTTCTGAAAATACCTCTCATAAATGCTTTTGCTCTATTATTTTATTCAAGATATATTATATATATATATATATATATATATATATAATATAGCAGCACTACACTGATTCATTTGATAACATGGAGCAGTTTATTATTAATTCGAAATTATCTATAGAGGGCGCTGGTTATATATAATGGTAGTGTGCTTGGCTATGCTGTATATTTTTGATCCTCTGTCCACCGTCATGTTAAAAACATTTTTAGCAATATGTGCTGGTGATCTCCAATGAATGTATTTGTTATACCTATGCTATGACAGTATGGATTTTAATTTGGTAATTTTTTTTATCTCTATCCTTTTTAATCTTGTTTTATTTTGAACTTAATTGGTGCTCAATGGTTTATTTCTCGGTTTTATGCATGTGGTAGTCTCAAATTCATATTCTTTAGCTAATTTATGGCTAATATGAAGATGAAACCACACATTTTATTTGTGGAATTCCATTATTCCATTACTGTTATTCAATTTCTCCTGTTTTTTACTATATTTTTCGAATCTATGTTAAGTGTGTTGGGGAACTGTATTTTTGTCAATTTGTTAATGTCATTTTATTAATAATTTTATAGTTTTTGTTGGTGGTTGATAATGTTTATTTAATGGCTATACATATTATATATAGTTATATAACATTATCTATATGTTAAAATCTTTCTTTTACTGAAGAAAGAACTGCTTTAAATGTTGCAAATAATTTATGAAACACAAATATGCAGATTGAAGAGACAGATGATATCCTACAGTTGTTTGTACTGCAAAATATTGCGGATCCAGTACTTTCATTTATGAGCTTAACAAGTTCTTTTTTAAATACAAGATAATAAATTACCAATAGCTCCTTTTTATAGCAATAATGATCTCGAAGTAGCAGGAGCGGTCGTCCGAAGTATTAAACGGCCCGGTCCAACCCAATGTCGATGCATTTAACTTATCGAATTTAGGTTCTTACATTTTCAGGTGACATCTTTTGTGGTCGGGTCTGCCGCTTACCGTTCCGGGACAGTGTTGAAAAGGCATAGTGTAGCGGTGTGCACGGGCCCGGGGTTCGCCGAGGCCCCCTACATGGCCCGGCAGAATAAAGACAATTTTTTAACGGGCTTGGCCGGTCATATAAAAAACAAATAAACTGGACGTGCCGACAAAAATATTAAACGGGCCAACCGGAGCAATAAAGAAACTAAGCGAGCCGACCGGTCCGATATAAATATTTAAAGAAGTCGATGAAAAATGAACCATTTTAAATGGATATGACTATTACGATAATAAGTATAAATGTTCTGCAAGAGCCGATGCTAGTTTAACAACATCAGAGCAGAAATATAATATGTTCAGTGTAGATATCGTCATCGGGCAATTACATCGTATCTGAGCCTGGGCCTACTTTATTCAGTAGACTCGGGCCGGGAGGGGAAGACGCTTGCATTTTCTTCTACATAGTCAAGCCGGGCCGAAATTCGGCTTATTTATTCCACCCGGACGAGTTTGGCAGGCAATAGGTTTTCTATAAATAGTAATAACGATAATGCACTTCTGTTAGCGGAATAATTGGAAATATATCTTAATAACTTGCAGAGAAATATTTTCAAAAATCTACTTTTTACTATACAGCTTCAGCCCTTATGATGTTTTAAACCCTATTTTTTCTGTTATTCTAAACTACGTTAATTTTATTTAATGAATCTTTATTCGAATGTTGTAAAGTCTAAGAGTCTAAATAATCATCAATGTTACTACTGTGTATTTTCTGGCTTGGGACACATAGTAATCTAAAAAATATTGTAAAATTCCCTCATGAATATGTAGGCAGCTTGTTCTTTAAAGGAATATTAATTGTTTGATGAGAAAAATCGGAATTTTTCGTGGAATTTGAATCGGACCTGATTTTTTTTATTTTTTCTAAGATCAGTCCGGACCTGTTTTCACTGATTTTTGTACGGGGCGGGCCGTGCAGGGCCGTAAACTGCCAAAATATAAACGGGCTAGCTCGAGCCGAATTTTCAGATTTTAAAGCGGGCCGGACCGAGTCAAGATAGTTTTCATTCAGGCCGGTCCGGGTCCGGAAGTTCCGACCCGTACAGACCTCTAGCATAGGGACTTCCGCGGGAGCGCGGCCGCCTTTTCCGCGAAGTAGCGAAAGTAGTTTTCCACGGTCTTCAATGAAGATATTGATAACACACGTATTCGTGGTGTATGGCACCTCAGGCAATAACGATGGCAGACGTATTCGTGGTGTATGGCACCTCAGGCAATAACGATGGCAGACGTATTCGTGTGTCATGAGATTCAATGTGTTAAGATATAGGTGTGTTAAGATTGTAGTAAATTGCATTTTTCCTTATTTCATAATTTCGTAGGATAAGGAAAACAATGCATTTCTATATATATTTTTTTAACATGAAGAATCCCAACTATATATTCAATAAGTTTTAAGCACTTATTGAAATAAAATCTCGAAGAATCATAATTATTAACTTGATACGTAACTTACCTAAAATTACTTTCGAAAATGTTCACTTATAACTAACTGTGACAGAACATTTATATATACATGCATTAATAGGAGAATGACAGTTTTTCTGATACATTTTAGGTAGCTTTCTTTACAAAAAAGCTACCTATTGCAGCCGTTCGGAGGAAAGCGATTTCAAAAAATTTTGGTATATTTTCATCGATCATGACCCCCAGACCCCGAAACCACCCTCCGTTCAAAATTCATATATATATATATATATATGATGCATTAAATCATGGTTTTCCAAAAAAATTCATATATTCATTAATATACAATTAGTATTTTTCTTACATGATCTTTTAAAACAAATTAACACATGCGTAAACAAAATTACAAAAAAATTATAAAATAAAAAAAATCTCTATAAAAAATAAAAATTGTAAAATAACATAAAAAAATTATTATAGGATGGATGGGTGGGTAGATGTTAGAGTACGGAGGAGGGTGGCGTTGTCTGGATAATACGCAATGGTTAATTTATACAAAAAAAAAAAAATAAAATAAAAAAAAAAAAAAAATAAATAAATAAAAAATGGGGCTTTTGTATTATTACTATATTTTTAATACATATTTTATAAGGATGTTGATTTGATATTTTATATGTAATTGGTGAATTTCATTAATTATTAGCTTTATTATTGTTTAATCTTATTTACAATCATTTGTTATAAATTTTAATTTAATAAGGACAATATCATATTAATTACTAATAGTATGCCATTTTTATAGTGATTAATATACATATAAGTATATTTAATATAAATAAAGTTATACTGTATGGATTAAAATTGGGTAATTATATTTATTATTATTCCTCTATTCTTATTAATATTTTAATATTTATTTATTTTCACCTAGTGTTATATAATTTATTATCGGTTTATTGTTTTTGAATGTCCCACATTCATACTTTTAGGATTTTTATGGATGTATAAAATAATCCACACACCATATTTGTGCTTTTTAGGTAATTGGAATTTAAGTATCAGTTCACCTTCTTTATACTACCATATGTTTTTTATTTCCTGTTCATTTTATAATTATCTTATATATAATAGTTTTTATTAAAGATTTTTATATTTTTAATAATTATTTATATTAATTATTAATGAATTTATTCTGTTTTATAGCATATAGCTATATGCTATATTTTATCGATGTTCTAGAATTATTTAAATTCTTAGTGTAGATTAAATAAATTTGCTAATAGAATATTTTGTATGCTTTTTAAATTTTATTAACAATAGTTTTTTTTTTTTTTTTTTTTTTTTTTTTTAAATACATTGTGTGGTTTATATTCAGTTTATAATTATCTATATATAAGGATATTTTTGGTTTTGCTGTTAATAAAACAATTGTTACATTCAATTTCGTATAACTGAAGCAAGTCTTTTGACAATTAAATCATAAATGTAATACTAGATGGCAGCACCACAATTTGTGTTTTTTTTTTTCGATAAGTTCTAGATTTACTTCTTCCAGCTACATTTCAGTTATAATTTACTACACCAGGGGGAATTTTTAGCTTAATTTTGACGATATTGTTTAACGGTTTTTAATTAATTTAATAGTGCATTTTAATTATGTAATTACTTTCTATTTATATTATTTTATATTATATTAAAAGTTCTTTAACATTTATTTCAATATGTATTAACTGTGTCCTATGGTATCAATTACTGTGATTTCTTAACTGTTTTATTAACCTTAATCTTTACGATATGGGTGCCATGTGAGCGTGGATTTATTCTAAAATATTAATCGGTATGGTGTTTATTATTTCATTTTATATCCTATAAATATTTAAATAGGTTTTATTGTTTTTTCCAATTCATATTATTTGTTTCTATTCTGTTTTCATTTTTAATCAATTCACTTGATTTTAATGGTTGTTAGGGCACAGGGGAAAATAACTTTTAGCTTTAGCTTATATTTCCCACAGAAAACAACCATTTTGCTTATATCATTGAATTCTGTGCCCTTGAAAACGTAATTCAATATATAAGCATTTCCATTATTTGTCGGTGTCCACTTTCTTATTTTTCTTCCATAATAATCTTATAAATATTTTATCTTTTTTTTATATATATACTTACAGCTTTAATTCATAATATTATGGTTTTTGATGGTGGTAGGTTATGTTTAATTATTGGTTATATATTAGCATTCAAATTACTATGATGCATTTGCGCAAGTAATTATGAATGTATGCTTTTTACGATGTTTTTAAATATCTTTTCATTTTGAATGTCAATAATTCATTTTGAAGTATTTTTTCCTTTTGGTATCTTATATATATTCATATATATTCCCAGGTCGCTAAATGATTTAGCAATCTTTTAAATATTATACGCTTAGATAATTGCTGCAATAGCGCACTGTCTATGTGTATTATCAATATGATTTCTACTATGTAGTTATCTGATACCTTTTTAAAGGATTCCATTAATTTTTTCATTCCTATCATTCCATTGCTTTATTTAATGTTATTTAATTTTCTAGTTATGATTTTATCTGTATTTTCTTGTGGTTAGTATATGATATTGTCCTATATATTCTCTATTAATACTATAGCTTTACATAATTCTGAAGAGAGATCATTTTATATCTTTACATCAATATGGTAGTAATAATTATTTCTGTTCTTAGATTTAATGTTAATATGCTTTAGAAGTTTATTCATATTAATTTGATCTGAGAAATTAATTGGGAATGCGTTTTGGATGTCTTTGCAAGGTTAATGTTGTTCTGGGATTTGATGTTAGATGCGGATCTTTTTTTGCCTTACTTGTTATCAATGGGTCCAGTGGTATCTTGCTTTTTTAGTCTACGAAATAAGGGTTATCATTATTTGGTTATGGTAAATTTGAAGATTGTTTTTATGTTCTGCTTCTATTATTGTAAATATTGTATATATTATTCTTACTCAAGATTTATTATTTATTCAAGACTAATTTAATTAAATAATTAATTATTATATTATTAAATTTTCTTTTTTATGGCAATTATTGCATTTTCCAAACATTATTTTTATATGGCAGTTCTTAGTAAACATCTCGATCCTGGCAAGATACACTTAGCATCTATGCAGTGTAGTGCCCGGTACAGGAACAATAATTGGGTTGTTCCTGGATCGTCATCCAGCAACCATTTATACTCTCCCCCTCGTCCTTTATTTTTTCGTAAGTGTTATGATGTTCGGTGCAAGACATGTCCATACGCTTCTCAGACACAAATTATCTCAGATCCCAATTATTCAAGCTTTTGTAAAGCATTTAATGTGATTTATAGTATAAAGTGCAACTTATGTAATATGAAATATATTGGTGAAACATCAGGTCCAATTCATAAACGTATCAATCATCATCGTTCAGACTCTAATAATAACAAAGCAAAAAATATACAATCTACAGCTGAAATTCAACATTTTCATATACATCAATTTAAAAATACGACAATTGAAATTCTTCAAATTCTAAAAAATAAATCAGAACGTCTTTATATGGAATCATCATTTATGAAATATTATAACACAATTTATCCTTATGGACTTAACAGTGAAGTATTTAACAGACCTGTCAAAGTCTTCACATCTATAAATAACAATATTGATTATTCTCCAATTTATCCTACTCTTAATCATAATTTAAATAGTAAAACAACACGTAATAAACGAGGAAAGGGTTCATCATCAGTTGTAGTTTCCAAAAAATCTATCACTAAACATATAAATGATCTTCAAAGAAAATATTTAGAGAATTATAACTGGTTGTTAATTCGAAAACACATCTTTGCTATTAAAAAGAAACAAATTGTACAACATTTAAATGTATTTCTAAGTAAATCTTTCTCTAAGCATTTCTCAGATATTTATTTTGACCTCATTATGTCTAGGGTTAATCTTTTAAATATTAATTTACAAAAAAAACATAAAATTCAAAACATGAATACTCAAATGTTAATTACTTTTTCAAATCACATATTTAATAAAATTAATATCAATTCTATAATTAATGATAAAAATTGTTTTTTTCCTATTAATAATCTTCATATCTCAAAAACCTTTAAATATCCTAATACAATTGGTAGAAAGATTTTTAACTACAATACATTTTCAAAAAATACATCTGCTGCAAGTAATTTTCCGTGTAATTGCAATGACCCCACTCTAAAAAAATACATAAACAATGATCATGGACATATAATCACTGGAAATCTTGATATTGTTAATGATTTTAAATTGAAACAACTAATGGGTTATGGTACTAAATATAGACTTCCATCTAAATTTAATGTTAAATCTATTATCAAACAGTTTACACATGATATTGATATTTTTATTTATAAAATTTCTATCTCTTATAATAAGCCTATTGAATATTTTAATCAGTGGAAGATATTAGTAATTGAAAAATTAACTATGGCTTTAAAAAATAATATGGCTGATTTGGTTTCTATTAATACACAGCATATTTTCCAACAAATTACTAAATTACAAAAAAACTACGTTATTACATATGTAGACAAATCTTCTAATAATTATGCTATTATTTGTAAATCTTATTATCACCAACTTCTTACAAATTGTATTTCTTCTAATAAGTCATTTAAAAAAACTAATGAAAATGTAATTGTAAATAATCGTAAAATTCGAAGTTATTATAAACTATTAAATATTTTATCTACTAACTTTAATTATCCATATTTAGTTCTTATTCCCAAATTTCATAAAACTCCAATTAAATTTAGGACTGTAACTATTGGTTGCAATACATATAATAATAAAGCCAATAAACTTCTCTTAAAAATTCTTAATCAATTATATGTACTTACTACAAACAATGATAATACACATTGTATAAAAAATAGCTATCAACTTGTCAATATTTTAAAAAATCTTCATTGTGTATATAATATAACAACATATGACTTCAAAGATCTTTTTAATAATATAGACCTATTAGATTTACATAAAATTATAAATGCATTATTTAAAAAGTATTATAAAAAACTGGAATTACCATCTAATATTGATATTGCATATTTTAAATCTTTAACTAACTTCATTATCTATAATAATTATATCTTGCAAGATAACACTTTATATTTACAGCATGTCGGTATACCACAAGGCGGTTGTACATCCAGTT
This sequence comes from Maratus speciosus, assembly GCA_963932465.1. Lineage (NCBI taxonomy): Eukaryota > Metazoa > Arthropoda > Arachnida > Araneae > Salticidae > Maratus > Maratus speciosus. Next base: position 524,843,887 of record OZ010796.1, on the reverse strand, counting down.
TACTCTCAGACTTATACTTATATCATTATGAACGTAATTTTACTAATAATAATCTACATTTATATCGTTATATTGATGACATTATTTTAATTGATACTGATCATTCTGCAATTACTCCATTTCCAGTAGATTATCCCACTAATTTGGAATTAACGGAAAACCTTTTATCTAACAATACAATTAACTTCTTAGATCTTAAAATTACAATAAAAGACAACAAAACAATCACAGATTTATATGACAAACGTAAAGAATTTAAATTCAAAGTTAATACATTTACAAATTTTAAATCTTGTCTACATCATTCTGTATTTCGAAATATAATACTTAATCATTTATATAGAATAAAATGTTTATGTTCTTCTCCTCTAATTAACAATAATATTAAAAAACTAATTTATGATGCATTAAATCATGGTTTTCCAAAAAAATTCATATATTCATTAATATACAATTAGTATTTTTCTTACATGATCTTTTAAAACAAATTAACACATGCGTAAACAAAATTACAAAAAAATTATAAAATAAAAAAATCTCTATAAAAAATAAAAATTGTAAAATAACATAAAAAAATTATTATAGGATGGATGGGTGGGTAGATGTTAGAGTACGGAGGAGGGTGGCGTTGTCTGGATAATACGCAATGGTTAATTTATACAAAAAAAAAAAAAAAAAAAAAAAAAAAAAAAAAATAAATAAATAAAAAATGGGGCTTTTGTATTATTACTATATTTTTAATACATATTTTATAAGGATGTTGATTTGATATTTTATATGTAATTGGTGAATTTCATTAATTATTAGCTTTATTATTGTTTAATCTTATTTACAATCATTTGTTATAAATTTTAATTTAATAAGGACAATATCATATTAATTACTAATAGTATGCCATTTTTATAGTGATTAATATACATATAAGTATATTTAATATAAATAAAGTTATACTGTATGGATTAAAATTGGGTAATTATATTTATTATTATTCCTCTATTCTTATTAATATTTTAATATTTATTTATTTTCACCTAGTGTTATATAATTTATTATCGGTTTATTGTTTTTGAATGTCCCACATTCATACTTTTAGGATTTTTATGGATGTATAAAATAATCCACACACCATATTTGTGCTTTTTAGGTAATTGGAATTTAAGTATCAGTTCACCTTCTTTATACTACCATATGTTTTTTATTTCCTGTTCATTTTATAATTATCTTATATATAATAGTTTTTATTAAAGATTTTTATATTTTTAATAATTATTTATATTAATTATTAATGAATTTATTCTGTTTTATAGCATATAGCTATATGCTATATTTTATCGATGTTCTAGAATTATTTAAATTCTTAGTGTAGATTAAATAAATTTGCTAATAGAATATTTTGTATGCTTTTTAAATTTTATTAACAATAGTTTTTTTTTTTTTTTTTTTTTTTTTTTTTTTTTAAATACATTGTGTGGTTTATATTCAGTTTATAATTATCTATATATAAGGATATTTTTGGTTTTGCTGTTAATAAAACAATTGTTACATTCAATTTCGTATAACTGAAGCAAGTCTTTTGACAATTAAATCATAAATGTAATACTAGATGGCAGCACCACAATTTGTGTTTTTTTTTTTCGATAAGTTCTAGATTTACTTCTTCCAGCTACATTTCAGTTATAATTTACTACACCAGGGGGAATTTTTAGCTTAATTTTGACGATATTGTTTAACGGTTTTTAATTAATTTAATAGTGCATTTTAATTATGTAATTACTTTCTATTTATATTATTTTATATTATATTAAAAGTTCTTTAACATTTATTTCAATATGTATTAACTGTGTCCTATGGTATCAATTACTGTGATTTCTTAACTGTTTTATTAACCTTAATCTTTACGATATGGGTGCCATGTGAGCGTGGATTTATTCTAAAATATTAATCGGTATGGTGTTTATTATTTCATTTTATATCCTATAAATATTTAAATAGGTTTTATTGTTTTTTCCAATTCATATTATTTGTTTCTATTCTGTTTTCATTTTTAATCAATTCACTTGATTTTAATGGTTGTTAGGGCACAGGGGAAAATAACTTTTAGCTTTAGCTTATATTTCCCACAGAAAACAACCATTTTGCTTATATCATTGAATTCTGTGCCCTTGAAAACGTAATTCAATATATAAGCATTTCCATTATTTGTCGGTGTCCACTTTCTTATTTTTCTTCCATAATAATCTTATAAATATTTTATCTTTTTTTTATATATATACTTACAGCTTTAATTCATAATATTATGGTTTTTGATGGTGGTAGGTTATGTTTAATTATTGGTTATATATTAGCATTCAAATTACTATGATGCATTTGCGCAAGTAATTATGAATGTATGCTTTTTACGATGTTTTTAAATATCTTTTCATTTTGAATGTCAATAATTCATTTTGAAGTATTTTTTCCTTTTGGTATCTTATATATATTCATATATATTCCCAGGTCGCTAAATGATTTAGCAATCTTGTAAATATTATACGCTTAGATAATTGCTGCAATAGCGCACTGTCTATGTGTATTATCAATATGATTTCTACTATGTAGTTATCTGATACCTTTTTAAAGGATTCCATTAATTTTTTCATTCCTATCATTCCATTGCTTTATTTAATGTTATTTAATTTTCTAGTTATGATTTTATCTGTATTTTCTTGTGGTTAGTATATGATATTGTCCTATATATTCTCTATTTATACTATAGCTTTACATAATTCTGAAGAGAGATCATTTTATATCTTTACATCAATATGGTAGTAATAATTATTTCTGTTCTTAGATTTAATGTTAATATGCTTTAGAAGTTTATTCATATTAATTTGATCTGAGAAATTAATTGGGAATGCGTTTTGGATGTCTTTGCAAGGTTAATGTTGTTCTGGGATTTGATGTTAGATGCGGATCTTTTTTTGCCTTACTTGTTATCAATGGGTCCAGTGGTATCTTGCTTTTTTAGTCTACGAAATAAGGGTTATCATTATTTGGTTATGGTAAATTTGAAGATTGTTTTTATGTTCTGCTTCTATTATTGTAAATATTGTATATATTATTCTTACTCAAGATTTATTATTTATTCAAGACTAATTTAATTAAATAATTAATTATTATATTATTAAATTTTCTTTTTTATGGCAATTATTGCATTTTCCAAACATTATTTTTATATGGCAGTTCTTAGTAAACATCTCGATCCTGGCAAGATACACTTAGCATCTATGCAGTGTAGTGCCCGGTACAGGAACAATAATTGGGTTGTTCCTGGATCGTCATCCAGCAACCATTTATACTCTCCCCCTCGTCCTTTATTTTTTCGTAAGTGTTATGATGTTCGGTGCAAGACATGTCCATACGCTTCTCAGACACAAATTATCTCAGATCCCAATTATTCAAGCTTTTGTAAAGCATTTAATGTGATTTATAGTATAAAGTGCAACTTATGTAATATGAAATATATTGGTGAAACATCAGGTCCAATTCATAAACGTATCAATCATCATCGTTCAGACTCTAATAATAACAAAGCAAAAAATATACAATCTACAGCTGAAATTCAACATTTTCATATACATCAATTTAAAAATACGACAATTGAAATTCTTCAAATTCTAAAAAATAAATCAGAACGTCTTTATATGGAATCATCATTTATGAAATATTATAACACAATTTATCCTTATGGACTTAACAGTGAAGTATTTAACAGACCTGTCAAAGTCTTCACATCTATAAATAACAATATTGATTATTCTCCAATTTATCCTACTCTTAATCATAATTTAAATAGTAAAACAACACGTAATAAACGAGGAAAGGGTTCATCATCAGTTGTAGTTTCCAAAAAATCTATCACTAAACATATAAATGATCTTCAAAGAAAATATTTAGAGAATTATAACTGGTTGTTAATTCGAAAACACATCTTTGCTATTAAAAAGAAACAAATTGTACAACATTTAAATGTATTTCTAAGTAAATCTTTCTCTAAGCATTTCTCAGATATTTATTTTGACCTCATTATGTCTAGGGTTAATCTTTTAAATATTAATTTACAAAAAAAACATAAAATTCAAAACATGAATACTCAAATGTTAATTACTTTTTCAAATCACATATTTAATAAAATTAATATCAATTCTATAATTAATGATAAAAATTGTTTTTTTCCTATTAATAATCTTCATATCTCAAAAACCTTTAAATATCCTAATACAATTGGTAGAAAGATTTTTAACTACAATACATTTTCAAAAAATACATCTGCTGCAAGTAATTTTCCGTGTAATTGCAATGACCCCACTCTAAAAAAATACATAAACAATGATCATGGACATATAATCACTGGAAATCTTGATATTGTTAATGATTTTAAATTGAAACAACTAATGGGTTATGGTACTAAATATAGACTTCCATCTAAATTTAATGTTAAATCTATTATCAAACAGTTTACACATGATATTGATATTTTTATTTATAAAATTTCTATCTCTTATAATAAGCCTATTGAATATTTTAATCAGTGGAAGATATTAGTAATTGAAAAATTAACTATGGCTTTAAAAAATAATATGGCTGATTTGGTTTCTATTAATACACAGCATATTTTCCAACAAATTACTAAATTACAAAAAAACTACGTTATTACATATGTAGACAAATCTTCTAATAATTATGCTATTATTTGTAAATCTTATTATCACCAACTTCTTACAAATTGTATTTCTTCTAATAAGTCATTTAAAAAAACTAATGAAAATGTAATTGTAAATAATCGTAAAATTCGAAGTTATTATAAACTATTAAATATTTTATCTACTAACTTTAATTATCCATATTTAGTTCTTATTCCCAAATTTCATAAAACTCCAATTAAATTTAGGACTGTAACTATTGGTTGCAATACATATAATAATAAAGCCAATAAACTTCTCTTAAAAATTCTTAATCAATTATATGTACTTACTACAAACAATGATAATACACATTGTATAAAAAATAGCTATCAACTTGTCAATATTTTAAAAAATCTTCATTGTGTATATAATATAACAACATATGACTTCAAAGATCTTTTTAATAATATAGACCTATTAGATTTACATAAAATTATAAATGCATTATTTAAAAAGTATTATAAAAAACTGGAATTACCATCTAATATTGATATTGCATATTTTAAATCTTTAACTAACTTCATTATCTATAATAATTATATCTTGCAAGATAACACTTTATATTTACAGCATGTCGGTATACCACAAGGCGGTTGTACATCCAGTTTACTCTCAGACTTATATCATTATGAACGTAATTTTACTAATAATAATCTACATTTATATCGTTATATTGATGACATTATTTTAATTGATACTGATCATTCTGCAATTACTCCATTTCCAGTAGATTATCCCACTAATTTGGAATTAACGGAAAACCTTTTATCTAACAATACAATTAACTTCTTAGATCTTAAAATTACAATAAAAGACAACAAAACAATCACAGATTTATATGACAAACGTAAAGAATTTAAATTCAAAGTTAATACATTTACAAATTTTAAATCTTGTCTACATCATTCTGTATTTCGAAATATAATACTTAATCATTTATATAGAATAAAATGTTTATGTTCTTCTCCTCTAATTAACAATAATATTAAAAAACTAATTTATGATGCATTAAATCATGGTTTTCCAAAAAAATTCATATATTCATTAATATACAATTAGTATTTTTCTTACATGATCTTTTAAAACAAATTAACACATGCGTAAACAAAATTACAAAAAAATTATAAAATAAAAAAATCTCTATAAAAAATAAAAATTGTAAAATAACATAAAAAAATTATTATAGGATGGATGGGTGGGTAGATGTTAGAGTACGGAGGAGGGTGGCGTTGTCTGGATAATACGCAATGGTTAATTTATACAAAAAAAAAAAAAAAAAAAAAAAAAAAAAAAAAAATAAATAAATAAAAAATGGGGCTTTTGTATTATTACTATATTTTTAATACATATTTTATAAGGATGTTGATTTGATATTTTATATGTAATTGGTGAATTTCATTAATTATTAGCTTTATTATTGTTTAATCTTATTTACAATCATTTGTTATAAATTTTAATTTAATAAGGACAATATCATATTAATTACTAATAGTATGCCATTTTTATAGTGATTAATATACATATAAGTATATTTAATATAAATAAAGTTATACTGTATGGATTAAAATTGGGTAATTATATTTATTATTATTCCTCTATTCTTATTAATATTTTAATATTTATTTATTTTCACCTAGTGTTATATAATTTATTATCGGTTTATTGTTTTTGAATGTCCCACATTCATACTTTTAGGATTTTTATGGATGTATAAAATAATCCACACACCATATTTGTGCTTTTTAGGTAATTGGAATTTAAGTATCAGTTCACCTTCTTTATACTACCATATGTTTTTTATTTCCTGTTCATTTTATAATTATCTTATATATAATAGTTTTTATTAAAGATTTTTATATTTTTAATAATTATTTATATTAATTATTAATGAATTTATTCTGTTTTATAGCATATAGCTATATGCTATATTTTATCGATGTTCTAGAATTATTTAAATTCTTAGTGTAGATTAAATAAATTTGCTAATAGAATATTTTGTATGCTTTTTAAATTTTATTAACAATAGTTTTTTTTTTTTTTTTTTTTTTTTTTTTTTAAATACATTGTGTGGTTTATATTCAGTTTATAATTATCTATATATAAGGATATTTTTGGTTTTGCTGTTAATAAAACAATTGTTACATTCAATTTCGTATAACTGAAGCAAGTCTTTTGACAATTAAATCATAAATGTAATACTAGATGGCAGCACCACAATTTGTGTTTTTTTTTTTTCGATAAGTTCTAGATTTACTTCTTCCAGCTACATTTCAGTTATAATTTACTACACCAGGGGGAATTTTTAGCTTAATTTTGACGATATTGTTTAACGGTTTTTAATTAATTTAATAGTGCATTTTAATTATGTAATTACTTTCTATTTATATTATTTTATATTATATTAAAAGTTCTTTAACATTTATTTCAATATGTATTAACTGTGTCCTATGGTATCAATTACTGTGATTTCTTAACTGTTTTATTAACCTTAATCTTTACGATATGGGTGCCATGTGAGCGTGGATTTATTCTAAAATATTAATCGGTATGGTGTTTATTATTTCATTTTATATCCTATAAATATTTAAATAGGTTTTATTGTTTTTTCCAATTCATATTATTTGTTTCTATTCTGTTTTCATTTTTAATCAATTCACTTGATTTTAATGGTTGTTAGGGCACAGGGGAAAATAACTTTTAGCTTTAGCTTATATTTCCCACAGAAAACAACCATTTTGCTTATATCATTGAATTCTGTGCCCTTGAAAACGTAATTCAATATATAAGCATTTCCATTATTTGTCGGTGTCCACTTTCTTATTTTTCTTCCATAATAATCTTATAAATATTTTATCTTTTTTTTATATATATACTTACAGCTTTAATTCATAATATTATGGTTTTTGATGGTGGTAGGTTATGTTTAATTATTGGTTATATATATATATATATATATATGACCTATGTCACACTGTAACTCCCGTAATTATGAACCGATTTCGATGTAATTCGGTGTGTACATAGTACATAGCAATGTCTCGACCGAGTTCGTTGGCCAGCTTCATCCGCCGTTTTGTTTCAAAATGGCGGCCATTTAAAATTTTTCAAAAAATTTAAAACTTGAAATGTGGTACCAAAAAATTAAAAATGGAAAAATATTTTTTTCTTATGTATTTGACCTTTATACAAAGATTCCGGAGCAGTTTTTGTTTCGTCTATATCTTAAAAAATGGCTGAGTTATAGCATTTTGAATTTCTAGCGTGGCTGACATTTTGAAACGTCCTGAATTTTGTCACGCGATAAAAGGCGTATTTATGAACCGATTTGGATGTAATTCGGTGTGTACATAGTACATACCAATCTCTCGACCGAGTTCGTTGGCCAGCTTCATCCGCCATTTTGTTTCAAAATGGCGGCCATTTAAATTTTTTTTTTAATTTTAAAATTTGAAATGTGGTACCAAAAAATTGAAAATGGAAAAATATTTTTTTCTTATGTATTTGACCTTTATACAAAGATTTCGGAGCAGTTTTTGTTTCGTCTATATCTTAAAAATGGCTGAGTTATAGCATTTTGAATTTCTAGCGTGGCTGACATTTTGAAACGTCCTGAATTTTGTCACGCGATAAAAGGCGTATTTATGAACCGATTTGGATGTAACTTCGTTTATACATAGTACAGACCAATGTCTCGACCGGGTTCGTTGGCCAGCTTCACCCGCCATCTTGTTTAAAAATGACGGCCATTTAAATTTTTAAGAAAAATTTAAATTTGAAATGTGGTACCAAAAATTGAAAATTGAAAAAATATTTTCTTCTTATGTGTTTGACCTTGATAAAAAGATTCGGGAGCAGTTTTTGTTTCGTCTATATCTTAAAAATGGCTGAGTTATAGCATTTTGAATTTCTAGCGTGGCTGACATTTTGAAACGTCCTGATTTTTCTCACGTAATAACAGGCGTATTTATGAACCGACTTGGATGTACCTTGGTGTGTACATAGTACATACAAATAGCTCGACCGAGTTTTTTAAATAAGGATTATGAAAGCTACCTCTTCCTGCCGGCACTGGCCGGAAGGACTTTTTAACACTCTGAGCGTCTAAGGGCTTTCCTGCATTTTTATAAAAATGCTTATAAAACTAATGTTAATTTAAATGTCCTTTCCCTATTTGTTTCTAAAATACACTTCATGCCCCTTTATTTGAAATACATCTTAAAACACAGCTCTTTTAAGAAAAATATTTGTCTACAACCGATTTAGGGTGTTTTTGGGAAACGGGAAAATACGGGCAAAATGCTTAGAGAGGATTTTAAATACATATTAAATATAGCCTGAGAAAATTTTAAAATATCGAATCTAAGTATAAATTACACATACTGATGTTGCAATGTTTTAGGATTTTATGTTACTCGTAATAATCGAATGTTTAAAAAGTAAAAATGATAAATGCATAAAATATATTGTAAAAACGACTGCTATAATTCTAATCTAAGAACATTTGATCATAATACAATATATGATGAAATTAGCATAAAACAAATAAAAATTTACTTACTGGAGCATTACTTCTACATCGTACGGACGATCGACAAGCAGAATCAGAATAACAGTAACACATGACTACTGTTTACATTTTCCAGCTAGTTGCTTTCCTGTCAATCAATCAAAAGGCTTGTTACAAATTCGTTAGGTTAACGCTCGGATCAGTTCATCCAAGCTCCGAGAGTACTAAATATTAGATTAATTTTTAACACAATTATTCAATTGGTAAATAAATCATAACAGTTGTAAATTTCCAAGTGGGTGAACCCAGAGTTAAGGAATTTTACACCAGTTGGCACATGTTAGTGAGAGTTTTTTGACATCAAATTTCGTGAATTGATCACATTTTTCGTGAATTTTTTTATTGTTATCAACATTAAATTTCATTCTCATTGTTGTCAATATCACTTGTTTTGACGCGCATTAGACGATCCTAGAGCAAACATCTTGACGTGTTCTTCTTATTTAATTATACACGATACAACTACTAATTTATAATAATAAAATTGTATCGTACCTTAACCCCATATACAAAATTCTCGACAATTAGCCAATTTTTACGCGTTAAAATAAAAAGAAAAAAGTAAACAGGAAGAAAAACAAACATATCTTTTTTTTAATCCTGTTGAAAATTTCAAATCATTTAAAAACTGGAGCATTCGTTCAAAAATTATGTGCATACATACATAAAATAAACGACCACGTGCCAGTATTACTCACATACAGAGGGTTCCGTACAATAAATATGTTAATTAGCAACTGTATTATTACAAGAAAATCGTTGCTAAAAGAATAATAAGTCGCGTAAGTAATTTGAAGTGTAATTTCACTGCTGAAATGTAGTGGAAAAATTAATTAAAATTGAATAATAAGTCTTTGTAAAAAACTATACAACGTAGGGTTGGTTATAGCTGTATATACCAGAAAAGTATAAATGGCTATACCATGAAAGTTCAGAGAGATATAAAGTTTAAATAGCATCAAATATTGCTATTCTGTGTAACTCTTTTTCTTTTATCTTATCCTAATCGGTTTATGATGAATTTAATTCGGTGCTGACAATAAAAGTAGAGCATATTTAAACTGCATTTGGCATTTTATAAAACCAAACTTAGCATAGTAATAATATTTTCTTTTTCCATGTACCTAAAACAAAATCGTTTTTCGAAGTTTAAACTTGGCATTGTGCTAAGCGTGCTCCGAAATTAGGTCGTAAAGTTGCAACGCCAACTTGGTCCGTGCCGCGTTTTTCAAGAAAGGTTTTTAATTAACTTTTAACGACACGGGTGGCGTGTTGAGAGAGAAAATGCAAACTGTACCCAATAATTAAATATATTGGCAAACGAATCCCCTAGTAATTATGTGATTAATACTAACTAAATACGTTTGCTTTTAACAGTTTGATATTTATTGCTTTTATCCTACTACTGGGTATTGCATTACACAAATATATCATTAAAAGTTGTTATCTAAGTTTTAAAACCCGATGGCGCCGCCCGTGTCTTTATGTATGTCTGAACCGTCCGTGTATTAAAAAGTTAATATCTCGGCTCAATACCGACGATTTTTTTCGAAAGTCATTATCAACAATCCTTTTAAACTTCTGGGACGATAAGTTCCTCTAGCGCTCCTCAAATCTTTTACTGAACGCCCGAAAATCGAAATTTGTGTGTAACGGAAAAATGCGATTTTCACAAAAACTATGTGACCTAGGGTAATCGCTATAACTTTCCCGCAAGGTTTAAATTAACTTCTACTACCCCTAATTTTTTCATAATTTTAATTTGGACAGATTCGGAAATAGTTTAGGGGAACATATTTTCGACGATATCTCTGAAAATATAATACTTAAAATTAAGAGAGATGTATTTTTGAGTTCGTCATTCTGAAAGCTTTCACAAGATATACAAAGAAAAGATTTGCTTTTCCAAGTAACTTAATTAGACCCTTTACATTTTTCCTAAATATATTTGTAAATGGTTAATAATCTAAAAATATGTGGGTCAATTGTCTTTTTTAGTTCAGCCAATTAGAACTTTTCATGTTCCATCGTTTACGAGTAAAATCCCTGTGACAGACGGAGAGACAGACACAGGAGTGATCTTATAATGGTTTCGATTTCACTTATTAAGTACAGAACCCCAAAAACATACAAACGAATTATATTACGTACTGTGCCTAAAATCATTTAAAACATTTAATCTAATAAATTTAAAAAATGCTATACTATCATGCTTGAAATTTCTTATGTAATTTAATATACATCAATATATATATTTTATACAAAAATATTTAGTGATGAATATGTTATTCTTAGATGAGACAGTTTTTTTTTTTAAATTAACCTCTAGTAAGAAATATATTTTTTAAAATTTACTTATTGTTGTAAATACTTAGTCATTTTAGTAAGTTCAAGAGTGATCAAAGCGTGATTAAAGCATGGGCCTGTGCCGTGTTTCTGGCGCTCCTGATTATTATTTTTTTTTTTTTTTTGGGGGGGGGGGGGGCACAATTTTGGTTTTGCAATTTCTTTTAAGCTGATATCTTAAATCTTTTTGATCTTGAACTGATTATGATTAATATTTTGCACTTTAAAATTGAATAAGATTAAGAACAAAACATATATTTATCTCAATATGTATTTACCTATTCATATGTATGGATTCTAAAGCATCGAAAAAGTTTTGTTGTGTGTGTGTATGGGAGTATAAACAGCAGATCTCCGAATGGATACCAGGCATTCTGCATCACCGATTCCTTAACCTTTATATCCCAAATTATGAATTTAAAAACCCGCATCCTTGAAACTTTTTCCCTTGCATCACTATGATACATTAGATGACATATGCGCTAGAAATTAAAGATTTATTGTTTTTGTTGTTAATTACGGTACTTAAAATGGTATTTAAAAGTACCGTTGGGTCATAACACTTGGGAAAAAATCGAGACTTAAAAAATCTATATCCAATTTTTTCTTATTATTTTAATGTGACTTATTATGCATATATCTAGACGCATATATGATTACCATGCATATATGACTAGATGATGATGATTTTGGCTGATCATCAGTAAGTATTTCGTCATCAGAAGAATATTCTATAGTCGTATCACTGCCGTTCGATGGAAAGCATATATGAGAGAATTCGCAAACCTGTAGTTGTAGAAAACTCACAACCATTCATAAAAATGCTAAAAGATATTTTTAGATATTTTTTCCTAATCTGTAATATTTTTATGTTTCGTTTTATAAAAACACAATATTTGTTCTAAAGAAAAATGTGTTTTTTGATTTATTATTCATCAATATCGTACATAAGTCATGCCATATCTTCCCCTATTTTATTTCAAAATCCACCTGTCTAGTACCCGTGCATCCCTAGTAAATACATACATTTTTATGCACCATAAATATTCAAATGATAAAAAATTAAGTAAAAATCCTGCTCAACCTAAGTCCCGACGGTACATAAAAGTACCGTTTTTGAAAAGTGCTCTGTAAATTAAACAAACAGAAAATTTCTTTTTATTTTGCATAACATATTGTCAAGTGATATATTAAAAAAAAAAAAATTATAGCTTTGCCTTTAAAGTTTCATATGTTTCCAAGCAAAAGTTAGGGATGCCTCGCCAAAAAACAAAATGGAAGCAAATTTGACAAACACACGCGCCAAAATAGGCTCGTAAATAAGTTTCTGCTTCCTAGAATTGCTATTTCTACTTAGAGATCGTCAAGAAAAGTATTTACAATTGTTTTCTAAAAGTATCATTGCGATTGCATGCAATGAGTGTGTTTCAATTGGGATAGAAAACTGTGGTACTTTAAAGTACCGTCGGGGCATAAAGGGTTAAATGAGAGTAACTTTAGTTAAAATTTGCTTATTTTTCATAAAAAAAATCCTCATTTAATATTCAATTTGCTGAAATTATTTTATTGCTGATATTTTATTTTGCCGGAAGTAAGTTTCACATGAATATTTTTAATGCACTAATTTATTGTGAATCTTATGACTCAGAAGGAGCAGTCACAATGGTGACATTTCACTAACATTTAGAAAAGCAGCAGTAATGTTTGCTTTAGAAACCTATTAATGATGGAAATTTTTTGGGTCTTCAGATGCACAACGGATATTAAAATTGATCATGGATTATCAAATTAACCTATGAACTATCTCAAGGATAATTTTTTTAACTGAATGCAGAATGTTTTCTGATGATTACAAATTTTGTCTGAGAAAATTTATATCGTCTAAATAAGTGATTTCCAGAGTGTAAAATTTAATTTATAAAAAAAGAAATAGAAATATTTTTATATTATTGGAGTGGTATAACACCAAATATTTGAGGGGTTATCAATTTAACACCTAAATAACTTCGTACTTAAGATGTTAAAGCCCCTTTAAAATAAATATTTTTATGCTTAAATAACATTTATTTATCGTAATGTAGCAGCATCTATTTCCTAAAAGACTGTTTTCATATTTAAAAAAAATAATTTTCATGTGTTGCTGGTGTTATGTGGATGTCACAACATGATCAAACTTTTGCATGGCGGTCAAAACAAGATTATAAAACATATGCAGATGGTTAAGCAGACAGTTTTCTAAAATATACTAACTTACAATAATTCTCTAACTTTTCAATTATGTTCAAGTGGATTAATCAAGTGGATTTTATAAATTATACGTTCTCAGAAAACTTTCTTCAATTCACGAAAATTTTCCTGATAGCAGTGCTACCAGGATTTTTCAGTTAATAAGGACTGTTTGTTAAAAATCCGCACAAACTTTTCTGTTGTGAAAAATAGCAAAGGAATACGAATAAGGCGAAATCTGCGCGTGAAGTGTTACGTTATTGTATATAAGGGCACGTCCGTTAGTCGACATTTCATTAAATAATCTGCGTTTTCCGGGAATGGAGTCGAAAGAGAAGTGTCTGCGTACGAGTGTGTACAAGCTTTAAGAAGGCCATATTCATCATGGGAACAAATTCATCGTGAACCACTTTTTGACAAAAATATCTTCAAATAAACTATATACGATGTCTTACAACATTACTAGAAGGGACTCACGGCTAAAAGACAACCTGGGTCGGGTAGGAAAGACCAAAAACTCACAAAGTTAAAGTTACAACAATTGAAACGACTGTTTGACAAAAATGGCTGAGTATTAATCCATTCCTCGGCTGCCAAATTCTGTTTTTCACCCAGCCACCTACATATGGCAATCACCAAAGTTTAACATCAAATATCACAAGAAAAGGGTCATACCAAAACGAACAGAAAAGCAAATGGTTGCCGCAAAAACGAACTTTGGCCTCTTGTTCAAAAAATTCTCTGATCGAGGATTCATCTTGGATGACGAGTCATATTTTACGCTCGCTCATTCCACTTTTAACGATAATGGTAGCTACTACATATCTGACGTCTCAATGACACAACCTGTAATTAAGTTCTCCACTAAAGCGAAATTCGAAGACAAGATCATCGTTTGGATTGCAATGAGTCAAAAAGTCTGAGTCATCTGTTCGTCCGAAAGTCTGGGTTCACTGTCAAGGGGCAACAACAATTGAATAAGTATATTCGCAGCCATTTCATCCCTTATATCGGTAAGAATTACAACGGCGGTGATTGGGTCTTCTGGCCAGACTTGACGAGCAGTTATTTCAAAATCGCTCTCAACCACTTCCGCCAGCAAAATATCACTTTCATAGGGAAGTACAACAACCCGGCTAATGTTCCCAAAATTCAACAGTTGGGGTGGTTCCGGGCATATCTTAAGTCCAAATTGTATTCTAAAGGCTTAAAAGCAGATAACATCCAGAAATTAATCAATTGAATCACGTACGTCTCAAAATTATGGATCTAAATTTTGTACAACATCTAGAAAGTACCACCAAAAGTAAAATCGATAATGTCCAACAAAACGGTTTAATTGAAAACCGATAACGGTTTACAGAGTAATACGGTTATTAAAGTTGCCTGAAAGTGTCCATTTGTGCTCTTAGTCTCGTTTTTTTCATAGCTTTCCAGACAAGAAAAGTTTGTGCGGATTTCTAGGAAACAGTCCTTAGCCGCATATCCGCTTCTTTCTTTCTCCATTACGTCAATTGAAGAAAAGGGGGATAAAATAAAATTTGCTGATCTTAGGATCACACCAGCTACCTGTTTTGTTATGTAACCACTCGGCTGCAGTTGTACAGTAGTGAAACCGTTTAAAGTAAATATGTTTGTCTCAGATGGTTATGGCTTAATTAATTGCTTTAAAAATCTAGGAATTTTGAAGTTAATTTCGGGACGATTTCGTCTTGAATGAGATTGTAGCTGGGGTTTTAATACTTTAGTATTAAAATATGATAAAAATATGAATTATAAATATTTTTATGTACAGTCGTGGGAAAAAAAAGTAAACACCCCCTACTAACTCCTCAAAAAATTATCGTAGAAGAAAGTTACTGGTACCTAACGATTTGAAATAAAGCCTACTTTTAAATGATGCATATAAAATTTTAAAACGATCTACATATTAAAACGAACCCAAACTTCATTTTTTTTTTCAATGGCAATACCCAACTTTAACTAGATATTTCAAATCTTCCTTTCAAACTACGCCTAAGACACCAAATTTCAAGTCATTTGAATGTTAAGTTTTTAAATTATAAACATTAAAAATTTAGTACTTCTAATGTTAAATTACGTTTTCATATTTTTATTAATATCTCCTGAAATTATACTCCAAATGTGTTAATTTTTTGTGTAGCAATAATTCTAAAATATCCAATTGAATGTTAAGTTTTTAAGTTATAAACATTAAAAATTTAGTACTTCTAATGTTAAATTACGTTTTCATATTTTTATTAATATTTCCTGAAATTATACTCCTAATGTGTTAATTTTTTGTGTAGCAATAATTCTAAAATATCCAATCATAAATACGTTGAATTTGCAAATTTTATAATTCTATTATCTGAATTATGAAATTAATATACGAAAATTATGACTTGCAACCTAAAAATTTTTTTATGAATTTAGATTTATTAAGTCCTGCTTTATGGAAATCCAGAATTTCACATTTTTCTTCCAAGTAGTTTTCAAATTATGCTTAAAAACGGCAAAATGATGGTTTAAGTCTACGATAGAAGTGACTAGATATTTTGAAATTTCTTATGCTATCCTGTAATCTAGCAGTTTTCAATGAATGCTTGAGCGGAGCTTAAGATGCCTTGATCAAGAAGGGGCTCTCTCGGTCAACAATTGAGTACCGAACTTCAATTTGGATACAGCCACTAAAATACGCTCGTTTTAAAATAAATAATTTCTCGGCAACTTATTACGCTGTCAGATTTGTGTACTGCTATTGAAAAAAAAAACAACAAAGTTGTGGTTCGTTTTAATATGTAGATGGCCCTCTAAACAAATTTTATATACATCATTTAAAAGTAGACTTTATTACCAATCGTGTGGTACCAGTAACTTTCCTCTACGAAAATTTTTTGCAGAGTTAGGGGTGTTTACTTTTTTTTTCCCACGACTGTAGATTGCTATAGATGTAAAATATAAATGTTGTATTTTTATGAGAGAAATTTGTTGGGAGGGGGGGGGGGTCTAAATCGATTTATTTTTCATTTAATATTTTAATTAAAAATGTTATTTTAAATGTGTTCATTTAAAATATATTTTAAATGCAAATATTTTTTGTAACTTTAAAAAATAAATTGTGAATACCTTTAAAGGAATGACAAAATGAATTGTTATTTATTTTTAAATTCGAAAACTTTTTTTTTTTTTTTTTTGGTTTATTTATTTATTTTTATTTTTTTATTAAATTAAAAATCTTAATTTATAGAATTTTCGTTTTTCGTTTTTAAAATGAATTCGGATTTTAGTACTAATGAAGCCAATACGCATGCGTGCTAGGAATGAACGGAATTTCTCCTTCTTTTTCAGACGTTCGGGAAGAATTCACGGGTAAAAGATGTTTTCTAGGAGCACGGAAATTATTTGTTAAAAAATGAGGAATAATTTAGTATATATAGACGAGTTTTTCTGACAGTGTACTTAAGGCTGTTCTCAACTGCTCTGCTCAATAAGCGCAAAAAAGTTTTTACACGTTTACAAATTCATTTTTTAACGGAAAGATGTAAAACTGGAAAGTCTGACCATGGAAGCGATTTGGAATCAAACTATTTTTCCATTTTTTTAATCAACAAATTAGCTATTGAGTTATAAGCGATTTTGATCACGTGACACGGCATTTTTCTCCCCTTATTAAATGAATTTTCTTCTTTCGTTTAGAAGTTCGGTTCAAAAGGCCAACTTTGATAGTATTTTCCGAAAGATCTATTTCGTTTACAAGAAAGCGGAAAAACAGTTCGATGACACAGTTTCTGAATAACAGCACCTCCTAATTTCACGCGTTTCCGAATAAAAATGAATTAAAACTTATGTCAGAATGTTGACCCTTTGGATTTGAGAACAGCCTTAATAATTTATACCAGCCAAACTAATCAAATGTGTAGAAGCGATTAAAACGGTTGTTTTCTAAAATATACTTATTAAGTTATGATTTCATGAAAATTACACAAGTTATTTAAAACGGCGTTTTCTTAATTAAAACTCTTAACTGACGATACTAATCCATCGCATCATATGTATCCAAATAATAAAGTTTTTAAAGCATACACTGTGAAAAAAGTATGGTTCTGGCATCTAGAATCTGAATTGTGGTTATAGAAAAAAATAGTTCCATGCCCTCCCTATAAATTCTAATTCCGTTTGCTAGAGAGTTCTAGAGTCTCCCACTAGAATTCAAGAGCGTTTTCCTATATTCTCGTGGTCTAACTTATATAAAAATCTCTGCAAATAGATATGAACACAAACAGTTAGTTTTAGTAACCATAATTCTAGTTTATGAAACCATTCCAGAAATCAAGCTATAATTTCTCGCTACTGAAACGATTAATTATCGTTTCATCACCTAGAAAAGAAGAGACTATGAATTCTAGATCATTTTGTCGATTCAGTTTGATTGTTTACCCTATTCGCATAGCTCGGAAATCTGTATTTCTAGTTTAGGAATTCAGAAAATGACTACCTATTTATTCTAGGTGAAGGCGGTATTTTTTTTTTTTTTCTCTCAGTGTAGATTGTAACTAACAATTATAAACACTTTTAATTTACGGTGTCTTCAGATATATTAATATCTGCGAATAACTAAATAAAAATATGTATGTCTCCTAATTTTTCATTTTATCAAATATAAATTGGATTTTATCTTTTTTAATGAATCCTGTCATTAAATATTAATTTATATTGTTAGAGAAATATTTGGAATAAATTGTTCTATTTGCGCGCGTAATTAGATTTATTAAGAAAAAATATTTATGGAAAAAGGAAGATTCACAAACCAAGTATTTTTAACCTATCAGAATATATATAAAATTCACCTCAGATCTCTAGATTCTGTTTTTACATCTCTTATGGATAGTCAGAAAATATTTATTTATGAGACACTGGAACTTTACCAAAAACATGATACACCTAGTGGTCATTTTAAAAATATCTGGCTTGGTTCCAGTGCTGGATGAAGTATCTAGTAATCCTGAATTTTAAGTTTCAGGAATGTAATTAATTTATAAATAAAGTAGGTCATATAAACTCTGTTTTTTTTTTTTTTTTTTTTTTTTTTTTTTTTTTTTTTTTTTTAAGATTTTCATTTTTTTTTCTACTAATAATAGATATGTCGAGGATAAATAGCAAATCTTGAAAATATTATGGTAAAATTAATATCAGTAGAAAGATATCCGTAAAAACAAAACAATACAGGGAAATTAAACGTTGGATTCAAAAAGACAGGGACATTTTTATATAGTTTATATAAATAAACAATTCTGCAAACTTCCTTCTACAGGTCTATGTAGGCCATTTAATTAGAGCCACATCTTCTTGTCAAAAAATTAGATTTTAGTCTCGGCTTTTAGTTCATGTAAAAATGTCATGTAAAAGCCATAGAAAAAATACAGAAAAAATAATAACGATTGACTTTTTGATCTTTTAATATTCTATTTAAAGATATACTTAATTCTACAAACTTCTACAGATCCATATAGACCAACTGATTACAGTCACAGTCACCTTATCGTATAAACCATGTTCGAATCTCAGCTGTTGAAACAATGTCATGTACGACAGTATAAATGGTAAAACAGTGAAATGGCAATTTATAGACTTTTGTCGAATAATTGTTGATAAAGAGAGGAGCTGTCTCCTTCTCTAGATCAACATTTTGGGACACGAAATACGGGGCGTTATGGTAACTCCCTAATAACGTGTCCTATATTTGGTAGTCTTGGACAGTATAGATCGGGGGTTAGTAACTAAGACATGCCGGCCAAACTTGGCGCATTCGCGCATTATCTTGGCACTTTTACTATTTAAAAAAATTCTATTTTTGCTTTTTCTGTTTTTACAATTTTGTATTTAGCTGTGAATTAAAAAATCGCTCTTCACAGACCCCCCCCGCTCTACAAATGTAAAAGAGTTTGCACAAACTAAAATGGGAAATACTGGAAGCTGAAATATTCTAAAAGGCTTGTGTCGGGTATGAGCATTACTTGATATAAATTCACATGTTCTCTTTGCTTTCCTTCCATCTATCCAAAACTGTTTGGTGTATATATGTTTGAGCGATGATTCTTATAGCTCATTTTTAGATAAGTTCAAAATAAACTAGTTAGATATACCAATCAGAAAACTTCTTCTAATACATCTAGGTATTTCAAAATGTAGTTGCAAACGTCAATACCTTAATTTTATTAGTTTAATACTATACCAAGTTTGACTTTCATCTTAAATTTCTGCTTCAGTCAATTAATCGGAGCAAAAACGAGTTAATCTCAATCATGATATTTATTAAAATCAATAGTTTTCTGTTATTCTGTTGTACATGAACTTTTCGCGAATAGCCGGCTTATCATGATGCGAAGTTCCCGTCGCTTACGACAATACAACTACGGAAAATCCAGAAAATTATACAAAAATCGCTATTACAGTGCCCCCTTTCGTCGGAATATTTCCAGATTCCCGGAGGACGTGCTTAGCATAGCCAAAAACATACAAAAAAGATTTGGTTCAATTCTATGCATAACTTCATAAGCTTTTCGGCGGTACAATAGTGAAAATGGCGAAAAAATCTCTATTACAGTCACCTCTTCCGTCAGAATTTTTCCAAATTAAGGGAGGTCCTTCTTGCCATGACCAAAACATTTGGTTCAATACTATACATAACTTCATACACTTTTCGATTGTACAATAATAAAAATGGCACATAAATCACTATACAGCGCCAACTTGCGTCGGAATTTTTCAAAATTAAGGGAGGACCTGCTTGCTATAGCCAAAAACACACAAACAAATTAGTTAAATTCTGTGTTAACTTCATACACTTTTTGATGGTACAATGGCGACACACGGACAGACGGACAGGCATACATTTTCTATAAACATGTTTTTTCGATCTCTGGCCTCTAAAACGTGGAAATCCGTCAAAAACCGGAAGTCGAAAGAATTTTCGATTACTATACTTTCTTCTATTCAAGATAAGAAAGTAAAAATTGGATACCAAATTTTTTTTTTTTTTTTTTTTTTTTTTTTTTTTTTTTATGAGAGCTAGAATAACGAAGGTGACTACAGTTTGGCATCTACTGTCCAGTGTACCGAATGTATGTGAGAATTATTTTTAATGGAAAACGCTAATAGATTTTTTACATTCAATGTGTACAGATTTAGATTGTCCACTGTTAGCACCAATGAAAGCATCCATTATGTATTCAAATAAAATTTCGAAATTTATTAAAAGCGATATTTTCGTGTTAGTCGCATGCGAGGGGTAGGAGGATAAATCAGATTTTTTTATTCTGATTATTTCAGTGTATAAGAGTGTAGTTTGATTACATATCTGTCAAATTTATGTTTGATTTTTTTATTGATTAAATTATAATTTCGTTGTGGCGTATTAGCCGGAAACAAATACTGAACTATTACTGTTGTTTAAGTGTAATCTTCCGTAATCTGGCTGCACATGCTATGTAGATTTAAAAAAAAATCCATTTTGTAAAATGAATTTTGGAAACCGTTATTAATCAGTAAATTGAGATACAACTTTACAAAAAAAATCATACTTGAAAGTAAATTTTCCCTTAGTGAGGGTGTAAAAATTGAAATTGTTCGATTACATATTTCTTAAATTTGTGTTTTATTATTTTTTTAATTCATTTATTTATTAACTTTTACTATCATTATGGAATATAAGCCGTAGTTTTTAAAACACAACGATTCAGTAAATTTCTATACAGTTTTCAAACAAATTGCTCTTGTAAGTACGGTTATTCCCTATTCAAAATGTTTAATATTGAAAATGTACGATGTTTAAAAAATTTTTAAATCGAATTTAAATTATTTTAAAATTTTTACATTCGAAAAGTATATGTATGTAAATATACATAGTATGAAAAAAATGAGTAAAAAATATTTATATTAAAGGAAAATAAAATATTTGTAAAGTTGTACCTCAATTTACTGATTAATAACGGTTTCCAAAATTCCTTTTCCAAAATGGATTTTTTTTTTTTTAAATCTACATAGCGTGTCACGGAATATTACACTTAAAACAACAGAAATAGTTCAGCATTTGTTTCCGGCTAATATGCCACAACGAAATTAAAATTTAATCAATAAAGAAATCAAACATAAATTTAACAGATATCTAAACAAACTACGCTCTTATACACTGAAATAATCAGAATAAAAAATCTGATTTATCTTCCTACCCCCGGCATGTGACTAATACGAAAGTATAGCTTTTAATAAATTTCAAAAATTTATTTGAATACATAATGATGTTTTCATATAAAATGCCTTCTGGTGCTAACGGGGAACAATCTAAATCTATACATATTGAATGTAAAAAATCTATTAGCGTTTTCATTGAAAAGGATTTTCACATGCGTTCGGTACACTGGACAGTAGATGTCAAATTGTAGTCAACTTCGTTATTCTATAGCTCTCATAAAAAAAAAAAAAAATTTTTTTTTGGTATCCAATTTCTACTTCCTTATCTTGAATAGAAGAAAGTATAGTAATCGAAATTTTTTTCGACTTCCGGTTTGTGACGGATTTCCACGTTTTAGAGTTCAGAGGTCGAAAAGATTTGTTTATAGAAAATGTCTGCCTGTCCATCTGTCGCCATTGAGCCATCAAAAAATGTAGGAAGTTATGCACAGAATTTAACTAATTTTTTTGTGTGTTTTTGGCTATAGCAAGCAGGTCCTCCCTTAATTTGGAATTTCCGACGCAAGGGGGCGCTGTAATAGTGATGTATGTGCCATTTTTATTACTGTACCATCGAAAATTTTATGAAGTTATGTATAGTATTGAACCAAATATTTTTGGTCATGGCAAGAAGGTCCTCCCTTAATTTGGAAAAATTCTGACGGAAGGGGTAACTGTAGAGATTTTTGCACCATTTTCATTATTGTACCACCGAAAAGTTTATGAAGTTATGCATAGAATTGAACCAAATCTTTTGTGTATGTGTTTGGCTATGCTAAGCACGTCCTCTCTGAATCTGGAAATATTCCGACGAAAGGGGACACTGTAATAGCGATTTTTGTATAATTGTCTCGATTTTCCGTAGTTCTATTGTCGTAAGCAACGGGAACTTCGCATCATGATAAGCCGTCTATTCGCGAACAGTTGATGTACAACAGAATAGCAGAAAACTATTGATTTTAATAAATATTATGATTGAGATTAACTCGTAAACTGTCCAATCATTTCACTGTTTTCATAGAAAAAGGTTAAATAACCATAATTTAACTTTATTCTGACACTAATAAGGGAAGTAATATAGTCAGAATAAAGTTAAATTACGGTTATTTAACCGTTTTCTTTAAAAACGGTAGAATGACTTGGCAGTTTGCTGCAAATTTTTAACAATGTTCTATATTAAACTCATAAAGATCCACTGCTATTTCGAATATTTTAATTAACACTTTTAAATGATGGCGGCAATCTTTAAATAGATTTTTATTTGAGTATATTGTAATACATTCTTAATATATTATTAATCCTTTCAAGGGAGATAGTATGTTTATGAAACCACTTAATTTCCATTCCCAAATGCCACAACGACACCAGAATTTTGGTATAATGTTTTCTCGTTTATTACGTATGTGAAAAATAGCTTTTTCTTATTTACAAGTAAATTTGTACGTACATGCCGGTGTTTTTTATTCATTTCAACATTTTAGCAATGGAAGTTCTTTGCTAATGAAAGGGTTTATTGTTTTTTTTCTTTAATTAAAATGATTTAATAAATAAAAAATGCAATTCTTAGGGTACAATTTAAAAATTTCAATCAAATAACATTAAGAAATTTTAAAAATCATGCTTCTCCTTCAATTTTAAACTTTTTTGCAATAATGTTTAGATAAAAAATTCTTACGTTGGCTCTATAATTGGAAAGAACATATTTCCAAAAATTGAAATAATAATAATAAAAAAAGTTGTTAAGTTAATGCCTGTATTATATTATACGTTTACATTTATATCAATTTTCATCAGGCATTACTTGTGCCAAAAAATTGGGTATCATGCATGTTTGCGCTATACTCGTTAAACAGTCATAATATAGTTACTTAGAAACATTTGAATTCAATATTTAATGCATTCATTATTGTTTTATAGAAAAGACCTGTCATTTCACATTTTATTTGTAAAAACGATACTTTTTTGTTTATTATATAAAAACATGAAAACACTCAAAATGTTTCATCAAAGCACATAACTAAATAGGCGTGATAAAAAAAAAAATATATATACAAATGTTTTCCAAAATTAAAAAAACACTGGATGTTAAAATGATAAAAAGCTACTTCAAGCGCTTTCGGCGAACCTTAAGCCGAAAATCACGTTATTCAAGGAAAAGAAAATTGACTGAGAAAACACTCAACGCTTGACGTTCACTGATACAAATTGATAGTAGGAGAGCTGTTGAACATTTTTGAGTAGGTATTTGAGGCACCCTGAAAATTTGTGCAACACTTCTTTTGTAATGCCTGAATACAAAATCGAATGTCTGGCTGAAGGATCGTGGCCCAAAAACTGTGCCAGACAAAAAATGGCACTTGACACGTGTCTGGCACAATTTTTGTGCCGACTAAAGTGTCTGTCATTTTCAAAATATTTTTTTCTAAGCATAAATATTATTCTGTCTCAATCTCAGCGTGCCTCAAATACCTTTTTTGCGTAGTCAAAAAATGGCACTTGACACGTGTCTGGCACAGTTTTTGGGCCGACTAAAGTGTCTGTCGTTTTCAAAATATTTTTTTCTAAGTATAAATATTATTCTGTCTCAATCTCAGCGTGCCTCAAATAAATTTTTTGGGTAGTCAAAAAAAAAAAAAAAAAAATGGCGCTTGACACGTGTCTGGCACAGTTTTTGGGCCACGATCCTTCAGTCAGACATTCGATTTTTTATTCAGCCATTACAAAAGAAGTGTCGCACAAATTTTCAGGGTGCCTCAAATACCTTCCCTAAAATGTTTAACAGCTCTTGGACTATGACCGGAAACACCCTTCAGGATGCCCGCAGGCGGTCGTAATCATTAACCCTATCGCGGCGCAACCCAAGATGTTCTCGGGCATGCATTTTCCCGTCTAATTAATCCTCTTTGATTATTCCCACCAGTATTTTATATATATATATATAAATTTTGCCCTATTTAATCGGAGCATTTTCCCGATTTTTTCCCCATTTGAAATTTAATATCTATAATAGTAGCAGAATTTTGTCGGTCATATGAAAATCGAATCAAAACTTTAAAAAATAATAAAATTTTTCTTCATTCTATTAAATCCTATCATACGTAATTAATTCACTGATATCCCATGATACGTATGGACTCTAGGTTGCCATGGTGATTACATCCTATTTAAGATGGAGCCATATTATTTTCGTATTACTGAATTTAATATATATAATCGTAATAAATTTTGTATTCATACATTTTTGCATAAGAGTGCAACAGCTATTGCACCAAGATCTGAATATTTATAAAACTAGTTAAAGTACGAACGTACCTCATTTGCCACGTATGACGTATAATTTCGGACATGTTTCTATGTGATTTACTTAGAAATCATCTTTCACCTTATTAAACGGTGAAGTTTTGTTAAATTATGCTGGATATGTTGGAAAGTGTTTCCCAATCTATGCCTGATGCATGGTTTTTCGTTTCTGTTTAAACTAAAATTCTGGGAAGTATCTGTGTGTTCTACACACCTAAATACAATGTCTATTATAAAATGCTCTTTTCATTACATTTATATTTATCATTTTCTCTAACCAGACATGACAGAAAAAAATATCCTGAAATAAAGTTTTATTTTTTTACTTCGAAATTGCATTTCCCTTAATAACTTTGAGCAAAAACAGTTCTTTTTTTCATTACTTAATCCATTCTGTTGTACTACATACTTGACTTTACTATTCCTTTTTAAATTAATCGCAGGTGATTTTATAACCTATTTTTTTTAAGTTATTCTATCAAATCAAAATTCTGGATCATTAAATATATATATTTATAGTAAAAGCTAAGCGACCACATTTAATATCATTAATATGAGGCTAAAGAACTTTGCAATCAAGCATAAACATTGTAACCATGGGAATTTTATCGCTAGCGATAATCTTGAAAGTTACATTTTTGTGCACATTACATAACGAAATAAAGAAATTTACGATAGTAATTTTATTTGTTTTAGTTTATATTACATCTATGTTGTGGAAAATTTTCGGGGTTTTAGCTGTACTTTTTTTTTTGTTAACTTTCGTTCCTATCTTTTCTAGTAATTTGTTTGATTTAATCATTTAGCGGTTGTTAAGGATAAGAAATATTAATGACTGATTATAAAACTTCATCGATAGCGGTACTTATAGAAGTTGCATTTCATTAAACATAACACAATAAAAAATTAACATAGTAAGTTTATTTATTTTAATTTAATATTACATCTACACTCTTAAAAACTTTGTACTTGGTCGAACAAACTTATTTTGCTAAAGTAACTGCAAAAATGGTTCTTTTGTATAATCTCGTTCCAACATTTGGAGCTATGATTTAACCATAGGTAGGATTTCTCCAACTTGTAGCTGCAGCTATTGCAGTTGTACCAAAGTTTGGTTCAACCAGAACAAAATTTTTAACAGTATGCATCGCGAGGAGTTTCCGGGTTGTTTTTTTTTTGTTTTTTTTGTTTTTTTTTTTTTAGTTAGTTAAGATCTTTAATAAATTTTCTTCTACTCATTTTTAATAATTTGTTTGAAATAGGCATTTAGACATTTTTTTAGTATAAGAAACGTTGCTATTGATGACTTACTCATAAAGTTTCATCGCTAGCGATGCTGTAGGAAGTTGCGCTTTTTGCATATTACATAACACGAAAAAAATAAGATTATCAATTTATTTTCTTGAATTTATATTACATCTATATTGTGGAACTCTCTAGATTTTTTTTTTAGCTAGCTTGAAACTTTAAAAAAATTTCTTCTAAGAAGTTTTTAGGTTAAAAAATAGTATGATTGATTACAGTTACTTGTAGAATTCCATCGCTCCTGTAACCTTTGGAAGTTGCATATTTTTATACATTACAAATTAGGATTTTTTTTTTTTTAATATGTAAATCTTTAATTTAAAATTTTAATTGGTATGTTTACTAAATAAATAAATGAAGTTACAGAGTAGAACAAGCAAAACAGTTTTTTACACTCTTTTATTTAACTTAAACCGGTTAATGCATGTAAAGATGGAATTTTACTATCAATTTTTCACTCACTGATATTCTAGGATTATGAAACTTATATTCACATGTGTTTTTTCATTAACAATGCGACATTTTTATACTGTTAGAACATAATTATAAATTAATAAATTTTTTTTTCGTTAGCTGACCACAGGAGATAAATCGCTAAATATTCTTTATAGTTACAACTTTATAAGGAGTTATAACAACAATACGTTTAATTATGCGCCAAACCACGTTCGGTAAAACAGGCCAGATGGCTGTAAAACTGCAATACCAAATATTTTAGACACTAAAAATTAAAAATCTGAAATAAAAAATGAAGAGTGTAATTTTTTTTTATACGCTTTATTCAAATAAGGCTGTTCTCAACTGCTTTCGTCAAGTAGCGCAAAATGTTTTTACACATTCACTAACTCATTTATAAATGTAAAGGTGCAAAATTGGCAGTGCTGACTAGGGAAGCGATTTGGAATCGAACTGTTTTTTTTCCATTTTTTGATCAATAGATTACCTACCGAGTTATAAGCGAAATGGGTCATGTGAGCGAGGCGTTTTTTCTCCCTTCCTGACTCTTTTTCTTATCTCGTCTAGAAATTCTGTTCAAAACGTCAAGTTTGACAGAATTTTCTAAAAGATCTATTACGTTTATAATAAAACGGAAAGACCAGTTCGATGACACAGTTTCTGAATAACAACACCTGCTAGTTTTATGCGTTTCCGAACAAAAATCAATTTAAACTTATGTCGGAAAGTTGCCCCTTTGGATTTGAGAACAGCCTTAATAGTTTTATATTAATTAAATTATGATTATTTGTTGAGAAATAATATTTAGAAATCTAAAAGGCTAGTTTAAATAATGCTGTTTTCTTCTGTTGCTATATCTTAAAAAAGAATGAGAGAAAAAATATTATAATTTTTTAAATAAATTTACTAGCTTCCGCCTTCTACCAACAGTAAAAAAGCTGTGAATTTTGCATAATCGTATTCGCCACCCATTCCAAATTAACTTATGTAACTTCTTATTTATTTATTATGAAAAATTATCAATTGCTACCAAGCTTGTATATGTTTTTTAAACTTTTTTTTACCTTTATACTTATTGTTTCGGTTCATTTATATCTATATTTGTCTTCTATGTTGTCATCCCCATGAATTTTTGTTTTTCCCCTTGCATTACCATAAAAAAAAGAGAACAATTATTTCAAAACTTTGCACTGCGAAAGCAAAGATTAATGGCCTATCTATTCATGAGATAAATAAAATCTACAATTACTAGATAAAAATTAGTTTTATAATTTTTTTTGCTGTTGTTGAGGGAAAGGAAAAGGTGAAAAGAAGAGTGGATTGAGCTAAATATACAGTATGCAATTTATAAAAAATCCCCCCAAAATGCATAAGGCACAATGTCACATATGACTATGATATATAAAGGAAAAAATTCGCGAATCTTGCGGTTGGTTAGATTGGGTTTATTGCATCGAGGTTTCATAACGTATGCTCCAAACACTGAATTAAAAGAAACAATCAATACTAATAACTTGCATGTAGAATGGTAACTCAAAAGAAAAGAACAATTGAAAATTTCCTAATATTTTGATAGAGTCCTTTAAACTTTTATGTACTGGATTATGAATTCATGAAAATTTTATCTCCTAAACCACGTGAATTCTTGAAACTACATAGAAGATTTACATAATCATTTAATAAATTTTAGAAGGATTTCAGAAGGATTGAATGATTTCGAAGGATTGATTAAATTTGAATTTATAGGGATTTTGTGCAATATTTATAACCCCACTTAAATCTTTTACTTTAAATATTTTTTTTAGTATTTTGTAAAATTAGGAAATGTACAAATATAATGTTCTTACAATAGAAATATTCCCGAATTGAAAAACCCCTCCCCCCTCTTCCAATGCCAAGATAGCTGAAAAGAT
The DNA here is from genome assembly GCA_963932465.1 of Maratus speciosus. Taxonomy (NCBI): domain Eukaryota; kingdom Metazoa; phylum Arthropoda; class Arachnida; order Araneae; family Salticidae; genus Maratus; species Maratus speciosus. The sequence continues at coordinate 524,814,818 of OZ010796.1, read as the reverse complement.
GCAAAGGCAAAAGAAACCATCCTTTTAAAAATATTTTTGTTTTGTGTAACCAATAATGCTTTTGGAACAAGATAAAGTAATGCATTTATCACTCATTCTAAACTGTATTACTACTAATCGATGTATTAAATGAATTTTATAACAAGTTATTTTAATGGTACTTATAAGTACCATGAGTAGGTAAAGGGTTAATTCTCTATTGAATTCAATGCTGATATGACATCTTTTTTATAAAATATAATAGTTTTAGGTGTTAAATTTTAAACTTATGAGTAAGTTCTAAATTTTTACAATATTCATGGCTCCATGGCCCCTTTCTTTGGCTTCCCAATAATTAATTCCTAATACGTTCGGTTCAGAGGTGTACTTCCTGTTAGGAATTATTTCAAATACTGTTCATCATATGAAACAGCATTTACGTCAATAAAGTTCTGGTTGTAAAAGTTACGAAAAATATTCGAAGAAAACATTTACCTTGCTCTGCCAAGTAAAATAAAAAACAGATTTTTTTTTTACGACTAAAACTTAAGGAGATGTGATGCTTTGAATGTTATTAATTTTAAGCCCTTTCCGGCGGTAAGAAAAAAAATGTGTTTTTAGCTCGGTAAAAGGATTTAAATTCATAAAATTAAAAATATCTTGACTTGGTAAACTTGCGTCGTAAAAGATTTGTTTGTTTGTTTGTTTGTTTTTTGCATATTGCAGCATAAGATGTTTTTCTAAACTTAACTTACAAAAGCCAAGAACTATATAAAAATTTGAATCTCGTAACTTTTACAAAATAATTATTTCGACTGAAATGAATTTTAATATGATGATGAGCAATATCTGAAACATTTTTGCAATCGGAATTATACCTTTAAAATAAACGATATTGAAATTACCTATTGGGAAGTGATAAGAAAAGATATAGAGTACGTTCAATGTTTAATACGGTCGACGCTCGTTTTTTTGAACTCCCAAGGGCGGAGAAAATGTTCAAATAAACGAAATGCCTTTCCATGCAAGCTCTAGAGACGTAATACTTATGTAACATTAGGAATATATACGTTTTCTATAATTCGAATTATTTAAAACATGTAAATTATAAAAATACCAATTCTATTCCAAATGTAAAAGTATTAGAATAGTTATGCATCCACATACATGCCTACATGTCTATTTTGAAAACCTTATAATTTCCACGATATATTTAAGCATACAAATTTTAAAAATTACATGTAATGATAGATGCATCGTAGAAATATGATTTTATTTACCAAAGTTAGTAAAAAATACAGAGATACTCGATACATAACTCGACAAAAATACAGTGTTACTCGAATCTTTAGGATTGGATACATCATGAATTGTATTTTTTTTTTCTTTGAAACATCGTGGGTTCTTAAGCATTCCGATGACTTACATTTTTTACTATACTATCAACCAAAGTAGAAGAACCAAAAGAGTAATTTTTTCTTTACTGTTTGCAGCGGTGTAGCCAGGTTTGGAGTCCAAATGCTCTGGATATCACTAATATTCTAAAGTTTTCTTCGTAATTACGACAAGCAAATAATTCTCCGATCTGATAAAGAGAAGAAAGCTTTACAAAATTAGTGGTATTCAGAGCATCTGGACCCCCACTCCAGCTACGCCACTGGCTGTTTGTATTTCTGTACAAGCATTTTTTTACCCGACTGCCAAGAAGAGTTATGTGTTTCACGCGTATCTGGGTAAGTGGATTTCTTTATACCCTCGAAACATCCCAACGGCTGGGTGGATTTTAATGAATGAGGTCTCTATCGATTCGTCTTAACAGGCTGATGGTTATAGGGTGAGTTTTGTTTTTATAAATTTAAAATGGCGGCTGTAAAATACAAAATGGCGGTAGAGGCGAAAATAATTTTTTTACGCACGATATTGAGTGGCATATCATTGGATAGGTCTTTCGAAATGAAGACGATGTTTCATTGACTATTTTACAGTCAGAAGCTCCGTTTAAATATCACATAACCTGGAAGTTGTAGAAGGTAGGATCTATAGCTTTACTGCAACTCTAACCTTCATAGACATCTATAGGCCTCATCAAAACAGTTTTTTTTTTTTTTTTTAATCAGTAAAAAAATTAAGCCCGACCTGAAAACTCATATAACCAGTTTTAAAAATCGCAGTGTAAATCTATTTGTATTTGCGTTTCTCGTATATCATTTTCCATAAATTTCTATTTTCTCGGATAGCTATCCAATTATTTTGTCCAAATGCTAAAATTTTAACGACAACTCTTTTTCTTTCCATCCAGCTTGTCGTAAAGCTACTTTTACAAAAGCCTGTCAGACGTTTGGGTTATTAAATAAAATTTTTAAACATATTTATGTTTTTATTTTCTTAAAATATTTTATGTTGGCTTTAAATTGATGCTAACTCTTTGTCAAATATTTATGAAATTATTCAAAAAATGTTTTTAGTTAAATATAAATATAAGTAAAATAGTCCAAATTTACGTCCACTATACCTTAACTATAACTATAGCTATACTAATCTTTAACTATACCTTAAAATACATATTTCAGACAACTTTCAAAATATATACTAAAATACAATTACTTGCTTAAAAGATGTTAATGTCAATAAAAACACATTAAAAATATTCAAATTGACATGTTTCGACTTTTTTATTGGGTCAATCTTCAGAATATACAAAAACCACAAATACGATGCACATAAAAAATGGAAATAGTCATCGACAAGTTGACACACACTGCCCCCTTAAGTTCTAATTCACACCCTAGATTTGCTTCGGAAGAAATTCTCAAAGCTCTATCAATCAAGAATCTGAAGTCAAGACTTCCTATAGGGACTTCTTTAGGGGGCTCCATGATTCTACTTAAACATTAAACCTCATATAGAAATTTAAGGGCTGTATTGCCATATACACTATATGGCCAAAGGTGACCGGTCACTTGCAATTTTAGACGTTTTGTCAAATATCTAGAAAAATACATGAGGAATTAACCTGAAACTGCAGGTGTGTAAACAGTATAGTATAAGTCATATATTTTCCGGGAAGATTTTTTTCCCGAAACCCCATAGGGGACCGTCAACATATTGAAAAAGAAAGAATATATTTTGGATAACCATGTAAAAACTAATGTAGCAAAAGCGTTCAAACTCGAAATTATTAATAAGTGGCTTATTGTAATATACTGTATTCATTTTTATGAGGATAGCATGCATACTCGTAGATAAATTAAGGTTTTTATAAAAACAGTCCAAAATTTCGCTACGTTTTTTGCTTATAATTTCCAGAGTTCTTAATATAAAAAAAAAGTTCTTTTCAGAAAATATGACAAACAACATTGTGCAGAATACCATGCGATTAGAATGAAAAAATAATAAAAATTGTATGAAAAATAAGCAGGTTTACTAAATAATGATTCACTGCGCATGCTGGAACGTAATGAAAATATAATTTGCATAATGTGTTAGCTAAATGTATAGAGCAACTTTTGTGAAAGTCTCAGAAACATAGTTTGAAAAGTCTGATAATAATCGTTTATAGAATAAGCTCAAAATCCGTTATTCCTAAAATGAAGCAAAAAGATGAGAGGTTGTATCCAAATACAGGAGTACGTGCAATATTGTGTATGCTATATTGTCACTAATCAATGGATATATGGATACAACCCCTCATCTTTTTCCTTCATTTTGGGAACAACGGATTTTGAGCTTATTCTATAAACGATTATTATCAGACTTTTCAAACTATGATTTTGAGAATTTTACAGAAGTTGCTCTATACATTTAGCTAACACATTATGCACACTATATTTTGATTGCATTCGCGCATGCGCAGTGAAAAACGTTTTAGTAAACCTGCTCATATTTCATCCAATTTTTACTATTTTTTAATTCTGATTGCAAAGTATTATGTACAATGTTGTTCGTCATATTTTCTGAAAAGAACTTTTTTTAATATTAAGAAGTCTGCAAATTATAAGTAAGAAAATTTGTACTTGTTTTTATAAAAAACTTAATTTCTCTATGAGTATACATGCTATCCTCATAAAAATGAACACATAATATTACAATAAGCCACTTATTAATAAACTCGAATTTGAACGCTTTTGCTGCATTAGTTTTTACAGGGTTATCTGAAAGATATTCGTTTTTTTTTTTTTTCAATTTGTTGACAGTCCCCTATGGGCTTTCAGGAAAAAATCTTCGCGGAAATATATGACCTATACTATATTGTTTACACACCTGCAGTTTCAGGTTAATTCCTCATGTATTTTTCTATATATTTAACGAAACGTCTAAAATCGCAAGTGACCGGTCACCTTTGGCCATATAGTGTACATAAAACTTTTTTTTTTATTTAAAAGTGTGATTATTCTTTTTTCACACAAGGTTGATGTTAAATTTGTTTCTCTCGAAACTAACAACATAACACAATATCCTATTCTTAACATTTTTTTTAATATACTACAATTCGCAATATAAAGAAACTTAAGAGGAAATTTTAAGAAATAAAATTGAAATACAAATTAAATATTAGAAGTAAAACTTTCGTAATTTTTTTCTTTACAAAAATCAATTTTTAGTTTCGCTTACATTAAATTTAACTTTAAGCATTCTCTTTAAAAAAATCCTTAAAATAATTCAATATGTTCAACGCAATAATTCAATATATATATACCAAAGTTTACAAAATTAAATTTATACATCACTTTAGAAACAATATAGTAAATGCATGTTACATAAAAGGTATAAAGTGTATTTCAATTATATTTTCTAAATTAAAACTGACAGCAGCAAACATTTTTTATTCTTTTATTTTAAGTGTGAGGTATTCAAATAACGTTCTGCTAAAGAAAATGCACGTATTATTTTCACTTTTAATATGTTTCAACATTCCTGAAAATAAATAAAGAAATAATTCTTTGTGCGTTATTTTAATTAGTTGTTTAAAAGCTAGATAATTTCAAATTAATAAAAAATACAAAACGTTCTCTTAATTAAGCAGATTAATTTTTAAAAATGTAGGGTAATTAAACTTCTTTAAGCAACAATCAAATGTGTAAAATACTATTAAAGAGTTGGACATCGCTCTTATAATTTCCAAAGTACGATTTCTTAAAACTTATAGCGATGAATAAGTGTAACTGAAAACTGACATCAATATACAGGGCTTTTATAAAATATTCATTCATTTTCAAAACGATCCACAAGAAAAGTGACACATCTCGACATAATTAAATTTCGCAGGAGAGACAAAAGAAGATTCGCATGTTTTTACTGTAACAGGAAATTATAGCACTTAGCCTCCGCATACAGTAGTAAAAATGTGCATAAAAGATTAAAACACTTAAGAATAAAGATGCAAATGAGGTTTAGAGGGTTGAGAAATATTACCTCCCCATACAATTCGACCCCTTTCTGTGGTCAAGAATATATAACGTAATAAAGCAATTTTTCGGATAACTACAATTATGAAACTTTTTCTGCAGCAAGACTGGCCATTTAGTGCAATAAAATGCAAAATGCATTTTTGCGGTATGTGTCACTTTTCTTACGGTTGAGCAATATATTCAAAAGTATTACACGTACCAATATCAGTGATATATGAAAATAACCGCAAAGTCACTAAATTTGCATTGTTTGCACCAAGTGGCTGCAAGAATTCAGTATCTTTCAGTATCTCTCAAAAAGGAGACAAAGCAAGAAAAAAATGTTTTTTCTTCTTTCTGACTTTATCTTTCAACGGGACGAGGCACCCCATCATTCGAACATTCAAATTCGTCGATACTTGAACGATGAACTTCAGCATCGCTGAATTTGGCGTGTTCATCAGGCTGACATCGCTTTGGTCCCTTGGCCCCTCAGGTCACTTGATTTAACGCCTTGTGACTTCTTCCTTTGGGGGCACATTAAGAGCCCTCTTCAGTCACGAGAAAAAAGGAAAACGCTAATTCTAAGTCTATGGGGGCGTTATTTTCAAATTTCTCGAATGGGTTTCAATATTTTTTAATGCTTTTTTTTTGCATAGGATAGCTGAGGACGATCTACAACCGAGCTAGTTTTTACTTTTTCGATTTTGGTTTCAGATTAAAAAAAAAATACTTTCACTTTCGGAACCGCTTTGAACCGGTTCTGAAATTGAAACTATCCTAATATAAATAATGTATAACCAAAATCAAAAAAGTAAAAACTAGCCCGGGTGTAGTTCGTTTCAGCTATCCTATGCAAAAAAAATCATGTAAAAATATTAAAATCCAAACAAGATATTTGAAAATAACTTCCCCATAGGATTAACATTCTCATCCGGGTCTTTTTCAGTGACTAGTGAGGCATCTTAAGGACTTTGTTTATGTACCCCCACTACCAAAAATATTAGAAGAGCTCAGGAAACCGATCAATGCTGCAGTGATGCCAATTGACAGGATGACGCTACAAAATGTGTGGAACGAGTTCAACTTCCGCCTAGGCATGTGTCGTGTGACCCATGGTGCATAGATCGAACGATGTCTTGTGTGAACGATGTGTGCAGAAAACTTGACATCGCTGTTATTTTCATATATCACTCACATTTGTACGTGTAATATATAGCCTTTTGAAAATGAATTAATCTTTTTTAGTAGCCCTATATTAGGACATAATACGAATTCGAATGTAACTACAAGATTCTTATATTTTATTTCTAGACTAATTAGTCTAAGAAATTGTTATGACATTAAAATAAAATTAAATATACACAATAGATGAGGCCAATAATACGGTTTTACTTTTATAAGCTACAAAAGAAAATACTCCTTTAAAAAAATGCCTTTTATTAAAATAAAATCCCGTTTATTAAGATAAAAGTTAAGGCTAGTACAAAAAGTCTGAACAAGTATGAAATCTCTTCCCTTGTTTGTATGTTGCGCAAAAGACTAACTTTAAAAACGTTTAACTAAAATTCAATATAGATAAGCTAAATGAATAATGAAAATTCTAGTACAAAAAGTATATTCTAATAGTATATTTTAAAGACGTTATGAACCTTAATGAGATTAATATATATTTTTTAGAAAATATTTAAGTGAGAATAGTAAAGCTGATCTTTAAAGCAGATTTATGTTAGGGAATCTTAAAAAGGGATAAAAAGAAAATATGCTGCAGTAAGGGTATTTTCTTAAAACCAGTCGATCCAACCCGTGCTTCCCAGGATACAAAACATAGGGGTAAACCATTTTTTTAATATACAGGGTGATTATAATTAAATCTTCCCTTTCCTAAAGCTGAAAAAAAAAACTGGTTAGAATGAACTGATATTTCATGTGAATATACACGAAGCAATGGCAATTTGTTTTGTGAAAGAAAAAAGACTACAAAAGTTGACCAGTAGATGGTGCTGTACTCGTTATAAGATGCTAATAAAAAGACATGACATGCGCACTGCACAGAACACTTTTGATAATAAAAATTAAATTTAAAAAAAAAAAAAAACCACCTGCGTAAAAAGCGAGCTAATTAATTATTTCTCATCAATGTGAAACTATTTTTATATATATATTACTTATCTATTTTTTTATTTACTTGTATTGATGACTTATTTCCTATCTATAAACACTGTTTTGATGAGGCCTATAGATGTCTATGATGGTTAGAGTTGCAGTAAAGCTAGAGATCCTACCTACACAACTTCCAGGTTGTGTAATATTTAAACGGAGCTTCTGACTGTAAAATAGTCAACGAAACATCGTCTTTATTTCGAAAGGCCTATCCAATGATATGCCCCTTAATAGGGTGTGTAAAATTTTTTTTTCGTCTCTATCGTTATTTTGTATTTTACGGCCGCCATTTTGAATTTATAAAAACAAAACCTAGCCTATAACCATCGGACGTTTAAGACGAGTCGATAGAGACCTCATTCATTAAAATCCATCCAGCCGTTGGGATGTTTCGAAGGTATAAAGAAATCCACATACCCAGATACGCGTGAAACACATAACCCTTCTTGGCAGTCGGGTAAAAAGGCGGGGAACATGCAGTTCCTTTTATTGTTCGTCTGAGTAGGTAGTTATGACACTATCATTTAAAGATCGGGCCCTGCTTGTGAAGCTTTTTTTACAAAAATGGTGACTGTGCGGCAATTGAATTGAAGAATTCCGAGCATTAAATGTTTAAGAAGCGGCTCTGGCCCGATGACTGCATTACAACTAGAAGATCCAACCAGGACTTCCCAGGTCACAGAACATAGGAGTAAACCATTTTTTACTGCTTTCGATCTGCCGTTCGGTCTTCAGATGACTAAATTCGATCTGAAGAAGTTGATTGATAAATTCGAAGAGATGGGCTCATTTTCGTTTTTGCTATTTCCATGGTTTTTGGCCTAGGGACAATTAAAAACCGATTTCTCCCCATCGGCTGTGGCACTATCTTGTCATGGTGGATATGATTTGAACAAAGAGTGCTACGACAGCGTGCCACGTCTTTTAATTAGCATCTTATGACAAGCACAGCGCCATCTACCGGTCAACTTTTGTACTCTTTTTTCTTTCGCAAAACAAATTCACATTGCTTCACGTATACTCACATGAAATATCAGGTCATTCTGACCAGTGTTTTTTTTTCTTTTTTACAGCCTTTTGAAAGTGATACTTAAATTATAATCACCCTGTATATTTACATTTAATGTCTTTATAATAGCCACTAATAATACAGAAATATATTTTATGCATTCAAATAAAGTTTTGAAATTTATTAAATATGATAGTTTCTTAGTAGCCGCGTGCGAGGAGTTGATAGCGGATGAAATCTCCAAAAATATCGCTACTTACAGCACAGCGTTTATGATTCTGATAATTTCAGTGATTTAAGCGTGTAGCTCAATTACATGTGTGTGAAATTTATGTTTTATTTATCTTATTTTTTTAATTTACTTATACATTGATAAAATTTTAAGTTCTCTATGGAATATTAGCCGGAAACAAAAGCTGAACTATTATATTTATATTGTTTTGAGTGCAAACGGGTTAATCTTTCCTAATCGAGCTGCAGTCGTTAGTGACAGATTTTTTTTTTTTTTTAAGTCATGCTTAAAAATTATTCTGAAAACCATAAGAAAAAACAATCAATTGAGATACAGTTCCGAAGAAATTGCATTTGAAAATTATATTTTTTCTTATTCGATGCCGTAAAATTTGAAATTTTATGATCTCTAGAAGTTAAAAAAACTACAGTAAAACCGAAATGTATTGGTCATGAGTTGCCACCGTCAATATGATGCCAGCGTTACTCACGGATATATTTTTGTTTTATAAGTACAAGATAAGCACTTAGAAAATGTCAGCAAAAACCTATCTTAGTGAAGATTCAAAGACATATGTGAAAGGTTGGATGGTTGCATAGGGTTTAATAGCGCAAAATCACTTTAGGGACATACTGCGCCAAAACAGGAAACCAGATATGAAATATCTCATACAATAGGGTACAAAAACAATCAAGAATTCATTAGCACTCTTAACCCCTTCAGGGGCTAATTGTAATTCAGATTTGCACCAGAAATTTTTTATTAAGTTTTACTTTTATAACTTTGGTGAAAAAGAGCTGAAAAATTGCTTTCCCTTATTTTAAAATAATTTTTTTCCAAATTTCCGATGGGAATTCAACATTACAGAAACACAATTGCTGGCCCCTCAAAAGGTGAGGAAGAAACATTTCATCACTAAAACGTATAAGTATAAATTCAAATTTAACACATTCTTGATCGGTCACGAGAATACTTGTGTTTACATAGCTGAGAATTTTTACGCATTTTTGTTATAAATTTTTTTCATTAATATTCTTGCTCTTATTTTATAACTGACATCTGCGATTAAATAACGCGATTCAAATTATTATTTAAAAATAGAGAATACAAAAAAGCGTAATAAAAATAAATATCATAATAAAATTCACAAAAAAATGTTAATGAAGACCCGGACACAAAAATCTCTAAAATAATACGAGGTTTACTTTATTAACACTTTCCAGCATTGTTGAAAGCGTTTATGAATTCCATTTATCTGGCCATCTGACAGTTGGTATATCCACGCTCAATCTCGCGTAAATATACATGGATTATCATGTAATTGATATATGTTATTCAGGTCAATCATGGAAAGTTCGGTATGTAAAATGAAGTGTTTGGCCTTTAAAGTTCATTTACAGGGTTAATCAAAATACTTCGTTACAGTATGATCTATAAGAGGGGGGGGGGGGGGGGGGGCTGGAGAAATCATCTGTAGTGTTGCACTATTTAAAACAAATTGAAATTGATATACATCCCTAAGGTGCATTACAAGATGCTTACTATAGAATATGGTGTGCATAGCGATTATCGTTCATTTCTAGGAACCCACAAAATAATTTCGTTATAGTACTGCCATGTCTAGGAGAATCTCGAAGTGCGTTGCACAATTGCGGCATGCCTTTTTAAATTTAACAAATTGTTTGCACATTACTTGGTGCGTTCTATACAATGTATACAGAACTGCACAAAAAATTTAAACATTTTCGCTTATTGACGAAAATTGCTGAAGGGGAATTTTTAACAGTATTATGCGTTTCCTAACTGAACGAATTTTTTGCATATTATGTAGTATATATACAAATCTATGGATCATATACAGTGCTGCACAAAAAAACTCGGATATTTTTCCGATTGTGTTTGATAATTGCTGAGATTGTCTTTGAAATGCGTTATCTAAATAGTTTACTTATACATCATCTATCATCTTATTAAACTTTGAAGGTTTGTTACAGTATTCTGAATGTGTTGGAAAGTGTTTCTTAATCTATGGTTGACGAGTGATTTTTACTTCCTGTTGGCGTAAAAAATACTCCATAGTTTTTAGAATTAATTGGCGCAAACCGCATGTAAATGTGGTAATTAAATAAAGAAAAATTAAATTTATGTTTTCTTTTCTTTGGTTGCTCTGATTTAAATGCAATTAATTCGGAATGAATTATTCCAAGGTTCTTCTTTCATATTAAAATAATTATACCTGCATTTCGAAGGAAGATAATGTTATGGAATTTTGTACAATATACTCAGATATTCTTCAAATTTTTTATCCGACTTTTTGGGGTGGAGGGGAGGCGAAAATTTTGAAAATATGATTATTGTATTAAAAAAATATTCACAAAAAGGCTTTTCTTCCGAGTACATCCGTGAAACTTTTCTTCGGACTACGTCTTTTCTTCTGACTGCGTTACTAAAAATGCAAAAATGGCATTTTAGTTATATTTAAATCAAAACTAACATCGATAAACAAGTTAATGCCTTTCCTCGTTTTGTATTCCTGAAACACTCAATCATATTTTATATTTCAAATGAAAATCAAATTTTCAAATTATTTTTGCTTAAAAGGCGCAAAGGCAAAAAAAAATATCCCATCTTGTAGTGCGTTTGTAGCCTTGCCAACCTGAAATAGTGAAAAGTTCCAGGCTGGGTATCGTTCCATGTGGTTTAGTCGGTAAAACGTCAGTGCGCTATACTGATGGCCCGGGTTCGAGTCCCGGCATGGAATCTTTTTCACTATGTTGGCCTTTGCGCCTTTTAAGCAAAAATAATTTGAAAATTTGATTTTCATTTGAAATATTGTATGCAAGGCGAATGTTTATCTCTGGAAAAATTTCCAAATATTAATATAGATTCAATCGATGCTGGATTTAATTAAGTGTCTGTGTTTGCCCCATGTTGGTGGCTCACGGAAAAATATTCCATCTTGTGCTGCGTTTGTAGCCTTGCCAACCTGAAATAGTGAGAAGTTCCAGGCTATGTATCGTTCCATGTGGTTTAGTCGGTAGAACGTCAGTGCGCTATACTGATGGCCCGGGTTCGAGTCCCGGCATGGAATCTTTTTCACTAGGTTGGCCTTTGCGCCTTTTAAGCAAAAATAATTTGAAAATTTGATTTTCATTTTAAATATTGTATGCAAGGTGAATGTTTATCTCTGGAAAAATTTCCAAATATTAACATATTTTATATGTTTTTCACAGATATTTCTGCATTTCAGAAAAATAAAAAAATGAAATAATTCTTTGTACTTTTATTAATTGAAAATTCATTATGTTTTATATTACTATTTTTTTATGTTTTTTGTTAAATAATCATTACTTTTTTTTTTCCTTTAACATTTCTTTTAATTATTTATTTACTTTTCTTTATATTTTATATGTAAAAATTACTCTTTTTTTCTTTCCTTCAGACTGCTTTACTGAAATAGTCGAAAGGGCATTTCAGTTATATTTAAAACAAGACTGACATCATTAAGGTATGTGCCTATTCTCAAATCGCCCTTTTTGCGAAAAATTTTGTTTTTGTCTTTATAATTTTAAATTTAAGTTCAAACATTTAGGATTCCAAAAATGCCTTACGCTTAGTTCAGCGATAATTAGGAGCAAAGATATAGCCAAAATATAAATTTTGATATACAGGGTGTCTCAAAAGGTCGTTTACAAACATAACATGCTGATCTGCAATATCATGATAAACAAGATTTACATAGGAACTTGGGTTCGAAAATGTAAACTGCGACCGCTAGAGGGCGATTAGAATAGGCTTACTGGAGAGTGGGAAGCGTAATCATTTCAGGCGAGGACGTTGCAGCAGAAGGATGAATCAGTTTAGTAACGCAGAATTGGCCGATATGCATTACGTATATGGCACCGCGGATGGAATACGCGACCCGCGGTACGAATGTACCTTGAGCGCTTCCCAAGCAGACGTCAGCCAAGTCATGGTTTGTTTGGACAACAGCACCGGAGATTGCGTGAAGTAAGGGCTTTTCAAATACGTAGAGTCGTATCAGTCGAGAATGCACTACACATACGCCTGTCGTAGAGAAAACCGTGCTACGGGAATTTGACAGGAACCCGCAAACAAGTCTCCGAGCAAACGAACGCGTCTTCGGTGTACATCGTTCCAGCATTTTATGCACATACTGCATGAGGACACACAACATCCCTACCACTTACGAAGAGTACAGCATTGTACGTTCACGATTATCCCCAACGCGTTGCATTCGTACGATGGTTTTTGCAACAACGGGCCAAACGGCCGAACAGCGGCGGCACGTGTCCGTGACACACCTGTCCATTTTTTAACAGGTCCGCGAATCCATGCGTCGACGTTGTGAAACATGCATTGAGGCAAATGGAAGGAATTTTGAATACCTTCCGTTTCTTCCCCTCCACTCCTGTGCTCATCGTCCTTTAGCGGTCGCAGTTTGCATTTTCGAACACAAGTTCCTATGTAAATCTTGTTCCTCATGATATGACAGACCAGCATGTTAAGTTTGTAAACGACCTTTTGAGACACCCTGTATAAGTTTCTGTGCTATATTAAAATCTTAACTTTCTTTTTCTTGAAAACTGCGCTTTTCATTGTTTACGTTTACAAGAATACTCATTTCTTAAAAAGTTTAAAAGATATTGAAATAAAATTTGCTCACAAGGTTCTGCATATCCATTGGTATGTTATGAAGCAAAATACAGCTTTTAAGTATGTATATATTAATTTAAGAGCTGTTTTTATTGAAAAATACACATTTTTTAAATGTAAAATTATGTTTTGTATACAAAAATTGGTTTATATTAGTAAATTTAAGAGGTATTGCAAATCTTTTGCTTCATAATACAGGTAGGTGGTTTGCTAATAGATTGTTGAAAAAACAAAGTGAAATATATTGAATAGATTCTGTTATAGAATGTTTGGCATAAACGTAATTCTTTGCTAAAATTTGATTAAATATTGCCTAAATTTGAAAAATTAATTAAAATTCCATTAAGATTTATTTGAATTCATAGCTTTATTCCCTGTTTTAACTAAAAACGCATGTGTTTAATAAAAATTTGATATTTAAAAAAAAAAAAAAAAAAAAGTGCCGCTGAGGTAGGTACTTGCCTTAAACATATTTATCATTTTCTTTTGTTGTAACCCTGAAACTTTCAAATTACGCTATATTAAAGAAAGGACGCATATTATTTTCACAGCTAATATATTTTTAGGTTTCTGTTTATAAAAAAGGGAATAAATGTTTGTGATTTAGATTTTTTTCTTTTGAAAACCATTAATTTATTTACAAATAAATAATTTATAAATATATAATATAATATTGTAAATAGATAATAATAAATATGTTTGTAAATTCTGAAGTAATAATTATTCATTTTTGTACACAAAAAAAGAATTATTCTATCTAAAGATTTATTAAATAGTATGTAAGATATAAGAAAATATATGAAAAATAAAATCATAGGGTAAGGTGCCCTATTATCGCCACCCAGTCACTTTTGGGCCCTTGGAAGTTGTAATTTCAGTGAAAATCTATCAAATTTGTATTTTAGATAGACTAACTACCCACGCACATAGAAACATAGGCAAATATAGCACAAAAAAAAAATTAATATGCGAAAACTTGCTTTTTCAAAAGTATCTAAAAAATGCAAAGGAAAAAAAAGGTCCCAATTTCGCCCCCCCCCCCCCCCCCCAAAAAAAAAAATCCAATACGCCGAGGCTTAACTTATAACTAAATCGAAATTTATTTCTAAATGAGTAAGTAATTTATTTTACGTTAAAGTAAGGCAAAAAAAAATACTAATAATCAATGGAATAAACATAATGAAACATTAGCCATCCAAACATGAGGGAAAAAATGTCATGAAAAAGCATTCCCAATTTCGTCCCCGGGACGAAAGTAAGAACTGCAAGGGGGATGAAATTGGGACCACACTACTTCCCAATATGACTGAGCTTCAGTTCCTGTAAGATGAACTGAGCGTCCTAAAACTCACTGTCTGTCAGCATCTTACCAACCTAAAATACACGCAATGAATAAGAAATAAATAATTACAGTATAGTAAATAAAGTTCTACAAACGACGTAATAAGAACACAGGTCTTCTAAAAATATGAAATTCGCCGTCTTTAATTTATGTATGCATCTTGGCGAACGAAACTTTCAACACTGACCCCTTTTACCTTCCGTCCCCTGTGCCTTGCGTCATAAGTGGCGCCACTTTCGTAGAAATGGAGAAGTTAACGGGGATGAAATTAGGAGAGGGGACGAAATATGAGCACTTTACCCTACTAACAAGGCTAAAATGTAAAATTTTAAATATTTAAAGATAAAATATTATTTTTTTTCAAATAATACATATTTGAAAAGGAAATTATCCATCAATCGATATATATATATATATACATACAAGATATCCCGTTAATATAGTGAACAAATCAAAGGTTTGATAATACGCATGAAGTCAAGCAAGTTTTGAAACGAAACATGGTGTCACAATCCTCACTTACTCAGTCAAAGTACAGGTTGTAAAGGGGTAAACTCTAATAAAACTCGGGCTTATGTTAATAACTAAGTACAGTCGTGAAAAAAAAAGTAAACACCCCCTACTAACTCCTCAACAAAATATCGTAGAAGAAAGTTACTGGTACCGAACGCTTGGAAATAAAGTCTACTTTTAAATGGTATATATAAAATTTGCTTTGGGACCATCTACCTATTAAAAAGAAACCAAACTTAATTTTTTTCAATGGCAATACCCACTTTTAACAAGATATTTCAAATCTTTGCTTCAAACTATGCCTAGGCACCAAATTTCAAGTCATTTGAATGATAAGTTTCTGAATTATAAACATTCAAAATTTGGTGAATCTAATGTTAAATTACATTTTCATATTTTTATTAATATCTTCTGAAATTATGCTCCTAATGTGCTATTTTTTTGTGTAGCAATAATACTGAAATACCCAAACATAAATAAGTTGAATTTGCAATTTTTATGATTTTGTTATATGAATTATGAAATTAATATTCGAAAAAATTATGAATAGCAACCTACAATTTTTTTGATGGATTTAGATTCATTAAGTCCTGCTTTATAAAAGCCCAAAATATCACATTTTTCTTCCAAGCAGTTTTCAAATTATGCTTAAAAACGGCAAAATGATGGTTTAAGGGGCCGTCTATGACAGAAGTGACGAGATATTTTTAAATTCCTTGTGCTATCCTGTAATCTAGCAGTCTTCAATGACTGCTTGAGTGGTGCTTACGATGTCTTGATCAAGAGGGGGGGGGGGGATCTCTCGGTCAAAATCGAGTACCGAACTTCAATTTGGATTCATCCCCTAAAATTCGCTCGTTTTAAAATATTAATTTCTCGGAAACTTATCGTACGAATTTCTTGCATAAAAATTTGTTTTTTGGGCTAATTGAAGGGTGTAGAGTTCATTTATGCTGTCAGAAATGTGTACTACTGTTGAAAAATCAAAGTTATGTTTCGTTTTAATATGTAGATGGCCCACTAAGCAAATTTCATGTGCATAATTTAAAAGTAGACTTTATTACCAATCGTGTGGTACCAGTAACTTTCTTCTACGACAATTGTTTGCAGAGTTAGTAAGGGGTGTTTACTTTTTCCCCCCACCACTGTTCATATTGTAATGAAGATGTATGTGAAATGTGATAACAGCAATTCAAATGCTAGAAGTGCCATCTGTCATCGCTCAGACATGATGAAGTAGACTGTCCCCCATTTTGAAATTTGGTTGCCGGTGCATACAGTGTCGCTAATGATGTTACAGCGCTTTACAAGCACATTTCTAGATATTATTGCATTTAGAACAGAGGAATTTAAATTACTTGAAATTTTCATTACCATATGTATTATTTCTGTTGTCAACATCCATTTTTCTATGCATTTACAAAACGCAGAACGATGAATGAGGTGTCATTAGTAAACTTTTTGAACCGGATTCTGAAACAACACACTCACATTTCATTAAAACATGTTTTGATTAAAATTTTAAGTTAATTAAAAATTATATCACCATTGTTTCATAAATTAAATAAAAGATTTTTTTCAAACCAATGTTGCCAAAAGTATAAAATACCGCATAATATCATGCTCAGCAATGATTACAAAAAATGAAATAGTAAAAAAAGATAAAGTGTGACGTCTACGCGCGGGTTAAATCTATATTTAAATTTAAAAAGTGAAATTGAAATTGAAATGTTTAGAAGAATAGCTGCAATCGATTGAGCAAAATAGGGGTGTTTCAATTGTAGCCTAAAAGCTAAGCTCTGTTACATTAGATCAAATTTTATTTTATATATATTCAACTTATTTTTCTTTGTCCCGTGTTTTTCCCTAAGCAATGACATTATTCTTTAAAACAGTTAAAATATTAATGTTAATTTTTTCTCGCTCGTTCCTGTTTGCTATATTCGATCATTTTTCTGTAATTTTGATATAATATATGAAATGATATTCTGGCTTGACTAACATTGTTTGCAGGCATTCCTATCCTTAATTTTTATTTAAAAGTTTAAACATGCATATAATAAATATTAGACTGAAGTGTGAAGCTCTCGCAGGTGTGTACTGATATTGTTTTATTTACGATGGGAACTTCTCTTTTTCGATGCACATGCAAACTACACAACGATGAATGAGATATCATACGACAAGTTTTTCAACAGTTATTTGATACAGTACACTCAAATTTTAATAAATACGTTGCTTTATAAAAACTGCTGTTAATTAAATATTTTTGAAAAAAATTTCAAAATTTGCAAAAAACTCGCACGGGTCCACTGATACCTTTAATTTTTCTGAAGTTATTAATGGAAACCAGAGTTCAATTACAGTGAATTATCCCGTATTTTTCATTGAGAAAGTGGGTTGCATATATATATGTATATACAGGGTGTTTCATAAAAGATGGGCAAAACTTTAATAGATGATGGTTCGCATCCAAACAATCAACTTTCATCGAAGAACGCATAGTCGGAATTAAAATGCAAAGGTACTACAGGGTGCCGAAAGTGATGTTGTTATACGAAGCAAAAACACACAAAGAACAATTAAGAGACAAAAGCAAGGTAGGATAGCGCTCTCCGTACAATTGTTGACCATCTGAACCATTTCCATTTGCTGTTCCGTAGATAAAATGCGTATCAGTCTTCTCCCTATTAGTGAAGGACAACATCTTCCGATACGTTCCTATCGCGATTGACAGTTGCACACTCGGATCAGCGGTTTTTATGTATTAATCGAGACGACATTTTGCATACGCTTTCTTCTTCTTCCCCATATCACATTTGCATGCTATTAGTGTCGTTCTTCTCCCGATAACTCGCAATTGGAATGGAACTTTAACGTTTCCATGGACCAAGTTTCCAAATGCGCCAGCACCTTTGCGTTTTATTTCCGACCATGCATTCTTTGATGTGTTGAAGTTGTTTGTTTGGATGTGTACTATCGCCTCTTAAAGTTCTGCCCATCTTTTATGAAACATCCTGTATATAACACCTTTGAAAAAAAAATCTAACAAGTTCGAATAACAAAAAATGACCAAATCTCTAATTGAAAGATGGCATGTAATAATATTTTACATGATTTTTATAATAAAATATATTTACATGTATCTATACATTCTCAGAAATACTTTCTTCAAATCACGGAAATATTCCTGGCAGCACCGCTACCGGTATATGTCCGAGAATTGAAGAAATTTCCGTTCTTTCTTTCTCCGTTCCAGGACAGAAAATTTCCGTAAAAGTTTCTGATAAAAGGAGTTTTTCAAAAATACGTCTCTTTTTCTTCTCTGGATCCACTTGGTTTCGAATCGAAGATCTTAACCACTGGGCCAGCGAGCACTTGGTAGTGGGCGATTTTAAAATTGAAGATACGGGTTTTACTTAAAATGGAAGATTGGTAAGATTTATTAAATTTCTTGTTCAGAAAGCTCGATAATTTAAAATTAATTCCAGGGACATTTCGTTGTTATGAAATAATGTTTGGTGTTTTAACTTGTGTAGAATAATAGAGTATAAAAATTATTAGATATTAGATATGTTTTTAATAAGACATAATTTAATTGTTAGATTTAAAATAGGAATATTATATTTTGAATTAAATTCGAGAAGAAATGTTTGCTTTTTTGAATAAAATCGATTTTTTTTAACTTGATTGAACTACTATATATTTTTTAAATGTGATTGTTCAGAATATATTTTACATGAGAATACCTTTTTTTAATAATCCAAAAATAAATTAAGAATAAGTTTAAATGAATGAGAAAATTGCTACTTTATTAAATTCAAAAGCGTTACTTCTTCTTCTTTTATATATATATATATATATATATATATATATATATATATATATATATATATATATATAAATTATAAATTTTAATTTTTTGAATTTTCGGTTTTCATTTTAAAAATAAATTCGAACATTTGTATTAACACAGTCAATACGCATGCGTGCAGGTAATTTCCCCCTCTTTTTCAGTCTTCCGGGAGGAATTAACGGGAAAAGCATGTTTTCTAGAACTACAGAAATTATTTGTTTAAAAATGACGAAAAATTTAGTATATAAAGACGAATTTTTCTGACAGTGTAGAAAATATCCTAATAAATAAAACTTACCAAGAATTCTCCACAAAAAAAGAAACAAAAACGTATTTAAAGGTAGATGATGCTAAATAAAAATGAAATAAAGAATGATTTTAGCTTTTTATTTCAAAAGTATATTATATATGTATTTCTAAACCATCTTTAGAACTTTATCAATTTCTTCATATATTTGTGATTTCAAATTAATTATTTATATATATATATATATATGTATATATATATATATATATATATATATATATATATATATGCTGTATACAGAATGTAAATTAAGACAAAACACAGTGCCTGTAACTTTACTACCACTTATGCGTTATACCAAAACAATTAGAATAACTTCATAATTGAAAAATTTGTTAACATAAATTTGATAATAAGATAGCATATAAAGACATTCTAAACGTTATACAATATTCCCAAGAATGGCAAAAATTAGATACAAACACTGATTGAATAAGGTGATTATAATGTCTTATGTAACTCAAGTCGTTTATTACGCTTAAATTCAAAAACAGTTTTAAAATTGTAACATTTATTGAAACAACTGAGTCATTATTTCGAATTGAAAGAATGACTTTGTCACAATTTAAATCTGCAAAAAAAGCTTCCCGATGCATCTTAGTGAATAACGAAGCAAATAAAGCTTATGTAATGATAAATGCTTTTAATGAGACATAAATAAAGATCAAAGGAGCTTTTAAGTCCTTAAGATAAATTTTGAAATTATATGAAAGATGTGTATAACTTTCAACTGAGTACTATTGCACTTATTTTAAATGTTTTTTACTTTTGCCATTTTAAGAAATCATTTTAGTCGAACATATTTCAAATGATATTATAAATATTATTCATATATTATGAATTTTTCTCAAATGATTCATTTTCCTGTACGTAATTAATTATATTACATATTAAGTACATCAGCATTATTTTCACCTTTATCAGTAAACTTTCATTCATGGTACAGAATGCCTGTCTGCCACGCTACAGGTCATGAGTTCGATTCCCGGCTGGGCAAGGTTTAATCAACCTTTCATCCCTTCGGAATCGATAAAATGGGTACTAAGCTTGCTTGGGAAGTAAACATTGAGGGTTTCGCGTTAGGCTGACCACCTTACCGGGACATGTGATCTATAGCACTTCGGAGCACAGGGTCAAGTAAACAAGGTGGGGCACTGCAGACAATGATCCTTAATGAATCGTAAAGCCACAAGTTATTTTTTTTCTTTTTAGCTCATGATAACCTCAGTGGTTGTATTATAAAACAACACTCAAAGAATATATTATTTTTAACAAAATTTATTATTATTTTGTATTATTTATTATTATTTGTTATTATTTTGCATATATTATTTTTAATCCTTCATTACATATAAATCTCATAGGAGGTGAAATGAAGCTTGTGAAATGCAGCAATGGTTTGCAGAACCATTTTTTCGAATATTCAGTTGGAAATTTTTTTCTGTTCTGCGCAAGAGAAGATTTCTCAAAGAAATTCAAGTAAGCAAAATATAAGTAAAATTTAAGCCTTTTTTTTTTTTTTAAGTTTCTTTAATGTATTCCAAGTTTAAATTATCAACTTATATGTAACTTATATGTCAACTTATATGTAACTTATATGAGATTCGTTTGGCAATTTTACAATCAATGTAAGATATTTAAAATTGGATATTATTTGTTTTTAATCATCCGTTTTAAATCTGTTTTAAGCGCAAAATATTTTTTCTCCATTTAAAAATAACGCATGATGGGGTTTAATGATCAATGTATGACGCATTTAAACTTTGAAGTATACAAGGTTAAACTAACCAGATTCTATTGCTATATATTTTTTGAGAGTATAGAGCAATATTTAGAGGCAATGGAAGCAACGCTGAAGTTTCTGCTGCTAGATGACATTTACGAAGGTAGAACAACATTTACAGGCATTGAAAGAACCTAAAAAGTTTCTGCTGCTAGATGATATTTATGAAGGTAGAACAACATTTACAGGCATTGGAAATACGTTGATTTATGCTGTTAAAGTCCATTTATGAAAGTAGAACAACATTTACAGGCATTAAATCCAGAAAAACACAGAATTCGGAAAATTCGGGGAATTTTGTATATTGGGAATAACTATTAGATTTTAGCAAATAAGCCGAGAATTTTAAGCACATCAGAAACCTTTTAAAGAAGGAACTATTTTACTCATTATTATTTTTTTAATGCGGAGTTTTTCAAATAATTAAAAAATTATTTAAAGCAATCTTTTCCTCATAAAAGTGATATCCATTCGTAATAATGTTGCAATAGGTGTTTATATTCATTTAGAAAAGGGAAATTTGAAACAATAAAGAAACTGGAGGTGAAATTAATCTAGATCGTGTTATGACATAGTTAATAAAACTC
This sequence comes from Maratus speciosus, assembly GCA_963932465.1. Lineage (NCBI taxonomy): Eukaryota > Metazoa > Arthropoda > Arachnida > Araneae > Salticidae > Maratus > Maratus speciosus. The sequence continues at coordinate 524,792,983 of OZ010796.1, read as the reverse complement.
AATATTTGACGATGAATAAAATATAATCTTGGATATATATTTAATTTTGCTTGTTACTTAGGCGCATCAAAATTTTAAACACATTTTTCTTGAAACAAGTTTTTTGAAGCGATACATGCTTTCGTGCTTGAACAGTTTAAAGTATCGACGTTTTGTTTTTTGCGAATTAATTTAGAATTCTTTAATCGGAGAACAGTCCTTCAAAAATCAATTTGTTTCATAATTAATATGTTTTAAAATAAGAAATGTTTTGAAAATGTAAAATTATTGCCAAAAACTAACCCCAAGTTTCAAGCAGCCGTCATTTTGGGAAATTGTGATAGTTAAAAAAATCAATTTGAGGTTTCAATCCAGCTATTTTAATATTGATTCTCCAGTTTCATATTATTATTAAGAGCGCAAAAACTTCCACGGATTTACTGGGCACGCTGAGAGTTTTGAATTTTGTAAGGGTTTAGATCGATTAAAATATCATTATTTTTATATGTCAGTTTTAAAAATTATTTGAAATATTTCTTAAAAGCTTCAGAATGTATATTTAATTTAAAAATATTAATGAAAATTGCATAAAATGAAATTAATATTTCAAATAGATTTTCAAAGTTAACTGCAATATAAATTGCAGTAATATTTTTGCGCACAAAAACTCATTAAAAACAATCGCATCATATAAAATTAAAATTTCAGACAGACATTTTAAAGTAAATTTTGACATAGCTTCCAAAACTTTCGATTCTCAAGTATAACTATCTCCATCTTCGTTTTATTTATTCGTAATTTTCTGCCAAAAATAAAGGGAATGTTTCTATCCGGAAATAGTTGCAAACAAAAATCGGAAGGTTTGGCAGCTACGTTGCAATATGAGTTAAACACCTCAAAATATACGCACAAATAAAAAAAATAATAAATAAAATTTCATCAAAATATTTAAATAACCATTTTTATGATAAATTTATTCAAACACATTTTTCATTTTCAATTTAACTTATTTATATATATAATATTTTTTCCTTTCTAATAAATACGGTTTATCGATGTATTTTAGTATATGTAGCAAGAAAATTGTCTCTTAAAAAACACATTTATAAAAATGTATTGTTTGTATAGAAAACAATTATTTAACAAAAATTCGAAATCAACAAAGCAATCATAAAAAATAATAGAAATTCACAAATAATAACGCAACATTAGATTATTTCTGGTATTATTTCGCTTAATGAATCATGTCAAAAATACTTAGGATGATGCTGAAATTGATGAAAAATTAAGGTTATCTGAATAAAAAGTCAAGTATTTTCCATTCAAAAATCTCTAGAGAAAATCTTTAAGACCAATTAAATTTTAAACGACAAAACACTTCTTAAAATGGAATTAAAGTTATTTTTTTATGTATACATAATTCAACAAGACTATTTTTAATTATGTTATATAAATACATTGTTTGCATGGGAAAAAATATTACTTAATAAAAAAAAATTCGAAATAATTAAGCATTCTTTAGTTTCAGAAATTCACAAACAGCCATGTTTGGTCATTTCTGGTATGATTTTAACTTCATGATTGGTGTATTGTGAGCTATGCCAGCTTGATGAAGTGTTTAAATGTCTGAATAAAAGTTGAAGTGTTTTCCGCGTAATTGTTTACAAAAGTTTCGATAAAACTTAATAAATTTTAAATTATTTTATCCTAGGAAAATTTTAACCTGTAAAAGTATTGATTTATTTAAAAGGTGCATAAATATTTACTATAAAATTTTATTAAATTATATTTTTTGATCTACAGTGATGCCGAAGTTGACGTAAAATTAATATATTCAAATATCGTGTGGAAAAAAAAATTATACATTTTTTTTTTTTATTTCAGCGATGCAAAGTTTGATAAAACTTTAAAATATCTTAATATAATTTGAAGTATTTTACACTTAATTATCTCACAAACGTTTCCATAAAATTTATTAAATTTTAAATCATTTCATCTTAGGTATATTTTAACGTACGAAAGTACAGAAGTTTTTAAAAGTTAGCAAAATATTTACTATATAATCTTATGAAAACATATTTCATACGCTATTTCTCTGATGCCGAAGTTGACAAAAGAATATAACGTATTCACATATAGTGTGAAAAAATCTATCTCTAAATATTTTTTAATTTTAATCATACTAAGTTTGATAAAGATTTTTCCATGCCAAAATATTTTTCGCTTCATCTTCCGAAAGTGATATAAAAAATTATTAAAGTTTAAATGACTCAAATATCGTTGCCACATTTTATAAAATGGGAGATTTCAACATCGCAATTGATATCTAAATTTTTGTTGAAAACTTACAGGTGAATAATCTATTAATCAGTGACAATGGGAATAAAAAGAATAATTTATATTAAATGAAAATCATATTTAACTATTTGAGTAAATAATAATAATAATAATAATACTTACAATCTAAGTACCGCAACACTAGAGTTTCTAAATATTTGCAAAGTTCAAATTCTGAAGATACATTTTAGAAGTCCACAAAATCAATGTCCGAACCATATTACAAATCTTACGTTAAATCAAACAGCAATGTTATAGGTTCAAGAACCGTGTGGTTGATGTGAAATCTTGTTTGAGAATGTGGAATATATTAGTCTGGTGTTCAGAAAAAGGCAACTACCATCCAATAAGAATCGAAGTCCACTGAGCATGCGCGTGTGCTAACAAATGGGCACATTACACGTGTTTTTCCAAAGTAGTACACAGACGACAATATTGTTTATTATTTTTAACAAAACATTTTGTTAACATATACTAGATTTTCACAGAAATATGTCGTTTGACATACTTTAATATTTACTGACAATATTAATATTACTTATTGTTTTTGTTTTATAAATGTTTTATATTTCTCTGTATTTATTTAATTATTTATACATTTTTAGAGCACATAAATTTTTATAGCGGATTGCTTTTAAATTACATATTTTGAAATTTTGAAAATGTCAATTAATTTGGCACACAAAATTAAAATAAAATTTTGGAAGGAAACATCAAGCATTAAATGTTTAAGCTTTTACGTCATCAAAAATAAGCAAACAATTTTGAAACAATATGTAACCAACAGAATGATTTGCAGAAAAAATGTTATCACACACTATAATATATATATATATTTAAAACTTAACATAATGAACGAGCTTGGTATGATAGTTTAAGAATCGATTTTTCCGAAAAATCTGTCAAATTCACAGAGTTTTTGTTTTTCCTGATCATCTGCGTAATTTAGCAAAACATAAAGTCTTCACGTTCAATTTGAAACTTATTCTAAAAGTTTGAAACTTATTTTTGATTTTTCAGGAAATTAAAATGATAGATATTTAACTTTTTAGATTTGAAAAATATGGCGGAAATCTAACATAGCCAAAATCTAACATAATACATAAATAAAAATAAATTAGCTAAAAAATTACAAAAAGAGATCCATAGCGATAATGCAATTTTAAAATACTAAACATAAAAATAAACTATGATTTAAAATTCCGTTTTTATTTTAAACCCCCCGTTTAATATTATTAATAAATCTACACAAAAATTGTATTTTTCCTGATCACCATCATATTGAAGAAAAACAAATAACCATGTTCATGCCAATACAGAAAGATCTAAATTCTAAAGCATATGTTACATTTTTTTTTGTAAAAAATCAAATGGTAAATCAAATGCATCAAAAGAAAACATAAACTTTAAAAGATGAAAATTTTAGTAGCAACTTTATAAAAAAAAATTAACAGCTCAAATATTTGCAAAAATCTATATCCAGTTGTAATAAAATTTTAAAATGCTTAATATACTGCACGGACACTGCATATACGATTTAAATTCAATTGTTACTTAAGCATAAACATACACCATTTTCTGAAAGATTTATATATTTTTAATCATGATCTGACATTTTACGTTTTACTAAAAATATTTATGTTAAATTAAAAAACATATTTGTGTTAAATCAAAAAACTTATTTATTTTTATCTGTGCATTTTTTATGTAGTTATTTATTTATACATTTTCACGACCCATGAATTTTTAGAAAAAATTTCCTTCAAATTACATATTTTTAAATGGTTACGGGACGAAAATGTAATGAATTAAAAATTAGAAATGTTTCTTCAGAATTAAAAAAAAAAAAAAAAAAAAAAAAAAAAATTACGTCATTTACATTAATATTTATTACAAACTATATAATAGAAGAAACTATAATGGATACCATCTTGGGTTTTAAATCTGATGTTTTTCTAATTTCAGTATAGTTTTATGATAAGCTCTACATTTAACCATATTTTGAAAATAAATATGAATATTTATTCGAAAATTTATAAATGAAACAATTAATGTAATATAGAAGTTTATTCTAAGCTTTTCAGCTAAATTATTTATAGTTTTCTACATTTATGCACACTGACTGAGCGTTAGCTAGTTTTGGTTATATAGCTAAAGGGGGTGGGGATAACTTTAGGGAGGTCTTTTGAAAGGAATGTGGACAGAATTATCGTTATCGTACAAGGGAATCCCTGAAAGCCTTGTACCGAGGTGGTTTCGAATCTACGAACAACGACTCAAGATCCCCATTTTATGACAAGCATGCTAAGCATTAAGCTGAGTGGGCCCTAAACATATTTTGAAAAGGAATGCAAATATTTATCGCAGTATCATAATGAAACTCTAATCCATCTTGAAAATTTAATCTGGGATTTTTAGCTGAATTAGTTTCGGATTATCATGTATTCTGCATTTCTCAATATTTTGAAAAAAAAAAAAATGTAAAAATCCCTAATATAAAATGACAGAAAATTTATAGAACGCATCACGTGAAGAGAAGTGTATTATTTTACCCTTCGTTATTAAAATAAATAATTTGGAAGAAAACAGCCAAAACTTTAATTTTTTGGTGATTTACGAAATTTCATTTATTCATATTTCATTTATTTATTTATATTGACTTGTGACGATAATCTTCCTATCAATCCATTTATCTATTTGTTTTCTATTAAATTATTATTATTATTATTTTGCAATAATAGGTGCTGATTTTTCTAACATTATAATGCCTTTGCGTTATAAATACAAAATTTGATTAAATTAATCATATCAAGTAAATTTAATTAAATATATTTTGCTCTTGTTTGAATTAAAAAAAATCTAAATTCTATTATTCTTTGGCATTCTCCGTTGACATTCCGGATTATTCCCGGTGTGTACTACGGCGCTTCCAATATATTTTCTTTTTCTTTTTTTATCTTTTTTCTATTTCTTTCTTTCTATTTTTAGAGAGTGGGGGGAGGGGGCGTGACTATATAAAAAAATTCAAAATCAAATTAAAACATTTAGTCAAATAATAACACATATTGTATATTACAATCATGAGTTAGCATTTCACATTTTATATCGCATGTGCTTGCTTCAAGGAGTTCTGATAAAATTACTTTGCACAGAAAACATTTAGAAGATTTTTTTGCTAAATCACTTGGAGTAAATTTTTATTCAAATGATAATTTGCGAAGAATTAACAGCAATTTAACTTGAAATTTTTACAGATTTAAACTTTTTTGTTTGTTTCAAACAATTCTGTGAAAAATATATTGCATGTTTAGTTAGTTAGATGAGTTTTGCCACAGCTAAGCATGAGTTTTGCCAGCTTCTGATGAGTTAAGCGCAAAACAGGAAAAAGTACTGGATAATTCTCTCTTCGACAAGAAATGCATTTGCGAACGATTAAGTGTAATGGAGTTTCTTAGTTTTCAACTTCAACATTTTTTGTTACCACCTTTTATGAAAACATGGTTCCTAGCAAAACATATCTGGCAGTTTACCTGACCAAATCTTAAAAAATTCCATGACCAAGCGGACATACAATGTATTTCGATATTTATTTCAGCAATTCTGTGACAAAATTAGCGATTTTTTCTGCGATCTCTCTTCGAAATTCTCGGGGTTTTTTGCGGTCGTTTGATAAATTTCGCGATTTTGGTGAATTGCGAGTCTTTTAAATTTTTCCCCAGACTTTTCCATGACTTTTTAGAAAATATTTGTAAATTACTTGACTTTTCCTAAATATTTTAAAATTTCCTTGACTTTCCAGATTTTCCGTGACTTTCCATGTCGCTGTGATCCCTGGAATACTAAATTTGTTCTACTTAATCACAGAATTTTTTAGATCGCAGATTTTAAAATCATATTTTCTGCATTTATCAATATTTTGAAATTAAATGTAAAAATCATCAGAGATGTATTATTTTACACTTCTTTCTTTAGATATATAATTTGGAAAAAGCCAACCAAAAGTTTATATTTTTCTGATTTGCAAAATTTCATTTATTTATTTATGTTTCGTTTATTATTTTTTTCTCATATTGACTTGTATAGATTGTTTGTTCTATCAAGAAAAATATTTAGCTATCTGTATTCTATTAAATTATTATTATTATTATTACTTTGCTTTAATAGGTGCAGTTTTCTCTAACATTATAATACAAAACGTCACAGTGTCATATGCCTTTTCATTATAAATACAAAATTTGATAAATTAATTCTATCAATTGAATTTAATTAAATATATTTTGCTCTAGTTTGAATTAAAAGTATCTAGATTTTTTTTTCTTTCTTCATTCCTTTTTTTATATAAAATATTCTGGATTCTTCTCACTGTAAACTACGACGCTTCTAATTCTTTCTTTCTTTCTTTTCTTTTCTTTTCTTTTCTTTTTTTTGTGTGTGTGTGTGTGTGTGTGTGTGTTGGGGGGAGGGGGGCGAACTTTATTAAAAAATGAAACTTGGATAAACGTCATGTTTAGTTAGCATTTCACATTTTATACCTTATGTTGTTGCTGTAGTTAATTCTGCTAGAACTGCTTTGCACGGACAGCTTTTAAAAGACATTCCACAAAGTGACTTGGAGTAAAAGTTTCAATCGAATGCAATTTGCAAAGAATTAAATGTAACATAATTGACACTTTGCTATTTTACATTTAATTGTTTGCTTCAATTAATTCATTCAAAATGAACATAGGTGTATATTTAGTTGTTAGATGCATTTTGTCACAGTTCTCGTGAGCTGACAATATCACATTAAAAAACACTGCACTTTTGAAAATTTGCAGCAAATTGTCCAGCCAGTCAAGCGTTTATAGAAATAACGGTTACTTAATCGCAATTTTAATCGATCCTTGCAGATGAGAATACTTCTTAATATGGTCAAATGATCGATATTTTAAAAAACGGTTCAATAACTGGACAGTTTGCAGCAAATTGTTAATAGTGTCGATAATTGTCTATTTTGGATAAGAACTGGATTTTGAAAGAGATTACGACTGCAATAGAGTTGCGTAGTTTTCAAATTTTAGACTATATTTACCACTTTTTTGAATAGCATATTCTTCCTTATTTAATCACAGAAATTATGCGAATACATAAGTAGAAAATCACTGTCCTCAAATGGGGGTAACAAAAAGTCTTCAAGTTTGGCAGGTATGGAGTTCAAACAATGGTGTTTTAAAAGTGATTAAAAATAGTCAGTAAAGTCTAAAATGCGTATCAATTATCTCTGAAATGAATTTGCAACAATTCTTTGAAATACCATAAAAGAAAGTAATAAAATAAGTCCAGTTCTCGCAAAAATAGCTTTTCAATGAAGATGCACCAAGAAATGATATGTGAAATAAAAGTTTCGGCCGAAAATCAAAGGTTACGTCAGGGGACTCTAACAACTGCATAGATACATCTTTTTTCGTACAGCGTTATTCACCTTATTTCACCACAGAATGCGAAATCAAATTATGCGATTAAATAAGGTGAAGATTGCTCTACGAAGTCACTGGTAGCATTGCGGCCTGCGGTTGAGTTTTTGGAAACCGTTGAGTTTCATAGCCACGCTCAGAGAAAGAGTGCCTTGGATGGATAGCTTTAAAAAGAAATGCTGAAAAATCGCGGTTGCTGCCCGAAAAAATGAACTTTGGACAGGCTGACCAAACAAGGGATTAACTGGATTTTGGTGAATTTCGAAATACGACAGCCTCGATACTTATGTTGAAGAATTTATAAGTAAATGTAAAATATTCATAAATTTTCTAAAAGATGCATTTAATAATTATTTTTGAATCAAATTAAAATAAAATAAACAAAAAAGCATCAAAATACATGCTTTTCTTTTATTGAAAAAAATCCTTACATTCTTTTATTTAAAAAAAATACATATTTTAAATCTTCCGACAAAAATATTTATAAGCTACACCCTCTCTTATTCCATAATAATTATTAGACATAAATGTTTTCTGTGTCTTTTTGTTCAATGAATATTTATGCTTTTCGAGCACAATCTAATTCAATAAACTTTTAGGGGTGTTCCTATTTTTATATTTTATTTGTGACATTATTTTAAAACAATAATAATGTTCGTGGTAGATTTCTCTTGCACATGTTGCAGATGTCTGCTATGGAGATTATTGTTTGGAATCAGTGATTTAAAAAAAAATTCAGAATATTTATTGATAGCATTCTAAAATTATTAATAATCGAATAAAATTTTAAAAGTTTCAGTATTTTGCTTATATGATTAAAAGAGAATATGTTTGTCATCAGACTGTTTAATACATTGAAAAATTCATTTTTTATAAAATGATGTAATATTTTTATATATAAATATTGCATAATATAATTATAAAAACTTTAATTCACTTCAAGTGATTGTTTTTCTGGGGAATATATTTTTATATCTTAAAACTAGATATTTATTTTGAGACATTTCATTTCTCCCCAATTAATTGATGAAAATGTAAGAGGTTTGCATAAAATTCCAAAAATGTTATTTAAATTTTTATTGTAATATTTTAACAGAAAGACTATTTAAGCTATATTTCATAACTTTTTTTGCATCTTTTTAACACAATGTTAACATTGGCTCAGAATTAAAAGAAATATGCACAGATTATTAATATTAATATTTTTATTTCCTTCATATTCATCTTTTATTCCAAGTCCAATTACATATACAGTGAACTACGGTTAACACGAAACTGAGGGGACCGAAAATTTTTTTCGTGTTAAAAGAATTTCGCGTTAAAAGATTCGTAAAAAAAGAACAAAACACACAAATATTTTCGACGTCGTCAAATTTTACTTCGATTTCTTGTTAAACTACTAGTAAGTTGCATCCATTAGGATAAAAAGCAAGTAAAAAAATATTGTTTTTTGGGAAAAAATCAGATATCATTTTTTAAGTGTCTTTTTCAGCATTCTGAGATCTAGCTTGTTTGAACCAAATAGGCAAAGCTGCCTCTAAATCTTCGTGCTTAGCCGTTCTCATATGTTTTCCCTCTGGCTTAAATATATACTGCGCCCAAACATTGATGTAATGGGATCCCTGTTTTTTATTATTGTTGATAAAGTAGAATTGGCAATGCAAAACGCTTTGCAGATTTCTGTTTTCGTCCTTCTTTTCCATCAACTGCTTTAAGCAGTTTCATCTTCATTTGAAGCGAAATGGCAGTTTGTTTTCACACCGATTTCTCAACTATTGTTCTAATAAAACATAAGCTAATTTACAAAAAATACGAAATTCACTGATTTTCACCCCAAATTCAGTGGTTTTAACACAAAATTCACCAATTTTAACTCAAAATAAGTAGCTCGAAACCGATTTTTTTTTTCGTGTTAAAAGAAAACAAAATGTATTAAATTGCATAGTGTACTGTGCGGACCCTATATCATTTCGTGTTAACCGATTTTTCATGTTAAGCGTTTACGTGTTAAACGTATTTCACTGTATTTTTAAATATTTGGTAGTTAACTTTAATAGGGAGCTAGAAGATTAACTATCCTATACCTTTCGGGACCCAATTTTGCTCATAATGACACACTTTTTTCGATTCAAAATAAATAAATAAATTTTGCATATTTTAGAGTAACTTTTAAAAGTTTTAAGAATAATACCCTAGCTCTAAAAAAATTGTCACACCATTTGCAATTTAAATAATATATATATATATATTTGAGAATTTATAATGTATACACAAAAGTAAAAGAAAAATTATATACTTACATGTCTTTCTTACAATATAACAATAATAGATCTTCACGGTATTGTATTTCTTTTGTTTTTATATGAATAGAAATACTCGTGTAATAATATTCCAAAGCATTAAATGTGTTTATTTTATAATATTGTTATTAATAACATTTTAAGGAAATTTTTTATTATCATTTCACAAAGAATCTTACAATCTACAATCTTTCTTAAATAATGAAATATAAAATAAGAAAATGTATTTTATCATAATTTAAAAAAATCTCACGTTTAAGACAAAATTCTATTTACGATTAAAACCTATTGGTGCAAAAAATATTATTATTATTATTATTATTATTTTATTTTTTATTTTTTACAAATGTTTTAATTACCAGTCTTTACGCAGTTTCTTAAATAGGATGATTTATTAAAAATTGGCATTTTGAACTTCACTCTGAAATTGTTGTGATAATTTAATAAGAACACTTAAGGGAAGTTGGTACCTTTCGGGACCCAATTTTGCTCATAATAACACACTTTTTTCGATTCAGCATAAATAAATAAGTTTTGCATATTTTAAAATAATATATATATATTTAACAATATATAATGTATACACAAATGTAATTATATACTTATCTCTCTTTCTTACAATATAACTTTTGAAAAATGCATAAGAGAAACTAAATTTGTATATCAAATTGAAATTAAATATCAGCTTTATTCTGTAAACCTAAAACATTGAACTTATCAAATGCTTTATAATTATTTTAATTAAAAAATTAGCATGATAAATGCTTAAAATTAAAAAAAAAGCTAAAAAGAAATTATTTAAAAAATTATAAAACTTTTGATAAGTTCAATGTTTTAGATTTACAGAATAAAGGTGATATTTACATTCAATTTGATATAAAAATTTAGTTTCTCTTATGTATTTTTCAAAAGTTATATTGTAAGAAAGAGAGATAAGTACATAAATACTTTTGTATACATTATATAGTATTAAATATATATACATTATTTTAAAATATGCAAAACATATTTATTTATACTGAATCAAAAAAAGTGTGTTATTATGAGCAAAATTGGGCCCCGAAATGTACTAACTTCCCTTAAGTGTTCTTATTAAATTATCACAACAATTTCAGTTTGAGGTTCAAAATGCCAATTTCTAATAAATCATCCTATTTAAGAAACTGCGTAAAGCCTGGTAATTAAAACATTTGTAAAAAATAAAAAAATAATAATAATAATATTTTTTGCACCAATAGGTTTTAATCGTAAATAGAATTTTGTCTTAAACGTGAGATTTTTTTAAATTATGATAAAATATATTTTCTTATTTTATATTTCATTATTTAAGAAAGATTGAAGATTGTAAGATTCTTTGTGAAATAATAATAAAAAATTTGCTTAAAATGTTATTAATAACAATATTATAAAATAAACACATTTAATGCTTTGGAATATGATTACACGAGTATTTCTATTCATGTAAAAACAAAATAAATACAATACCGTGAAGATCTAAGCAAAATTATATTTTTGAATTGCAGTTAGTTTTTCTTCACTTCATACCCTTATGTCACATGATATTGTTTTACACATAGAATTTTCCCTTTTTATTTTATACTTCATTCTTATATTTTATTTTGTTACCTATAATTAAAATTTTTGAGCAATCTTTATGGAAGAAAAAAAATTGCCTAAAAATATTATTAACATTAAACTTAGAAGTGTAAATGTATTTTAACACTTTCCATGAAAGTTAAAAAGTATTTGTGAATTCGGTTTGTCTGTCTGTCCGCCCGTCCTCTAATTGGTGTAAAAATATAGTCCGATTGCCATGAAATTGATAGATGTTATTGGGCATCACTATGGCATATTCGGTATTGAAGATGAACTGTATAGCATTTACTGTTCATTTACAGAGACACTCAAAAGAGTTCCGTTGCATTGCGGTCTATGGGGAAAATATCGTTTGCGGTGTATTTTAATGATATTACGGTATTTTAAACATACTGAAATTTTTATATATATCACCCAGGTGATCCCACGATGCTTACAGTAGAATAGGATGCATATAGAATATATCGTTCATTTACAGGGACAGACCAAAGAATTTGGCTACAGAAGAAATTGAACTATTGAAGTCTCTGAAGAATAATTGCGAGAAGTACGTTTTGAGTTGTGGTGCACGTTTTTAAATTTAACTATTTTTTTAAATATTGCTTAGTGTAGATAAATTCTATAGATCATATGCAGGGCTACACAAAATTTCTCTAGTACATTTCCGTTTATTCACGAAATCGATGAATGGAAATTTTCAACTGGGCCATTTGTTTCAATGAACTACCTTTTAGCATACAATGTAGTATACATACAAATCCATATATCGTATACAGGTCTGCACTAAGAAACAAACAAACAAACAAAAAAAACTCGGATATTTTTCCGACTGTTGATTGTAATAGCAGAAAATGGAGTTTACAAATGTGTTATGAGTTTTCGAAATTGTTTATTCATACATCATTTTTCACCTTGTAACAACACTGTAAAAAAAATGGGCTAAAAAACTGAAATACTACTGGCAATCTAGACGCCAGTACTATTTCCGTTTTTTTTACGGGGAGTTTTACCCATAAATTACAGAAAATTTTCCGTTTTTCTGATTAAAAACGGAAATTTTTCTGTAATTTATGGGTAAAAATTTCCGTACAAAAACGGAAATAGTACTGGCGTCTAGATTGACAGTAGTTTTTCCGTTTTTTAGTCCGTTTTTTTTTTTTTTTTTTTTTTTTTTTACAGTGAAACTGTGAAGTTTTGTTACCGTATTCTGAATGTGTTGGAAAGTGTTTCATAATCTATGCTTGACACGCTCTTGTTTTATTTAAAAATACGATTACGTGACTGCTTACATTAGTGAACAAACAAGCTGCGTTAATGTGCACACGAGAATTAAATTTAACATGAATTGTCGTTATAGTTCATGTCAAAATGGAAACAATTATTTAGTTACAGATTTACAAGAACCACTGTTAACATTAATAAAACTCCCCTCAAGATTCACGTTAACGAGATTCGACTTTAATAAAATAAAATAAATTAAAATTATTGTAGAATATTATTAAAATACAAGCAGAATTATATTTTCGTATCCCAGTTATAAAATTATTGCACATTTCATACACTGAAATCTAATAACGTTTTTTTTTTTTTTTTTTTTTTTTTTTTTACACTAAGAAACTTTTTTGTTTACTAAGGTCACATCCAATTATACTTGCTAAGAGAAACTTTATACTTCTATGCACTTTATTTTTAACAGTCTATACAATTTTGTCATAAGCATCAGCTTTTTTTTAATTATATTGAGTTTAAATATGTTTTCCTATATTATATAGCATTACCTAACTGTTCAACTTTTTTTTTCAAAGAACCTTTGCGGAAGAATAAAAATTTTCACTAAAAATATTATCAACCACAATGTTAAAAATTAAACACATTTTATATTTAAAATATTATAATATTTCAATATTGTTACTTTTTGTAAACAAATATTTACAGTCGTGTAAATAGAAACATAAAAATTCTATGATTTCCAAGAAAATAAATATTATTTTTTTCTATAACAGTTTCTATAAAGAATTGCACTTAAATTCAACGGAGTTTCTTATTTTTGTTTTTCTGCACCTCATACCCTGCAGTCAAATAACACTGGTTTACACTCAGAAACTTTTCTGTTTACAAAAGTCCCATCCAAATATCCTTGCAACACTGTGTACATTTGATTACCCAATCCGATTCGAGGTCCCAGACAAGCTGCAACTTAAGCAGCCCGCAGAAATGTTTTGAAACGGCACTCTCCGCAAACGGGATATTTTTGAAACAGTCCGATTTTAACGGATTTAATCGGGAATTTCAATTATTTAACCGAATGCATTTATTGCACTGGGTGGATGATACGTTAAGTGAAAACAGTTGAAGTGCGAAAATAAAAACAAAAATAAATAAGGCAAGGTGTAAAAATGGAAGAAAAAGTTTATCTTTCGGAAAAAGAATGACACTTTTCTTTTCAATATGATGAAGAATGCACCCCAAGATCGATATCTGATATTGATTAGGACGTTCAATAAAATTTACGACCCTCTATGTATTATATCTACTCTGCATGCTACATTTAATTGATTATTTATTTATTTGCAAATATAAAAATGCATACGCTTTGAGATGCGAGATGAAATTATTATTGCAAGCAATAAAATGGAATTCTTTAAATAATATATAAATATATATGTATTATATTATGTTTATTCGTATGACACTTTAAAAAGGAAATTTATTAAAAAAATATTTTGCGAAATTTAATTGAAAATTATATTGCATGTATATGCAATTATTTTTCCCATTATACTATATAAATAAAGACAGATAAATCGAAAAAAATAGTTAAGATATTTTATATAGAATTTGCATCAATTTCCGAATATATATATTTTTTTTATATTTATATTCCTAATTGAAGCTATTTAAAACTATTTTTTTTAGCAAACACAACAATTTGCGGCTATTAGATTCAATATCTGACTTGTTTATTTAATTTCCATGCTTTTATAAAATTTTTCTATTAAATTGAACTATAAAAATTTTAGCGAATGCTTTAAAAGTAAACACGATCATTTCGCTCGTTTTAATCCGTTGCAACATTGTACATTGTTGAATAAAATGTAGACATAGTCGGAAGCGAAATTGTTTGCACATATATTTCCCAATTCTGTAATTGTTCTAAGTGCAAATTCAGCAAAAAGTGTCTGTAAAATATTTTATGAGATGTTTAAATATCAGCATTTTCTCTGCATTCAAAATATATAGAAATGTATAGCATATATACAGGGCCCGATCAAGTCAAAAAGAGGCCCAGGCCTAGCTACTCATTCGTACACCCCCCCCCTATTCCTATAAATTCACGAAAAACATAAACATTTCCGCTACCTTAGAGCCCATATGTGAATACATAAATACATTCTTACATAAATATATTACTTGTTACTAATGTTACCCTACACAAAACGTACAAAATATTGATTATAATCAATGCAATGCCAAAACACTTTTAAAATATGATATTTTCGAAATTTGCATACTAAATTTGGGGGCCCCCAAAGTCAGGGGGTCCAGTTGCTCCATGCGTTGATCAGGCCCTGCATATTCAAAATATTCTTTATGAAAAAAAAAAAAAAAAATCTACAGTGCATCCGCATGCTTTTCGAAAGATATTTATTTCATAATTTCTAAATAATTTCTAAACATCTATTTTAATATAAGATTTCTTACCTGAAGAAAAAAACTTTTCAAAGTTGAATCAGATTTTTTCAAGAGCTTTCAAATTGTGCTTGGCATGCAGCTCTTGCAGGAGCAGTGCCAATTCACGTCCTGCACGGCTGAACGCTCAAAACGGAAAGACAACTGAATGCGCCCTCCAGAACAGTGCGCACCTGGGTGAACCACGCACCTGTGCTTTTGCCAGGCTCTTGCGCACCCTCCTTTATATCGCTCAATAAATTTAAAAATCAAATCAAACAGAACAAAAATAATTTACATCGCAAAAATTACAAAAAATTCTTCTAAAAATATGATATTTAAAATGATTTAATATGGTGTTGTTAAAAAATAGAAAACAATTTTTTTTTAAAAGTTATATACAAAAAAAAAATACCCCCCCCATACAAGAAAAAATATATTCGTGTAAATATCGTGTGAAATAATTGCGTGTATTTTTTTCCTTAATCGTCCGTTTTCAGTCAGCGATGCGCGGAGAGTCTTTTCAGTTCAACCACGCGGCGGACTTGATTTAGAAGTAAGCGACTAACGGGATGCGGTAAGTTGCCCCTTCGGAGTTTCATCTCCTACTGGTGAAACGATTTTCCCTCCATGATCGATGCATGCCAAACCTCCATTTTTGGTTCTACGCGTGCGCAGTAGTGGTCAACAGTACCTTCTGGACAGACACTGTGCTGCAATTTCCACGTTGTTTTAAGTAAAAGTGGGCAGGGCTAAGAAGCTTAGTCAACACCCGCCAACTTAAAACACACTTTTGCGCAGAGTTCCCGCTCATCGTTTTCCAAGTTCTCCAGTCGCGCGCTTTCCCGCCAACTGACTTTCTTCTTATCATGTTTTTTACCCACCCTTTTTCTCCACTTTTTACTGAGCTATGGGAAGCGCGAAAATTGGCTTGCCTCTTCCAACAACATGACGATAACGGGTAATTCAACAGATAACAATAACAAAAGAGGCTGAGATTGTTTATATCGGAGCACGTGCTTTTCTATCCAGAAATCGAAACAGTTGGAACGGGCCGGACAATAGTTTTCTGTTGGTTTCAAAAACAACGCAAGTGTTTCAAACTTAAATTAACTTAATAAATAAGCGCTCAGGTGTTCTTTAATAAGCAGAAATATAAAATCAATTTAATTTAAGCCGAAAAACGAATATTTTATTTTATATTAAATACAAAATTACCCCGGATAATTCTCTTGGTATATTTGACATTTAAAAAATATTTTAGTTTTAACTTGAGGAAAAATGTATATATATTTATTTCAAATGCAAAATAATGATAAGAAAATTTGTGAGACGATTTTAAAGAGAAATTCAAGAAAAATGAAATAAATAATTTAATAATAATTAATTTAGTTAATGAAAATAGAACATATTTTTCTGAAATATATTGCTTTATGTTATGCTATGGTACTGCGCTAGATAATTAATGTAATAAAAATTGCTAGCAAGTAAGAGATAAAAAAATAATTCGTTTATTTTACTTTCCGTATATTTAGAAATTTTATTAATTATTGTGTTTAAAAAATATTAAACACGAGGGACATGCGAAAACTAAACTTAATTGTACAAATTGAGTTTTTTCCAACTGAGTGAAAATAAGTTCAGGCCGAGAGTCGAACCCATGCTCTTTGGCTTAAACTGCCAACGTTCTGCCTATTGAACTATCTACCTGAACTGACAACTGGCCGACACATTCCATTCAGATAACCTTAAGGGCAATAATATATGCACTGCCATGTTGCCAGTTCAATATACGCTACCGCAGAAAATGGAACTCTGTTATGAATGATAAATAGACAGGTACACTTTATTACATTTTACGCAATCATACTAATTGATAAGAATATAATACAAATTGAAAATTTTCCAACTGAGTGAAAAAGTGTACAGGTCGGGAGTCGAACCCAAGCCCTCTGGCTGAAAATGTCAACGCTCTGCGTATTGAAATACCTGGACTGACAACCGGCCGACACATTTCATTCATATAACTTTATTGGCAATAATATCTGCTCTGCCATGTCGCCAGTTCAATATACTACACCGCAGAAAATGGAATTCTATTATAAACGATAAATAGGCAGGTAATCTTTATTATATTTTACGCAATCATACTAATTGGTAAGAATAACATACAAATTGATAAATTTCCAACTGAGCGAAAAAGTGTGCAATCCGGGAGTCGAACCCAAGCCCTCTAGCTTAAAATGCCAACGCCCTGCCTGGACCGACACATTTCATTCAGATAACCTTATTGGCAATAACATCGTCCTTGCCATGTAGCCAGTTCAAAAGACTGTACCGCAGGAAATGGAACTCTATAATAGGCAGACACACTTTTTTATTTTGTACGCAATCGCTGATATGTAAATACAGTAAACTCTCTGTAAGGCGGATTCTGTGTAAGACGGAAATGTGTCTAACTCGGAAAGATTTTTAAGTCCCTGCGAATCCACAGACATAGAGTAAAATTTGTCTAAAGCGGAATATTGTCTACTACGGAAATTTTTCTCGGTCCCGATCGATTCAGAGACAGAGTTTACTTTATAACATACAAATTGATTTTTTTCCAACTGAGTAAAAAAGTGTGCAGGCTGGGGTCGAACCTGAGACCTTGAGCTTAATTTGTAGAGCGTTGGCAATTCGGGTAAAAATTTTTGGGTTATACTTTTTATTAAAGATGAGATATTGTCATTCAACTTTATGTTTCATGTTTTTATTCAGTTGCTTTTGGCCGAATTTAATTTTTCCAACTGAGTGAAAAAGTGTCCAGGTTGGGGATCGAAATCAAAGTTTACTTTTTATTAAACAGGAGATATTTCCATTCAACTTTATGAATGATGTTATTCAGTTGCTTTTAACCTAAATTAATTTTTCCAACTGAGTGAAAAAGTGTGCAGGTCGGGAGTCGAACCCAAGACCTTTGGCTTAAATTTCATAGCGTTGGCAATTTAAGCCAATTTTTTGAGTTATATATTTATTAAAGATGAAATATTTTTATTCAACTTTATGATTCATGTTTTTATTCATTTACTTTAAACCAAAATTAATTTTTATAACTGAGTGAAAAAAGCGCCCATGCCGAAAGTCAAACCGATACCCTTGGCATTAACCCTTTATCTATACTGACGGTGCTTATAAGTACCATTAAAATAACTTGGTATAAAATTCATTTAATCTATCGATTAGTTGTAAAACAGTTTAGAATGAGTTATAGATACATTACTTTATCTTGTTCCAAAAGCATTATTGGTTACGCAAAACAAAAAAATATTTTTATTTCTATAATAATATATTAAAATTTATTTTGCCTTTGCATCTTTTCAGCTTTCTTGGCGTTGGGGGGTAGTTGGCGTTGTGGTGGCGTTCCGAAATATTCATTTCGGAAATATTTGTATATTTCTATTGTAAGAACATTCTATTTGTACATTTCCTAATTCTATAAAACACTAATAAAAATATTTAAAATAAAATATTTGAGTGGGTTTACAAATATTGTACAAAATCCCTATAAATTCAAATTTAATTAATTCTTCTAAATCCTTCCATCTTTCTAAAATCCTTCTAAAATTTATTAAATAATTATGTAAATCTTCTAATGTAGTTTAAACAATTCTAAACAAAACTATTTTAAATATTGCACAAAATCCCTATATAAATTCAAATTTAATTAATTCTTCTAAATCCTTCAAACCTTCTAAAAGTTATTAAGGCTGTTTTTAACTGCTCTGCTCAATAAACGTAAAACGTTTTGAAACATTTACAAATTAATTTTTTAACGGAAAGATACAAAATTGGAAAGCCTGGCCATGGAAGCGATTTGGAATTGAACTGTTTTTTCCCATTTTTTTTATCAATCAATTACCTATTGAGTTATAAGGAATTTTGATCTCGTGACAAACACGTTTTCGCCCGCTCTTGAGTCTCTTTTTTTCCTTCGCGCGGAAATTCGGTTCAAAACGTCCAATTTGACATTATTTTCTGAAAGATCTCTTGCGTTTGCATAAAAAAAAAGAAAAAAAAACAGCTCAATTACATAGTTTCTAAAAAACAACACCATATAGTTTCATGGATTTTCGAAATAAATAAATAAATAAATAAATAAAACTTATGTCAGAAAATTGCTCTTTTGGATTTGAGAATACCCTTAATAATTATGTAAATCTTCTAATGTAGTTTAAACAATTCACGAAAAATGCTTTAGAAGATAAAAATTTTATGAATTCATAATTCCGTACATAAAGGGTTAAATTGTAGAGCATTGACAATTTAAGTCAAAGTCTTGGATTATGCTTTTTATTAAAAGAGAGATCTTTGCATTCTACTTTATGATTCAGGTTTTTATTTAGCAGTTTTTAACCGAAATTCAGCGATTTCATTTTACAACCCTATATATTTTATGAATACGACTAATCAAATATCTCCAGAAAGGGTTCATAGTCAGTTTTTCTATCGAGGGTTAAAACGGGGTAAATAGTTTCTCTAGTGATGTGGGGTATAGATGAAGTTTCCACTGACTGAAAGAAATGCAAATATTGAGAGAGCGATTTTTAAACGTCGCGAGTGTTATTAACTTCTCTATTCTTACAATAGAAATAGCGGATAGTAGTAGGAGGATTAGGTGCTTTGTAAAAGCGTTTCAACTCCACTGAGTATATAGATAGAAAAAAATAAGTTTGAAATGTTCAGAAATCTTTTGAAAAAAAAAAAAAAAAAAAAAAAAAAAAGAGAAAAAAATTACGGTTTTAAAAATGTTCGTTAACTAAAGAATGCACTTTTCTATTTAGAGATTGTTTTATATGTAATTTCTAAAAACTTTCTTGGTTCTAAGTTTCTGCAAAATATACGAATTCGCAAAATAGGAGTTGCTTAAATAAATGACCGATTGTATTTTATGAATTTTTTGTCAGTGTCATTTTATAGTATTATTAATTTGCAATATTAATTTTTAATATTAAATTCTCATTTTTTTTTTGGTATTTTTATTTTATTTTTATATTTAAATTATAAAACTTATATATATGCAAAATACTATGCGTCATACGAATATGTTATTTCATTTCAAAATACAATTTTTAATGTATTTAAATTATGATTAGAAAAAAAAAAAGAATTAAGGGGTCATAAAATAAATGAAAATAAAAACATTTCTAATTAATTTACAAATACATATATATATATATATATATATATTGCAGTAATCACATAATGAAACACATAATAAAAAGTCCTTCCGGCCAGTGAAGGCAGGAAGAGGTAGCTTTCATATTCCTTATTTTTAAAAAGCTAGTTTATATTATTCAAGCACACGAAGCTCAATTTAGTAGAAACCAAATATAGAAGATTCAATAACAAATTTTATCAATACTAAATCATTATGAATGAGAATTTCGCGAAATTAGTCAGCTTTATCCAAGCTGCTTTTTTTAAAAGTAACTTACATTTGGTTGCCAAATTTGGCGATATTTTGAAGTGCCTGCCATTTTAAGACAACATGGTGGATGAGGCTAACCTGTGAATTTGGTCGAGACCTTAGTAATTCCTGTGCACATGCTCACTCACATCGGAATCGGTTGATATATACGAGTGCTGTCGCAGGCAAAATATCACCGGCATAAAGAAATTCAAACTGCTATATCTGAGCCAATTTTTAAGATAAAAACAAAACAAAAAATGCTCCGGAATCCTTATATTAAGGTCAAATACTTAAGAAAGAAACATTTTTCAATTTCTAATTTTTTTGCACCTCACTTTAAATATATATTTTTTAATTTAATGGCCGCCAGTAGGGAAAGAAGGACAGTTTAACCCCAGCAGGGGGATTGCGGATTGTGTGGATGTGGGTGGAATCCACCTTGTGGATGGAGGAGGAGGGTGGAATCCACCTGGGGGTGGAAAGGGAGACTTATCCTATAGTAGGATGGGCTAAATGTTGGAGGGGGCTAATTTTTAAGGGGGCTTAATTTTTGAGAGGGGCTTAATTTTTTTTTCGAATCGACTTACAGTAGAGATGGAAATATCATACTATAACATAGGTCTTTTCGAGAGGAAGTATGAAGACACTAAATTTTTCGATGGGCTTAATTTTTGAGTGGTCTTAATATTTTTTTTTCGAATTGATTTAGTATTAGAATGGAAATATCATACTATAACATAGTGAGTTAGGTGTTTTCGAAAGGGAGTTTGAGGGGTCTAAATATTTTAGTGGGGCTTATTTTTAGGGGGGCTTAATTTTTTTTTCTTCGAATCGACATAGAGTAGAAATGGAAATATCATACTATAACATAGACATGTAGGTATTTTCGAAAGGGAGTTTGAGGAGCCTAAATTTTTTAGAGGGGCTTATTTTTTTAGGGGGGCTTAATTTTTAAGGGTGATTATTTTATTTTATTTTATTTTATTTTATTTTTTTTTTCTGAATTGTCTTAGAATTTGAATGCAGATAAAAATGTCTTATGTTTTCTGAAAAAAAAATTTTGATGCTGCCATCTGTATGCGGTAGTGCGAATTTATTATTGAAAATAGTATTTTATTTTTGAAAAGTTTTGAGGAAGGTTTGAACCTGCAAAATAGTCTCTTGGCTCGATGATATGTTGAAGACTTAACTAATCAAGCCAAGAAACTGTGTCTATATGTTTAGATTTTAGATGTTTCAAAACAAAAAATAGTATTCCCCCTTCTGTATGCGCAAAGAGAGGTTGGTTTCTTAAGATAACTCATTAATACCTATTTTAACTGCTCACTCTGCGAATTCTTTTAATGTGTATGATTTTTATTTTTAGTTTAACTGATTTTATCGATTTTGTGAATGAGAGTTTGATTATTTTACCAAGCTAAGGTTTCGAACCTGCGAACTCCGATTCAAATTTAATTTTTTGTAACCGATAAGCTATCCACTATCCAGACCGCGTCCCGACAATTACTGAATTACTTTTGAACACTATATATTTTTTTAAAAATACCTACCTCTTCATCTTTCTTATACTAGGGAAGTTAATACAATTTATGTTTAAATTGAAGAAATAATTAATTTTTTATATTTCTTTAATAAGCAAGTCATTTTTTTAGATCGATTAGAAGGCTACCAAACGATTTGAATTAAACATTGTTTTTACCAGTATTAATCCTCTTACCTAATTTTAAAATTACACTTTTTCTTGTGAACCATATCATATTCATTTCATCGTCTGAAATACACTTCCTAAACCCTCTTATCAACGTTACTCACTATCTATCACAAACATCCGATAAGTCTAATCAGCTTTTTTCAACAGAAAATAGCTAATATGTAAATATTGATAACTGTTGAAGAGATTATTTCACTTGTTCACAGATTTTAAATGAAAGTTTGAAATATTTGTCAGATTTTCTATTTATCAATTATTATAAATTGAATCAACTCATAGTTTGTTATTGCAATATATAATTATTTGATGATTCTACACTAGTTCTAATGAATTTTAAAACTACTGCTTCATTTCAATTCATTCTTTTATACAGTTTAATAAATTTAGTTTGAATTAATCCATTGGTTTGTCATATATTTCACTGAAATAATAAAATTAATGTGTAAAACCTTAGAATGACGAATTCAAAAACGTAACGTGATGAATCATATACTTTTTAAACATTACATAAAAACCTTTGGATTGATTCACTTTCTGTGAACTTCCTACACATACTTTTTTATGCCACGCGTTTTTCTGAAATTTTTGCACCAATCATATTACATGATTTGCACTATCGTAATAATTTTTTAACATGCGCCCCCTATGATTATATATAAAATTTAATGAAACGAGACTTTTTCATTAGTGTTTGCTATTTTTTGAGTGTGTGAAGACGCTTTTTTCACTTAAGATAATATGGATAGTTTTCAAGATGGACATTCTACTATGTTAAGCGATGATATATCAAGTTTGAATAATCAATATTTTTCATCAAGATTAAATGATCAAGACATGGGATTAATAGTACAACCTAACGTAGAACCCGTTTCAGATGACGAAGCGGAATCCTCCACATCAGAATTAAAGAAACAGAAGCCACCTTTTTTGTGTACTGTTTGCAGCAAATCTTTTTCACAAAAAGACAATTTAAAACAACATTTGATGATTCATTCAGAAGAAAGACCATTTATATGTGACATCTGCCAAAAAGCATTCTCTAGAAAGGCTACTTTGAATCGTCATAAACTATCCCATTTAAAGATTCCTTCCCAACATAAATGTGAATCGTGCGGTGAAGCGTTCTCAAGAAAGTATGACTTATTAAAACACATGAAGATCCACAAGTCCTCCAAAAAGGATAAATGTATTCAGCGTAGTGAAATATTCAATCCCAACTCCGATTTTTTATATCATTTGAAAACTTCAAAGAGAGTTAGATGCAAAATTGATAATTCATCCTCTTTAAAAGATATGTTTTTTGAGAAGGTTAAGCATTTTAAACGGCAAAATGCGTTAAACATATTTACTAAAACTGTAATCAACTCTAACGAGGAGAATGTTACAGACTTTAACACATTTTTTAATAGTATTCATTCGGACGTTTTAAACGAATTAAACTACCAGATTCAAGTTAAAAGATCGATGAAATGGTATGCAAGTGTACAAGTTGTTTTATATCGTGTAACACAGGAGGGTGTCCGTCTTAGACGTGGCTTCCTTTAAAGCCGAAAAAATTCTAGCCGAAACCTACAGGGGACTGTTAAAAATTAAAATACGGAACTGAGATAAGGAATCCAGTTTCTTCTTATTTCCTTTTCACCCTCCCTCTCAACCCTGTCAAATTACTGTTCTCCACACCCCAGTCAAAACCTTATCTCCGAGGTCAAGAAGGGTCACTATTTCTTTCTCCTTACTGAAATGCAAAAGACATATACTGTTTTTTTTTTGTTTTTTTTTTTTCTGTTCAAATAACTCTTACCTTATGGAAGATTATTAGATTTGATTCATAAAAGTTGCTAGCGTTGCATAAAGTTGATTAATTAGTGATTCATATAACCGGTATTTTTTGTGTGTGTGTTGGAGGGGGGAGGGGGGGGACAGGGCCGAAACTAGCCTTTTTCGCACACGGGGCAAACATGAATTTTGGCAACCCCCTCACCCTCTTCCGCAAACCACATTTACAAAGAGAATTTTATTAATTTTCTAATCGCCGACTTATTTTAAAATTTAAAATATGTAAGCATAAAACATGTAATACTGAATTACTTAATCTACAATGGCGGATGTCACGGGGGTCATTAGCCCCCTCTGAACACCAACAAAAATATTCTAAAGATCATTTTTAAAATGAAATATACAGTCAGAGTCCCGATTATCCGAGTCCTGCTTAACCGAGTTTCCGCTTTCACCGAGTTATTTTCTTCTGATGGACTGATGGCTTCTATTATTATGAAACAGCCATTATAAATGAAGTGTTAGGTGAAGATGAAAGAGCAGTCATGGCCATAATTTTTTTTTTTTGACAAAAAAAATTATGGCCATTTTTTTTTCTTCCCATTCTGACCAGAAAATCAGAGTTCTAACTTTTTACGACTGCTCTTTCATCTTCACCTAACACTTCATTTATAATGGCTGTTTTATAATAATAAAAGCCATCAGTCAATCAGAAGAAAATGATCCATTCCAAAGGTATAATCCTTCATTTGGTGCCCTTTCGTTCTGGCGCCGGGGTACAGGCCCCCTCTGCCCCCCTTAGTTTCGACCCTGGGGGGGAAGGCAAATATGCGTAAAAGGCAAGGGGCAGTGGCATATACAAACGAGATATTTTATAAAATTCTTAGCGCGAGTATTTAGGCGAATTTCAAAAAATGTCAGAATAAAACTGTATCAGGTGCTCCTCAGATGCGCACGGTAAAATCAAAAGACCGCCCAACCCCTCCCCCATTTAAGAAAGTTTTGAAAAGAGGCCACCGCCCTATTTAACTAAGCAATAATGAGTAAAATTTGTTTTTATCGTCAATTTGAGCATACCTAAGTAAAAAGTACCTGTAATGCTATGTATCTGGAACAAAACAAAAAGGAAAAAAAAAGTGCGGAGGGGGCGGTGCATTTTTAGTGAACTGTTATTCAAAAACGAGTTATGTCTCAGTCATAAAATTTACAATTTAACTTTATAGTACAAAGATGTTTATTATCCCAAGTTTTCAGAATTTCTTAGTCAGTCTTTTTTGAGATATTAATTAGTGAAAATTGCCAAAAGCAGACTTAACACAGTTTTTGATGAGCTGTACAAAAAAAAAAAAAAAAAAAAAAAAAAAAAAAAACCGTTTTCAGGATTGAAATTTATAAAAATGAATAGTCCTATAAGAGATCTTAAAAAAAAAAAAATATTTAAGGTGAGTCTCATTTCCTTCATAAAAAACAATGGCAGCGTAATGTGGGGTTTGACCTTTTATTTCTTCGGTTTTTAAGCATGTTTTTGGTCTAGATCCTTAAGTCTAATGAAAATTTTATAATTACATAAAATGTCGACAATTTTAAGACTAATGAAAATTTTATAATTACATAAAATGTCGACAATTTTAAGACTAATGAAAATTTTATAATTACATAAAATGTCGACAATTTTATGCTTAACATTTTGGTTTTAGATTCCTCTTGACAGGTAGAAAAATAAAACAGCATTTTCCGTAAAACAGGTTTTTCTCCCAAAAATGGCTGTGTAGTTTGTTAAAAATGGCCCCTCCAAAAAACTATATGATAAAAAAAAAAATTAGTCATGTTTTTAAACTCAGAAAACTATGAAGAAATCTTTGTTAAAAGACTGGGAAAATTAAAAATGTCGAGCGACACCACCTAGGTGACTTAAACTGGATTGACCCTAATACGTAAATGGTTATTTTGCGTCATTAGTATCCAAATTAAGTTAAATGTATGCGAATGGATAATATGACGCAATGAAATAATTTACATAATTTTTTGTTAAGGTTTCGGATAGCATGGCGCAAAAGATAAACCACATTATTCAATAAATACATTTCAATGCATAATATAGGTTTAGGGAAAGTGATATACTTATCAGTGTATTGAAAAAATAAACGTATAGTTTGGTTGTCTAAATATACTTTAGAAGACAAATCAAAAATAATTTAAATTGAAACTTAATTTATAATTTTATCAAAATTTTATTGTTTATTTCCCCTTACATGAATAAAATGTTTAAACGGCTGCATACGTATAAAGTCTTTAGAATAACTTTCAAAGATATTTTATGATTATTTTGATTTATTAAATTACATATATTTATTCTCTTTTTTAATTTTCTTAATGTTTCTCTTTTGTAAATTAAAAAAATAAATGTTAATGCTTTTGGAACTATATGTGCAATGGACATGGATCTCTATTGCTCTTATATATATATATTATATATATATATATATAGTCAAACTTTTTGTAAAAATGAACCATTTTAACAAATGAATTCAATATAACAAAATAGTAAATAATTTATAAATACTTGTGGTTATTCCTTGCAAAATAAGAAATTAAAGTCCTTGAAAAAGTGCTTTAATTTTTTTTTCAAACAAAAAGACGTATATGCACATGTAAGGATAAAAATATATGCTTTTGTGAAGTGTATTTATAAATAACTGCATTAATAATGTTTTTGTATATAGACACTGAAACAGCGAAGAAAGAAGAGGGGGGGGGGATTAAAACTCTTCCCGTGTAAATTAAAAAGGTATAAACTAAATGTAAAAACTTCTGTGGTATGATCAGCAATCGATTTGTAAAAATAAACAACCAAAGTAAAAGCAAAAATAGTTTTTTTTTTTTTTTTAAATATATACTAAATTGTTTAATGTATCAATTGTCTCAAGGCTCCATAAAAAAGGCACTAACTAGGCTTAAACTGGTATTTATGTGTATTAATATTTTCTGTGATCGAAATTTGGACAATAATCTAGAATATTACTTTTTCTTAAAAGTAAATGAACCCAATCGCGCCAGTCGGCCTAATCGTTCGGAGTTTTCGTGGTTTTCTTAGAACCTTGGATTTCCTTGCATAAATACGGGTTAGGTTCCCTTAGAAAGACCCCCATGGAGGGCACCCCCCCTTTAGGGCCCATATCCCTCCTGTTGGTAATTGGCCGTAATAAACACAACCAACCTTAAAAGTAAATGAAGAAAAATACATCATTTATATTACAAAATATAATTCAAAATAACACAATAGGATATGGGTTCCTTTTTAATTTCTTTATAATTTTCATAAATATCAATATTTCATTATTTGAATAAATATTTTAATGATACATTTAATTTAAAATTGTCTTCCATTTTCTTTTTTGTTGCCATAGCTTAAATAAGAAAAATAAAAATGTTTCGATAAAGTATATTAAATTGGAATCTTTAATGCATGCTTTTATATGCAAAAGTGATGTGATATTCAGTAGAGAATATATATTTTTTCTTTTTTTAAACCCGAATTTTAAACACATGCAAAAATATTATAGTCATATTTTTTCACATACATTGAAATATATGTATATGTAGATAATGCAAATAAATGCCGATTAAATAATTTAAATAAGATTAAAATAATAGATTAAATTTAATGCACACAGAAAGCTTCTCAACATGATTGTGTTATTAGTGGCATAATTTTCGCCTATTTTTCTTAATAATTGTATATTTAAATATAATATATTTAAAAATTTACTTTTGTGCATATTTTCATAAAATTAAAACAGTAGAATTTTAATCATAGAACATAAAAAGGAAAACAAATGTATTCAATGAATTTAATTAATTTACTTTAAATTTTTGAATGAAATTCTATATTTTCCTTTAACCATAGTGTCAATTTCACTGGCCAGCTATTCCACCTATTCTCTAATCAATTCCAACTAACTTTGAAAGACTAAACAAGTAAAGTATTACTACATGGAATCCTTTCTTAGCAAGATTTTATTTTTTCAGCCAAAAATCAATTTCATTGTCAAAACGTTTAAAATAATAAAGTATTACTCAAATGATTTTCATGTGAAAATTGGCAAACAAAACAAAAGGAAACAAATCAGTAAATAAGGAAACAGTACAAAAAAATTAAACATTTTTTAATGATTAAAAAGAGATAAAGCGCCCACAAAATTTGAGTAACGCATAGAGAGACGCCAGAAAAACAGATAAATATTTTCCAAAAATAGCCACACGGCATTCAGAAAATAAAAAAAAAAATTAATAAAAAAAAGCTTCATGAAAACAATTTAAAACAATAAAAGAAACAGCACACGTACTTTGTTGCTGTTGCTTATAATTCTCTCTTTATGGTCGACACTAATTATGAATTTGTAAATTAGTTACGCCTAAAAATTAAGAATTCAAAAAATATTTCGTACAAATTAGTAATTCGACATAGATTTCATACAGTAGAAAATTTTTATAGTTTCACGAATCATTGATTATAAAGTTAAATTATGTTTTCTTTTTTTTTCTTTTCTTTTCTTTCTTTTTTTTTTTAATTGTGAGAAGATAATTCTGACAGAATTTTCTAGATCTTTTTGTCTGGTTACCCTTTTATTGGTTAGATGATACAATGCATAGTAAAACACTACTGAGCTAAGTTGAAAAAAGCAATAAAACGATAAATTCTGCCGAAACCGCAACAGCAAACCGCACAGGGTTCTTTTCTAAAATGGAGTAACTCTTCGTGATTTTGTTCAGATTCAGAGGGAATCAGAACTAAGCGTTGACACTACGCAACTCCTGTATGACCCTTTACATTTCCCCCTCTTAATGAGTTTCGGCTAAAATCTTTTCGGCTTTAAGGGAACAAACCTTCAAATGTTGATATATATATATATCTATATGTATATATATATATATATATATATATATATATATATATATGTGTGTGTGTGTGTATATATACAGCGTGCAATATGTTATCTATCGCCGACCTTTAATTTCTCAACCGTTGGTCGTAGACGTATAGTTCCAATTACAAAAACGTTTCAAATGAGGTAAATATTCATGTAGTGGCATTATTTAAAGTAAAAAATCAATTTTATAAAAATTACGAAATTTAACTTTTTATACGGTCTCCCAGTCCCTATAGTAATATTTAGTAAAAGTTTACACATATCATAAAAGATATAACGCAAAAAGTTTGACATCTGTACTACAAAATTTGACACAGTTATTAAATTTCAAAGTTTGAGATTTTTGCACATGATTTTGTCTTTAGTTGAGGGATCAGTTAAAAGATGAATTAAAGTAATTCGAGATCAAACAAATCAAAAATTGTACAATTTGTAAATGACAATGTTTACAGGAGGAGAGTGTCCAACATTGATGACTTAAAAGCCAGAATTACAACCGCAATAGCCTCTGTGGATGCCGACATGCTTGCCGCTACCTGGCGTGAAATTGACTATCGACTTGATATTCTCCGTGCGACGAAGGGGGAACACGTGGAAGTTCATTGACAAGGGTCATGAAACTTTTTGAGTCTATCTAACCATTTATGTTATTAATTTTAATCTATCTTTATTATTTTATGAGTTATTAAACATCAAAATGGGTCCGGGACTTTATAAACACCCTGTATATATGGATATATATATATATATATATATATTTCTTTTCAATTTCTGTTTTCTTCTTTTTTTTTTCTATTTCTTAGATCAATATTTTCTTATCAAATATATAAAATCTATTTAGATCATATTCAAAGGATACAAAGTTTACAGGAATAAAAAATAAAATAAATTAAATATGACTTATATCGTGTTGTTCTATAAATACGAATAGTAGCGATAACCATTTTTAAGCAATAGCGGGTGAAAATTTTAAATTGAATACGGAATATGTTTAAAGAAAATTATATACATAATCCGAAGAATAATATATAAAATTAGACACCAAACTGGTGTTTACTTTTAACTAAACAATGACAAAACACCACACATTTAAAAAAAAAAAAAAAAATCTTACACATTTTTTCTACTTAAAATGACTTATCTGTTTTATTTATATGCACTTAAATGACAAATACAAAAATGGCTATTAGATGCTACGTATATTTAGGACAAAAGTAGTTTTAAAATTAGGAGTAATTTTTTTTTCTCAATGTTATTAAAATAGAATATTTATTTAGTATTTTATTGTTTACTCATAGTTAAATAGCTGTTGTGATTATCATCTGATACATATGTAAAATCGCCTACGGGGCCATAAAAAAAATCTAATTTTTGAATTATATGAATTTTAATTGTTCTTGGGGGGGGGGGGGGGGGTTCTTGCCCGTTTTAGTACACTGGAATTTTTAAATCTCTTTCGACATTCCACCGAGTATGATAAATATTTTGAACTTTTAGAGTAGGACAAGTTTACAAAATATACATGTATACCTATCCATATATCTTAAAAACCCTTAATAGCGGACACTTCGGGACCGCGAAATTTGTCCAATAATCGGAGATGTCTGCTTTTGTGAGGTAAAAATAATACAAATATGTATGCCTTGCGGATTAAAAAAGTATTCGCTAAATAGAGGTATCCGCTATTCGGGAATGTCCATTAACCTCCACAACGGATACTCCCGAATACCGGGCAGTATATTTAGCTAACCATACTACAGGATTGCATTTTTTGCAAAAGGACTTCTTAATTAAAGCATGGGGAGTGCCCCGTTCCCTTAAGATTTTAGTTCCCCCAAATTTGATGTGCAATATTTGTGAAGCTTATATTTTAAATCTGTTTCGAAATTGTACTGATTATAATCAATATTTTGAACTTTAAAAGTAAAATAAGATTAAAAACAAGAAAACAAATCTAATATTTAGATAAATATTTTTTCTATTTAATCTTATTCTACTCCTGAAGTACAAAATATTGATTATAATCAGTGCAATGTCGTAAAAGATTTAAATTATCAGCTTTATGAAAATCGCATTCCAAAATTGAGAGCACCAGAAAATCAAACTGTATGGGGGTAGAGGGGGAAGGACAACGGCCAAATATTTTTCCAGTATTCAACGTGGTCAAACATGGCTACGTAAAATGCTTACAAAAATGTATGCGATTCAGACGTTTCAAGAGTCTGAAATTCAGACGCAAAAAGTGTCTGAAAAAGTTCAGACATTTTAAAATGTCTGAAAATTGAACACTCCGTTTCAGACACTTAAGTATCTGAATTTTAGACATTTTAATTTACAGTGCAAAGGACGTCTTTTGCTTTTACGGTTTTAAATGCAGTTTTTTTTTTTTTAAATAATAATTCGTTCATTTTCGAAACTGTGTGCGAAAGTGAAAGTATCCTAATAAAAAAAACCCTGTAAACAAAATCAATTTTTTTTTCATTTTCTTTTTTAAGGGCCTTTGTAGAGATCGGCCTCAGCTATTCAATAACAAAAAAAAAAAAAAAAAAAAAAAAAAAAAAAAAATGTAAATAAATAAAAAATACTGAAATGCAAATGTTACAAAATTTCTACCGTGGAATTAACGTTAGCGGGTTGGTGTTTTCGCGTGAGTGAAGTAGCCTCCTTAAACAGAGAAAAAACATCAGGAATTTCCATTTAAACAACTATTATGCTTTCACATGGTAATGAAAAATCAGGATTTGTCTTATTTTAATACTGTGGGTTCTACTATATTTACAGCTGAGATTAAAAATATTTTTAGTTAAAAAAACAATTTTTTTATAAATCAAAATTAAGTAGTGAATTTCATTTTGGAATTTATTTTGACTTTTATTACAAAATGAATATTACAAAAATTGTTCAATATAGCATTTTTTTTTTTTTAATACGAAATTAAATGTTTGTAAGCTGTTTGATAATATGGGAGAAAGGAAGGGAACATGCCATATAACCTCCGGATCGCTCAGTGTCGCATTCCTTCCTCCAGGTAGTATATTTAGTATATGGCTCAACATGTTAATCCTGGTACATTTTAGGCTTAAATTAGTCAGTGTCTTGTAAACACAGGATATATGTAGATGTGGCAACAAATCATTGTTTTTGTTTTAGATATTAAATGACTGTTAAAATAAATTTTAAATTCGAATTCAGTATTTGCTTTCAAATCCGTAAAAAGAAAGACTTTTCTAATACAAATATTTAAATTCTTACAATATAAATGGGTTTATTACTTTATCTTCCGTAGAAATGAAAATAAACGATAATTACTTATTCATAGTCATACTTTATTCATTTAAATGATAGTGTTTTGTTTAACCCTTTATCTACTGACGGTACTTATAAGTACCACTCACTTTAAACTTTCCAAGCATAGTGAATATTTCTGATATTCTAATGGTACTTTGCAAAAACTCTCTTTTAACTCCACTTTATCCGGATATATGGCCGCAATAGTTCTAGGTTTGTTATTTTTGCGAGGAAGGAGGCTATCTTTGACACAGTCGATGAGTTTTTTGCCGACAATTTGTAAAGATTGTCATGCTTGTCTTATTATTGCTGCAAACACAGTAAAGGATATAAGATAAGTGTTGGATTTTTTTATGTGTTCATTATGATCTTAGAATGCAGTTTGACTAGCTATTTTATGTTAACGGTGTATGTATTTGATTTAACAGTTGAATTACTCGGCGGTACTTATAAGTACCGTCAGTACACTGGGTGTTGGAGAGAAACTTCTTGTTTACTTTTCTTCTGTGTAGTTATCAATCGTTTTCATATGCTTTAAAATGTAATTACTAAAATGTAGTGTAGTAATGATTTTGTTGGTATTTCTTTTCTGTTTCATTGTTATTTTTAATAGGAAATCCAAAAAGTTGTGGAACCGGCACCGTTTTTGCTATGCTAGATATGGCATATGTAAATTCATATATTGCATATGTGGAGATGCGAGAGAAGAAGTTCTCCTTCTAATATTGACGTCGCATAACTAAAGGACTGCTAACAAGATCGAAACCTAAAAAAAAGTAGTTTTTTTAACCCTTTCAGGAACAAAGCATTTTCAATTCTAAAGTGTTGAAATAAATGATTGGCACCGGAATTTGGCAAAAGATTTATTTGTAAATAAGAAAAAGCCTATATTTCACATAGTTATTAAATTGAAAATATTTTCTGGTGCCAGTTGAAATACCTTGTGGGTTTTCTGTTACGATATTTTAGTCATAGTGTACTGACGGTACTTTAAAGTACCACTTTAATTAGTTACCTCTAAATAATTAAATTTCTCGCGGGTGAGTTTTTTTTTTTATGTTTATCTTTTAATTTTCATTGTAGTAACTGAAAAAAAAAAAAATATGACATGAAAAAAAACTGCAGTAGGTCATAATGCCGTAGATAAAGGGTTAATCAAAATTAGTGTTGTCCCACTCCTGCCTCTGTATCTTTAATCTTTTCAAAAATGATATTAATTTTAAGGTAATAAATAACCTTAATCAACAATAAGTCTTAATAAAAATATCGTTTGCATATTTGCATAAAAAGACATTAAATTTGCCAAACCATATTTTCAGTTTGTAAAAAAAAGTAAATATTCTAATATTTTGAATATGAGCTGTACATCGATACGCAACCCGACCCGAACTTAAAAATTCTATTTGAAATCCATCCGATACGCGACCCAAACCCGACAAAAAAAAATTCCACTGAAACACAACCCGATCCGAATACGACAAAGTAATTTTCGTTGACATACAACTCGACCCGAACCTGAAAATTCCACCCGACCCAAACCTTACAAATAAATTCCATCAAACCACAACCCGATCTGAACTCAACAAAATAATTTCCGTTTATATGCAACCCGACTCGAACCTGAAACTTCCATCCTAAATCAACTATCAACACGATCCGAACCCGACAAAATAACATCAGTCGTCATGGAAGTTGACATATTTCAACTAGAACCCGAAATGCTTCGACCCGAACACTAAATAGAATGAAAGTAATTCATCTTTAAATGCAATTACGAAAAGTAGTCTACAATTAAATCGCTAATACCAATTTTATCTTTTATATTGACAAATGGTCATAAAATGGACTGGTCGAGTTTCGGGTTCATGTAAAATGGAATCTTCGGGTTCGGGTCGGATTACATGTCAACGGAAAAAAATTGTCGGGTTCGGATAGGGGTGAGTTTAAATGGAATTTTTTCTCGGGTTCGGATTGACTTCAAATGAAATTTTTAGGTTACGTTTGGGTTGCGTGTACACGGAAATCACTTCCTCCTGTTTCGGATCGGATTCGATTGAATTTTGTTATTGGGTTCGGGTCGGGTTTCTATTTGACTTCAAACGTAACTTTAATGTTCGGTAGAGTGGCATGTCGAAGGAAATCCTTTTGTCGTGTTCGTATCGGGTTGCGCACTGCAAATAGAAGCGTCTTAAATTTAGACACATATGTGACTGAAAAAGAATTTTAGACACTTAAGTGTCTTAATCTGAAAATTAAGACACTATAGATGTCTTAATTTAAGATACATAAGCGTCTTACTATGACCATGGTGTAAACGAACTGAGAATAATGTCTAAAATATCCGCAAACGTCTTATTTTAAGACACTTCATTGCTTTAAACGTGTCTTAATTTTTGATTCTTCCGACGCAATAACCACCAGGGGGCACTAGCACTCCCAGTTGCGCATGCGTTTTAGATGTCTTCGTTCGAAGTGGTATACGTTGTAATTCAAACAAAGTTTGTTTTTATGTACGCGTGTATTTTAATTCGTTTTTTGCGAAATGTGAAGTACTGTGATTTTAATTCGTATTAACTTGGATTATGTATTTATTGAATACATACATCTGACGTGTGTGCTCGGCATCAAATGTCTCTTAGAAGCTGTCGTCGATACAAGGGCGGGATAGACACAGAACCGAAGTAGACGACGGTTGAAGATTACACCCGGAAATTCTACAAAGCGTGTGCAATGGGCTTAGTGTTAACTCGTATCAATTTATATCAATAATATTGTGTTATTCATCTTCGTCCTGTCGAAGCTGGCAAAAAAAAAAAGAAACTTTTGTCTGGCGGGTCCTGTTTTTAGGATGAAACATCTCATCCTTTAAATATGGCTAGTCGGATGTATTATGGATTACCTTTTAAACTGATGAAAGTCTTTCTCCCTCACTGTGGTTGTGGTAGTTTTTAAAATTTCAAATCGAGGAATATTTCTTACCTCTTGCAGCAACTCAAGTAAGTTTCTTTATAGTAGTAAAATTAGTGTATTTTATGATTTTATTTATTGTACTAAACAAAATCCTGCATGAAATTTAATTAGTTTTGAATCTGTTCGCAAAAAACCCCACTAATTCTAGAAGTATATATTTTTAAACTTATGACGTTCTTTTTTATTACGAATTATATATTCAATGTCAGTTCTTAGTTTCAATGAATAATTTTTATCTCGCAGTAAATGACGGCCACAAGGAAGTAAAGATAAAAAAAAACTTTGAAAGATGACCTAATGCTTTCTTACTTCCTGGCATAAAACCGCAGATTAAAAAAAGATAAATAAAGTAAATGAGACTCGTCTATTATATGAAGCTGCCTGTAAAAATATACATATGTATTTGATTTGCAATCAACTCTAATACTGATTTTTTTATTATTTTTAATAAAAAAGTAATTTGAAATTTATAATGGGAAAAAGTAAAAACCTCTAACTAGATTTCGTATTTAAAATTGTGGTAACTTTATTTATATGCACTTATACGAAAAATACAAAAATGACAGATGTTACTGTATATATTTAAGACGAAAGAAGTTTGGAAATCATAAGTTATTTTTTCCTCATGTTTTTAATATAGAATATGTACTTATTTGTTTTTATTGATAGTTGAATAGCTTTTGTGAGTACCCTCTGATCTACATAAAAACTTGCCCATGTGGAAATATAAATTTTTTAGAAACATAATTTTTAAATAAGTATTTTCATTTTGGGGGGGGGGGGGAGGGGGGGGATTTTGCATGAATTTTTGTAAAGCTGATATCTTAAATCTTGCACTGATTATAATGAAAGTTTTGAACTTTTAGAGTAGGACAAGTTTAAAAACGCAAATATATTTAACAAAATACCAAAGTCATTTTTTCCCCAATGTTATTAAAGTAGAATATTTATTTATTTATTTTCATTATTCATAGTTAAATGGCTGTTGTGATTATCAAGTGATGTATATGTAAAATTGCCTATGTGGCAATATATTTTTTTATATTTTCATTTTTTTTTTTTGGGGGGGGGGGGGGATTTTTGCAATTTTCGTACATCTGATATTTTAAATCTTTTTCCACATTCAACCGAGTATAATAAATATTTTGAACTTTTAGAGTAGGACAAGATTATAAAATATATATATATATATTTATCTATGTACCTTAAAAGCCCTTAATAGCGAACACTTCGGGAACGCG
This sequence comes from Maratus speciosus, assembly GCA_963932465.1. Classification (NCBI taxonomy): domain Eukaryota; kingdom Metazoa; phylum Arthropoda; class Arachnida; order Araneae; family Salticidae; genus Maratus; species Maratus speciosus. The sequence continues at coordinate 524,756,280 of OZ010796.1, read as the reverse complement.
GAATTTGTCCGATAATTGGAGATGTCTACTTTTTTGAGGTAAAAATATACAAATATGTATGTCTGCTGATTTAAAAAGTATTCGTTAAATAGAGGTGTTCGCTATTCGAGAATGTTCATTAACCTCCACAACGGATACTCCCGAATATCGGACATCTCAATTTAGACAACTATAATGCAGGGTTGCGTTTTTTGCAAAAGTACTTCTTGATTAAAGGAAGGGCAAACTGGGAAGTGCCCCGTCCCCCTACGACTGTAGTGCCCCCAAATTTGATGTGCAATATTTGTAAAGCTTATATTTTAAATCTGTTTCGAAATTCTACTGATTATAATCAATATTTTGAACTTTTAAAGTAAAATAAGGTTAAAAACAAAATAAATTTTAAAAAATCTAATATTTAGATAAATATTTTTTGTTTTTTAATCTTGTTCTACTCCTGAAGTTCAAGATATTGATTATAATCAGTACAATGTCGTAAAAGATTTAAATTATCAACGTAACGAAAATTGTATACCAAAACTGAGAGCACCAAAAAAATCAGGCTGTATTGGGGGGGGGGGGGGGGGGGCAGGACCACAGCCAAATATTTTTCCAGGATTCAACGTGGTCAAACATGGCTACGTATGATGCTTAGAAAAAAAAATGGATGCGATTCAGACGTTTGAAGTGTCTGAAATTCAGACGCAAAAAGTGTCTGAAAAAATTCAGACATTTTAAAATGTCTGAAAATTGAACACTCCATTTCAGACACTTAAGTGTCTGAATTTCAGACATTTTAATTTAGAGTGCGATTCGATGGAATTCTTTTTTTGTCAGGTTCGGGCGTCTAAAAGGAATTTTCAGGTTCGGGTCGGGTTGGGTGTCGAAGGAAATTATTTTATAGTGTTTGGATCGGTTTAAGGTTGGATGGATTTTTCTGTCGAGTTTGTGTCGGGTTGCGGGTTGACTTCAAATAGAATTTCCAAGTTCGGGTAGTGTTGAATGCCGAGTGAAATAATTTTGTCGGGTTCGGATCGGGGTAAATTTCAAAGGAATTTTTTTCTCGTGTCCGGCTTTACTTCAAATGTAATTTTTAGGTACGGGTCGGGTTACATGTCGACAGAAATTATTTTGTCCTGTCCGGATTGGGTTTCTATTTGATGGAATTTCTTTTCAGGTTTGGGTCTGGTTTCGGGTTGATTGGGAGCCTGATATAGTGAAAGAATATCAAATACAAACAAGTTAAGTAAATATTTATAAATTAGCAAAGAAATTAAACTTTTTCTAAAATTATTTACAAATTGACAAAAAAATTTCAATGTTTTCTGAAAATATTACATCAAGTTTAAAAGAATTTACAATTTAACAAAAATATTTAAAAAAAATTACAAAAATTAAAAAAAAAATTTAAATATTAACAAACGAATGAAAAAATTTTGCAAATCAGCGAAAAAAAAAATTCTAAATTTCCTTAAAAAATAGGTACATTTTGGTAAAATAAATTTAAAATAATATACAAGTTAGTAAAAAAAGTTAACAAACGAATGAAAATTTGTGAACAACTTGGTACAAAAACTAACAGGCGAATGACAAAATACATAAAGTAGTAAAAAAAAAAAAGTTTTCTAAAAATATTTACAAGTTAACAAAAATATTTGCAAAAAATTAAAAAAAATTACAAAATTTTAAAAAAATACTACACAAAAAAAATAAAAACAATTATAAATTAGTGAAAAATACTTCCATGTTTTCTAAAAAATATAAAAAAGTAAAAAAAAAAAAAATAAATAAATAAATAAAATAAAAAAGTTAACAAAAAAGTTTTGCAAATTAAAAAAAAAAAAAATCGAAAAGTTAAAAAAATCACAAGTTAACAAAAATGTTTTCCATTAAAAAAAAAAAGATACAAATCTCTCTATTCTAAAAAAAAGTAGCTAACGCTGTCACCGCCGTCACCGCCGGTTTTGAATTTTTTGTGACCGGGGTCTTTCTTCGTTAATGTTAAGAAAACTACTGCATACAAAAATATGAAAATAGGTAGTATTATAGTGAAATGTTTGATAAACATGCTGATATAGGCAGTTTTTAAATCGAACAATTATTTTAAGATATATTTAATGTTAAAGTTGGTCAAAATCGTTCCGTTAAAAAAGTTTTATAGGAGCAAAAACTATGCATAGGAATTTAATCATTTTTAGATCATTATATACATTGGAAGTTTCCGGTGTGCAGACTGCATTTTTTTTACTCATTTTTTGAGGGTCTATTTCCATTTTAATTTCAAATTTTCAGCTTTTCCAGAGATACTTTTTATATATTTTAGAAAATCTTATTATTTTAAATTGTTTCCAAAGTTGTAAAAACTTCTCAAATAATAATATTTCCTTTAAGTAAAAGATTTATTTACCCGTGACTATTATAAAGAGAAAAAAAAATCCCCTATGGAATTAGAATTAAATGATTACGTGTTAAAAGCAGGAAAATATTAAAAATTTTAAATTATTGTTTATACACGTGAATATTTAAGAAAGAGAAAAAACTATAAAACAATTAATTATTTAACATGTATTACAAGGAGTAAATGCGGGTGAAACGTGATTACGTCCTATTTCAAATAGCCAAATAATATTGCCAAACAGTTTAAATTAAAATATATATTTACACGCACACGTGAGATTTATTTCATATTTCGAGATAATATTTTTAACTACTGTTGCCAAAGAGAGCACAAATAATAATATTTCCTTTCTAACAATTAAAATATTTCCAGGTAAATATTACTAAAAGAAAAGTTTTGTGAAAATTACGTCAGATTTAAAACGTGTGATTTAAAATCATTTTCTTATAGCGTTATTAAAAAATACCTGGAACCAAAAGACGCTGTTGACTTAGTTCGTTTTATGTTAGCTAATTTTTAGATGTTTAACTAATCTTATTTAATCACAAATGAAAACAGCAACTGACAGCAGCTTGTTTGGCCTTAAAATCCTTTATTAAAAGAGAAATAAATGGAAACCCCTTTACAGGATTATCGCCATTGATTTTTTAATTATAATTCAATCTTCCGTAATGTTTTTTAAGCCGATCAAATTAACGGATTTTTAGAGTCTGAACGGGGGTTGGTGAGCGTAGCTCGTAGGAGCAGAGCCCCCTAGTGTTTTAAAAAAATTCAAAAGTTAAAGAAGAAGTTTTAAAAATGTACAAGTTAGCAAAAATTTTTTTAATGTTTTCTAAATGCAGTTAAAAAGTAACATATGAATAAAAAATAATAAAGGACTTACATGATGAAATGGTGTCTTAAACTGTATGGTAGGTGGCTAATTTAAAACGCATTGTCAAAGATTGCTATACCCAGACTGCCTTCTCCAAAGTCGTTCTACAACCCAATTTTATTTAACTTGATTTTGTATAATATTGTTCTAATCCTTCTATGTTAATTTCTCCAAACAATTCTTTAATTTCTTTAAACGAAAGCTTCAAACGATTTTTTGATTTCCTTAAACGAAAACTTAGTTATAAATTTTGTATACAGAGGTCTATGCACTACCATATGCAATCATATGTATTTTCAATTCTCGCTTTGTAGCAAAAGATTTTTGATAGGATTGAAAAGTATAAGATTTTTCCATCATATGCTTTTCTAAGTTATATTTTCTTGAAAATGATATGCTACAAATAAACAAACCTGGAATAAATATTATCAATTAGAAATTTTCCTCAAACTTTGAGAAAAAACACATAGACTGGGAGCCGGCAGCACAGACAACCACCTCATTGAGTTGGAGGCAAATTCAAGGTTTACCTTTGTGTTTCCGCCATGTTTTCATACCTTTAGGTGCAGGAAAATGCAATGGTAAACCTACGAGTCGACCGTTAAAATCGGGTTTTTAGGTGTTTTCCACCAAGATATGACTTGGCAGACCGATTGCGTTTTAATATGGGAATCGAGTGTTAGTTAATTCTGGAATTTCAGCCTCCAACTCGATGAGGTGGTTGTCTCATTGTTCGTACGCCGCCTTGAATTTTGCAGACCAGAAAAATTTTTGGCACAGGTATTATCTTAAGGAAAATCTCTTCTTAAAAGAAGGCGAAATTTTGCGCGTTTAACTTAGATTTCTTTTTCTATAAAAAGATACTGGTAGTTTTCCTGGAGAAATAACGGTATCCGTAAGAACCATGTGTCTGTGCCGCCGACTCCCGGTCTAATAGTACAATCATTTTTTATCATAAAGTTGCTGCAATTTCTTATACGTCATATACGGTGTGATTCATAAATATCGAAACAATAGGCTATTTTTTTAAATATTGCCTCTAGACACATACTTCCAGTTGCAAAGTTTCATTAAAAAAGTGCAAAATAGATTTAATGACATAAGTTGCAAATCCATGGGGAGTCTATTTGAATTAAACACAAGAAAATCCATCTCGATATCTTCACAATTCGCAGAAATATTAAAATCCAAAATTCGTGACTTACACCATTTATCCATGCCTCTGAGTGACGAGTTTTTGAATAATTTTTAATGCAAGATAGGGATCATCCACAAATTGTACATTATTAAAAGTCGATTTAAGACAGGAGTCATTTCATGTCAGTTCAGGCTGGCATGCAACCCACCATCACATATTTTGATAAAACTGCGTGTGTTTGTTCCTATTATTAAGATATGATGACCAGCATTTTCTTTTACTCCTTGGTGAAATAGTTTCTGAGGAAAAAAATGTCAAAATTTTGAAAAATTGCCGTCAGTTGGCATTCTTGACTGCTCGGTTTTCAAATATAGCATGTCATAAATATAATCATACTTCAATATCTACTCTACAAAAATCGTCTTCAAATAATTTATGCATAATATATAGGGTATGCAGTTTATGAAAAAATATATTGTTACGCTTATAACATTTTAAGTGTGTCTAAAAAAATGTTTAAACTTTGAAGTCGTGAAGTTTTTATGAAAGTAATGCATTAACAATAAAAGCATTATCAACAAAAGGCGGTATTTTTATTAATTTTTTTTTTGTGGGAGATATACTTAAAGGTGTCTTTTACCTGATTCTGAAATAAAAATAGTGGGATTTTGGGTGTTTTAGTAGTATTTCCTATTTAAAAATATTTTGAGACGCATTTCAAATCAAATCAAGCAGAGTCATTCCATGTCAGTTCCCCTAAGTCATTTAATTCACTGTCACAAATTTCAATAAAATAGGTATATTTATAGCTCATTTTAAGACGTAATCACCTTTAATTTTCTTGAACCTAATTGAATATTTTTTAAGATAAAAAAAAATATAAAAATTTTGAAAAAAATTTTCAAATTTTTTAATGACAGTTCTATATTCAAAGACTGCATTAAAAAAAGTCATTTCAATATAAAATCGCTAAATAAGTTTCGAATAATGTATAGGTGACAAATAATGTAGGCAGATTATTATTTTTTGTTTTTTGTCATGTTTAAATACTAAGAGGGTCTTTAATCTTGTGAATTTTTAAAATCAAGAATTTTGTGAAAAATAATGTGTTTAATAAAAAATTTATTACTAACCAAAGACAGGGTGTTATTACTTCTTTTAATTGTACCTAAAAATATATTTTAAATGGTTATAAAATAAAAATATTGAAAATATGAGCAATTTTAACAAAATTTTCATAAAATGTAAATTTTTAATCACAAATATTGAAGCTTTTTATGCTAAGATGTACTATTATCACTAAGATATAGTGTAATATTACTCTTGCTTAAATATAATATATACAAAAATAAAATAACAAATATTATTTACAGCAATAAAAATTAAATTAAATAATATTCAAAAAGCTTACTCTTTGTTACAGTAAAAATAATAAATGCATGAAAATTCACTTTCTAAACACGTCAAATTAAATTGTTTATGGGCAGAAAGTATTTTCTTTCCTTTAAACTAATACATTTTTCCTTTTTATCTAGATGTGGGAATGGCTAACACAAGAAATAAATTGAGATAAAGATATATCCAATGCATTTTCTTTCTTTTCTGGTGATGAGTAAATATTCTCGCAGGATCTTATGGGTGCACAAATTTTACTTATTTTCACTCTTCTTCATCTTTTGAAATTACCATCCCCTCAATAAAGTGGTTGTCACACTAACATATGATATACTTCATAGCTTTCCTTTCATAAGTACCAGTAAAATACCAATTTTAACCCTAAAATTAAAAAACACCACCTCTTAGAGGCAAAGTCTGTTTTTCAGTAATTGCAATGGATTATTTTGTACTTATTTTCACCTCTCTTGAACAGCTTGTTTTATGACGCATAGTTCAAAACCCTTTATCAACACTACACTGCTCAACAGCCGACTTAAAATCAACAGCCCACTCTTATTGAAAAATAGTTTCAGTTGTTCAAATAATAAATAAATTACATTTAAAAATCTTAATACCTACTTATTATCTTAAGACGATAACAACAACTAAACAACATAAAGAATTTATAAATCAACTTGTAATTGAAAATATATGAAATGGTCGCTTTAAATTTTATTGTTCATCGAGTCAGTCAAAACAAATTATATATATATATATAAAAAAAAATAAAATAAAAAAAAAATAAATAAATAAATAAAAAAGAAAAGAAAAAAAATAGTGAAAATAATATGCTGTCTGCAATGACACTTCTAACAAAACTAATTAATTCATGACCATCTGCCATCAAAGCCGAAAGATCAAAAAGAAAAAAATCAGCTGTAGTGTGAATGTGAAATACTCAGATGTGGTTGAGATAGGAATGTCTTTATGAAATTTTCACCTGTACTTCAATAAAATATAAACATGTACGCTTTTTTCATTCATCCAAATTAAGTAAAACTATTGTACAATTTTGTTGTCATTACACCAGATGTAAATTTTCCTTACATGCTGTTAGATAAGTTATTTACTTATAGATCTTAAGTTTACCATATGTATTCTCTATAAGTGTATAAACAATATACATGCTTTATTAAACATAAATGAATAATTTTTAAATAATTTGTTTGGGAGCAGGGATATATATATACACAGATATATGTGCATATATATACACAGTGCTGGACATAATTATAAGACACATACCTAATTTTACATACAGTGAAAGAAAAGATTCAGGGCTTGAAAATGCTTTATCAAATACGACAAAAACATAAATTTATTCTGTTATCACACGTAATTGTTTTACAGAAACGATATTTTTATAGAGTTTAATAAAAAAAGTTAAAAATACCATGGACAAAACTATAAGACACCCTAACATTTTAATTAAAACACCTGCTTTTTTTCGAAAATAATGTGCAATATGCAAATTTTCTGCACGCTGTTATGACGTCAGAAGTTAACTAAAGCAGACGATAACCGCTTTCACGCATTTACAAACATGCCACGAGGTACAGAATTAAAAGAAAGTGAAATTCACGAAATTTGGAGATTAAATGGAACTGGTGCTTCCGTTAATAATATTTCAAAAGTTATTAAACACTCTAGATGTGGAATTTCAAATGTTTTGAAAAAAGGAATTAATGGATCGGTGATTAAAAGATCTGGACGTACTCCTTGCTTATCCTCGAGAGGCAGACGCCAGGTGATTTCGCTCGCAACACAGAATAAGATGACCACTACAGGCATTAAAAATGCTTTGAAACTGAATTGTTCAAAGAGAACCATTCGCAGGGTGTTGCATAATGCTTCCTATGTGAAATTTAAAAAATTAAAGAAAAAAACCACCGCTTCTAAGGCGGCACAAAATGGACCGTTTAAACTTCGCTAAACAAACTATGGCATCTCCCTCCAAATGGTACTCTGTGTTATTTTCTGATGAAAAAAAGTTTAACCTGGATGGTCCTGACGGGTTTCACTATTATTGGCATGATTTATGGAAGTCTCCTGATGTACAAATGAGCCGCCAAATGGGTGGAGGCTCAGTAATGGTTTGGGCTGGTTTTTCGCCTCAAGGGAAAACCGATATCGTTTTTGTGCATTCAAGAATGAACTCCGAAAACTATAAGAATCTTCTTAAAGATCAACTAGCCCTATACGGTGAACTTCTTTGTGGCGAAAACTACACTTTCCAGCACGATAACGCGTCGATTCATACATAACACGTAACAAGAATGGGGCTTTCAGAGCAAAGTATCAATGTTCTTCCGTGGCCTTCTCGCTGCCCAGACTTAAATCCCATCGAAAACTTGTGGGGGATCTTAGCTCGCGAGGTTTACCGAAATGGGAGGCAGTTTACATGTGTCGAAAACCTAAAGAATGCTATAAAATGTGCTTGGGAAGAACTGTCTTGGGATATTTAGTTAGAATTGATAGATTCGAGGCCGAATCGCATCTTAGATGCTATAAAAAACAATGGCGGCTCCACCAAATATTGAATAACCATGTTAGAGGATGTTCTTTTAAACCATTATTAGTGTCTGCTAATTATGTTGACCACTGTATTTGAAAAAAAAAGGTTGGTGTCTTATAATTTTGCCCATGGTATTTTTAATTTTTTTTTATTAAACTCCATAAAAATATCATTTCTGTAAAACAATTACGTGTGATAACAGAATAAATTTATGTTTTTGTCGTATTTGATAAAGCATTTTTAAGCTCTGAATCTTTTCTTTCCCTGTATCTCAAATTCAGTAGGTGTCTTATAATTATGTCCACCACTGTATATATATATGTATTGAAAATCAATATTTCAGCAATATATTAGAAACTAAATAAAATTACAAAAATGCATCTCATATACACTGCTCAAAACAATTAAAGGATATTGCAGTTTTAGGTGGATTTTGTATCTGGTAAACTGTTTAGCTGATTCATACATGGTCGACAGACATAGTAGGTTATATGAGAATAAATTACACATGTTTGGAAGAAACAAATGCATTTTATTGCGCATTTGTGTACTAAAGGAAAAAAAAACACAATTTGTGCATATGAGAAAAAAAGAATAAGAAAAGGTGTTTTCTTCAAAGAAAATCATTTTCAGTAGGGGGTATGGTTTCCACGGGCGGCCAGCAACGTTGAACACCTTTGAGGCATGGACTCAATGAGGCTATTAATGACGAGTTTGGGTATTCTGCCACACTCTTCCAGAAGAGCTCTTTCCAGTTCTTGGAGAGTTTGTTGGGGTTGTTGGCGGCCAGAAACTCGTCTTCCTAGAGCGTCCCAAACGTGCTCGATTGGATTCATGTCTGGAGAACACGCTGACCATTCCATTTGAACGATTCCTTCCTCGAAAAGGAAATCCTCCACCAGGTTTGCACGATGTGGCCTGCAGTTATCGTCCATTAAAATGTAATTTCAAAGTATTTTTAATGCCTGTAGTGGTTATCTTATTCTGTGTAGCGAGCGAAAACACATGGCGTCTCTCTCTCGAGGACAAGCAAAGAGTACGTCCAGATCTTTTAATCACAGATGCATTACTTCCTCTTTTCAAAACATTTGAAATTGCACATCTTGAGCGTTTAATAACTTTTGAAATATTATTAACTGAAGCACCAGTTCCATTTAATCTCCAAATTTCGCGAATTTCACTTTCTTTTAATTCTGTACCTCGTGGCATGTTTGTAAATGCGTGAAGTCGGTTATTGTCTGCTTTAGTTAACTGCTGACGTCATAACAGCATGCACAAAATTTGCATATTGCACATTATTTTCGAAAAAAAGCAGGTGTTTTAATTAAAATGTTAGGGTGTCTTATAATTTTGTCCATGGTATTTATATTTTTTTTTATTAAAATCTATAAAAATATCATTTCTGTAAAACAATTACGTGTGATAACTGAATAAATTTATGTTTTTGTCGTATTTGATAAAGCATTTTTAAGCTCTGAATCTTTTCTTTCACCGTATGTCAAATGAGGTAGGTGTCTTATAATTATGTCCACCACTGTATGCATACATTATTTGAAGATGATTTGTAGAGTAGATATTGAAACATGATTATATTTATGACATGCTACATTTGAAAACCGAGCAGTCAAGAATGCCAACTGAAGGCAGTTTTTCAAAATATTGACAATTTTTTTCTCAGAAACTATTTCACCAAGGAGCTAAAGAAAAAAAAATTACTGGTAACCATACATTATAGTAAGAACAAACACACGCAGTTTCATTAAAATCTGTGATGGTGGGTTGCATACTGATATTTTACTGCCTGGTTTGATGTGGAATGCCCCACAGTGCCTCTCCCTTTGGACATAAAATAGCAGAGTATAGATTTTATGTTAAACCTGTTTTTAAAATATGCTGGTGGTCTGCACTATAGGTCTACACGGGCCGAAATATCTAGGCCCAGTCCCGAACCGACCCATAGGAAAAAAAGTTCAGCCCAGCCTGGAAAAATGTTCAATTCGCAGCCCGGCCAGGCCTGACTGAAATTCTACATGGTTTTTTACATCGATATGATTAAAAAATGTTCCGTATGGAGGAGTTCTGACCAAAAATAATGATTATAGCTTTTCTTTTTTCATGTTTACAATTATTATTTTTAAAGAAGCGTCAAAAGCTGTGGTTATTTGTTTTATTAATGTATCTCTATGTAATTGTTTCACTTATCCTTTAATATCGTTAATCCATATTCCATGTGTTGGAGGCTTTGAAAAATGCTATACAGTAAAATCTTTTAAGACGGAATCACATAGGTAAGAAAAAAATGCGTTTTAGGCAAGTTTCTTTCTTAGTAATTGTAAATGTAGCCTATGTTTCTCAGGTATTATTATATTTATTTTGCATGTATCAACAGATTTTTCCGTTTAATAAAGGATTTTGTTATAGGTAGGTTCTTTTTCACTAGTTTTACTGTATTTTAATTTTTTGCCTTAAAATCTACTATAATTTAATAAAATGAATTTTGAAGCTTCATTGTAAAATAATGGCCATTTAAAAAAATATGCATTTTTTGTAAAAGTTTTTGGGCTGAGCCAAATTTTACTTATTTTTTTGCTCGGATTTGATCAGTCAGAGAAAGGCATTTTAATACGGGCTGTGTCGAGACCGGGACTGAAGATTTTGACCCGTGCAGACCTAGAACAAAGGAAGCCATTCCCGGTTCGGTATGAAAAAATACATTAGGCCTGACAGAGTCTTCAGAAAAAAATGTCGTCAGTCCCAGCGTCAGAATAAAGACTTTTTTAACGACCTCACCGAGCGATAAAAAGCCTCAAGTTGTGAGAGCTAAAATTATGAAAAACTGTTAATAGGCATGTTAGAAAAAGCAAGTTTTAAATTACACATTTAACATTTATTTACGGACATTTAAATAGTACAGAAAGCAGGTAGAAACGGCAAATGTTAAACTGAATCGGAAGTTTAAGCTACAGAAAAGAGTTACTTTTTAATGTGCAATTTTTTAAAAAGCATTTAACATTCTATTAGGAGCCAATCGTTGTTTAAATCTTTAAATGCGTTTTTCTGCATGATGTTTTTTTTTTAATTATTATTATTGTTTCTCGCCTTTACATTATTACAAGTCAAGAATCATTAAATAAAAAAGGTGCAAACTTGGAACATATCTTTTTTGATTATTTTACATTAATTTTGTTTCGGTAAATTTGAAAAAATATTTACTTTTGAAAATATGATTTTTTAAAAAATAAGTTACATAATTTTTTAAATAAATATTTTTAATATTTTAAAAATTACTATTTTAAAAAATCCTGAAACAAAACTAAAATTATACTTTCTTCTTTAATTAAATGAAACGAATTTGAAATCCGATGAAAATTTTTCGAGTTATAACGATTTTGAATTACCACACTTGAAAAATACTATTCATTTAAAATTTATTTAAACTTTATGAGAAGTTTTAGGTGGTGATTTTGTTTGTAAATTATATGGTTAACCATCACGAAAAAAGAAAAAGATCAAAATTCTAACTCAATAAATATATTTTTTACATGTTTCCTAGACGCCGTTTCTTGAATTGCACGCATTTCAATTTGTGTCTAATCCCTTAAAACCTGATGAATTATTTAAACGGCCATAACTTGCGAGTTTTGCAGATATGAAGATGCAATTTTTTGTGTTTAATTCAGGAATGGATAAGGAAAGTTTTCCTAATTGGAATTTTTACACTACGGGGGGGTGGGGGGGGCGTATAAAAACTTTATTTTTTTCAAATACACCCACCATGGAGTTGCAACTTATGTCATCATATTTTGCACTTTTTTAAAATGAAACTTTGCAATTGAAAGTATGAGTCTAGGGGAAATATTTAAGGAAATAGCCTATTGTTTCGATATTTATGAATCGCAATATATATAACATAACATTTCATATAAAAGTAACTCACATGTTTAATATACATTTCCTCTATATTTGACATAGAAGAGTCATCCACATCCTTTAAAAAATCTTGTTGCTGTTGTGAAACAGCCTGCTGCCATAACTTTTAATTGTTGTAGTGATATTCATTCTTAGCGAAATTTCTAAACAAACTAAAAACGCTTATCGTATAAGAGATTTTATTATGTGCGCATGCGTGGATGTCACTTGATCTGTCTTAATTGATTTTTTAATATAAATATTGAAAAGTGGCTTGTAGTTTTCATTTCCGGTGGTGAATGTTTGGAAGAAGGTGTCTGAGTACATAATGTTGATAAAATTACTTATTTTATACTAGCTTTAAAGTCGATTTTTACTATAAGTGTTAATGTAAGTTTTAATGCGACATTGGAATTAAAAGAAAATTATCTTTAATTTTCAGGCATTTTAACTTAACCCCTTAACGGTCGCATTAATTTACGATTTAAAAATTCGAATATCTTATTGCCACCAAATTTTTGAAAAAGAAATATTCACATTATTTAATGACAAGTAAAATGATACTATAATAAAGCCAATTGCACTATTTTATAAAACTGGTGGGAGTCAAACAATCTAAATAAAAAAAAAACAGCCCTTGAGTATCACGGGAGCGAAAATTAAGAAGTTAAAAAGTGCACATAATATCTTTAAAAGACTAATTTTCTGTTAAATGACTTACTTATATTTCTTTTTGTTATGTAGATGTTGAAGCAAACTGTTTCAGAAGAGCAACAGCACCTTTCAAAGGATGTGGATGACTAGTCTATGACAAATATAGAGAAAGGGCATAAAAAACATGTGAGTTACTTGTATATAGAATGTTATGTTGTATATATAAAGTATAAGAAATTACAGCAAAATTTATGATAAAAAATAATTGTATCATGTTTTCTATAAAGATTGTAGGACAATTTCTAAGTGATAATATTTATTTCTTTTTACAGGTTTGCTTTATTTGTAACAGATCATTTCCAAGAATATGTGACTTAGAAAAACATATCACGGAAAATCCTCATATTTGTGAGTTTTGTCAAAAACCTTTTACTACAAAGTGATAATTAAAAATGCATATGATTGCAAATGGTAGTGCATCACCCTCTGTATACAAACTTCATAAATTCAGCATTCAATTAAAAAAAATAATAAGGATTAGATGGACAAACGAAATTATACAAGATAAAGTTAAATAAAATTGGGTGAAATTATACAAGATAAAGTTAAATAAAATTGAGTGGAAGAAAAACAGTGTAGCAATATTTGATAGTTCGTTTTAAATTAATCACTCCTTACCGTAATAGACAAAGATACCAAGACATCATATAAGTCCTCGTAAAATAATACACATATTCACTTCAGTGAATCTTCTCATAGTAATGTTTTAAAAATTGTTGTTAATTTGTATGTTTTTTTTTTAATTCACCTTTTCATTCATCTTTTTAAATTTTTTTGTTACTATACAAATATTTTTTCATTCACCTGCTAGTTTTTAACATTTTTGTTACTATCCAAATATATTTTATTCGTTTGTTAATATTTTTACCAAGATGTACACATTTTTTAGGTAACCTTTACATTTTTTCACTAACTTGCAAATTTTTCTTTCGTCAACTTTCGTACACGTATTTCGTAAACATTTCTTTCGCCATTTATTTATTTATTTTTTTGTAATTTTGAAATTTCTTTGTTAACTAGTGGGCTTTTTAAAACTTTTTGAAAACTTTGAAAACTTGTTTTAGAAACATTGAATTTTTTTTTTTTTACTAATTTGTACATATTTTCATTCATTTGTTAATTTTTTTATTTATTTAGAAAACTTTGAACCTTTTTGGCTAACTTGTACATTTTTTAAGCATTTTTTTTTTCACTTGTAAATTAGTTTCAACTCTTTGTAAATAAAAATATAACTATTTTGACAAACCTTTCAAAGGCGGTGGCCAGATGGTCTAGCCACCTAATTTTAATTACAAAACTGACAAATGACACCAAGGATATTTTAACAAAACTTTGCTTTTGTAATGAAAGTGCAAAATAGCGGGGGTTTTATTTTCTAAGAAATTCCTTTGAATATTCTGCTGTCAGTCAATTATTTAATAATTTTTCGAACAGAATTCTTCTGCCCCTGAAAGGTTAACTGTTGATTTTTTAAAACTTTTTGTATTTTTTTTTTTTTAATTTAAACTGTTTTGTTAACCAGTGAATTTATTTTTATTTATTTTGAATAAAAAAAATTTTTTTGAAAACATGGAAATTTTTTTCACTAATTTTTAATTTTTTTAAATATTTTGTTAAGTTGTAATCTTTTTTTTTTTCAATTTTTGTAAGTTTTATAAATTTTTTGTATTTTTAAAAAATATTTTTGTTAATTTGTAAATATTTTTAGAAATCGTTGATTTTTTTTTTTTTTTTGCTAACTTCTATATTTTTTCATTCGACTGTTGATTTTTTTTAGCAAGTTGTTCCTATATCAGCATAGCTGCCAACTTTTACGCTTTTTTATTACCACTAATATTTAATAGAAAATTTCCCCTTATTTAATCGTCGAAATCTGCAGTTTAAATAAGGCAAAAATTTCTATTACATTTTAGTGGTAACAAAAAAGCGTAAAAGTTGGCAGCTATGTATCAGTGATGGAACAGTGGCGCAGCAGTTGAGCGTTTCTCACCACTAAATTTTTATAGTATTTTACGCTTCAAAAATCACAGAAATTCTGTCCTAAAGTTAGATGAAGAATACTAAAAAAATTTTGCGGTGCCGCTTGATTCTCTGCTGTTACACTGTTCCATCACTGCTATATTAAAAAAAAAATTCTAAACCTTGCAAATTTGTTCATGGTTGTTTAATTCGACTGTTATTTTTTTATAAACTTGCATATTTTTCATTCGTCTTTTAATTTTTTTACGAAGTTGTACATATCTTTAGAAAAATTTGAATTTTTTTCCCTAATTTCCATTTTTTTTCATTTGTCATAAATTTCCCATAATTTTAATAATTCTTAAATTTACTAATTAAAAATTTTAATTTAAATTATTTTAAATTTAAATTTAAATTTAATTAAATTTTAATTTATAATTTTAAGTTTATTAATTATTGATAATTAATTTGTCATAAATTTGTCATTCATTTGTTACTCTATTTGTTTTTAAACATTTTGTATACATATATAATTTTAATGGTTTAGCAAACGTTGAAAATGTTTTGCTACCTTGTAAGTTTTTTAAACTTTTTGCTGTGATTTTTTTTAAAACGTTTTGTAATTTTTTTAACTTTTTTTTAGAAAAAATTGAAAATTATTTGTCAATTTGTAAATGATTTTAGTAAACTTCAAAATTTTTTGTTAACGTGTAAATATTTTTTAGAGTTATTTCTGTTTTTGATTTTCTTACTATGCTCCAAATAATTGTAGACTAGAAAACTAATTGTATACATTTTACTAAATTGTATATGTTTTCGTTCAATAGTCGAAAATTTTATCTAATAGATATAATTTTTGCGTCGTAGTTAATTATTTTAATTGATTATTAGTTTTTTCATTTAGTGTTAAGTTTCAGACTAGGGTGTATTTAATATTTAATGTATATTTCTTTATCTTTTTTGTTCTTTTAAGATCATAATGCTTATGTGGGATACATAGCCGATAATTATTAGTATGTGTAAATAATAACTTTGAATTTGTATTTTTCATTCGTATGTTAATTTTACGTTTGATGTTTAATACTTTAAGATTGTTAATTATTTTATTTTATTAATTAGTTTGATTAATGTGTGATAATTTCTTGCAGTGTTGAGGCTGTTAGTTAGCGAACTCTATAAATTCTCTTTCTAAGGTTAAACTTACGGGCATAGGATGCATTCGTATATTTAAAATATCTCCTCAGAAAAGTAATATTTTTAACTTCTTTTTACGGTTTCGTTTATCTGACGAAACGCTATTTCCCTCACTCCTCTGTCTGTCTGTCTGTCCGCCCGTCACCGATCCCGTTCTCGGAAACTATAGATGTTAGAGACTTGAAATTTTGCATAATTATAGCTGAACACTTGCCACCACACGGAAAATTATAAAAATTTCAAAAAGTCTTATATTTACGCCTCCGGTCTCTAACTTGTGTATTTTAAGCAATTTTTCTAACTGAGCCCCGGATTAAGATGGAGACATGAAATTTTGCATATTTATAGCAGAACAATTTCGATCACACGACAACTCATAAAATTTTCAAAAAGTCTTATATTATTTACCCCTCTGGCAGGGCTCGCACCGTTCCTAAAATTTTCGCACTTTGCTACCAGTATTTTACATAAGATTTCTTCGTGATAGATACATTTAACATCTATAATGTAATTATACAACAAAGATTATCATTTTAATTTAGTGGTAGGAAACTGCGAAAATTTTAAGAACGCCGCGAGCCCTGGTCTGGGCTCTAACTTGTGTATTTTAAGCAATTTTTCTAACTCAGACCCTAATTAAGTTGGAGACTTGAAATTTTGCAGACTTTTAGCAGAACACTTGCGATTACACGAAACATCATAAAATTTTCAAAAAGTCTTATATTATTTACCCCTCCGGTCTCTAACTTGTGTATTTTAAGCATTTTGTATCCTTTCCCCTTTTCACTTGAAAGGCGGTTTTGCTGACACCCCTTTGACCACTCTTGCAATTATGCACCATAGCCTTACATATTTTAGCTCCACGTTTTACCACTAGGGGGCAGCTGCCTATTTCGGGTGCTATGGGCCCGATCCCCTTCACTAATATATCTACGGATAGATTAAAGCACATAAATTAACGTCTGAATTCCATTTTTAATTATTAAAGGTACACACATATTAATACAGACTATAAATACAATTAAATACAATAAACCAAACTAGAGTGAAAAATTTGCCGGCCAGAACTCGAACCTGGGTCAACAGCGTAACGTGCTGTTGCTCTACCGTTAAGCTACACTGGCCGATGTCCTAGCCTGGAAATTTTTCACTAATAAACCAAGTTAGGGAACGTCACCGTCCATATATCAGACAGCACTGTATAACGTGACAACGATGAATAATTAATTTAATAATTAAAAATGGAATTCAATGGATGTTAATTTATGTGCTTTAATGTATATTGCGGATCGATGGAAAAGAAATTTATTCATCGTTGTCACGTCATCCGGTGCTGCCTGATAGATGGACGGTGACGTTCCCCAACTTGGTTTATTAGTGAGAAATTTTCCTGGCTAGGATATCAGCCAGGGTGGTTTAACGGTAGAGAAACAGCACGTTACGCTGTCAACCCAGGTTCGAGTTGTGGCCCCAGATAATTTTTCACTCCAGTTGGGTTTGTTCTATTTAGTTGTATTTATAGTCTGTCTTAATATATGTGTACCTTTAATATCTACGGATAGCTTGTAAAACGGAATTTCGTTCGGATAGAGGTTTGTTTAGAACAGAGTGCGCCCCCTGGTTGTGAAATATTGAACTAACAGATTTTGCAAAAGGATAAAGTGTTTTGAAAGAAATATTAAACGAAACCCTCTGTGCGATCTGTGATCACACTTACCCACTTGTTTCTGTGTAGTCTTCTCAAAGAATGCCACTTTTTCTTTTAGTTGTCAATTTTTTTCCTAAAATATACTCTTAATTTATAGTTTTATGTGTTAAAATGTGACGAGCTGTGAATAAGATTTTAATACTTCACATAAAATTAAGTATTTATTTTAGAAATATTTTGACAACTAACAAAAAAAAAAATAAATAAATAAATAAATAAAAAAAAAAAATAATAATAATCCTGTTTAAGGACACAGAAAACAGAAATGAAAAATATTAATTTCCTAAAGAGATATTTTAAATATACGAATGTATTCCATATACATAGACTTAACATTGGCGAGGGAGATTGCGACGTTCACTGACTAACAGCTTTAAGTTTCAGGTATGTGTTTATTTAATATTTGATTTATAATACTTATTTAATTTGCTTTATTGTTTTATAACATAGTAACGTTTCCTGAGAATACATATCTTATAACTACTTGAATGTATAGCGTTGAAAATATGCAGTGAAAATCGTTTAGTGATGGAATGTATATGCAGGGTGATTCATAAATATCGAAACAATAGGCTATCTCCTTAAATATTGCCCCTAGGCACATACTTCCAATTGCAAAGTTTCATAAAAAAAGGTGTAAAATTTGATGAGATAAGTTTTAACTCCATGGGCGGGGGGGGGGGGGGAGGGTCTATATGAGAAAATACAAAAAAAATTATACGGCCCCCGTAGAGTAAATTTCCCAATTAGGAAATTTTTCTTTATCCATTCCTGAATTAAACACAAAAAAATGCATCTCGATATCTTCAAAATTCGCAGAGATATCAAAATCCAAAATTCTTGACTTACACCATTTATCCATGACTCTGAGCGACGAGTTTTTGACTCAATCTGAATGCAAGATAGGGATCATCCAAAAACTGTACATTATTAAAAGTCTATATAAGACAGTGCCTCTCCTTTGGACATAAAATAGGCAGCGTTTAGAATTTACTTTAAACCTGTTTTCAAAGTATGCTGGTGGTCTGCACTAGAGGTCTGCACGGGTCGAAATATCTAGATCCGGTCCCAAACCGACCCATAGGAAAAAAAGTTCGGTCCTGCCTGGAAAAAAGTTCAAATCGTAGCCTGTCCCGGCTTGACTCAATTTCTACATAGTTTTTTACATCGATATGGTTAAAAGTTGTTTCGTATGGAGGAGTTCAGACCAAAAATACTTATTATATTTTTTCTTTTTTCATGTTTATAATTTTTATTTTTAAAGAAGCGCCATGAATCTCTATTTATATGTAAATGACTCACTTCTCCTTTAATATCGTTAATCCATATTCCATGTGTTGGAGACAATGAAAAATGCTATAAAGTAAAATCTTTTAAGATAGAATCACATAGGAAATAAAAAAAAAAGCGTTATAGACAAGTTCCCTTTTTAGGAGTTCTAAATGTAGTCTATTTTTTCTCAGGTATTATTATATTCATTTTCAATGGATCAACAGATTTTTCCGTTTAAGAAAGGATTCCGCAATAGGCAGATATTTTTCACTGGTTTTAGTGTATTTTAATTTTTTTTGCCTTAAAATCTACTATCCTTTAAAAATGTTAATTTTAAAGTTTTATTGTAAAATAATGGCCATTTAAAAATATATACATTTATTGTAAAAGTTTTTGGACTGAGCCAAATTTTAGTTATTTTTGCACGGATTAGGTCAGTCAGAGATAATGATTTTAATACGTGTTGTCTCTAGACCGGGACTGAAAATTTCTCCAGGAGAGACCTAGGAATAAGGAAGGTCTCTGTTCGGTATAATCAGTGGCTGAGAGATTCTGCTCTCAAAGCTGGTAGATGGGAGGTGCTGGGTTCGAACCCAATCGCGTCGTTTGGCCCAATCGTTCGGAGTTTTCAGCTGTTTCCTTCGAACCTTGGATATCCTTGCGTAAATACGGGTTAGGTTCCCTTAGAAAGACCTCTACGGAAGGCACTACCCTCCTCCTTCGGGCCCATATCCCTCGTGTAGATAATTGGCCGTCATAAATCACACCAACACCCGGTTTGGTATGAAAAAATACGTTAGTCCCGGCCTGGTCGAGTCTTCAGATAAAAAAGTCGCCAATCCCGGGTCTGGCCCGGCTCGGCCCCTGAATACAGACTGTTTTAACGACCTCGCCGGGACGATAAAAAGTCTAAATTTGAGAGGACTAACATCATGAAAAACTCTTAATCGGCATGTTAGAAAAAGCATTGTTTCAAATTACACATTTAACATTTATTTATGGACATTTAAATAGTAGAAAAAGGAGGTGGAAAAGGGCAAAAGTTAAACTGAATCGGAAATTTAAGCCACAGAAATAAGTTACTTTTTCACGTGCAATTTTTTAAAAAGCATTTAAACATTTTATTAGGAGCCAATCAATGTTTAAAACTTTAAATGTGTTCTTCTGCATGATTTTTTTTACTTTTCTATTTTTTTCTTTTTTCCATTTCTCGTCTTTAAATTATTATAAGTCAAGAATCATAAATAAAAAAGGTGCAAACTTGAAACATGTCTTTATTTATTATTTTACATTAATTTTGTTTCGGCAAATTTGAAAAAAAAATTACTTTTGAAAATATGATTTTTTTAAAAATAAGTTACCTAATTTTTTAAATAATTATTTTTAATATTTTTAAAATTAATATTTAAAAAAATCCTGAAACAAAACTAAAATTTTACTTTCCTTCTTAATTAAATGAAAAAAAAATTAAATCCGGTTTATAATGTTTCAAGTTATAAAGATTTTTAATTAAATCCGCTTAAAAAAGTACTAATCATTTAAATTTTTTATAAACTTTATGAGAGATATTAAGATGTGATTTTGTTTGCAAATTATATGGTTAACCATCACAAAAAAGAAAAAAAAAATCAAAATTCTAACTCAACAAATATATTTTTTACATGTTTCCTAGAACTCTTAAAGTAACATTGTTTCTTGGATTGCACGCATTTCAATTTGTATCTAATCCCTTAAAACCTGATGAATTATCTAAACGGTCATAACTCTGCGAGTTTTTCAGATATGAAGATGCAATTTTTTGTGTTTAATTCAGGAATGGATAAGGAAAGTTTTTCTGATTGGAATTTTTACACTACGGGGGCCGTATAAAAATTTCATTTTTGTATTTTTTCAAATAGACACCCCATGGAATTGCAACTTATGTCATTAAATTTTGCACCTTTTTTTAAGAAACTTTGCAATTGGAAGCATGGTCTAGGGGCAATATTTAAGGAAATAGCCTATTGTTTCGATATTTATGAACCACCCTGTATAAATATATATATATATGTATATTATAAATAGTAAAGTTGTTAAAGTTGCGTAAAGTGAAGTATAAAGTAAAAGAATTCAAGATAATGATAATAAGTATCATTGTAAACATCAATTTATTGTTAAAATTTCAAGTTCAATAAATTGCGTTTAAACAGGGTTCATTAAAATTAGTCTAAACGTTAATACCTACACTCTCTAAAAATGAATATTTACCATTTCTAAAAGCAATGGTAATATACTATCACATGATCTAAGTTATGACGGAAACTGGTATGTGAACTGTACCTAAGTTAGTGTTAAAATGTTGTCTAACATTTGCTACTAGAAACTGGAAAATTCATATAGCATGGTTACATAAACTAGGTTATTTGGAATAGAAAGATTTAGTTAAAATTAAAGTTTATATTTGTGCATACTCTATGAAAACTGAAAAAAAATTAAAAGCTAGTAATCATATTTCTTCAGAAAAACATTGGGGTCTACTCAGACTTGTGGTTAACATGTTCTGACAAAATGAAAAGTGTGAGCCTATGTTCTCTGGTTGGTAACCTGCGTGGTCTGTGCAAGGTTTTCAGGATTTTCCTTGTACGAAATTAAGAATTCGGGCAACTTTCCCTTCAAAATCCTCTCTGAAGTAATTTCTCCTGCAACGTTATGGCACAATTTGTTAATACATAAACGGTGATGGCCAACCCTGGTAATCACAGATTTTGATTATTTTTATATAGGGCAGAGACCCCTTAGATTCAGGTTCAACGGACTTTATACAACGCTCCCCAGTTTTCGAGAAACAGGGGGGGGGGGCATATATTATTACAGAACTGAAATACTTAGTTTGTAACAAAGGTACTGTGTTGCTCATAGTTCGGTCAGTACGGCGTCTGTTCGCTTTTCCGAGGACTCAGTTTCATACCGGAACGCACTGCATTTGATTTTCGTATTTTTTATTTTATAAATATACTTGTATTTATAATTTAATAATCTCAATTAAAAAAATTAATATCGTGCATTAATCATAATGTTAACATATTTAAATTTTTATTTATAATTTTTAAATATTTCTCATCATTTAAAGAATTTTTTTAAAAAATGTATCTATTATTGACTAGTAAAATTTCGAAAATCTTTACAAAATCATACTATAGTTACTATCGAATTATAGAATTTTTCTGTCATCGTAATAGAAACAGACGATATTTCAGATGGTGGTTTATTTGTTAAAAAAAGCATTATTTTGTAATAAAATTTTACAATATTTTAACTCATTTGTGACATCACTTTTCTGAATTTCATCGAATCCCGAAACTTCAGTTTGATCTTCCTGTGAGCAACAGCTTGTTTCTTCCATTTTTATACGATTATAAAATGTTGTAGAATGATACACACTTTGTTCGATAAAGATTTTGAGCAGAAACCACTTAGCTGCACCAAACTAAAAAAGAAACAATCAAAGTCTCTTGTGGCGTCCTTTAGTTATAATAAAATATAACTTTTACAAATAAAATAAAAATTAAAACAGAAAGAAGATAAATCAGAAAGGAAAATAATTCAAAGCGTAAGAAAACATATTACAAATTAAAAAATCTTTAATATGCAAAAAAATATGTTGTAATTTAATGCTTATGCTAATTTTTAATATAATTATGCTTCTTACTTTAAAAACAGAGTAGCAGTATCCTCCTTTTTGACTTCCCTTATTAAGGCATACCTAAATAATGTTCCTTTAAATTCACGAATTGACACAATTGTTCAACATCACTGCATCGATAAAGGATATATGAAATACATTTTAAAAGTATTTTTTTTAATTAACAGCTAATAGCTATTTTGTAAAACGCTTTAGTTACAAATAAAAAAATAATAAATTTTCGCCTAATTATTTATTTGTAACTAAATCGTTTTAAAAGGTTTTTAAAAATTATAATTAATATACAATTTTTAATTATGAATGAAATTATTAAATTATAAATACAAGTATATTTATAAAACAAAAACTGAGAAAATCAAATGCAGCACGTTTCGGTATCGAACTCGGGTCCGCGGAACAGCAAACATACGCCGTACCAACCGAGCTACAATCAACAGAGTAATTTAGTTACAAAGTAAATATTTTAGTTGCGTTATAATATTAGACCCCCCCCCCCACCCCTGTTTCTCGAGAACCAAGGATCGTTGTACATAATTCGTTGAACCTGAAACTAAGGGGGCTCTATCCTACAACATATGTAAAAATAACCAAAATCTGTAATTACCAGAGTTGACTCTCTCCTTGTTAGTGAAACTCTTCTCTCATGTGGTAAAATTATTATTGATGTTAAAGTACGAAAAATATCTAGTCTTTCCTAAAAGTTGTGGATATAAAAAACAAAATTATCTTATATGGACTAAATAAAAACAAAAAAAATTGTGTGCGAGTTATGTGCACTTAAAAATATCGCTAAAATTTACTAAGTACGTGATCCTAAATTCTTCAATTCTATCAAAATATAGATTAAAATAAAAGCCTCATATTACAAATTGCTAAAAATAATTATTACTTAAAATCAATAATGTTAGCTAACTACGGAAACTACGTATGAACTCAGTTAAAACGTTATAAAAATTGGTCTGAACATGATACAAATTAAGATACGTATGTTAAAATGCGCCTAAACACGATAAAAACTAATTTGAATGCGATACAAATTATCCGTGTGCAAAAAATCAGCTTTCACCCGGAAATTTCTGGTTGCTATAACTACATTCGTAAAAATATAGATGGATTTCAGAAATGTTTATACCTACTGGACGATTATTGTTTCAAATAATACTCAATAATACTAAATAATACTTTTAGTAATATTTACTGATCGGGTTACTTTAAATTCTTAAAGTCTGTCTAAATATATGCGCAAAATAAGGTTTTATCTGCAAATATGAAGTTAATTTACTTTTATAATTTGTGATGGTGAATCTAAACTGGTAGAAATAAAGACTAGTAAATGCAAAAATGTAACCTTATCATGGAAAAAATATAGAAGCTAATTTATATAGAATGCTTTAATATTATATACAATTTAAAACGATATATCGAAAATTGATAAAATAATTATTCGTTAAATAGCAATGCTAGCTAATTAGTGTAACTATGTAGAAAATCAGTCTAAACGCAATAAAAAATCGATCTGCTTTTATAAAAAATTATCCTATGCATGTTAAGAATTAGTCAAAACTCGGTAAAATCAGTCTGAATGTGGTAAAGATTGGCTATTTGCGTAGTAATATATCTAAATTGGTGAAAATATCCATAAATAAATATATATATATATATTATCTAAATGTGGCACAAGTTAGTGCTCCCTTATTTTAAATGTCTATACGAGTATACGTATAATGCGTATTATACGGGATACAGATACAGATGATATTTTGGATATGTATGATACGGCCAAGGCGGTTATACATATTATACGAAATAGAATATACTTTACAACATATATACGTAAATTGCCCCTGTGGTTAAACGTATAAACGTTTAAATGGTTTTCGTTCATTGCGTGAAAAAAGTTGCTTTTTTCTTGTTTGTCCCAGGATCATACGCAGGATCATACGTATTGAGAAACAGCCGCTATATTTCTGCATTATCGCACCGTTATTCCTTCATCAATGTACCACGATGGTCCTGGGTTTAACTGCCTGGCTGATCCTGTGCAGCAAGCGGGTACTTAAAACACCTCGGTTTAGATTTTATTTGTTTTCCCCTTGAAACTACGCTATTAATTATGAAATGTTTTACTATGTGTAGCGGGTAGCTATTTTTAACAGGTCTGTAACACACCTACATTTCTTTTGTTTTATGGCGTACACACTTCGCGCGAAACATTATTTTTGCATGCGGCCCCAGAACACAGACTTACATTGATTTTATACTTTACAGTGACATTGACCAATCCAACTGTGAAGTTTTGTAATCATACTTTTATTGGTTTTAAGAATACTTTTTTCTGTTTTAAAATATTTTGAAAATACGATTTGCTGTAAAAAAGAAAATAGAAGGCAAGTCATGTTAAGCACATGCGATTGCGTTCTCAGAGCTGCCATGTTCTTACTAATCATCCATAATATGTGGATTAATTTCACCCATTTTAACAACGTATTTCGAACCAGAAAAATTGTTTGAGGAATCTTTAATTATTTAATTTTACGTTTCTACATGGAAATCATTTATTTTAATTAAACGCATTAAACTTCACCCACATATTACGGAAGATTCGTAGGAGTTTGGCAGCTCTGCGTTATAAAACCTGCAGTGACGATTATTTGTCAGGCTATAAGTAATCGAAATCCGTAGGTATTTCACAGAAAAAAAATGAAATTTGTCAAGATTAACATCAAATCTTAAGCGTAATGCCCATACACGTTGCATAAAAAATACCACGAATGCCATGATAAAAAATAAAGAGGAAAGTGTCCAGCTAAACTGATGGCATTGAGCTCACAGACTATTCTCACTAATTGTATATTATACTCTTATTTCAAAGAATAATGCCTTTGAAAAATAAATAAAGGGGGGGGGGGATTAGTAACCCCACGTTTTCCCCTTTACACTTAACCAAGGAACCTCCAAATCTTGGATGCGCCTTACCAGAATAAACCTTTATACACAATTTGAAGCAAATCGGATAATTCTGCATGAAAAACATATTTAGCTAAATTAAGGGGAATTAGCTTCTCATTTCCCCCTTTTATACTTAACCAATGAGCCCCCAAGTCTAACAAAGGAAGCGGTTTATCAGAATAAACCGGTATACCAAATTTGAAGCAAATCTGATAATTCTGTACGAAAAACCCATTTATCTAAATTAAGGGAAGATCAGCCCCCATTACCCCCCCCCCTTTGTACTTAACCAATGAGCCCCACAAAATAATCATGGAAGCGCCTTATCAGAATGAACATGGAAAAATTTTTTGAAGCAAATCAGATATTTCTATCAAGAGTTATCGCGTTACATATATATATACATACGTACATATAGAACCTGCGGGCACATTAGCTCTCAGGATTTGACAGCCTGTGAGTTAAAATGAACTTGTGTTATAAATTAACAAATATTAAGAAAACATCAGTATCGTGGAACAAATAACATTTGTGCCCGGGCGCAATTTTGAAGGTACCCATACATACAAATAAAGAAATTGAAAAAAAAAATTGAAAAGAAAAAACATTCTTAACAAGTTTCGGCAATAAATCTCAAACGTGTATACTCTCATTCTTTGCTAAAAAAAGTGTTATTTTCATTATATACTTACAATTATCGTTGAAAGCAATTATATACTTTTAACACAAAATACAGTGCGTGTCAATAGTTTAAGCACAATGACAATTTTAAAATAAAACTTTAAATATTCACTTTATTTCAATATCTGTCTTGTATATGTTAATAATAGCAGTTTTAACACCATATTCAATAAAATTATCTTTTAAATTTTATTTCAAGCCATGGTGTTTAAGAACAGAACAAAAACATAACTGTGTCAAGAGTTTAAGCCACAAAATCGTTATTATGCAAATTTTACAAACTGATGTAAGCGGTTGCGCACGCAAACGATTTCTGGGTGTATAAGTAACAGTCAGTTGTTATTTTTGAATTAGTACAAAATGCCTAAGTCGAAAGAATTTTCAGAGGAGGTGATAAAATATCTGGAGTATGAGAGCAATACATAAGTCTGTTTCTGAAACTACAAGTGCATCAAAAAGTTCAAAACGAGACATTCATCAAGTTTTGGCCCTTGGTAATGATTTCAAACGAAAATTCCGTTCAGGAAGGCCACGAGTGACTACTTTGCGCGAAGACTGTCGCATCAGAAACTTGGCTTTAACTGGTAACTAGTATTCTCTTTCGCAAATAGAACATGCAGTTGGAGGACAAGTATCGAAAAAAGCTGTTAATAGAAGAATTCTGAAATCGGAATACATCGAAAACCGTAAAATTGCTCGGTTAGCAAGTTTGAAATGACATCATAAAGAAGCTAGATTACAGTGGGCCTAAGAGCAAATGTAATTTGGTGATAAGTGACTGGATGTCATATTCAGTGATGAAAAAATGGAACCTCGGTAAGCTTGATAGGTTTAAGTACTATTGGCATGATCTCCGCAAAGAACCTAGGAGTACATTTAGCCAACAACATGATGGTGGTTGTGTAATGGCATGGCGGACTATTTCTTTCTATGGTCAGACATCTCTAGCATTCATCAGTGGTCTTGAAAACTCTGAAAACTATCAAGAGACACTTACCAATCATTTGCTTACTGTTGCCGAGGTTTTGAGGGGAGAAAAATGGTTATTTCACCATAATACTTCGACCCATACCTCAAACGCAACTTTAACGTGGCTTAAGTCGAAAAAAGTATGTGTTTCGAAATGGCCGGCAATTAGCTCTGATTTAAACCCTATGGAAAATATGTGAGGTATTCTCACTCATGCACTTTATCC
The DNA here is from genome assembly GCA_963932465.1 of Maratus speciosus. NCBI lineage: Eukaryota > Metazoa > Arthropoda > Arachnida > Araneae > Salticidae > Maratus > Maratus speciosus. The sequence continues at coordinate 524,728,676 of OZ010796.1, read as the reverse complement.
AAATGAAAAGCAGTATTCCTCAGTTAAAGATTTGAAAGATGCCATTGAGAACACGTGGTTTAAAATTGAGCCAGAAATAATACAGAACCTCATTTTATCGACGGAAGACCGTACATTTAAAGTAATTTAGCAGAATAGAGCAATAATCAAGTATTAATTATTTTATTCCTGTTTTACTAAAGACTAAAGAACTACAGTGCTTAAACTTTTGACACACTCATTTTTGTTCTTTTGATTAATTCTATTATTTGTGATAAATTTTAAAGCGTAAATCTGTTAAATATCTTTTTTAAAACTACAGTTTGTAGGTCATGTGAAAAGGAAAGTAACTTTCAGTCAATAATAAAATTTTATTTTGAATTTTCATATTGTGCTTAAACTTTTGACACACAGTGTTTAATCCCTTTTATTCGGCCTATCGCCACACCAAAAATTTTCTTGCTCACGTAAATTTTTTACTTAATTATGTTATTAGTCTTCTTAGTGTGAAACATTATGCCATCAACGGGAAAGCAATGCAACTGCTCTTGCATATGCCTACTTCACAACGAAATACTTATACTATGTCAGTCTTCGCACTTGTGCTGTTAAATGTCCCTATTGGAACCCATCATTTGAAACGTAAAGTCACATGGCACAATACCATACCTTGTTTATTTTTCAAACAACCATTATGAGAACATATTATAAAACAACCATAATATTAAGTATAATATAAAACCATTTAAACTGTGTCGGCAAAGTTATGTACCGTTTTATCACTTAATTGAATAAAAATGAGAAGTAACATAAATTAGAATATTTATAGTGAAAAATAACAAGATATTATCTATGAAATGTATGACAATTGTTACGGTAACGATAACGATTTCTAGCTTGTTCTCCGTTCAGTGACGTAAGACTGATGAAGTCCATTGAAAATATAAACATATACACAGACTGATGAGATCCATTGGTATAAAAAAAAATACATATACTTGAATTATACGTTTAACTGATATACCGTTTTACGTATACTAATACGTTTAAACGAATCGTTAAAGACTTGTGTTATTATTAAATAACGAACGATATATATATTAATTAACGATTAAGTTTCGTTTATCGTGTATTACATACTGACGTATTATACGTACTAGCGGGGAAGACAGAGCTAAGGTCGGTTAAAAAATGTTTTGTGTTCAACTCGATAAAAAATCGACTGACCTGTACTGATCCGCAGTGACCCCGAAATGACAAACTAATCGAATTTTCTCGAAAATGTGACCTAGCCCAATGGTCTTCTCGTAAAATACAAAATTTAGTCAAAATCGTGACAGCCGCTTTTTAGATAAAATTAGATTGAACCTTACCCGTAGTGACCCAAAATGACCCACTAATAAAATTTTCTCGAATATGTGACTCAGCCAAATGGCCTTCCACTAGTACCTCAAAATGATAGGGTACAATATTTACTCAAAACCGTTAGAACAGTTTGTAAGATAAAATTAGTTTGACCCTGACCCGTAGTGACCCCAAATTGACTCACTAATAGAATTTTCTCGGACATGTTACCTAGCCTAATGGTATTCTCGTAATTCAAAACGGTAGGATTCAAAATTTAGTCAAAATCGTTAGAGCCGTTTTTTAGATAAAATTAACTTGACCCGTAGTCACCCCAAAATGTCCCACTAATCGAATTTTCTGGAACATGTGTCACCTAGCCAAATTATCTTCACGATCCTGAAAACGGAATAATACAAAATTTTGTCAGTATCGTTTGAGCCGTTTTTTAGGTATAATTAGCTTGAACTACACCCATAGTGACCCAAAATGACCCACTAATCGAATTTTCTCGAGCATGCAACCTAGCCCAATTGTCTTCTCGTGCCCGAAAATCGTAGGATACAAAATTTAGTCAAAATCGTTAGAGCCGTTTTGAAGATAAAATTTACATGCACACACACACACATACACGATTTGCTCCTATTGCAATATAAAGGTTTACGTATATCGGTTAAAAGTATAACTAAAATACGTATCACGTTCGGAGGACTAGTACAAATTAGTCTATGCACGCTAAAAATTAACTAATTGCACAGTAAATCCCTATTTCTGCACATAAATTCGTGAAAATATAGATAAATTTCGAAAGATACATATGGAAAGTGACTCACTGGGTGGTAATATTTTGCTTCCAGTCATGGCATGACTGCCGTGACTTGCAGTGACGTCACTAGTTGGAGGCATTTTTGTGAGATATGATGTGACCACATTGAGACGTAACTGCCATTATGCTTGCTATAAGTGTAATGTCTGCTAAAAAAGTAACTTAAAGGGAATTTTGAGTGCGCGGGTCTGGAAAATACATTCCATAGAAGATGCTAAGGTGTTTTCACGCTTTAAAGTATAAAAGGCTTTTTTGCATATTGTATTGAGGCAAGCAATTTATCCCAGTTTAAAAATTATCTAGAAACTTTTGAAAGTATTATGCATTTTGTTAATTCTTAATTATTCTTTTATTAAAATGTTATATTCTTCGTAAAGAAGGTCGTTTCTCCTTTTATTCTAATTTGCCCTTCGAGAAAAATTAATAATCATGAAAAACTCGCGTAGTTTTTACATCCGCTACTTTTAGAACTGAAGAAATAGTGTAAAAAGTGCGCAAAATATGCGAGTAATTAAGGTAGAATGTTTGAAAATATGTTATATCATATTTTTCCCATTCCAATTTCATATTTCTTATCTTTTTATTTTATTTTTAGCTTTTTAAAATGGTGTAAAACAATTATTACACTAGCATTTAATTGAAAAAGCTACGGCGCAACTTCCTTATAGCAGTATTATCTACCGGGTGTCCCAAAAAGGACTGACTGATTTTAAAATTCAATAACTTCCAAACGGTGACAGATATTTAAAAAATTCTTGCAGGAGGGTTATACATAAGGTCAAAAGTTTTTTTACAGTGATTTTCAATTTTAGTTCGAATTACAAACAATAGATGGCGCTGTGATCAATAGAGGCTCAATTCAGGCTCGATTTATGGTACTTCGTGGCCCGGATAATACATTTCCATCTCCTTTTTCAGCATGGAACAAGAGAAAGGATCAGAAAACGAGCCTGTATTTAGCGACTATTGCTTACAGCGCCATCTATTGTTTGTAATTCGAACTAAAATCGAAAAACACTGTAAAAAAACTTTTGACTTTATGCATAACCCTCCTGCAAGAATTTTTTTAATATCTGTCACCGTTTGGAAGTTATTGAATTTAAAAATCAGTCAGTCCTTTTTGGGACACCCGGTATGTTACAGAAGTAATGGCATCCCTGATCAAAAACAGTCAAGTGCTTAAAAATGAAAGTCTATTGTATGAAAAAGTAGCAGTGAAGACCTTAATGGCTATGAGATTATAACATTTAATTATTCATGACCTATTGAAAATAAACTAAAGTTAGATGCATATTGTATCAGAAACAAAGATAAATTATATAAAAAAAAACTGTATATACCAATTAATATGCTGTTTGGCATTTAATTATAAATCTTTCGAATATAAACTCACCATTGCTTACATATTGAGTTAGATATGGATATCCCTTGTCGGGGTAGTTTAGGTATCATGAGGAAATTTGAGAATAAATTGCTTTTTTTTATACATAACTAGGGGGCTCGGCCCCCTACGAGCTGCGCCCGCCAACCTCCGTTCAGACACCACAGTTTCTAAAAGCACGCTAATTTGATAGGCTTTAAAAAGATTTTGAAAGATTGAATTATAATTTATAAAAGTGTGGCGATCTCCCTATAAACAAGTTTCTATTCATTTCTCTTTGATTGGGGAATTTTAAGGAAAAATCAGCTGCTGTTAAAATATACTATGGCTGTTTTCCTCTTTGATTAAATAAAACCAGTTAAACATTTCAAAATAAGCTAATATAAAATGAATTAAGTAAACATAGTCTTTGTCTACCGGTATTTTTTAACAAAGCGAAAAGAAAGTTCTTTTAAATAAGACATTTTAAGCGGGCTCTCATGTCAAGCACACAAGTCGTATGTTTGTTGTTCAATAAATAAATAAATAAATGAAAGACATTTTAAATGTATCGTTTTTAATTTCACAAAATTTTCACCAAACTTTTATTTCTCTTTTTAATATTTATGTGAAAATACTTTTGTTAGAAATGAAATATTATTTGCGCTGTCCCAACAAAAATAGTTGAAAAGTTCATCTCGAAATATCAAATAAATGTCTCGCGCATTTTTAAAATTTAAACTGCTTTGCAATATTATTTTTTGCTCATTTTACGTAATAAGTGTAATGTGACGTAATTTCTCCTATTTAAGACTTCTAACGCATGTTAATGAATTTATTATTTTACAATATCCTTTCTCTGTTAAAATTCACGTGTAAATATAGTTTTTATGAAGTAATTTTCAATAAGTTCATGCTTTTTATACGTAATTATTTAATTCTAATTTGAAAGTTTTTTTTCTGTTTATAATAGTCACGTGTAAATAAATTTTTAATTTGAAGCAAACATTATTGTTTGCGCTGTTTATACAGTTAACAACAGGTTACATTAGTACAATTTTCTAAAATAAGCAAAAAATATCTCTCGAAATGCTGAAAATTTGAATTTAAATTAGAAATAAAAGCTCAAAAAATGAGTCAAATTAAAAAAATAAATGCATTCTGCACGCCGGGAAATTATAACGTATAAAATGATCTAAAAATAATTAAATTCCGATGTATAGGTTTTGCTCCTATAAAACTTTTTTAATGGAACGACTTTGTCCAACTTTAGCATTAAATATCTCTTAAAATATTTCTTCGATTTGAAAACTAAATAAATAAATAAAACTACTTTGATATCAAAAGGTGAAAATGGAATTCATGGTTTTAAAATTACTTAGATAGGGTGACCTTTCTTATCGTTGACCTAATCACTAATTCCTAAATCGTTGACTTTAAAGGTATAGTTCCGATTGCAAAAATGTTTCCAATATTAATCTTCATGACATCAAAACCTATTTCCGTCAAATTAGTTATTTTTTAAGAAGTTACGAAAGTTAATTTTTTATACGGTAGCTAGGCCCTATATGCTATCAAAATTTCTGGTATTCAAACAGGGCTATTTCAATATTATATCAAGGTTTGTCTTGATTCAAATCCCCTTTGAGTCCCTTGGGGCGTACGAACCTGGAAATTGGAGGAGGGAAATTTTAATATCTATTTTGTAACTTAGAACGAAGAGATAGGGTTTTAGAATTTTTTTGTAATATCTTCGAATGTTCACTAGCGTTTTTGTGGCGGCCACACCGTACTAGAAAATTTATTTAGAAGGTGTCCAGTAGTTCTGGACAATGTGAGAATATTCAGTACCAGAGTGCTGAACAGTAGTGTGCCAATTCACAAAAGATAATATATCTTTTAAAAGAATGCACGGAGGCCCTTTGCCACGCTAACTTTAATAAATTACCTTGTCAAATGTATATTAACTTTCACTTATACACACACACACACACACACACACACATATATATATATATATGCTTTTGTTTAATAAATAATGAGGGACTTAGCAAAATGTCAAGTTTGGGGCTCTAATATTTTCCAAAATGACATTCGAAACAATATAAAAAAGAATAAAGAAATAGGATCAGAATAAAAAAACGCTTCAATAAAATTTGCGGAAAGGTTAAGGTTCGCTGCGATCTCGATTTTGCTTTCGAGATTAAATTGAAACAAATAATTCAAGGAAAACATCATGCGTTCATAAATAGTAAAACAGTAGTAAAACGATATTCATTTTTTTTTATTCCTATTGTTTATCTGCTTCTTATTATATTTTGACTTCAGCCAATATTGCTTAAAAATAATCTGAAGTTCATTGAACCTTTTCTTATATCTAAACGAAATTAAAAAATGTGAAAGATTTTGTAACTGTGTAAATTGTTTTACTTAAGATAATATGCGTCAGAAAAAAATCAGCCCTTAGCAAAAAATGACATAGGATTTTTTATGGAAACATATGGTTTTATATGGAAAATCATAAAAATTTTATGGCATTATATGGAAACATACTGTATCCATATGGTAAATATTCTTCATTCTATGGTATTCCATAGCAAAGTGTATGGTAAAATTATAGGGTAATGAAATTTACCATATATTCAATGGTGTTCCATAGCATGATGTATGGTAAAATTATAGGGTAATGAAATTTACCATATATTCAATGGTGTTCCATAGCATGATGTATGGTAAAATCTTGTAATAATTGCTTGTACCATAAACTGTATGGTATACCATAGCATGATGTATGGTAAAATCATGTGATAATTGCTTGTACCATACCATAAACGGTATGGTATACCATAGCATGATGTATGGTATACCATAGCATGATGAATGGTAAAATCATATGGTAATTGCTTGTACCAAAATTATATGGTATTCCATAGAATGATGTATGGTAAAATCATATGGTAATTACTTGTACCATAAATTGTATGGTATTTCAAAGCATGGTGGATGGTAGAATCTTAAAATTAGGGATGCACCGAATATTCGGTATCCCGCCTATTGGGCCATGTTACCGAATATTCGGTTAGGCCGAATATCAAACTATTTGGTATGCCGAATATTTGGCTTGGCCGAATATAAGAGATTTCGGTATACCGAATATTCGGCCAGACCGAATATTTAAAAAGCCTTAATTTTTTTTTTTTAACCGTAAAACAACTTCTATTTTTAACTATCAGTTAATAATGATATTTAGAATAATTAGAAATAAAATTATATTTAAATAAAACAGAATGCTTTTACATTTTTTACTTGCTATTTAAAAAGTATCACGTAAGAAAATTAACCAATAATGACGATTTATTAACTTTTTAATACTTTGAAACTCTGAAATTTAAACTTATTCGGCAAGCCGAATATTCGGAATTCGGTTTACATGTTGGCCGAATATTCGGTATTCGGCCAAAATCACTATTCGGTGCATCCCTACTTAAAATATACAATACCTTTTGAAAGTTGATAATATATTGATTTTTTTGTAACTAGAGTACAAAAAAAGTTGTGTTAAAAAACCGTATGCTGTGTTAAATTCAGGGGTTGGCCGGGGAGGACCCCCACCCCCGGAGCAATGAGATGATGTCCGCTCCCACTCCCTTGAGATTTGAGATTTTGTGTTATCAATGAAAAACACAAAATGAAATTCAATTTCAAAAAATGAAATTTCCCCCTGGAACTGTATAATGCCCCCCTCCCCCGGAACCACAAAAATCCCTCCCGGAGAAAAGTGCCTGAATTCAACACTGATAAAGACCGCTACTCATACATTTAGATTTGGAGAATGGCAACGCCTGCCATCGCCATGCTTGTTTTGTTTACCTCTCACTCCGTAGCGTCGGGGCCTCGGTGGCTGAGCGGTTAGGACACCGCGCTGCCAGCCGCCAAGCATTGAGAGCGGCAGAGGTCTGCGAGTTCGACTCTCGCTGGCTCCATTGCACACTATTTGTGGAGCTCCCGGATGTAATTTCTCTGTGTAGTAAATTTCATTGTGCTATCTCGCCCCTGTATATTGACGATGACTTATAAGCGGACCTAGATGTCAAGCACACAAGTCAGATGTATGTGTAAACAAATAAATAAATAAAATCCGTAGCGTCCCTTGTGCCGCGTCACGTTTACTAAGAGGGAATACGCAGTAATTCCATCAAAGCATCCTGGCTACATAATTACTGGACATATTCAGGTACTTATTTATCTGTTTTTTACCGTATTTGATCTTAATTTTACTTATATAACGTTTGTCATAACAATATTCTTATGTTTGTTAGATTGTTATACATTTGCTTACACGTGATACGCTGAAATGAAAGTGGATTTTAAGTTTGTCACACTGCAAAATTATTGATTGCCCAAACAATTTTAAAATTTTTAATGTACTGTATATTTACAAGCATAAAGATATTCAAAATGTTTGTAAACAACCTTCTATGCCATAAATCTGCAATAAAACTTTTTACACAAGCTTATGTAAAAAGTTTTATTTTTATTGCAGAACCGCTTTATATGCCGAAACGCTAATCTTTATGTATGTACATATAGTGTATATATGAAGATTAGCGTTTCTGTAAAGTTCTGAAACTCTTAGTTAATAGTATCAATTTTATTAATCTAATCTAATTTCATAAAAAATTTTTATTATCGAAGTTTATAAAAATAATTACAGAGAAGCCACGATTTGAGCTGGAGTAACAGTTTTTTTCAGTTTGGAATTAGATGATCTTCAATTTTGTCATATTGGAAAAAAAAAAAACCCCATTCAGAATAGTGTTTTACCTATTAAGTTTTCATGTTATCTGCATTATGTTTTAGTTTCTAATTCATATAAAATATAATATATATCATCAAAACATATTCTTTATATTTTAAAAAATATAATATTTACAAACCCTGAAACCTAAACTATATTTGGCAATTTATCGATTTATTATCTGTTACCGGCTAATGGAAACATGCCTTAAAAATGTATTAATTTAAAATGAAGTTCTAAGAATATTAAAATGATGTTGTGGACATGTTCCTAATGTGTTGGAATTGTGTGCATATTTTGTGTTACTCTAGCACGCAAGAAAGTGCAAAATTGATTGAAAAATTTCATCGTTACATACATAAGCCAAGTTAAATTAGAATGCAATTAAAATGTACTTATAATATTATATTTACTTTGGTGAAGGTAGCTTAATTACACTCAGTAAATGGTCGTACTATAATTCCTTTTCCAATTATGAATGTCTACTCAAGGTTTTCTTTAGCATTTTTGCTAAATGATTACTCACAGGTATTTTAGCCTTTTCTTTGGTGAAGAGAGAGGGGTGGGGGGTATTCTTATGAATTTTGATAATTTAAATTTAAAGCTGCAAATTCATGTTAGTGTAGGTATTACTTAACTACTAACATTTACATAAAAATTCAAAATTTACTTTTTCAGATTTTCTTTTCTGTTTGGATTTTTCGTTAAGTTTTATTGACATATTTTTGAAAACCTTTTGCAGTGTAAAAAAAAAAAAAAAAAAAAAAAAAAAAAAGAGAGAGAAAGAAACACAGCTTAAAACCTGTATCAACTGTCAGTATCGGATATCTGATCATGTGTCAGTGAGGTTTGAAAAACGTCATTGCATTATGAATCAATTGTAATAGTATTATATATGGGGAAAAAGGGCTGCCTGGCGGGGATTTAATAAAATAGGGGCACATTACTTTCCAAAATGGCATTCTTTTGCCCTGTTCATAAAGCATATTTTGAGATGGTTTATTTAGTGTTCCCTTTTAGTAGAATTTTATAATATTTTTCTGAACGACTGGTGAATTTTGCGACATATTCGTGCATACAAACGAAGAATTTCACTATATTTTCCTGTGACCATTCAATGAATTTTGCATTTTTTTTTTTTTTTTCACAGTTGACAACACTTAAAATTTTCTGGATTTGTCCCTGCGACTTACTGGTGAAATTTGCAGGATGCAATTGAAAATTGTGTGCATTTTTTAAACGATATATGGACAAATAGATTTTTCATTTTATTTATTTATTTTTTTTTACGACAATTTGATCTAAGAATTTCTTTTTTTTTTCCCTTGTGTTTGATTGACAAATTATTTTATTTTTTTCCCTCTTGCGACCAATTGACAAATTTCAGATCCCCCCCCCCCCTCTTCCTTAGCCGATTAGCAGATTTCATTATTTTTTTTTTTGCCTCGCCCGATTGATGAAATTCATACTTTTTTTTACATCCGAGATCGATGTATTTTGCTAGGAAATTAACAGAAAAGGTACATCAAAAAGAGCAGTGTAAGGATCAACGGGCACATATGTAGTTTGAATAGGGCTACAGGACATATAAATTGGACAAGTCAAAGAAGGTCCACTATGCACTGTGCTTGACCATAGTGTTAACTCTAGGTAAAGGAAATTTCCTTCTGGTGAATCGATAAATGTCATGTAGATAACTGATTTCTTCATTAGTGCAATATAATTGTAGGCTTTAAAGTATAAAGCTATTAGAACTTTTAAATGAAGCATTTTGTTTCAATAGAATGCAAAAGCAAAATAAGGTTAATTAAATATAACTTTTATATTGTGTGTTGAGTAAATTTATGTTTTTTGATAAATATGTGTTTTAGAAAAAAATTGTGAAAGTAAATTTGTTTTTTATGTTTGTCATGTTTTACATTTTTTGTTTGTAGCTGATGTCTGCTTTGGATATTCAGAAAATTAGTAAATGCCCCCCGAAGAAACATTGATTAAGAAATGGAAAGCTGATGCTGTTGATTGTATGAGAGACTATTTAAAGATGATTGAGCGTTTTAGCCCCATGAAAAAATCATATGGTATGAGATTCTTATTTAATTTTTTCATTTGCATGTTGATTTATTTATGACAATATAATATATTAAGCTAAGTGATCCTGCTATATTTATCAAATCATTGGGACTCTAATAGCTCATAATTTGATTTTGGGGGTAGAAAAAGGAGGGGAGGGATGTGAACTTTTTTGTAAGGTACTTTCAATTTGAATGAATAAAAACTTCAATTAGATGTACTTACAAAAATGTTTATTTAAGGGAAATAATGTCTTTTTAAAATACTTTACACTGCTCCTTTTGGCAACAAATTATTTCAGTCGCACAATGCATTTTTCCCTCCTTTACATTTTTTTTCCCCGCATTCTCATACCTTAGATTAAACAATGATACAGATGTGAAAACACGAGAAAATTTGAAAAAACCCACAGTAGTTTTTTTTTAAGTGGGCCCGAGATTTAAATCAATATGGGTTTTTTTTAATCTTTGATTTAAATCAACTTAAAAAAACATATTTCAAATTTACGTTAAGATATTTTGTGATAAAAAGTTTTGCCATATGAATGCATTGTAAATTTAAACGGTGGGAAAGGCTGAGAACTAAAAATCTATGTTTTTTTTTAAATTTCACTTAAATGAAATATCACATTTAAAAATAAAAATTCTAAATTAAAAATAATCTCAGCTAACACGTTCTATTGTACACACTGAATACATTGTGAAAAATATTAAACAATTAATGCATATAATGTATATTTACCTATTGGAAAACAACCTTATGCGATTTTTTTTAATACAAAAAAAAAAAAAAAAAAAAATGGAGATTTTCTGCAAGGATATGGAAAACTTTGGAATAATTAAATATATGTCCTTCAAAAGTATTTTTATTCATATTAATGTAGAGATTTCATTTTGTCCTTGTGAACATACAATTTGTTAAAATAATTTATTTATGGACAGATTTGGAAAATAAAAATAAGGATTTTACGGTTAGTAATCTGAAATATGTTTATATATTTTTTAAATATAAGTATAATTTTAAGTACTTGATATTCACACTAAATTCTGTAATAGCTTAGAAACTCATGAAACTGAAAAATTAGTATGTGTGTGTTTTTTTTTTCGAACATTTTAATAACAAATATAATAATTTTTCAGACCCATTGAAATTTATAATACACTATATGGCCAAAGGTGACCGGTCACTTGCAATTTTAGACGTTTTGTTAAATATCTAGAAAAATACATACAAGAATTAACCTGAAACTGCAGATGTGTAAACAGTATAGTATAGGTCATATATTTCCATGAAGATTTTTTCTCAAAACCCTATAGGGGACCGTCAACAAATTGAAAAAGAACGAATATCTTTTGGATAACCCTGTAAAATATAATGTAGCAAAAGCGTTCAAACTCGAGATTATTAATAAGTGGCTTATTGTAATATACTGTGTTCATTTTTATGAGGATAGCATTATTCTCGTAGAGAAATTAAGGTTTTTATAAAAACAGCCCCAAATTTCGCCAAGTTTTTTGCTTATAATTTGCAGAATTCTTAATATAAAAAAAAAGTTCTTTTTCAGAAAGTATGACAAACAACATTGTACACAATACCCTGCAATCAGAATGAAAAAAAAAATTGTATGAAAAATGAGCAGGTTTACTAAATAATGCTTCACTGCGCATACTCGAACGTAATAAAAATATAATTTGCATAATGTGTTAGCTAAATGTATAAGAGCAACTTTTGTGAAAGTCTTAAAAACATAGTTTGAAAAGATTGATAATAATCGTTTATAGAATGAGCTCAAAATCCATTATTCTTAAAAGGAAGCAAAAAGATGAGGGGCTGTATCCAAATACAATAATACATACAATATTGTGTATGCTATATTGGCACTAATCAATGAATATATGGATATAACCCCTCATCTTTTTGCTTCATTTTGGGAACAACAGATTTTGAGCTTATTCTATAAACGATTATTATCAGACTTTTCAAACTATGTTTTTGAGACTTTTACAAAAGTTTCTCTATACATTTAGCTAACACAATATGCACATTATATTTTGATTCCAGTCGCGCAAGCGCAGTGAAACATTTTTTAGTAAACCTGTTCATTTTTCATCCATTTTTTAATTCTGATTGCTGGTTATTGTGTACAATATCGTTCGTCATATTTTCTGAAAAGAACTTCTTTTTATATTAAGAACTCTGCAAATTATAAGCAAAAAACTTGGCGAAATTTGGGACTGTTTTTATAAAAACCTTAATTTCTCTATGAGTATACATGCTATCCTCATAAAAATGAACACAGTATATTACAATAAGCCACTTATTAATAATCTCGAGTTTAAACGCTTTTGTTCCATTAGTTTTTACAGGGTTATCCAAAATATATTCGTTCTTTTTCAATTTGTTGACGGTCCCCCATGGTGTTTCGGGAAAAAATCTTCGCGGAAATATATGACCTATACTATACTGTTTATACACCTGCAGTTTCAGGTTAATTCCTCATGTATTTTTCTAGATATATAACAAAACGTCTAAAATCACAAGTGACCGGTCACTTTTGGTCAAATAGTGTATATAAATGATCATCTTTATGTGTGTGTAATACATGCTCCAGTTTCATTAAATAAATATTGTGGTATGTATTCCAGAATGTTGTATATAATCTAGAATAGATATGTTTAAAAGAATAAGTAGTACAAAAGTCCCGAATCCCCTGCCCCACCCTGACTGAAAAACATTGTTTTTTCCATTTTCCTTCTCTCCCCCCCCCCCCTCCCATTGGGTAACTGAAAGCTAAAAGAAAAAAATCAAGTAATTTTCAGTTTTTTTTTTCTTTTTTTTTTTCTTTTTACAATAATGTTGGTTAATTTGGCTGGGCACAGTGCCTGGCAGCCCTTTAAAAATATTTTATTTTAAAAGGATTAAATTAAAATCAAATAAATCGAATGTTGATTCACACTAAATTCTGTAATCGCTTAGAAACTCATAAAACTGAAAAACTAGTGTGTGTGTGTTTTTTCGACCATGTTAATAACAAACATAATTTTTCAGACCCATTGAAATTTATAATATATAAATGATCATCTTTATGTGTGTGTAATACATGCTCCAGTTTCATTAAATAAATATTGTGGTATGTATTCCAGAATGTTGCATTTAATCTAGAATAGATATGTTTAAAAGAATACTTTAGTACTAAAGTCCCAAATCCCCTGCCCCACCCTGACTGAAAAACATTGTTTTTTCCATTCTCCTCCTCCCCCCCCCCTTTGTGTAACTCAAAGCTAAAAAAAAAAAAAAAAAAAAAAAAAATTTCAAGCAATTTTCAGTTTTTTTTAACAATAATGTTGACTGTTGGCTAATTTGGCTGGGCACAGTGCCCGGCAGCCCTTTAAAAATATTTTATTTTGAAAGGAACCCCCCTCTCCCGTTTCTTGTACAATTGAAAGCTAAGAATTTTTTTCTTCAAACTTTCAAACGATTTTCAGTGCTTTTTTTAAAAATAGTGACTGTTTCTAAAAATAGTTGACTGTAGACTGTTTTGGCAAGGCTTAGCACCTGGCAACCCTTATTAAATATTTTGCACATCCAACAACCCTTACTGCTCTTTTTGGCAACAAATTTTTTCAGTCGCACAAGGTAGGCTTTTTTTTTTTGTGACCGGCTGATAAATTTTGAGATTTTTCTTTGCAACCGATTAATGAATTTCATGGTTTTATCCTGTGACAGATAGATAAAATTCACCATTTCTCCCCCTACCCATTCAGCTAAAAAGTTTTATTGTCTTTTCCTTTGCCCCTCACCCTCCCTTGTGCAGCTGAAAGCTATTTTTTTTTTTTTTTTCAAAATTTCAAGCGATTTTCAATGTTTTTTAACAATACTGACTGTATCCAATTTGAACAATTTTTTGTACTTTTCAGTTAACCACGTGCCAGTGTTATATATACATATAAAGCAGAGTCGAGTGTCAGTATTGTTGTTCCTGCATCTCTTAAGCCTGGCTGTTCGACCAGGAGGTTCCAAGTTCGCTCCCTGATGTGGACAGCGAGGACAATTTCGAGCTTAGCCCAAAGCATCTGAAATGGGCCTGGAGTTAGTGATGCGCCCAGTCCATGCACGTAAATATCAGTTATTTGCAGATTGTTTTTTTTTTCTAGAAAAAACCTATGTTTATACACCACTATTTTCTGCTAATAATTAATTTTTTTCTTATTCATTTCATTCCAATGTTTATTTATATATATCTCTGTGAATTTTATTTTTAAATAAATGTGTGCAGTAGCACTTTGAAAACTTAAAATTTGTTTGTTTATTTATTAATTAACAAAATTTTAATTTTCAGATTTTAATTGAGTTTTAGCTTGTAAAATATATTTAGTCTCCCTTAATGTATGTATCATGCTACTTTTATTCAAGAACTCTGTTTTTTTATGTTAGCCAAATGCAGGTAATAAATTGCCAAACATTTTTACCATCGCATTTTTTCGTATTTCATTAGTATAATTTAAAATATAATACTTTCACTAATTTTATTTAAAATACATAACTTAAAGAGTGAAATATTTAAAATTCATGACTTTCACTTATTTCTTTAAAAAAAAAAGAGAGAGAGAAAGTAATAAATTTCATAAACCATGATATTTAATTTCAATATCAAAAGCATTGGTTTAATTTACCACATGAAAAATCTGGCAAGTTATAAAATGCTATTGGCGAGATTTTCGCCTGCGTAACATAAAAGTACTAAGAATTCATTGCGATCATGGCAACTTTTATGTACTTTTATTCAAAAAAATATTTTTTATTATAGAAATAATCGCCTTGCACATGGAAAGCAAAAGGGTCAGCCCACTCCTGCTGGAGTCATGCGATGTTCGAATACACCAATGCAAGTGTATGAAAGGAGCATTACGTCACTCAAGCAGTCTGTAAAAAAAAAAAAAGAAACTTGGGATGCACTGTGGTAGCCTGTCTTTTTCATTTGCCTCGGATAAAGGGCAGGGGGTCAATCCTGCTTTGACTGTAAATAGATCTCGCACTTGAAAGCTGTAAATTGTGTATGTTTCAAGTGTTTCTGGAATCAAGTTCTGCTTAGTCAGACGTAATCAAACCTCTAGTCATAGTATGTTTGTCATACAAATTGAATATTTCCAACTGAGTGAAAAAATGCCCAGGCCGGGAATCGAACCCAGATCCTTGGCTTACAAGACCAATGCTTTACCTTTTAAGCTAACTGGGCTAACAACCAGCCAGCATATTTCGCTCAGAAAACTTTATTGGTAGTAACATCTGGTCTGTCATGTAGCTCAACAGAATAAACCGCAAGTACGAAACTTCATATAAACAATGGATATGTAGATGAACTATTATTTTAACACAGTCAAACTGATTTGTAAAGTTATCATATGAATTGAATATTTCCAATTGAGCGAAAAAATGCCCAAGCCGTAAATTGAACCCAGATCTTTGACTTGCAAACAAATGCCGGCCTGGGCATTTTTTCCCTCGGTTGGAAATATTCAATTTGTGTGATAATTTTACTAATCAGTTTGATTGTGTAAAAATAATAGTTCATAGTATGTTTGCTTTCCTTGCATAAAAACTGCTGAGCGGCTGCATAATGTCGCACAAGGCAGGCTTTTTTTTTTCTTTGTGACCAACTGATAAATTTTGAGATTTTTCTTTGCAACCGAGTAATGAATTTCATGGCTTTATTCTGTGGCAGATAGATACTTCCCCTTCCCATTCAACTGATTTTTTTTTTTTTCCTTTGCCCTTTTGCGACTGAAAGCTAAGATTCTTTTTTTCTTCTGTTTTTCAAAATTTCAAATAATTTTCAGTTCCTTTTTTTATTTGTTTTTTTTTTTTTTATTAACAATACTGTTGACTGTAGTCCAATTTGGCAGAGGGGAGGGTACTTTTCTGTTATACGGAATCCATTGTCGCCAACCATAATAGTTGGCGCAAAATGAAAATCACGTGAAGCATTGTCGATAGTAAAGTGAACCTGGCAGAGATGTCATATATGCACCGGGTACTTAACTGGTGCCAAAGTGTCGTTATTTTGCTTGATATGGTAACCGGATATAGATGATATGGTAACAAGTTTTTTCGCCGGATAAAAATCGTGCCAGTATGGGGCATATATGATATCTGTGGCGTGAGCCTTTTAATTATATAACATTTGAAAATTATAGACTTTTACGAACTATGGCATGTCTATATGTATATGGTGTATGGTATATGATGTCTATATATGTTTACGGTATATGATGGCATATATTACAAACTATGGCAATACGTCACATGGTTTACAATAAGAATCCTTTTCGCCATCAAGGTTGAAATAATTGGTGCATCCGTATAACGGAAAAGTTCCGAGCGGAGCGCTAGGCAGCTGTTTTTAAATATTTTACACATCTTATAACCGTTACCGCCCCTTTTTGGCAACAATTTTTGGTACTTTTCAGTTAACCAGGTGCCAGTGTTATATATACAGATATACATGTGTATATATATATATATATATATATGTATAATGTATATATATATATATGTACTTATATGTTTATGTGGTCGTTGTCGTCAATGAAGGATTTCTTATGCTGCTCAAAACATAAATTTAAATTAATAAACACATTTATTTGATGACTTTATTTAATAAAGTTATTGAAGCTATGGCATATTGGAATTTAGTTGATTACAAGATGTATTTTAATGTTTGTGCATGTACTAAATTTTAAAATTCATTTTTTTAATAAATTTCAACGGTATCGATTATTTCAAAATGCTCCATGTGCATAATTTTTTCTCTGATTCCTTTGAAAATTTCTATGGCTGTTTGTCCTTATATATTTCATAAAACTGTGCATGATTTTTTAAAACTAAATATAATTTCAAAAGTTAAAAGCAACTAATTGCAGCAATACGATGCAAAAATCCTGAAAATTTCATAAAACTAAGATTTTTTTAAAAACTTGTATATTAAAAATAGATAAAATTTGATGCACAGTTTCATTTATATGTATAAATCAATCTTGCATTAAAAATATTGGTGATTTTAATTGCTGTGAAATGTGCATAGAACAGTTCGAAAAATTCTTCGTAACACTACGAATTTTTTCATCAAAGAATGATTTCTTATGTTCTTTATTTTTCTCAAAACAAATTTAAATTGTATAAACGCATTAACTTGATGAAATTATTGAATAAACTTATTGAAACTGTGGTGATATGTGAACTTGGTCAATTAGAAGGCATATTTTAATATTTCTGTCTTCATTAAGCCTTAAAATTAATTTTTCTCAGTATAAAAATGTTGTCGATATTATTAATTCAAAATGTTCCATGAGCATAATTTTTCCTCCAATTGCTTTGAAATTTTTTATAGCTATTTGTCATTATATATGTCATAAAACTGTGCATGATTTTTTGAAAATAAATATCTCTCTATTCTAAAAAAAAGTAACTAACGCTGTCACCGCCGCCGCCGCCGCCGCCGCCGATTTTGAATTTTTTGTGACTGGAGGTCTGTCTCCATAAATATTAAAAAAAATAATGCATACAAAAATATGAAAATCGGTGGTTTTATACAAAAATGTTTGATAAACATGCTGATGCAGACAGTTTTCAAATCGAAGAATTATAATAAGAGATATTTAATGCTAAAGTTGGACAAAATCGTTCCACTAAAAAAGTTTTATAGCAGCAAAAACTATACATGGCAGTGTAATCATTTTTAGATCATTTTATGCGTTAGAATTTGCCGGAGTGCAGATTGCATTAATTTTTTTATTTTGACTCATTTTTTGAGGTTTTATTTCTATTTTAAATTCAAATTTTCAGCATTTCTAGAGATATTTTTTACATTATTTTAGAAAATGGTATTAATTTATACTGTTGCCAAATGTATAAACAGCGCAAACAATAATGTTTGCTTCAAATTAAAAATTTATTTACACGTGACTATTACAAACAGAAAAAATCATTTGGAATTAGAATTAAATAATTATGTAATTACGTCATGAAAAGTATACACGTGAATTTTAAAAGAGAAAGGATATTGTAAAATAATAAATTCATTAACATGCGTTATAGTCCAGGCATTAGGTGCTCAAAAAGGACAAATAGGGGAAAGTTTTGGTGTAGTTTTGATATTTGGTGCCTTTATGTTTTGTGGGTCGCTGAACACGAATCTGAAGTTTGCCAACAAAATTTATCCCGGGAAACACGTTTTTTTGGCAAAAAACAGGAAAAAAACGGGTTTTTCTTTGTTTTTTTCCAAATAACTTCAAAATTATACATTTTACGTAAAAGTCCTCAGTACATAAATTAAAGAGGATAAAATTTCCTACATTTTATGTATTAAAAGTTTTTTTCTCTGATCTGTGGTTTAGCCGTGACAATGCCACAAAAATGGGAGTGAAAATCAAAAAATTCAGAGAAAACGGGAATTACGCCGCTGTACGTAGATTTAACATGAAAAGTGACCATTTTACACAAGAATTGACTATAAATTATACTGAAGATTATATGAATGACTACATTTTACAATGAAGTTGCTGATAATAAATAGGACGACTCATTATGAATCATTATTTAATTATAAATAAACATGTACATTAGTAAGTACATTTATTTAAAAAACAAAAAAATATTATTTCCGCTTTCTTTTACTTGAGGGTCCCTGCTTTTCACCGACATCTACAGCATAGAAAATAGACGTATAAAATTAGTGGGTGTTTTTATTACTACCAACAGTATAAAATAAATGTTTTTTCAATAAAAAATATTTGATACCTTCTGGCATGACTTTTTCTTGACATTTTAGCTCAAGTACCATTTTTTTTTTTTTTAAATCAAAGACAGCAGAATTTAAGTTAGCCACATAAATAAACTTTTGCACCATTATGCAACGGCAACAAGAATTAAAATGTAATTTAAATGTGAATTTGGTTCAAAATATTTTGTTTATAGAGGAAAATTACAATGAAGAGCACATGAAGTTTTGCAAAAGCGAAATGTTTAAATTTATGACCAAATTTGGACAAAAATTGCCAGTTGTATGTAGATATATCGGGACAAAATCATTTAAAATATATTACTTGGCTGCAAATTCTGAGTGGTTACAAAATTGGTCCAGACAAATTCTCCAAATTCAGATTTGATACAATGCAAAACATAATGTAGGCATTTTCTCATGATATATTAATCATGATATCTTATGATTCCCTATCTTTACATAAGGTTCCTGTTAGGTTTCTTGTAAGGTTTGTGCAGAAATAAATATGAATATACAACAGAATATGCAACACAGCAATTTTCATTAATTTTGTCGAATGTTTGTCTCGTACCTTAAATTTTAGAAAAAGAAATTTCAGAACTTGTTATAATAATACAAAAATAGTTTTATCATTTTATCTTCCATACCGTTAAGAAAGTATCATTAAAATTATCAAGAAGAACGTAAAATCATGCGCCAATCAGATTATGGAACATTTTTGAAAGCATTCGGGCTACTATAATAAAACTTCATAGTTTAAGAACGTGAAAAACGGTGTCTAAGTAATAATTTGTGAAACATATAACACGTTTGAAAACAAAATTTCAACCAAAATCGAAAAAATAGCTGAAAATTTTGTAGATCCCTGTATATGAACTATAGATTTATCATATAATTCACAATATGCTAAAATTTAGAACTGTTAGTGAACGCATAGCACAGTTGAAAATTCCTCGTTAGCAATTTCCGGCAATAAGCGGGGTCTTGTGCAGCCCTATATATGATTTATAGAATTTATACACGCTAAATAGTATGCAATTTTTAAAATTTAAAAAGTGTTCCACAACTGAAAATGCACTTCCATCAATTATTGTTCATACAGAGAAAAATATAACTGATTTATTTTGTGTGCCCCTGTATATGAAAGATCAATGGCACATCATATTCAATAGTAAGCATCTTATAGAGCACCTCGGAGATATATATCAATTTAAATACTTTTGAAAAGGTGTAACATGAACAAAATACACCACAAACAATTTTTCTCCATAGACCGTAATGTAACATAATTCTTTTTAGTGTCCCTGTAAATGATCGATAAATACTACCCATACCATATTCTATAAGAAATCATCTTGTAGTGCACTTCATAGATATGTATATAAATTTCAAAGTGTTTGAAATTATGAAACATTATTGAAAAAAAAAAAAAAAAAAAAAAAAAACACAAACGATTTTTCCCCATAGGCCGTAATATAATGAAATACTTTTGAATGACCCTGTAACGAAATTATGACTGCTACATGCAACATTTTACAATACCTAACATTCAATAGTGAATATCAATAACATTTTTCAATTTCATGGCGGTGCGACTATATTGACGCCAAAATTTTTTTTTTTTTTTCACACCCATTTTTGCGGCATTGTCACGGCTAAACTATTGATCAGAGAAAAAAACTTTTAGTACGTAAAATGTAGGAAATTTTATCTTCTTTAATTCATGCATTGAAGACTTTTCCGTAAAATGCATAATTTTGAAGTTATTTTGAAAAAACAAAGAAAATCCCGTTTTTTTTTTCATTTTTTTTGCCAAAAAAACGTGTTTCCCGGGATAAATTTTGTTGGCAAACTTCAGATTCGCATTCAGCGACCCAAAAAACATAAAGACACCAAATATCAAAACTACACCAAAACTTTCCTCTATTTTCTACCTAATGACTGGACTATTAGAAGTCTTAACTAGGAGAAATTACGTCATATTTACGTCACATTATAGTTATTACATAAAATGAACACAAAATAATGTTGCAAAACAGTTTAAATTTAGAAATTGCGCTAGACATTTATTTGATATTTTGAGAGGATCTTTTCAACTATTTTTGTTTGGAAAGCGCAAATAATATTTCATTTCTAACAAAAGTATTTTCACGTGAATATTTCAAAGAGAAAGAATAGCTTGGTAAAAATTACGTCAGATTAAAAACGATTAATTTAAAATGTCTCATTTAAAAGAACTTTCTTTTCGCTTTGTTAAAAAATACCAGGAGACAAAGACTCTGTTTACTTAATTCCTTTTATATTAGCTTATTTTTAAATGTTGTTACACGTGTCTACGTCATCAAGTTATTTTTATTTCGACGTTTTATTTGTATTTTTATTAATGTTGTACTAATTTATTTGTTCTTTTGTTATTTAAAATAAAAATTATGTCAATTTGTATAATTTGGCGAAATTGGTCGACGGGGTAATCAAGTAGTACAGCAGCGGATTTGGCGTTAAAATTCCCTAATCAAAGAGAAATGAATAGAAATTCGTTTATAAGGAGATCGCCACTGTTTTTTAAATTATAATTCAATCTTTCGAAATCTTTTTAAAGCCGATCAAATTAGCATGCATTTAGAGTCTGCGGTGTCTGGACGGGGGTTGGCGAGCGTAGCTCGTAGGGGGCCGAGCGCCCTAGTAATTGTAAAAGTTAAAGGTAGTTAATTATAGAAATATGGTGCAAAAATGCTCAAAATTAAAAAAAAATTCAGAAAATATTTTTTTCTAACCTTTATATTCAAATATATAAAATTTGATGCACAGTTTTATTTATGTGTATAAACCAAACTTATATAAAAAATATTGGGGATTTTCATTGATATGGAATGGGCATGGGGCATTTTGAATAGTTCTCCATAACATATCTAAAATATTACAAAAAATTCCTTTTTTTAAAAAAATAAAATTGTTTTTGAATTTTTTTGTGATAAATGTATCCCATAACGCATATAATGTACCCTTGAATAATATTTAAAGGGAAATTTACAAAAAATAAAAAAAGGATTTAAAAGAATTAGCTTCAAAAGTTCCTGGCTGGAATTTCATAAATGAGATCTCATTTTAAAGCATTAATTGCGTACTAACTAATTACTTCCGCACTCCCTCCTATATTGCTCCCTTTTTATTTGATAATTATCAATACCATATGATTTTATTCTAAAACACCATAGATTATGCTATATAAATGCCATAAGATTTCACTTTAAAAACACCATAGATTGTGACCCAATTCCATAAGATTTCATTCAGAAACCCCATACAAATGGCATAGGATTTCATCTCTAAAACTCCTTAGACATTTACCATACAGGGTCATAAAAATTACCATACAAATGTCATCCCAAAAACTCCTTAGACATTTACCATACAGTGCCATAAAAATTACCATACGTACCATTTCCATGCCATTGTTTCTATGGTTTTCCATAGGAAATTTTTTACCTTAGGCAAAAAGCCATAAGATTTCACTTATGGTTTTTTGTATGGTTTTTTTATGGTAATTCTATGTCATTTTTTGCTAAGGGAGATGAGGACCTTATCAGAAAATTTGGGAAGATTAAAAAAAAAGAAAAAAAAAAAAACTAAAACTTTCGCGAACTATGTCAACTGAATTAAGAATTTTTATATATTGCCTTATATAATTTTGAATACCACAAGTTTAACGTCCCAAAAGTTTACAGACAACGTTTTTTTTTTTTTTACTTTACAATTTAAAAAGAGGAGTAACAATTTCAAACTAATTTAATATCAAGACAGTAATAATACTATACAAAAATAATATTATGTAATCACAGACTTTGTGAGAAAAATTAAAACTTAAATTTTACTGTCCCAAAAGTTTATAGACAATTCATTTTTTCCTTTAACGTTTAAAATTTTAAGTCATTTTTCCTAATCACTTCAAAAACTCGATGAGGCATACTCAAAACAACAATTTGAAGAAATTCTGGCTTTAAAGCAAACCAACTTCGTTCAATTTGCAGCTTTAGATTTTCAACCGTTACAAATTGGCGCCCATTAGCATATACTTCACTAGCTAATCTTCTCCAGAGGTTCTGTATTAGGTTTTAGGTCAGGATTTATGGCTGGTCACTCTATAGTAATTACTTGGTTTTGTCTATACCACTGCATTGTAGAGTTGGACACGTGAATTGAGCAATTGCTGATATGTCCATTTGTCTCCACCTAACAACTTTCCAAATGGAAGTAACTGCACTTCAAGCGTTTTCCAGTAATCTTTGGAACATTGAGGACCTTTCAAAAAATCAATATTGCTTCTTCCATTATAAGAAAATGCCCCTACAGCATGCGTGAACTCCCTACTTGTCTGCTGAAAAAAGTTCGTAGTTTCTTGCGAAGATCGTGTCAGTAATAGGCCCAACCATAGGAAACATCTAAATTAATTTTTTTTTTCATCACTGAACAGAACCCTAAACCATTCATCTGTACAATACATGCAATTTCGGTACCACCGAACACGAGTGTCTTTAGGCCGCTTTGTAAATTTTGGGGAACGACGCATTTTGCGACAATCAAGAAATGTACTAGCCTGCAGCCATCGATGGACCATGGATTTTTATACAGGAACGCTTACTTCTTTAGAAACTGGCCTGTGGACGGGTTATGGATTGAAACTGATCTCAAAAACTCTCTGTCTTGCCATTTTAGTTATTATTTTTTGGTCGTCCAGAAGGGGATTTTGTTTCGAAATTGTCACCTTTGAGAGAATTCGGTAAATATCAACCCTGCTGTATCTAAATTTTCTTGCAATGTCCTGAACTTTCCATTCACGAACCTTTAAACGATAGATTTGCAAAATTTCTTTTTTGGAAAAATCCAGATTGCGAGCAATCTTTGCAATCAGTCGGAAACGGAAAGGTAGATC
Source organism: Maratus speciosus (assembly GCA_963932465.1). Taxonomy (NCBI): domain Eukaryota; kingdom Metazoa; phylum Arthropoda; class Arachnida; order Araneae; family Salticidae; genus Maratus; species Maratus speciosus. Next base: position 524,704,590 of record OZ010796.1, on the reverse strand, counting down.
AGCTTTCATCTCAGCAAACTATTGCGTCACAAGCATACCTTATAATTTGCTAATTTTGGATATCAGTACTTAAATCAGCTTTTAACACAGGTTGTCTCTATATTTTTGGGACAGCATTTTTCTGTTTTTATTTTTTTTTCATGTTAAATCTATAACTGTTAAAAGTTGTTTGCGTATTTTATTGTTTTTATTTTATCATTTTATATTTTCATAATTTATTTCGTCTGTCTTACTTGTTTAGTTAGCTCTTAAAAAAAAAAAAAAAAAAAAAAAAAAAAAAAAAAAAAAACGGTTGTCTATATAATTTTTTGGGACGCACTCTAGAACTTTAAATTACAACACTGTAATTTTACTGTTCAATTTAATGCCATCCTGAAGGAAAATTCAATACAGATGAGGAGAATTATATTCAGGAAAAACTTTATCTGAGAAAGAACTGCTAGAAAAATCTCAAAAGATTTTTCGTTAATATTCATGTACCGATAAAAAATGAAATTACATGAACAACTGTGGGCAAAAAATCAGTATTAAAATTAAATACTGGTTAGTATTTCTTTAATGATAAAGTTACTTAACATTTGCCTTATTTAATGGTAGAATATCTGCCAGTAAATATGGCTACTCAAATATTGCTATTCGTTTCCTAATATTACTCTTAGGAAATTGTGATGTAAACATAAGCACCCGTGAAAACACTACAATAAATAAAGCCATCATTTTAATAGTTCAAAAGTTTTATTACAGTGGGACCCGCTTTTGAATAGTACTTTTTTAAACAAAAATCCATAGAAATATATAACAAGATTATTTCTTGTAGATAATGTATTAAAAACTAACTGACTAATGGTACCCCTGTATTATATGTTCTTCTACTATTCCGTCAGTGAGAACTAAAATTAAGCAATATACGCATATTTTTAGGGTTTCGTTCATCTGACGAAACCCTATTCGTCTCACTTCTCTGTCTGTCACAGAGCCCGTTCTCAGAAACTATATATGTTGGAGACTTGAAATTTTGCATACTTATAGCTGAACACCTCACATCCAACGATATATCATAAAAGGTCTTATATTTAACCGTCTGGGCTCCAACTTTTGTATTTTAAGCTTTTTTTTCTAACTGAGCCCCTAATTAAGTTGAAGACTTGAAATTTTGCATAATTATAGCTGAACACTTGCGATCACACGGCAAATCATAAAAATTTCAAAAAGTTTTATATTTACCCCTCCGGTCTCTAAATTGTGTATTTTAAGCCATTTTTCTAACTCAGCCCCCTAATTAAGTTGGAGGTTTGAAAATTTTATATTATTACTTATAGCTGAACACTTGCGAACACACAAAAAAATCATAAAATTTTCAAAAAGTCTTATATTATTTACCCCTCCAGACTCTAACTTGTGCATTTTAAGCAATTTTTCTAATTCAGTTGGAGACTTGAAATTTTGCATTTATCAGAACACTTGCGATCACACGAAAATTTAAAAATTTTCAAAAAAGTCCTTTACCCCTCAGGCTGCTAACATGTGTATTTTAAGCAATTTTTTATCCTCTCCCCTTTTCGCTTGGGGAGGTGCTGTTTTGCCGACACCCCTTTTACCACTCTTTTATATTATGTCTTACATATTTTAGTTCCACTTTTTACCACCTGGGACGCCGGCCTATTTCAGGTGCTATGGGCCCGATCCCTTCGACTAATAAATCTACGGATAGGTTGTAAAACGGAGTTCCGTTCGGATAGAGATTTGTTTAGACTAGAGTGTGCCCCCTGGTTGCGAAATGTTGAACTAACAGATTTTGCAAAAGGATAAAGTGTTTTGAAAGGAATATTAAACGAAACCCTCTGTGCGATCTGTGATCACACTTACCCACTTATTTAAATAATTTCTTTTAAATAAATGCTAAATTGCAATACATGCTTTTAAACAATTTTGACGCGTCACGAATGTCTTGTTAATTTCCAAGATCGTCACTAGCCGAAAAAATTACGAACACCTGAGTACAATTTGTCATTTATAAAGTTATGCAGAAAAGATTATTACAGTCCTTTCAAATTACTTTCTTATATAAATATTCTTTTTGCGATTAACATCCAACCTAAAATAAAGTTTGATTTTTAATATTTTACATTCAAATAACGAAGTACTGTCTGGGAAAATTTTAATGTCTGGACAATTTTTAAATTGTTTGAAATTTCGTTTTACATTTGAACAATTTTTTAATACACCTGCCATTTCTATCAAAATGTCCATTTTTTAATGCTTTCTCCTGTATTTTCCAAGCAGTTCGCCGCTACTGTTAAAAATAAGAAATTTTTTATTTAATATTTAAATCGCAGACTTTATAGTCATTTCGATTACACCTTAAATTTGTAATATTTTCTTCAATTATGCTAATTAGGCTTAAGAAATTAAATTAAAAGGTGTGTTAAAACTGTACGCATCCTCTTAATAAAGCACAAATATTGATATTATTTGAACTGAATACAAATATGATCGTTTTAGGCAAAATTAAAAGTTCTTCATGACTTTCAACTGTAATTCGTTTAAATTTACCTAAAATTAGCATTATGCTACAGCCGGAAAAAAGAGTACCTATTACCTACTTATTTTGTTATAAATATTTTTTTTCAAAAGATATAGGTGCCAATTGCCAATTCACCGGAAATAATATGTGCCATTTTATACTATGAAAGAATTATCATCTGAAGTCATCTAGATATTAATATCGCACATATTGTTATTTTTTAAATAGTAACATTCGCTTTTGACATTTTATTCAATTTACTTGTATCAATTTAGCACCGAAAATATATATATGTATTTTTACTTAAACCTGCATAGAATAAAAGGGTTTCAAATTTTGAGGATGCTAGTGTTAAATGCGTATAACAAACTTTATTTATATATCCCTTGAAAATAATCCTGTTGAAATAATACTTTTGTAATGAGATACAATGAATTGACCTGACATACTGTAGCAATTTTTTTAAATTCAAAAACATTTTGCCGGGCTGCCACAAATGATTTTTTTTTTTTATTTCCTTCGTCACTATTTCTAAAGGGCAATAAACGCTCTTGAAGTTTATTAGAAATTTAAAACGAAGATTATCATTTTCAAATAGAGCTAAAAATAAAACAATTGTCATCTGTGGCAGCAGAAATATTTTAAAAATAAAAATTATTAATAAAAAAGTCTTAGCAATACTCATTGTATCATACTTACTAGTTCCCCAGTTATAGAAAACTTTTACTAGTCTACAATCTCTGTAAGGGTGCATCGTCTTCTATTATTGTTTGCATCACGGATTAGAAAATTTTAGTATGTAACCAGTAAAATTTTATAAAATTTTCTGCTTGTTTATTTTATATTTTATATTTATAATTAGTTTATTTTACATTTAACATCTCCCTAAAATTTTCCGATTACTAATTCAATTTTCCCGGTACTTTTCCATGTAAGATCTTAATTTTATCTTTCTAAATTTCTTTAATATATTCCCTTTTTTAGGTGCGTTCGTAATTATATAAATACGTAGTACCTATAGCCGGCGTCCTTTCTGTTTGTCTGTCCGTTGGTACTCCGCATATAACAGCGCAAAAACTACCCAACAGAATGGTTTGAAATTTAATATTACATAATCGTTGCAGAATTTTGTCAAATCATTTCAAATTTTATGAAAATCGAATTAAAACTTAAAAATATATTTATAAATATTTTCTTCATTCTATTAAATCCTATCATGCGTAATTAATTCAATGATATCCCATGATAGGTAGTGATTCAAGGATGCCATGTGCCATTTAAGATGGTGTCCTATTATTTCCGTATTACAGGAATTAAACATATATAATCGTAATAAATTTTGTATTCATGCTTTTTTGCTCAAGAGTGAAAGAGCTATTGCACCAAGATCTGAATATTTATAAAACTAGTTATAGTACGAACGCACCTCATTTGCCACGTTTCACGTACAATTTCTGACTTGTTTAGGATGCTTTGATCCAAGGAACACAAATAAAATTTTGATTAATGGGGCTGTTATTCTTTGAGAAATGAAATTTGGTGCAATTTTTAATATCTAGACGACTTCTAAAGCATAATTTATGCATAACATTAAATAATATACATTATTGCCAGTTGATGGCTACCTATGACTTTTTGATACGATTATTTGCAGCAGAATTAAAATAGCGTGACTACTTTATTTTCCAGGACTATGCAAATTATTCATTTCACAAAATACATAAGTAAAATTGATTTAGAAGTTAAGTGATAATTTCACAACATAGGATGAAACCTCCATTTATTGACACGTAACCAACAACTGACACGTCAGAAAAAAATCCAACTCAAATAAGCATTTTATTGTAAAATTCTGCAACGTAATGTTATCTAGTGATAACTTAGACACTTATTATTATTTTAGAGTCAATTTATTCACCACTAGTAGGACAAGAATATATTCAATTGTGAAGAAACATTTGAGAACACAAAAGTACCATTTTGAGACATACATCTTTTTTCTAAAATTAAAGTAGTGCTTTTCTTAAATCTATATGTAATGCTAAATATTTTCTTAAAGTTATACTTCTAGAAATTAGTTAAAAGATGCCTATGTTACATTGGGAGAAAGATTTTTAGTTTATAGTAATTCAATTTAGCTTAATAAAGGGGCGTCAGTTATTTGTTATATTAATTTCATTTCATCAGACTCCGACAGAGGTGTTAATTATTGATAATATTAAAGAATGTTGGAATCTTTTATTTGAACTGTTTAAAAAATATAATAATAAATTAAAATTATCTTTCAGTCAACATCATTAAAATTTAATTAGTTCTAGCCGGGCCTGACACCATTTGTCAGTTAGTGGTTCATAAATGTCAGTTATTGGATATCTGGATTACTCATAATTTAAAACATGAAAAAAAGGAAACATGTATCTGTAGCATATTATGTATAAATAAGGTTTAAGTTTTTTGTTTTCATAATAATTATTAAAGTATTTTTAAAACATAAATTCCTTGAAATATAAAATAACATTATTTCTTTTTTGCAAGTGAAGTCCAGACACTGGTTCATTTTGTGTTAGGTATTGGTTTTCCAAAATAGGGTTGGTATAAGTTACTGGAGTTATTGATCATATTTATAAAAAAAAATAATAATGCCATGTATTATATATGAGAATTTTATGAACAGGTATTCTTAAATGCATCTCAAGTATCCTTTCAAAAAGTAAAATAAGTATGAAATTGATTTAAAATTTTGTAATAGTGGTTGGATTTCATCCTACATTAATTTCTTAAGTTTCTTTAACCCGTTCGGGATCATGGGTGCTTATATGCATCCTGAAAAAGAGCATATAAAATTTGTTTTAGGCACTAGTAAAAAGAAAAGTAATATTTAGTTTCTTTAATGAGAGCGTTTTTGTGATTGTTTAAGTAAGGGTAACCTTTAAAAAAAAGTGGTGCCAACAGAATAAAATTTGTGTAAAAGCCACCGATCCCGAAGGGGTTAATAAGGATACAAACTTTTTTATGCCTATTCAAAAATATATTGAAAGATACTGATTTTTAAATACCATTAAAGTATTAAACAGCATTTATTTCAGAAGTATATAAAGAAACAAGTATGCATCAGACTCAGACATACAATCCCTAGCTGAAGGAAAAACTTCTGTAGTAGATGAAGTATCCCAGCAATATCCGATGGAATATTAACCGTCTAATGTCCTTCTGTTTCCATAAGAATTTCCTGTTGGGAGGGGTTTTATTAAATTGAGATGTCTTGATTGCTACCACTTTTTTAAAACAGTAATATTCGCCTTATTTAATATATTAGGTTGAGCAAAAAGTTCTAGGAAATTTTTAATCTAATAGCTGCCAGATTTTGTACCGTACTAGTGGTATATCTATAGCAGGGCTCCCAAATGGCCCGCCAACTGAGTGCCAATAAATTTTAACAGAAAAATTTATGGTAGGTTTGCGCTAGAATTAACTTTCAAAGGTGTTTCCGGGGCGGTTTGTAAGAAAAATCTAAAAAGAAAGTTTTTCCAAAACAATATTGGTATTCAGTTGGCGGACCATTTGGGAGCCCTGCTATAGGAGTTCAGGAATTTCGGCTACAAAATGCTTTCACAAGTTCCCCAGAACTTTTTGCTCAACCTAGTATAATTAAAAAGTTGAACAGGGGAGATTAGTTGAATTTGGACCACTTACGTATTTTCAGGTGTAACTCACTTCATTTTTGGAATATCTGGAAGATATCACTACATATGATCAATCTGTTCATCTACTAACTAAATAAATCTTTAGAACGTTTTAATTTTGAAAATTATAAATTTTTATTTTAATTAGACAAATTTGTCAAAAGTGGTCCAAATATAACGACTGCTCGCCTAAGTTGGACCACAGGTCTCCTAAATTGGACCAAACAATATTAGGCTATTTTAATGAGTAGGAAATATAACTAATTTTATGAAAACCAAAGTTTGTGATTAATGAAACAATGAAGAAAACAACAGCAATGAAATATAATGAAATTAAATGTTTGAAAGTAAGAGTAATTGTTTTAAATCAAAATGTACTCAAAATATAAATCAAAGTTATAAGTAATTAAGAACAGAAATTATGGAACTAATTCCCAGTTACTTGAATATCAGGTAAGAAGTGATGCAAGGCTTACACATGAATTTCTTTTTTCATTTGTTATTCCAGCGCACACAACATGGAACTATATATGGCAATATGAACACTGAATCATTTCTGCTATTTTATTTTCCTCACAAATTAGGCAAACCCTATCATCACTGTCTTGATTTTTCTTTTTAGATTCTGAATCATCAGACATTTTGTTTTTAAATAGAAGTTTTCTTTACCTTATGTCTGTAGTTCTTCGCTTCCATCATTTTCTTTCCATTTACACTACGCCTAATTTTAAAAACTTGATTTCCCAATTGCTTTTGTGCTTTGAGAGATTACTTATTGTCTTTTCTTTTGTTATTTCATTTCAAGGTTTACTTTATATGGCGAAGATGTTAACACAGCTGTTTTTTGGCCTTTGATTTAACTTTTGGCAAGGGAGATAACATTTATAATGATTCTTTGGCTTTTTTTAGGGGGGGGGGTGGTGGTTGTATCTGCAGAATGTTTGCGGGTTAATCTCCTCAGAACTTACTCTTTCCTTTTCGTTTCCTAAATCTTTAACAACTTTTGCTGTCACCGATGCTTTTCATCCAGACTGTTTGTCTGTGTCGTTTTCATCATTCTTTTTACTCGCTTAGTTTTAGTAGGTTTTATTATTACTGACTCTAATTCCGAAATCTCACTTGCAGGAGAATCAACGGATCTATCTGCATTCCCTAGCTCCTCGGCAGGAATAAGTGCAGAAGTAGCTACAAAATGATGACTTTAAAAACATGCCTGTTAGGAGGCCAAATGTCTATTCCTTAAAAGCTTGGACGACGGTTTCAACGGTTTTTGCTCTGTTGTAAGCGATAGCTTTCCAAATTTATGATGGTAAAGCTGGTCCAACTTAAGCAGCTCAAATTACGTCAAATTAAGTCAAAATTAAGGTAACTGCGCCGTTTTTCAAATCTCAAGACTAAGAAATAAAACGGAAGCAAACAAATCCGCGTGAAAAATATGCGCACTAAACACATTAATTTAGATATGTATATGAAAACATAAAAACTTACCTTAGTTTTAAAGTAATGTCTTACATTTAGCAGGAAAAAAATAGATCAAAACAGCTAATTTAATATTTTTTAATATTGTCTGAAAACAGGTGCAAGGCGGTTGATTCTTCTAATCATAAATGACGTCATTCTGATGAGTAGGATTTCAGCGGTAGATGGCATCTCTTTCTGTAATTAAGGGCAGAATTGCAGCGGTCCATTTAAAGCGGCAGACCAAATATGGCTACTCTCCCCTGCTACATTTTTTAAAAAGCGGTAGCAACCAAGCAATCTGAATATAAAAAATCTTGCCCAACTGGCAATAATGGTGATAGTATATATATACTACCAGAGGCATTATTGGGGTAATCTTGTAGCGGGCGCGCTGTACATTTTTTTACGAGTGGTAACGCATCGTACATTTTATGACACAAGTGTTTCGATTTGGTACGCTGGTACAATTGCAAGATACTAATACTAATACATAATACAGGGTTCCTACACTTCAGGAATTTCCCTGACCTTTTCCATGACTAAACATCATTATTTTCTTAGAGAAAAACTCGGCTTTTGCAATCGCTCCATTACATCGCGTTATTATAAATCTAATTTTTCTACATAAAAATTCTGATATTTTAGCTGAAAGTGTAGGAACCTTGTAATACTAATAAAATAAATAAATTATATAACCATACATACATATTAATTAAAATAAATAAATTTTAATAATATTGCAAAAAAACGCAAATTGTTACTGATGAAGCAATAAGGTTATTTCATAAAGAATTTATCATGCATATAGAATGATTTAATGAAAGAAGACAAACATATGAATATCTATTATATTAAATAAAGTCGTATTATTAAAAAAAAAAAAAAGATGCAGTTTCATTTTCTATATTGTTCATAAATGTTTTTTTAATGCCAGTAAGAAATTTCACAATGTAGAACTTTGTTGATTTTTACATCGTGTATATTTTATTTTATTTCGTTTTATGGTGTTACCTTTACAAATATAACTTTTTTTTTTTACTTCAACTGATTATTTGGGAATCGACTGGAGCTAAACAGTGGATATCTTTCCATGTTTCTTACATTTGTTTCTTATGCAAAAATTAGACTAAATATTTCTCGCTTGATTGTGTAAGACAAAGTAATAACTCGATGTGAAAAATGACGGGCCTACAACCACTGTAGACAAAGTCCATATAAAAATGATATAGTCCATTTAAAAGGTGCATAAAATCGTTTTGTCCACCTCCCACAGTAAATCAAATCTGTAAACAGATGACATATATGAGAAAGTATGTGAAAACAGACTTCGTTCAGTCTAGGAGTGAATAAAACAAATTTTATGCACCTTCTAAATGGACTATCTCATTTTTTTTTTCAAAATGGTCTTGGTCTACTATGGTTGAGAACCCTTCAAATATAAATTATATAAATAAAGAAATTAATCTTTAAAACGTGAAAAGTGTGACGGTGTAATTGGTTTTTAAAAATACGAATAACTCTTTCGAAAAAATTCGTGACTGCAGGTCACTTCGCGCCTTTCGGAAACGATATTTTACTTACGCAAAAAGTAACTGAACGTCGGTATTTAGACACAATCTTTTTAGAGCTTATAGGCATACTGCATTTACGTCACCTATAAAAAATTTGAAACGTTCGGTGCGCGTAAAAGTATTTTGAAAAATAAAATCTGAGAAATTTCCGTTGAAAACGCTAAAACGCGGGTTGTTCGGCGCCGTTTCCTAGTCTTCGGTTCATGTTTTCACTACTAAACATGCAAATTTTCCACGAAATTTTAAAGCGATGTTGGATACAATTCATTTATAACCGATTAAAATTTCAGAGAGTTTGGACGATAAGTACATTTTTCGTTATGTTAAAAGACCCGATGTGAAGAGAAAAATATTTTTTATTTATTATTTGCGTGAAAAAAACATATTTTTTTACAACTAGGTATCATTAATATTTTCACGAAATTTTTACATGGGCTGCAAAACCGTTATATTTATAACCGGTAAAATTTCAAAGCGTTTGGACTATATTTCTTTTAAACTATGAAACGACCCTTTGTGAAAACAGAAGAAAACGTCATTTTACGAGCGCTGTTACCACTAAATATCAATATTTTTTCGCAAAAGTTTCGTTTAAAAAATATAAAATTCATATAAAAGCGGGTTAAAAATACAAAATTTAAGGTTATTACCAAAGACGCGAGAAGCGCATCTACTAATTAATTAATATACAAGAGCAGCGTGACTTTATTTCAAATGAAAATCACATTTCAAATTAATTTGTTAAAAGGCGCAAAAGTCAACTTAGTGAAAAAGATTCCATGCCGCACTCGAACCCGGGCCATCAGTATCGCTTAGCGCACTGCCATTCTACCGACTAAACCACATGGAACCACACCCATCTTGGAACTTCTCACTATTACATGTTGGCAAGGCTACAAACGCAGCACAAGATAGAATATTTTTCCGTGAGCCATCGATATGGGGCAAACACGAAACATAATTAAATCCTGTATCGAATGAAACTATATTAATACTTGGAAATTTTTCCAGAGAGAAAAATTCGCCTTGCATGCAATATTTCAAATGAAAATCCAATTTCAAATTAATTGCTTAAAAGGCGCAAAGCCCAACATAGTGAAAAAGATTCCATGCCGGGACTCGAACTCGGGCCATCAGTCCATGTGGTATCAGTCCATATTGTTCCACGTGCTTTAGTCGGTAGAATGTCAGTGCGCTATACTGATGGCCCAGGTTCGAGTTCCGGCATGGAATCTTTTTCTCTATGGTGGCCTTTGCGCCTTTTAAACAATTAATTTGAAATTTGATTTTCATTTGAAATATTGTACGCAAGGCGAATGTTTCTCTCTGGAAAAAATTCCAAGTATTAATATAGTTTCAATCGATGCTGGATTTAATTATGTTTCGTGTTTGCCCCATGTCGATGGCTCACGGAAAAATATTCCATCTTGTGCTGCATTTGTAAGGCAGGGTATCGTTCCATGTGGTTTAGTGGGTAGAATGTCAGTGTGATATACTGCCCGTAAGGCATGGTGACGTCACGGCAACGTCGTTGTGAAGTCACACTGTGATTTTGTGACCGTCGATGTGACGTCACGTGACGTCGATGTGACGTCATAGTGACTAGAATGCGAGGTCGTTATGGCCGTTTTAGAGGTCGTTTGTGACGTCACATTGTGACCACTCTGTGAAGTCACGGTGTGACAAATTTGTGAAAAGTGTGTCATTTGAGACTATTTTGGCATTAACTTTGTGACGAACCTGTGACGAAAGTGACAATGCTTTGAAGTCACATTGTGACCAATTTGTGAAATATGTGTCATTTGTGACGAATTTGTCATAAACACTGTGATGATTTCAAATGAAAATCAAATTTCAAATTAATTGCTTAAAAGGCGCAAAGGCGAACATAGTGAAAGAGATTCCATGCTGGGACTCGAACCCGGGCCATCAGTATAGCGCACTGACATTCTACCGACTAAACCACATGGAACGATACCCGGCCTGGAAAATTTTTCACTATTACATGTTGGCAAGGCTACAAACGCAGCACAAGATGGAATATTTATCGTGAGCCACCGACATGGGGCAAACACGAAACTTAATTAAATCGAGCATCGATTGAAACTATATTAATACTTGGAAATTTTTCCAGAGAGAACCAATCGCCTTGCATACAATATTTCAAATGAAAATCAAATTTCAAATTAATTGCTTAAAAGACAATTTTAATTTGAAATTTGATTTTCATTTGAAATACTGTATGCAAGGCGAATGTTTCCCTCTGAAAAAATTTCCAAGCATTAATATAGTTTCAATCGATGCTGGATTTAATTAAGTTTCGTGTTTGTCCCCATGACGGTGGCTCACGATAAATATTCCATCTTGTGCTGCGTTTGTGGCCTTGCCAACATGTAATAGGGAGAAATTTTCCAGGCTGGGTATTGTTCCATGTGGTTTAGTCAGTAGAATGTCAGTGCGCTATACTGATGACCCGGGATCGAGTCCCGGCGTGGAATGTTTTCACTATGTTGACCTTTGCGCCTTTTAAGCAATTAATTTGAAATTTGATTTTCATTTGAAATATTGTATGCAAGGCGAATGTTTCTCTCTGGAAAAATTTCCAAGTATTAATATTGTGATGATTCTTGTCATAAACACTATGATAATTTTAAAGTAAAGTTTTGTTTGAAATATAAAGTCTTATCTTTTTACCGTACTTTTTAGCAAGATATCCCTATTTTGGAGTCCTATTCTTCTAAAATATTTTTAATTTTCCATTTAAAAAACAATCCTTATCAACTGACATCTTTTTTTATTAAGTTCTAAGCTTGATCTTGAATTCAAGCTTAATATTAAGAAAGTGTAAGCTTTTTAATTTTTTGTGATTTGTCATTGCTTTACTAAATACGAACATGGAGTCTAACGGACATTAATACAACTGTTATTTACAGAACGACATGATAAGCCCTATTTATTTAAATTTTTTATTCCCGTATATATTGTATTTTGTGAATATGAGCTAATTAAATTTGGTATGTTTTATAGGAAAAGACTGATCTGGGAAATAGAAACAACAAGTAAGATATATCATGCGTTAAGCCTAGATTATAAAACACTTTCCAACTCTTCCTGAATGTTTTAACAAGACATCGGGGGAAATAACGTAAACAAGATAACTAACTAAACATGAAAACGCATAAAACATTTGAACATTTTCAGCAGTTACCATCCATAGCCAAATATGTTTTCCAATTCTCTTAAACAGTCCTGTATTTGATCTGTAGATTGATATATATACTATATAATGGAAAAATTTAGTTTATCAAGGAAACGCATAACAGACGGCCAAACAAACCGAAGTCATAAACACTTTTCAACTTTATCGGGCCTGAAAAACACTTTATTTCAATGCTTAAATATTATTTTTTATTTTTTAATGCCAATAAAATAAATGTATCGAAAACGTAGAAAATGAGTTTACAATCAAAGAAAATTTAATAACTGATTCTGAATGTCTACATTTAAATGTTTGATTAAAATCACAAACAGAAAAAAAAAGATTAAATAGAATAAAAAAAATAAATATATCAATTTGAAAAACACTAAATAATTAGTATTTATAATTGTACTATTAAGCAACAACAAACTACAACAGATGAATTAAATGCATTTAACAATTTCTCAAAAATCTTTCCATATGTTATAAGGAATTCCTACTATTTTATAATTTTGGCAAATGTTAAATCTGAAAACATTGGTATGAAGATTTAAGATTTTAAATACTAATTTAAAATATTATTAACAATGAAAAAAAAAATCTTTCAAAAGTTTCACTACTACAATATGTAAAAAGATATTTTCCCAGTATAATGTTAATTTCAAAATTGAAACAGTTTCCTAATATCATTATAATCGAATATCATATTTAACTCCAAAATATTAATGACGATAAATACTGTGTTAGAATCAGTCTCTGCATCAGCTATTTTTTTTACCTTCTAGCTATTTCAGATTAAGATATTTTACAGCATCGAATCGGAAAAGAATTGCAGATCAGTCTCATTGCATATAACATACTACAACTTATTTAACTTTAATCTATCAAACGGGAATAAAAAATTTAAATTAAATAAGACATACCTTTTAAGTTCCATAAATAGTTTAATAATATCCGTGTTTTATCCTAAATTGTCAGACATATTTCTGACAAAATGACAAAATTGTCAGACACACTTCCCGCGTCAAAAGTTCTGATCCTTATTTTATTCTGTGGTTTAATCGAGCGCAGACGATAGCGCACGCGCAAGCAAGTGCTTATACTGTATTATTATAATTTTTGTCTGTAATGAAAATTTTCTATTTGAATGAAACACCTGCCTTTTTCTTTCTTTTCTTTAAAAGTAAGGTTTGTTTTACACGTAATAAATACAAATTAGGCATCTTAATAAATGAAAAGAGAGTATACAGGATAAAAAAATTTTCTTTGTCAATCTGTCATTTTTTTATATTCATTTTCTGTAGAATAAAACTATTTGTAAAATAGATTTTTTTAAAGTCGTATTTCTAAAACACGAATTTAAAATATGAATAATTATATCATGGGTTTTGTATAAAATTTGTATAAATATTTTTTTCGGAAAATGCTAATTTTATTTAAAAAGTCTGAAAGAAGTAGAATTTTTTAAAAAATAGTTATTTAAAATAGTTAAACACTAACAGGAAAAAATATGACTTGAATGCAAATTCTAAAGCAAGAAATGCATATATGACTAAACTCTGAATAGTCTTTCTACGTGCTCATTAAAAGCTGCAGACTTAACTGTAACAGAAAATTTTAGTTTGAAACCACAGAAGTGTTTCAAATAACACTGGTCGACAAAAAAAAAAAAAAAAAAAAAACTTCCTCCCTCCAAACTAAATATGTAAAGTGTACAGATTTAATATTCCTAATTCTAAATATGTTATGCAAATTGTTTCATAACGTACCATTTTTCCGAGAAACACTTTTATAATAATAACAATCGGCGAAGGATTACATTGCAATGGTAGATAAAATTGAAATCATAAAAAAAGTATACTTCACTGTCTTAGATAACAAATTGATAAAATATAGCATGAAAATCTAGTTTGTTGATACTTGTACCGTGCATTTTCCTTTTTATGCCCGCCCCCCCCCCCCCCACCTCTTTTCGTGTCCGAATTTACTATTTCCTATCCACTAATATGTTTTCATTCCTTATGTTGCTGTAACTCGGGCATGTTTAAAATATTTCTGTTCATTTTCAAAGATTTTTGATGTTCATATTTTTGTCACACTGTGACTTACAATATGGTGGGTTTTTTCGTCACATATGTGACGTGCGTTACATGCAGTTTCATAACAGTAACGTCACAATTTTTTTTTTATTATTGCCAGAAAATATAATTTTACATAAATAACATGTTTTGAATATTTTTTGTAATTTTTTTAATTTTTCTAAGAAGTTCACATCTCAGTCACAATGTGACATCACTGAGTGGTGGCATTTTGGTCACAGATGTGACGTGACCACAGTGACTCACAGTGACGTCACAACGACGTCACCGTGACCATGCATGCTATGAGGGTGATGGCCCGGGTTCGAGTCCCAGCATGGAATCTTTTTTTCACTATGTTGGCCTTTGCGTCTTTTAAGCAATTCATTTCAAATTTGATTTTCATTTGAAATATTGTATGCAAGGCGAATGTTTCTCTCTGGAAAATTTTCAAGTATTAATATAGAACAGCGTGACGTTAAATCTTTGTGAAACACACTCATAACTACACTGAGTATCAGAGAAAGCAGTTTTATTCCTACAGGAATTAGTGAATTGAGGAAGAAAAATGATTTTTAGACAGATTCGGTGCCGAATTGAGAACAATAAAACATTTGTTGTGAAATTTCCGCGTCTCAGCTCGCTCAAAGTTTGATCTATTTGCAAGTGCTATTCTTTCTTCTGATAAAGACTGCTCTCGAAGCTGGTAGACGGAAGGTGCTGGATTCGAACCCAATCTCGCCCGTCGGCCTAATCGTTCAGAGTTTTCGTGGTTTTCTTCGAACCTTGGATTTCCATGCGTAAATACGGATTAGGTTCCCTTAGAAAGACCCTCCACGAAGGGCACTCCCCCCTGGGCCTATATCCCTCGAGTAGATAATTGGTCGTCAAAAATCAACCCAGCTCTTCTGATAAAGAAGCTGTTTTGCATCACTGAGATTCCTAGCAACTTAAACGTCGCGTAGTCACGCGATTTGTAACTGAGAATCTCTAAAATTCGTTAAAAAGCATGCTTGAAAACATGCTCTGAAAACTCGATCCCAGAAATTCGGGCTGAAAAAGTCGCATCTCAAACCTCAGAGAATGACGTTAGGTCATTTTTTTTTACTTTTCACTTTAATTTTTTTAACGTTTCATAAATTTCTTTGACGCTTTTTGATTTCTGCTAAAACCTTTTTTTTTTTTTTTTTTTTTTTTCGTTTTCCTTTCTTTTCTTTTTTTTCGCTAACGTGTTATATATTTTTGCGGCCGCCATCTTCGATTTCTCGGCAATGTTTTGTTGGCGTTTATCGATAAGGCAACCCCGTTAAGTCTAATATACGCATAAATCTCTTGGCGATATTTACTTGGCGGAAAAGGGGTTTTCACGCCAAGAAAAAATCCAAGATGGCGGCCGCGGGAATATATAACATCTGTTCTTTTTTTTTTTTTTTTTTTTTTTTTTTTTTTTGCTTGCAAAGGGTCTATCAAACATGGTGCGCATAGATTTTGATGATTTTAAAGTATATTGTATAGGTGATTACCCCATACAATTCTAGCGAAAGACTTTCATAAAATGGTCCTTAGCTTTTGAGAAATTGCGGTTTAAAGTTTAGCATACCTTTCAAATGCTTATTAATTTGCCCTTCTGAGCGTCGCGTCGAGGTAGACCAAAAACCAAACGAGGGTGGCGAACTTTACGCCAACATGAAAGGCTGACAAGACAAATCAACTATGACAAATAGAAAAAGATAAGTATTTGTTTATATATATAATACATAGTAAAAACACAAAGCACGCCAGTTTCCTATTACCACTAGGCAACTTCGATATATGAACTGCTTTCTCGTTTTTCAGTGCGAATGCGGACCAGATGTATAGGTGGCTCGTATGAGTTCTGTGCAAGAGTGAGGTCCCCTCTTTTTTCCCCTTTGTTTTCTACAACGTGCAAACAAAACCAAATAACACAATTAACAACAAACTAGAACCGGCAAACACAGTAGCAAAAGCGATAAAATAGCGATGCAGTCATGAAGGCCAAGGGTCTAGTCAGGTAGATCTCCGCCATGAGGCGATCAAGCGAATTTCGCCCTTTGGCCAGTTACAAAACTCGTTAAACTACACTGTTAAAAATTTTGTAGCATTCTGTCCAGACATTTGACCGTTTTTTTCGAAAACGGTTACACAACCGTAATTTAACACTATTCTGACCATATTATTGGCCATTGTATGGGCAGAATACAGTTAAATTACGATTACGACACCGCTTTTTTTCAAAAAAAAAAAAAAAAAAAAAAAAAAAAAAAAACAGTCGAATGACTGGACAGAATGCTGCAAATTTTTAACAGTTTAGGCACATTTCCCGGCAGATAGGGGCCTGGTCAGTGGTATAATAATAATAATAATTCTCGATAGCGGACCAGAAGGCGACGGTTATGTCCTGCCTTGTGACCTTTGTTTTCCTTTAAATAATTTTAAAATTTTTTGACACATTGCAAGTTTTAAGCAGAATTATAAACTGCTGCAGCTTTGATTTTTTTTATATTTTCTTAAAAAATTGAATTTACGTTTTTGATTTTTTTTTTATGACAATTTATATTTTTTATGAATTTTTTAAAGTAATATTTCTGTTGACGAAAATCCAAACTAATTTATGCCTATATATCTCATCATTTAAAAATTTAATAGTATTGTTTTCCCGTTCATATATCACAGATTTTAATTTCTTTTTTTAATTTTCTATAAAAAAATGTATGTCCTTTCTCGGTGAAGTTTAGCCGTAGAAGAATGAAATTTTTACTGTTTTGGTTTTCAGCGGATGGGGATATTTTTTCTAAGTATTTCTCATAGAACGCAGGGATCGTATAAAAAATAAAAAGTATAACGTTTTCAAAATTAACGGGTATACTTTTTCATCAACATCATATTTATTCCTATCTTTTTCTGAACACTTTTGTAATATTCATTGCCGAAGTATATTCAACAGATGAAAAATTAATGTTTCAATCTTTTTGGGAAACTCTATACAGGGTGCTCCAGAACTATGTGTCAAAAATGTAAAGGCAGGTAGAGGCGACCTAAATATGCAGATTTCATATGGGAATGTGGGTGCGGAAATGCAGTGTTGAGGCAGTAGATGGTGCTGTTGAATGCGGCGATGAATGCTGTTCGTTGGCTTGAATCGTCATTCTCCGCACGGATTTAGAGGAACATGGATTATTACACCAATGCGGATCTTGCCAACATACATTTCATGTAGGGGATTGCGCAAGGAAATGTAATGGCTGCTCAAAGGATTTAGGTTGAACGATTCCCTGTAAGATTCTGCCGGATCTCCGAACATTTGAGTGTCTTCATTAGGAGTTGTGCGCGAGTAGGTCTTTTTATGCTTCCAGGCGTGATAAGGGCACTGAACGATATCGCAGAAATCCTGCAGTGGAAGAAGCAGTATTAAGCGCGGTAGAGGATAGTCCTTCGATAAGCTCAAAAGCTGTTCGACGTGCGTTGGCTGTGAACCATTTCCTTGCTTAGCCCCATACATAAATGCATGTCGGCAAGGTCCGCATTGGTGTAACGATGCATGTTGCTCGAAATACGAGGGAATGAAGATTCAAGGTAGAGAAGCGCTTTCATCCACCGAACTTAACAGCGCGCTCTACTGTCTCAACGCTGCATGTCTGCACCCAAATTCTTATACGAAATCTGCTTATTAAGATCCCTCTACCTGCCTTTAGATTTTTGACATGCAGTTCTGAACCATTCTGTGTATATTAAAAATAGCTCATAAATAAAAATAATAGATATGTATGATCAATTTATCAAATGAATTTATTTATTAGACTATGCTGACGCTTTTCTTCATATTAATAGATGTTTGTTCGTCACAAAATCGCTTTGAGATATTTAAATTTCTCATTTATAATATTTTTAACGTTATTATTTGTTTTATACGATAAGAATGACTTTCATTTGTTTAGACTACATTATACAGCAAAACAAGTTACATACATATTGAATATATAGGTGAATGCACTTTACGAACGCGTGAATGAGAGGTAAATAATTATGTCTGCTCGCATAACTCACTGATATCCAGATGGCTGGGAATTGCATAGTTACTTATTCTCCTCCCTAACTTCCTAAAAGATGAGCTTATAAATATGTTAGAAATCACAGTAGAGCTGCAAGAATAGGTTTTGCAAGAAATAGGATTCGCAAAAATAGATAAACATAAAATGAAGATAAATCTCAAAATCGAAACTCAATATCCTGTGTATTTAAAACTTTCCCTTAACACACGAATTCTTTTTAATAAAATAAAAAAATATGGCAATATCTATTTTTTTTCAAACAAATCAGTATATATTCTTTTAGATAAATTATTTTAATGCGCAGTTTCTTTTCAAGTTTTTGAATTTTATGAAAAAATAATGCAATATTCAGAATTTTCACCACGACAAAAATAATTATAGTTTAAACATTTATTTGCCATAAAATAAAAGCTTTCATAAATATATCTATTCAAATTATCAATTTAATTATTTTTCATATATTTTCTGCAAGTTAATTTACAACTATAAATGTTAAATTTCAGAAAATTCTCATATTTGGAAGATAATTTAAGCGAACCGTGGATTTTCAAAATCACGAAATTCGACTAAAAAATCGATTTCTTAATTGTTTATTGGAAAAATTATGAAACTTGATGTTCAAATTTATCTGTTTCAAAAAGATTTTCTCAATTCTATGCCATCTTCCTAGAGTTATAAGCTTTTATATTTGTAAAAACTGTATATATTTCTACAGTTTTCTTATATAAAATAATGATTTCTTAAATAGAAAATTTCTCACATTTCTAATATTTGAAAATTTCCATTCTCGTTCGTAATTATCAGATTCTTTTGAAATTTATACTGTGTATCCTCTATACAATACCCAATAAATGCTAGCATAAAAAGTTGCATGTCAGGAGTATTTTAATGTTGAAATTTATATGCGTATGAAAACACATAGCTACTTTTTTAGATGGAAAAGCATAATACATTCAGCAAACTTTTACAATTCATACCATCTTCCATAGTAATATTTAATATGTATCTGATAAATAAATATTGTCATATTTTATGAAAAAAAAATGCGCATGGACATTTAAAAATATGACAATTATTCGTAATTTTAAAAATGTAAATACTGAATAATTTAAAAACTTTTTATTATTTTAACACACAATTTTGAATATATCTATTTGAGTTTAACATTAATAAGTTGTTCCACCAAAAAAGATGGAGCAATGCAGTTTTATATAGGTATGACAAGCCGAAAACTGAAAGCTAGAATCAAAGAACATATAGCAGACGTCAAATACAGCAAGAGAGCCACAGCTATGGCCAGATTATGCAGCAAAGAACTTTTTCAGATCGATTTTTATAAAAAGCAGAATAATTTATCCATCAATATTTTATTTACCATCTATTATCCGGGAATCAATAGAGATATTTTTTCAGCGAGAATATTTGCAGATTTAATAAGAATAGTAAAAATTAATTCAAGCTCACAAATATCCAATTTCATTTTATTTTATGTTTGCACTGATTTTCATTATGCATGAAGTCTCGTGAAATTATTTACCAAGTTGTTTTAAAATAATTTTGCGAAAATATTTCTACCAAGAATGATTTTGAAAATGTCGCCGTGCGATGTGTACGAAAATGTGCGATAACACGTACGTTAGTCTAAATAAAGGTATTTTATCACATTTATAGCATTTTTTAGCTTAGTTTGATTAAAAAGTCTTCAAATTTTCAAATGAATTCATTGAAAATTGAAGGATTTGATTTTTAAAGTCCACCGTCCCCTTAAAGTTTGTCACACTCAGAGTATCACACAAATTGTAGTCGATCGTTTTTATATAAATGTAACCACAATTCTAAGTTTTTAGTAATTATTGTTCATGAAAATCACGATTTTAAAAAGCATATTTAAAGTTTGTATTTTATAAACTATATGAGACATAAGAACAAAAAATCTTCTTAAAACACCATCAATTTTTTTTTTAATGCGCTAGGCCTTTCGAAAGATCTGAGTCTTTCTTCGTCTTTATATGTATTTTTTTGTCCCTCCCAATTTTTGCCCCTCCTACTCTGTGTTCTTTTGTTTTGATTATACTCTTCTGTGATTGGCTGTTGTCTTCTACTTTCCTATTGGCTGTTGATTTCTAATTTCCTATTGGCTGTTTCTTCAGCTTGTTTCCTTTCCATTTGCTCTCATTTCAGTCTTCCTGCTGCTTTCATAGTCGAAGGACGTCTTCTTTGCGCCTGACGAAGAACGACTCAGATCTTTCAAAAAGCCTAGCGCATTTTTTTTTTTTTTTTTTTTTTTTTTTTTTATTATTATTATTATTGATGGTGTTTTAAGAAGAGTTTTTGTTCTTATTCATTCACACCAGTTTTAACTTATTTTCTTTTATATGAGACATACTTCCTGATATTTATTTTGTACCTTCCTTAGCACGGGAGATCATCAAATACTTATTTAATGATACTTAAAGACATATTTTCGGTTTAAGAGCTGAAACAAAAACAGCCATAGTGCACTTCCAATTATCGTAAGAAGAAAAAACAACAACAGAAAATATGATAGCTAAAAGTACAGTCTTTAAAATAAAACGATAAAATATTTTGTTATATTTGACTGAAATTGGCTGTTCAAACGTAGTGCGGTACCTTAATTTAGTGGCATTGGATTTTGTGTGTGTGTGTGTGTGTGTGTGTGTGTGTGTGTGTGTTTAAACGAAGTGTTAGGCGTAATTTACTTATTTTTAAGAAATTTTCATTTTAAAATATATTATTTGTACACAGCACGCGCCGCCTCCCCCCTTTTTTTTGTATATCATTAATAGCTTAGTTCTAGTCAAAATTTTTCATTGTACACTTTCTTTATCTTTAAGAGTTCAGTTTAAAGTCAGTTGTGTTTTCTAAAATTAATAAAAATAAATAAATAAATAAAAGTAATTTAATAAATTAAGCACCCTTTCTTTTTATTAATTTCTCGTACTTAAATTATGTTACAACATAAAATGTTGTTATTCAAAAACATTCCTCTATTTTTCTGTAAATAAAACCTTTTCTTTTGGGATACACTCTCACAAAAAAAAAAAAAAAAAAAAAAAAAAAAAATCTCCCTTTTCTCTCTTTTACTAGCAAACGTGGAGTAGATGGTCAGCTGTGTTCAGAAATAATTGGGACCACACGCGTTTACATTTTAAACACAGGATTATTGTGTGGGAATGCTACTTTTCTCATAGCATACCAGCCCCTTTTACAATGCAGTTTTATGACTTTGTTTAAGAAAAACAATTTTTTAAGCAGGTGCAAGTATTGCCTGGGCTTCTGAGATTTGAGTTCACGTGATCTCCCCGTGGTTAGAGGGACATAGCAACGAGATATTCTTGGCATTAGATAGGGAAACTGACCAATGAAAACAGTTTTCGCCTCCACCCTTTATTGCTTCCTGGGAAGTAACGCGGGGAGAATTGAGGGGACGCGAGAAGCGAGCGCGTGGTTTGTTGGTCGTGTAGCGTTTTTATTTTAGAGGGGTCCTGAGTGCAGTAAGATGTGAAACAACATAAAATTTTGAGGGGCCAAAGGGGCCCGGGAAACCCCCCCCCCCTCTTTTGTCGAGGCCTGAAACAATTTTTATTAAGGATTCGCTTTTGAGACCGAAGACAGAGAAGGTCAACTCTTGCGAGTAAAGAGTATGAATTGAATTGTAAGTGCTTTTCGCTTTTATTTTTTTTAAATGAATGGTAAGCGAGCGCGGCTTTAGAAGGTGCATCTTTCGACTGTACTGGTAAGCTGGATATACCTGGCTGCTGACCGAGCATCGGACAAGTAAAAAAATGCCCTGATATCAGATTCTGTGAAATAGAGATCCAAGATAAATCGTGAGCATGCGAAGCAAGACGTTAGCGTTCCGCTCCCTTTTTTGCTAAACATCAATTTATCCTAGAAATATATCACGGAGGATGCCTGCTTGTTTAAAGTTGAAGCAAAACAATTCCAGCTACTTCCACGGAGAGCGATATTGGCTGCTGACTTCAAATTCCAAAACGATTTCCTAACTCATCGGGTAAAGCTGCGTACCGAAGGAAGTGTGTGGGGTGTAGCCCACCCCCTGAAACTATTTTCAAGATAAGGAGTTTTTTTCTACTACAGAAAACAAAAAAAAACACTGCCAGTTAAGATATGGTCGTCAAAGAAAAATCATCTAAAAAATTGTGTTTAAGATAACTATGTTAAAAGAAAATAGAATAATTTGTGGTGTACCATGTCTGAAACCTACTATGGATTACATTGGGTATGTTAAGTTTTTTTTTCTCTTGTTCTATTATAACGTAATGATTGATTATCTTTGTTTTGAATTTGCAATCTATATAATAGAAGCCAGAAAATGTCAACATGATAAAATCTTTCCTATTAATGTTAGAATATTTACAATATCATTTGTTAATTGTGATAACTTGAGAAATAAGTTTTGAAACACCTGTATGTATAAGAGTTTAAACTCCCTATGAAGAATTAAATTTAATTTTAATCTTATTCTCGTGACTTGTATCTATTTTCGCACTGCTAAAAGTATTCTTCAATAAAGTAACTTCACTAGGTTTAAATAAGTAAATATACTTTATAAAACAGAAATAATGAGAATAAATGTTTCAGTTCAAATTAACCCAAGAAGAAGTAGAAATGGTCTGTTTCTCTAAAATTAATCATATTAGAATCGTATATTAATTTAAAAATAAAGATTTAAAAGTAATCATTAATAAATTGAAGAATATAGAGAATATGAACAGTGTTTCTTCTAGTTTTTTATTGTAATGAAGGTAAACAGCTTAAGTTAACTAAAATTTTCAATTTTACACACCTTTACAATTTAATGAATTTAGCCACATTACGATCACAGCCCATAGAGTTAGATTCTTTTTATGTATGACTTTGAAGCTTGTTTTCATATCTCAGCTCTTGACTTTTAACTTATTCATAATTCTTAAATTAATCTACCTTTTCAGTTCATTCATATTCCTTTAAGTAATTTGTCTTGCGGTATGTTTAAATTTCATTTAATTAATTATATTCATCTCTTTTTAAGTGATTTTCTCTGGTCATGCATGAATATTCTGACTCTATGACAATTGTTGGGGTTGATCTGAGCAGATAAATTGAGAACCCTGTATTGCTTTAGTATTTTGTTGCAGTTTTAAAATTCCTTAAGTGTGGCATTGATATTTTAGGGTTAAAGTTTTCTTTTACAGTAATTCTGTAATTCAGCTAAAAGTTATTGTTATGATTTTATATACAGGATTCAATCTAGGTGGAAATTTAACTGCTCAGAGAAAAAAAACCCATAACAAGAATGGTGCCATGTTATTAAAGGCCTGGTTATTGTATTGAATTTATGTGTGATTTTATATATTACAGTATTTGGTTGGGAATTAACTGTTTGACTGAATTTAGAACTCTATACTTTACAAATTTTCAATGTTTTCCTCTCGCAAAATTCCAGAATTGTCCTTTTTTCTTGTGCGGGTGTGATTTAAAAGTTTAGGTAGTTCATTTTTATTGGTAATTGCCATTCAGTTAGTATACACATTTTGTACAGAGTTCATGCGAGTGATAATTCAGTCATTCATTTACCAAAAATTTAGGGGCAAGCTGGACAATAGGTATATATATATATATGTGTGTGTTTTTTCATATGTTGTGTATTATAATATATATGTATAAGTGTATGCTCCAAGGTGTGAGGTTTCTAAGTATATGCACCCCCACCCCCCTAAGAAGTTTTTCTTTTCTCAAATACTAATTTTTCTGTCATACTTTACATAATTTTATTTTTGTGTAAGTGTTTTAATTGTAATGTGCCCTTGTATACCGGGTATAATTCTTAAATCTGCATAGGGACGTAATTTTAGTTTACAGTTTAACTTTTATTTCTGTCTAACGTTAAGATTATATATAAAGATTTAATTATGGCAGATGAAGCTACAAAAGAACTTGCACTTGTACAAAAGAAAACGGCCTTAGTCGACAACCTTTTAAGCATCCCCCCTTTTAATGGTGAATCAACAGTTTCATGTTCCGACTTTCTTGAAAAGTGGGAGGAATTAGCAGATTTTTTCGGCTGGGATGAGGGGGAGAAAAAGTTTGCTTTATTAAGCAGAGTTTCGGGAACAGCTGCTAAACTATTGAAACTGCATAAGGGTAAGGATAGTGCAGAACTGGTTAAAATTATTAAAGAGAGGTACATTCATCAGGAAACCCCAGATGTAGCTTTAGCTAAATTTTTAAATTTTAAGCAAACACCTGCTATGTCTGTTCAAGAATTTTTTGACAGGGCTTCTGATTTTTCCCTAAGGGCTCTTGTTATGGATGGGGTATCATCAACAATAGCGCAGCAAAGTAGAGATGCAATGCTACACTCCATGCTGCTGGGAAATTTATTGCCAGAAATCAGGAAGGGGGTAATTTCAAAAGACCCAAAAACACCTGCTGAAATTTTAGCTTATGCCCGATTAGAGGAAAAAGCTTGTAGGAGTGTTAACCCCTTATACTCCCACGATTTGGCACAGGCAACTCAACCGCAACCTATCAATATAGCTTGCGCGGCTACTCAAGCTAAAAAACCGAATGTAAACAATCAGAAGCAGGAAATTGAGGAGCTAAGACAACAATTACAATTGTTAACTGCGAAAATTGATAGTTTAGTGGAGAAAACAGATAATGACAGAAGGTTGTGGAACCCAGAACAAACAAATTTTTCAAATTTTTCTTGCTATACGTGTGGGGGTCTCAACCATTTTGCTCGAGATTGCTCCCAAAACCCCAGAAACCAGTTTTGGAGAGGTAACAATAGGAGTTATCAGGGTCGTAGGGGTATGTCTGGATACCCACAGCCTCAAAGAGGTAGAGGGTATGATAACTCTCAAATAGGGAATAATTATAGAGGTAGAGGGCAATATACAAGAGGTAGAGGTGGCGACAACAATGTCCCACAACAGGAAACGGGCCAAAATAATGTAACTCAGGAAAATAAAGGTTTAAACGAGTAGGGGCTGAGTCAGAATCAGTCGGACTGACTCATGATAGGCCTAACGACATTCCTCCCTCTGTATATAATGTTTTTTCCCTGTCTGTTTACAATTTGTCTACAATGAAAATTTTTATAAATAATATTTTTTTAAATGTGTTATGTGATACTGGCTCAGGAATTAATCTGATATCCAGGCAAGGCCTTAATCTTATTCCATTTGCAAATACCACTCCATGCAATACCCCGATTTTAACGGTAACAGGTGAAAAGGTTCCACTTACAGAAAAAATAGATTTAAACTTTAAGTTCAATGATGTAAACTGTCAGGCAGAATTTTTCGTGGTACCAGGAAAATTAGCTAATGAATTTGTTGCCATTTTGGGTATGCCCTTTTTAAGTAAATATAGTGCCATTATTAATTGTCAACAAAAATCCATTATCTTGAATGTAAACGAGCAGACTTTGTGTAAAAATAGTGTGCAAAACTCCCTCCCTTCCCCACTGGTTGACAGCAAATGTGAATATAGTAAAATAAACAATGTCAATTTTTACAAAACTGAATCTGTAGCATGTCAAACAAATTTCCCACAGGAGAATTTTTTTAAACATAAAGCTTCTGGGGAAACTCTGAACAACATGGAGTATAATCATAAAGATGAACTAGAATTAAAAGCAGATAAGGAAGATAGGAAAGTACAGGTTAGGGAGAAAAACATTAATGAAATGAGTAAAACTGTAATTGGTGATAATTGTCAAAGCAATGTAAATAAAGATGAATGCTCTGTTCAGGATCTCTCAGAGATAAATTCAAATGTAGAAAATTCCCTAAATATGAATGAGGTTTTTAATGTAGGGGATAATGTAAATAATAATAAACTGTATGTAGGGTGTATAAGTAGTATTAGTAACAGTAATGATGTAAATAGTAATATAGGTTGCAACAATTCGAATGAAAATGAGATAAGTGTTAATGTAAATATTCATAATGTAAATACTAACGTAAGCTCAGATATAATGAATGAGGAGGAGGGAAAAAGTAAAAATAGGGAAATGCAAAGTGTTTATCCTGTCTGCCAGGTCAATGTAACTAATAGTGAAGTTGCACATTTGAGTGAAACAAGTACCGATACATGTAATGAGGACAAAAATTCAAAAAATCATGAGATTAGTTTTGCGGTACTCACCAGTGTAATAACTATACCTCCCCATTCTAAAGTTATAGCAAAAGTTAAATGTTCAAGAGATAATTTTATTCAAAGTAAAGATAATGTGATTTTGGAACCTCTGGTACAGAAAGTCTGTAATAGTGTATTATCGTCTAGAAGTGTCTGTTCTCAGGAACGTGGGCTGTACATATCTTTTGCAAATTTTTCGGATGATAGTGTAACTTTTAAAAAGGGAGTGAGGGTTGCCAAAGTTCGAAAGTGTATCGATGATTCTGATTGTGACTATGATAAATGTAATTTTGCTTTTAATGTAAATACACCCGCCCCAGGTGATGATTTTGACCATGCTGACCTGACATGGAGCACAGATATCAATCTTGATCATTTAGAACCCCCCCTCAAACTTAAGATGCAAGAATTTTTAGATAAGAATAAAGATGTGTTTGCAGCTTCAGTTTTAGACTTACCAGGCTGTGACACTATCCCCCATGTAATTAATTTAACCTCAGATAAACCCGTAAAATGTAAAGCATATAGAGTCCCACATAAGCTTAGAGAAGAGTTAGAAAGTCAACTTGATATCCTTTTAAAAGCTGAAATTATAGCCCCCTCTATGTCTGAATTCGCCTCCCCTGTACTTTTAGTTAAGAAAGCGGATGGTTCTTATAGGTTGGCGGTCGATTTCAAAGCCCTTAATAAAAACTTAGTTAAGGATGCTTATCCCATCCCGAATATAACAGATTCGGTTGATGCACTTTATGGGTCAAATTTTTTTTCAACCCTTGATTTAACGAGTGGTTTTTTCCAGCAAGTTGTGCGTCCTGAGGATAGACACAAAACAGCAATAATCACCCATAAAGGACTCTTTGAGTGGGCCAGGAATTGCTTCGGATTATCGACATCTGGCAATTCTTTTCAAAGATTAATGAATGCTATTTTTGGTGACTTAGGAAATTTAGGTATCCTAGTTTATATCGACGATATTGTGATTGCTTCGAAAGATGTAGAGTCCCACCTTGAAAAATTAAATTTAGTGTTCAGTAGACTTCGCCAACATAAGTTAAAGTTAAAACCTAGTAAATGTTTTTTCTTATCTGATACAATTCAATATCTTGGTTTTGAGATTAAAAAAGGTAAAGTTGCACCAATCAATAAAAATATTGAAATAATTAAAGATTTCCAACCACCTAAAACTCGTAAGGCAGTTAGATCCTTTATTGGTACAATATCATTTTATAGGAGATTCATTCCCGATTTTTCAAAAAGAGCCAAAAATTTAATTTTACTAACTAAAGATAATGGTCGTTTTGTTTGGAATCAGGAAGCAGAGGCAGAATTTGAAGATTTAAAAAATGCTTTGATATCTAAACCTTGTTTAAACCTCCCTGATTTTAATAAGGAATTTCATTTATATACGGACGCTAGTGGCTCAGCTCTTGGAGCAGTATTGTCGCAATTTGATGATAACAACTGTTTACATCCTGTCGCCTTTGCCAGTAGAAAATTAAAAGACCCCGAGACGAGGTATTCGACCACGGAGCGTGAATTACTGGCTCTAGTATGGGCTACTTCACATTTTAAGTGTTACTTAGCTAACACACACTTCTTTATTTATACAGATCATGCCCCACTTACATATATGCTCAAAATTCAAGACCCAACATCCCGAATTGCGAAATGGGTTTGCACTCTTGCAGATTTTACCTTTACGATTAAATTTATTAAAGGTCGTTGTAACAGTGTAGCTGATTTCTTATCAAGGTATGTAAATGAGAATGATTTTTCTGAAAATGTGACCAGCTGCAATTTTTGTATTCAAGTGGAAAAAGGAAATATGTTTATGCCACAATCTGATTTATTAGAGAAAATCAGGGAATTGCAAAAATCAGATAAAAAGTGTATACAGATTGCTCAAAAATTAGACCAAGGGGTGGAAATTGCACCCAAGTATATGCGATTTTTCTTCCAAGATGATCTTTTAGTGGGCGAGGACACTAGAGATTCTCTTGTGCTGAATAAATTGCCCAGACTTGTGGTACCAAGAGAACTTATCCCCCAGGTGTTTGCACTAACTCACGATTCTCTAGCTGCTTGTCATCAAGCCTTCCAGAAAACCATTGATCGCATTCGCGAAAATTTTTACTGGCCAGGCATGTCCGCTGATGTCAAACATCTAGTAGGGTCCTGCATTAGTTGCCAACAGAGACGTGCACACAAGGCAAAACATCTCGCCCATTGCAAAGAATGCCTACCCCTGAATTCCCACTCTCAAAGGTAAATTTGGACATCTTGGGTCCCTTGCCCCAGACTTTTTCGGGTAATAAGTTTATTGTTGCATATATTGATGCGTTTTCAAAATGGCCTGAAGCATACGCAGTATCCGATATCACTTCAGATATGATAGCTGATACCCTTGCTGACTTCGTGTCAAGATATGGAGCACCTTCATATATCACAACTGACAAAGGAAAAAATTTAATATCAGAAGCTATAGAGAAAGTCTATAAGAAGTTTGGCACCAAACACATTCAGACAACCCCGTTTCATCCAAGCGGGAATGCACAAGTGGAGCGACAAAATCAGACATTGAAAAATGCCCTATGTCATATCGTCAACCAAAATCAAACAGACTGGGATACAAAACTCAAATTTGCTCTTTTAGCCCTCCGCACAGCAGTACACTCATCCACAAACTTAACCCCCGCTGCAGTAATGTTTGGAAGAAATCTTAACCTTCCGTATAAAATTTTTTCTACCCCTACAACTTTAAATTACAATGATACTCCTTCATATTGTGAACTCTTATTTCCTGCATTGAGAAAAGTATACACGGAAGTACACAGCAGTCTTGTTAAAGTTTCAGAAAAACAAGAGAAGTATCGTGAAAAAACTGCAGTGTGTAAAAATTTCAAAGTAGGGGATTCTGTCTGGTTATTCACACCTTCCGTAAAGCCAGGTCAGTCAAAAAAGCTCTCTAAATTTAATAATGGTCCTTACACTATAACTGAAAAATTAAGTGAAGTAAATTTTAAAATTGCTCTTCAATCTAACTTATCTAAAACGCAAGTTGTACATGTTGACAGACTAACGGAGTTTAAAAGCAGAAATCCCATTTTTGTACCAAAACAACAACAGCAGGGTGTCGATTCTATATCGATTGAGTCCAGTCCGATTGTAACTGACGTCCCTTCGACAAGCAACTTCGATTTTCTTGCACCACGGAAGCGCAGGCGCGGACGTAACATCGTCCCAGTTTTTTCGACCCCACGGAGCACGCCAGATACAGCAGACAGCGCAGAGCAATCGCCCTTAAGTTCAGCAGAGGCAGATAGCGAAAGTATGGCTCATCATTCTTCCCCCCCAGTTTCCAGCGATACGCATGAGGAAAATTCAGGCGACGTTCAGCTCTCAGATCCAGCACCGGGAGGGAATTCAGCTAATCAAGTTACGTCGGATTGTAATGCGGATGCATCGCGTACTTCGAATGTTAGTCACTTACAATCGATACCAACTAAATCGAATGCTGTCCCGACCAGTCAATATGGATTCCGTGAAAGGAGAGATAAGCAAAATTATAGAGTGTAGCAACTTTTTAAGCACTAATCTTTGCCTAGAATAGTTTTTATTTTAATATTTTTTTTTGTATATATATATGTTTAGCATTCTTTTAATGTTATTTTGTGCATTTTAGTACGTAATTAATTTTTTGAGGAACTTTAAACTTGTTTTGATTTTGTGTCCGGGTAACGGAAGTTTGTTGTCAATATACTAGATGTTTTCTAACTTAGTTATTATTATTTCTAGTGTGTATTTAGGTTATTTTAATATTAAAACGTACTCCTCACATACATTGTTTAATTTATTATGCATTTTTCCGAACTTTTAGCTGTATTTTCTGAACTTTGAAAATTTTCTGTACATTTTTAATGGAATTATGCATGCATCAAATTTTTCTTCTTCGCTTTGTGTTTTATGTATATGCATTGTTTTTAAGGTAATGGTTTAGCAAGGATAGGTATATTTTACTTAATATACGTAATAAAGTACTTATGTATAAAATTTTGTATATTAGTGTGTAATTTTACTTGGTTTTCTAGGGTAGGTACTAGAATTGTTATTCTTTAGGGAAAACACACTTTTAAATACTGTTTGAAATTACACAGATTAGTGTATCTGAGGTGTGAGTTAGTGTATAAGTATAGAAGTATACTATTTGTTTACATCTCAGGTGTATGTATTTCAAACATTTTTCTTGTTTTGAATTAAAGGGGTTTTAGTTCAAAATTTTCTAGTATGTAGGTTGGAACTGAGGTTTGTTTATCTAAATGTAAGTATTAAAATGTTTGGTGTGTATTTACATTAATTCATCTCATTTTAAATCTGTATACCGTTTTTTTTTTAAATTTTTTTTTGTTGTTTTCTGCCTTCCCTTTTTCGATTTTGGGTGTAATTATTCACCACCACAGTTGGTGTATCAAACTGTTTAATGTTTGTGGATATTTTAGCAAAATTTTGATAACCAAAGTTGGTATATAATTTTTACGTGTTCTTATCTGCAACACACATTGCGGCATACACTTACCAAATGCACAGTGGCCCTGTAAGTGCAGTTGTAAAACTCAGAAAGATCTTATGTGTTTCTAAAATTCAAACGAACAATTTTTCACCAGTCTGAAGAACTCTAATCCACATTTTTCCGAGTGATATGTATTTGTCAACAATATATACCTAATGTTAATTTTTTTTTGTCTCTGTTTATGTGTATTCTATTGTCCAGCTGTGCACTAGTGTATTGATTTTATGTTTTGTTTATATAACTGTGCATATATATATTTTGTGTCCATATCTGGCTGGCAGTGCTATAAGTCAAAATTAATCCCCCCCGGAATAGGTAGTAAGTATATTGCTATACAAAGTTGGGGATATTTGGTTAGTGTTATTAGAGTGGAGTTCGGGTACGGTGTAACTAGAGTGAGCTCTAGTGGTAGTTCTCAAGTCGGCGATCTCATATACTAACTTTGCTCGCCATTGTCCAGAAATAAATTGCAGTCATGGTGATTTTCGTCTGTGAATTGTGTGTGGAAAAGTAGATAATTTTTATACATAGTATAGGTATCTCAGTTTTTGTTTCTAACATTTACAATTTTGGACCTTTTGGGAAGTTTGCTGTAGTCAAACTACTGTTTCACATTTCCGGAGTCTGTTGCAGTAGTGGCGAATGTACAACGGGACTCTGATCTGTCTTTCGGGCTGAAGTTTAGTTTGTTTTGATGGTCAAAGATCCTTGAGTGGATTCGCCGAGATTAAGTAAGTGACTCATTGGGACATGTACTGGGTTTTTTTTTAATTTTTTCGTTTTGAAATTTTTGGCCTTGTGTTTCTTCTTTGACATTCAAAAAATAAATTTTTTTTTGTATTTCATTCAAAAAAATTGATTTTTTTTCAACCGACGGGGAATCCTGTTAGGCGTAATTTACTTATTTTTAAGAAATTTTCATTTTAAAATATATTATTTGTACACAGCACGCGCCGCCTCCCCCCTTTTTTTTGTATATCATTAATAGCTTAGTTCTAGTCAAAATTTTTCATTGTACACTTTCTTTATCTTTAAGAGTTCAGTTTAAAGTCAGTTGTGTTTTCTAAAATTAATAAAAATAAATAAATAAATAAAAGTAATTTAATAAATTAAGCACCCTTTCTTTTTATTAATTTCTCGTACTTAAATTATGTTACAACATAAAATGTTGTTATTCAAAAACATTCCTCTATTTTTCTGTAAATAAAACCTTTTCTTTTGGGATACTCTCTCACAAAAAAAAAAAAAAAAAAAAAAAAAAAATCTCCCTTTTCTCTCTTTTACTAGCAAACGTGGAGTAGATGGTCAGCTGTGTTCAGAAATAATTGGGACCACACACGTTTACATTTTAAACACAGGATTATTGTGTGGGAATGCTACTTTTCTCATAGCATACCAGCCCCTTTTACAATGCAGTTTTATGACTTTGTTTACGAAAAACAATTTTTTAAGCAGGTGCAAGTATTGCCTGGGCTTCTGAGATTTGAGTTCACGTGATCTCCCCGTGGTTAGAGGGACATAGCAACGAGATGTTCTTGGCATTAGGTAGGGAAACTGACCAATGAAAACAGTTTTCGCCTCCACCCTTTATTGCTTCCTGGGAAGTAACGCGGGGAGAATTGAGGGGACGCGAGAAGCGAGCGCGTGGTTTGTTGGTCGTGTAGCGTTTTTTTTTTTTTTTAGAGGGGTCCTGAGTGCAGTAAGATGTGAAACAACATAAAATTTTGAGGGGCCAAAGGGGCCCGG
Organism: Maratus speciosus; assembly: GCA_963932465.1. Lineage (NCBI taxonomy): Eukaryota > Metazoa > Arthropoda > Arachnida > Araneae > Salticidae > Maratus > Maratus speciosus. Next base: position 524,671,519 of record OZ010796.1, on the reverse strand, counting down.
GAAACCCCCCCCCCCTTCTTTTGTCGAGGCCTGAAACAATTTTTATTAAGGATTCGCTTTTGAGACCGAAGACAGAGAAGGTCAACTCTTGCGAGTAAAGAGTATGAATTGAATTGTAAGTGCTTTTCGCTTTTTTTTTTTTTTAAATGAATGGTAAGCGAGCGCGGCTTTAGAAGGTGCATCTTTCGACTGTACTGGTAAGCTGGATATACCTGGCTGCTGACCGAGCATCGGACAAGTAAAAAAATGCCCTGATATCAGATTCTGTGAAATAGAGATCCAAGATAAATCGTGAGCATGCGAAGCAAGACGTTAGCGTTCCGCTCCCTTTTTTGCTAAACATCAATTTATCCTAGAAATATATCACGGAGGATGCCTGCTTGTTTAAAGTTGAAGCAAAACAATTCCAGCTACTTCCACGGAGAGCGATATTGGCTGCTGACTTCAAATTCCAAAACGATTTCCTAACTCATCGGGTAAATCTGCGTACCGAAGGAAGTGTGTGGGGTGTAGCCCACCCCCTGAAACTATTTTCAAGATAAGGAGTTTTTTTCTACTACAGAAAACAAAAAAAAAACACTGCCAGTTAAGATATGGTCGTCAAAGAAAAATCATCTAAAAAATTGTGTTTAAGATAACTATGTTAAAAGAAAATAGAATAATTTGTGGTGTACCATGTCTGAAACCTACTATGGATTACATTGGGTATGTTAAGTTTTTTTTCTCTTGTTCCATTATAACGTAATGATTGATTATCTTTGTTTTGAATTTGCAATCTATATAATAGAAGCCAGAAAATGTCAACATGATAAAATCTTTCCTATTAATGTTAGAATATTTACAATATCATTTGTTAATTGTGATAACTTGAGAAATAAGTTTTGAAACACCTGTATGTATAAGAGTTTAAACTCCCTATGAAGAATTAAATTTAATTTTAATCTTATTCTCGTGACTTGTATCTATTTTCGCACTGCTAAAAGTATTCTTCAATAAAGTAACTTCACTAGGTTTAAATAAGTAAATATACTTTAAAAAACAGAAATAATGAGAATAAATGTTTCAGTTCAAATTAACCCAAGAAGAAGTAGAAATGGTCTGTTTCTCTAAAATTAATCATATTAGAATCGTATATTAATTTAAAAATAAAGATTTAAAAGTAATCATTAATAAATTGAAGAATATAGAGAATATGAACAGTGTTTCTTCTAGTTTTTTATTGTAATGAAGGTAAACAGCTTAAGTAACTAAAATTTTCAATTTTACACACCTTTACAATTTAATGAATTTAGCCACATTACGATCACAGTCCATAGAGTTAGATTCTTTTTATGTATGACTTTGAAGCTTGTTTTCATATCTCAGCTCTTGACTTTTAACTTATTCATAATTCTTAAATTAATCTACCTTTTCAGTTCATTCATATTCCTTTAAGTAATTTGTCTTGCGGTATGTTTAAATTTCATTTAATTAATTATATTCATCTCTTTTTAAGTGATTTTCTCTGGTCATGCATGAATATTCTGACTCTATGACAATTGTTGGGGTTGATCTGAGCAGATAAATTGAGAACCCTGTATTGCTTTAGTATTTTGTTGCAGTTTTAAAATTCCTTAAGTGTGGCATTGATATTTTAGGGTTAAAGTTTTCTTTTACAGTAATTCTGTAATTCAGCTAAAAGTTATTGTTATGATTTTATATACAGGATTCAATCTAGGTGGAAATTTAACTGCTCAGAGAAAAAAAACCCATAACAGTTGCTAAATGTTTTCTTAAATTACTCTTCTATATATTTATTAGGCCTAAAACATGACTCGATTTCTTTTCGAGCAAAGAAAATACACTTGTTTCTTGCCAAAATGAAATAAAGATTTATTCAAAGTATAGTTGATCAAGAAGCTACACCATTCGCCCATCTGACAAGCAACCAGCGATTTATTCAATCGAATAAGCCTGTTTTTAAAAAGAAACAATCCTGTTATCAAGCCAAATTTTGATTTCTAAAATACAACACAATATGATATATCCAAGCCATGACACGAAGCATTTCTGCATGCAGAAAAATTGAGCGTCTCCCTCCAGAGATAGTGCTTTAAATGAAGCAAACATTCGGCAGAGTGCGGGTTTTACCAACGCCCCCCCCCCCCCCCCAGATAAGGGAGAAAGCCATGACTCGAGCTTTCCCACTAAATGTAATCAAATAGGCGCCCATTATCATTATAATTATGTTTTACCAATTTAATAAACACAGGAATAAGAGTATGAAAATCTAATGTTTTAACTCTTTTCAGTATCAACATCTAAAAAATGAAATTAAAATTATGAAATTTTCACACGTTGTTAATAATGTTCACAATAAGCTAAAAAATATCTAATAAAGAATTCTTGGTAAAAATATTTTTTGTTAAGGAAGGGGCAAACGCCATCGTCACACGTTTTAAAATAATTCTGGAACAAAAATTATAATTACTTATAACTATCACTATAAGTTTAACTCTGAGTTTCTAGTTTTATTAACCAAATAACAAATATAAGCTACATCTAATATTAAATTACATCAGAATTACATAATTTTAATAACTGTTGCTTGGACGAGAGCATACATTTTGATTCAAAAATTTAACGATGAAATTTTCCTTCGAATGTATTCTCTCGTATATTAGTTTGATTTCTAAATATTTCTGCTTTTGATTGGGAAATGTTTAAAAATGTAGACAAAAATCGTAAAATAATTTTAAATAAAATTAAAAGTCTTAAGAAAATTCTAAAAGGTATGTCCTTGAGTAAGGACGCCAGTAGCGAGAGGGTTAACACAATCAAAATGAACTAAACTAAAAGTAGTATATCACAGTTAATTTGTATTGTTGTAATTCATAAAAATTTTTAAGGCAATATAAATTGTAATAAATTTAAGGACAGCTTTCACACTTGAATCAATAAAATCAATTTAATACATAGCATAAAATGCTTAAACTATACCAGCTAACAAATAAACAAAGCTGCATAAAGGAAAATTGACTGCAACAGTATTATGTTTATGTCTTTATCATATGTTTGTTCTTTTAACTGCAATTCGAAATGTAAAAGAACGATTAAATGCGAAAGTAAAATGGTGTCATCTGCTGACTTATACTGATTCGTTATCAAAACACGAAGAGGATTTCGTACCCTAAATTTGGTGTCTCCCTTCCATAATTGTGGTTAAAGATTAAAGTTACACCATTCCGATGTTATTCTGACACTTTATTCGGTGCAATCATTAAAAAGAGTGCAGATTTAAACTTCATTTTGCATTTCATAAACCCAATTTAAGTGTAAAAACACTCCCTTCTTTTTACAGTGTACTAGCGCCTTAAAGTATTTGAATTCTTTGAGCGCCTCCGAAAACAAATGTTAAATGCTACAAAGTCCCTCGTCAATAGGGACCATTCTGTAGTAAATCGCGCTAACATACACCGGTTTCGTGGCAATCCAAGTACATTTACGAAAGTTTGAGAGCGGACAGACAGATAAACTGATCCTATAAATATTTTAATTTATGTTGGAAAGTTTTAATAACTATGTGAAAATGAATCTGTATGCTTTGAATACATCCATTAGTAGTCAACATTAGATGCGTCATAAACAAATAAATATTCGTCTATGTGATGAGTGAGCCAGGCTGTAAGCTGATACACACACACACAAAAAAAAAAAAAAAAAAAAAAAAAAAAATCGAAAATTACAAGTTTTAACATTTACGACTCCGCAATGCTATGTAATTATGAATCGTTTTTGCCTCCCCCTTCCAACATCTGTTGCACTGGTGCTCAGTCACCCTGTGTAGGTCTCTAATAGTAGTTAGATTTGAATTAAATATGAAGTGAATTGCGATCATGAAGTAAAATCGACAGAAGTGCATTTAAAGTCGAGGATACCGTTGTATTTGATGTCAAAGCGTTTTTTTTCGATACAGAAGCTGTATTAACAGTGTTCGCAATCAGTGGTTTAGAGGTTACGTCATAACAGCAAAAATAATTTATCATTTTATTCTTATGAAAAAGACAGATTTTCAACTTCATACGCACAACTTAAATTTATCATCCCAATTAAATAAATATATTTTATTTCAATAGATTGATTTTAAATAATATAATTTTTTTCAATAGATATTTTTGAAACCTTATTAAATGTTGTTCAATGAAAGTATTTTCTTTTTATTTTCCGCATTTCGATTTCCTGCTTTTCATTTAATGACAAAATACATGTTTGGATTCATATTGTTGTAGACGGAGGAAGTTTTTCCAGAACTAATGATTGTTTTATTGAAGACCTACATGTAGGTTTACATGTTGTTTTCTTCCACCAATTCAATCAAATATCCATCCTAATTCAATACAAAACTCAAGCCTACATGTAATATAAAAGCATCAGTAGTATTTACTTTATAGGTTTCATGTATTTTGCTTCTATTGTACCAGGGTACAGGAAATGAAATATTTTTTTCCTGTTTTGTTTGCGAACGTGTAGTATGCTTCACCCAATAAATGCTGGAGATTTCATGTTAATAACTGTTTTTTTTTCACGTTTATAACACCTTCTACAATCTTAAGATCCAAATAAATCTTTTTATGAAATTTTTTTCATAGAAAAAACTAAAATATTCAAAGAAGTCTAGACTTAAAAAGATTGCATGAAGTCTGCATAAATCAAACATAATGAACATCATGTAAAAAGAAAAGGGAAAACTCCACGTTATTATTACACGAAAGCAGTTTATATTGAAAAAAAAAAAGGCAAAAGTTAAAATCTAATAAAAAATAAACGGTCAATTTTGAGTATTACGCGCTCAAAGGATTCCGTACAATAAATATAAAAATTATCAACTGTATTATTAAAAAATCATTACTAAAAGAAAAATAAGACTTGGTAAAAAAAAAAAAAAAAAATATATATATATATATATACAACGTACGGTTTGGTATATAGCTGTATATATACTAGAAAAGTACGAATGGGGTGAGAGTTCAAAGAGATATGAAGCCTAAATAATATGAAATATTACTATTCTGTTTAACTCTTATTCCAATCTTATCCTAATCTGTTTATGATGAACTTAATTCGGCGCAGACAATAAAAGTAGTGCATATTTAAACTTCATTTGGCATTTCATAAAACTAAATTCAGCGTCGTAATAATCTTTTCTTTTTACAGTGTAAGTAAAACAAAACCCTTGTTCAAAGATTAAACTTGGCATTTTGCTAAGCGCGCTTCGAAAGGAGGTCGCAAAGTAGAAACGCCACCTTGGTATGTGCCGCGTTTTTCCAGTTAGGTTTTGAATTAATTTTTAAAGACATGGGAGGCATATTGAGCGATCTACCCAATGCAAACTAGTCGCGAATTCCATAGTATTTATGTAATTAAATCTAATTAAATTAGTCTGTTTTTAACAATTTGACGTTTATTGCTTTTATACTGCTACTGGACATTTTATTACACAAATGTATGATTAAAAGTTGTTATCTAGACGTAAACCTTTCTGGACGATCGTCTTTTACAGAATTTTTAATCTTTAACCACCGGCTTTTTAAAATAGAAATTTTTACCTAATTGAATCGAGAAAATGCTCGGATTAAATAAAGCAAAATTTACAATAAAAATTTACTGGTGAGAATAATCACCGTGCCTTGGTGAGAATAATACCTTACGTGGCACAACTACCGGTCGCTGGTCAACAAGGGGTTAAAAGCCGATGATACATGCAGTACGCCGCCCCTGTCATTATGTATGTTCAAACCGTCCGTGTCTTTAAGGGTTAATATCTCGGCTAATTACTGACGATTTTTTTCAAAAATCATTATCAACCATGCTTTTATACTTCTGCTAAGATAGGTACCTCCAGCGCTTCTCAGCACCTTTGGTGAATGCCCGCAATTCGGAATTTGTGTGTAACGGAAAAATGCGCTTTTCTCAAACAATGTGGCCTATCGTAATCGCTATAATTTTCCTGCAAGGTTTAAATTAACCTCTACTCCCTCCAATTTTTTCATAGTTTTAGTTTCAGTAGATTCGGAAATAGAGTGGGGAACATATTTTTGCACTACATTTTTGACTATATCTCTGAAAATATAATGCGCAAAATGGAAAAAAAATATATTTTTGAGTTCAGCGTTACGAAAGCTTTCACATAATACCCCACACGATGTACAAAGAGAAATTTATTTTTTTTTCAAGTAACTTAATTAGCCCCTCTACATTTTCCCTAAAAATATTTGTAAATCTTTAATAATCTGTAAATACGTGGGTCAATAGTCTTTATTACTAACCCCCAATTTGAACTTTCCACGTTCCGTAGTTTACGAGCAAAATGGTTGTGACAGACAGACACAGAAGTGATCTTATAATGGTTCCGTTTTTACTTTTTAAATACGGAACCCTAAAAAGGGCTCGTGTCATAGCTGTACACTTTTTAACTGATTTATAACCAACGTGGTATTACAATTCGTTTGTATGTTTTTTTTTTAATATGTGTCCACATGTAACTATTGACCAATTGCTCCTATTTTGATAATTATTTTTTATTGAAAAGAGATTGTTTTAATGAAGGCCCCATTACTAATTTCGTTAATGGTGAAATCAGGAGGTGGTTCGGGGAGGATACCCTTCCCTCACAGCATCAAATACCCCTGGAAGTTTTCACACGTTGTTGTTTTGTAATGGTTAATAAGTGTGATTCCACCGCCGCACACACACACACCGAAACCTATACTGTCCACCTGAAGTTTTAAAACTTCATCCCGGAAAAAACTGTCTGAAATTAAAATTGAAAAACACAGTTTTTCTGCTTATTCGGGTTCTTGTGTTTTTTAGATTTTCAAGGCTGTAAATTTCCTTGACCGATCGCCACGACATTTGAACATATTGTTATCGTACACGGTACTATCTTTCTTGTTTTTAAGATATTATTCCTATTGTGTATACAGGGTGGTTGATATACAGGGTGATTATAATTAAAGTTTCACTTTCAAAAGGCTGTAAAAAAGAACCACTGGTCAGAATGACCCGATATATTATGTGAGTATACGTGAAGCAATGGGAATTTGTTTTGCGAAAGAAAAAAACGGACAAAAATTGACCGATAGATGGAGCTGTACTCGTCGTAAGATACTAATTAAAAGATGTGACATGCACACTCCACATTACACATGTGGTAAAAAGGCGGGGAACATGCAGTTCCTCTTATTTTGCGTCTGAAAAAGTAGTCATGACTGGATCATTGAAGGATCGGGCTCTGATTGTGAAGCTTTTTTTTTACAAGAATGGAGACTGTGCGGCAATTGAATTAAAGAAATACCAAACATTAACAAGCGATTCTGGCCCAATAACTGCACCCCGTCTGAATAAGTTGATTGATAAATTAGCAGAGACGGATTCATCTTCGTTTTTGCTATTTCCACTGTTTTTGGCCTAGGGACAATAAAAACCGATTTTTTCCTTTCAGCTTTGGCACAACCTTGTCTTGGGAGATATGCTATGAACAAAGAGTGCCATGACAGTGTTACTTCTTTTATTTAGCATCTTATGACTAATAGAGGGCCATTTATCGTTCAGCTTTTGTACTTTTTTCTTTCGCAAAACAAATTCCCATTGCTTCACGTATACTAACATGAAGTATCATGTCGTTCTGACGAGTGTTTCTTTTAAAGCATTTTGAAAGTGAAACTTTAATTATAATCACCCTGTATATGTATTTTCAGAGACACGTTAAAATTTAATACATAATCGTCTAGTGCTCAATATTGAGACGAATGAGTTTCAAATTTAATATGGCTAACAATAATGGTTTAACATAAAAACATTTGCTTCTCAGAAACCTTTTCACTAAAACACGCCAAATGGTATATGAAATAAGTAACTATCAATGCAGTAATATAAGGGACAACCCCTTGATTTCTGTTCTATTTTTTTCTTAAAAAATTATTTTTGAACAAAGGAATTTCTTTAAAATATCCGTAAGCAATTATTTTCCTAATGACATACAGAGGTTGTCAAATTTGTAATAACTAGAGCTTTTTATAGATTTAAAAATATACACTGGTTTCCAAAAATTAAGGAAAAATCACAAAAAGAGCGATAACTCGTTCAAAAATGAGCCTATCCGTATGAAATTTGCATATGATGTTAACTAAAAGATACTGAATAAAATTACAAAATGCAAATTAGTGGCGCTGCAATCGGATTGTGTCATCTGTCAGGAGCATAAAAATGCATGCTAGAGAGTCGGCTGCTGGTGTCGCTGTGATTATGAGATAAGAAAGTTGAGATAGTCAATTCATTAGTATGACCTCGAGGTATCATTTGTCCGCATAACTGTGACATAGAGCTATCGGAAGATTGGATGTAGGCCAAAATCTGACAGAGGTGGCCAGAAGGCTAAATATGTTGTTCATAGGCTTTGGAAACAATTTCAAACCACTGGTTTGGCCTCCAGAAGGTTTAGCCAAGGACGGGCAAGAGCTACGACAAGCACCGATCACCGATATTTGCGGTTATGTATAAGAAAGAATAGAACAGCAACCCCCTCTCATCTTAAGTCTCCCTTGTTGGAGCCACTGGAAGGTTGGTATCAACGTCTACTGTGCATAGAAGGCTTCGTGAAGGCGGTTTTTATGCGATGCGACGAGGCATTTGTGTGCCGCTCACCGGAGAGAACGTTTAAGGTGGGCACATCAACATATCCACTGGGCGGCAGACCTTTGGAGGCATGTTCTCTTTACAGACGAATTCCAGTTCAGCCTCCAAAGCGATAATAAGCAGTGTTTGATTTGGAGAGAACAGGAAACATGCTATCATCCATCAAACATTCGTAAAAGAAACTCTTAAGGAGGAGCAGTGTCTGCGTTTCGGATGGTATCTCTTTGGGCGGACGTACAGACCTCCACGTGGTCTGATCGCGTAATTGACACTATCACACATTGGTGTATGTACTGTTATTGCTTATAGGGTTGACTCCATATTAAACATACTTTTCCTATACCAAACTGACAAATTTATTTTGTTTATTTTATATTTGTGTTAATTTATGAAACATCACAATCGTCTGGTAATTTATTTTAATGGTATTGTATACCTTACTATGTGTTGTACATTGTGGCTCAGTTTTATTAAAATCTACTTGTAACATTTTGAGTAATCGCTACTTTTGTTGTTCTTCCTTAATTTTTGGAAACCAGTGTACTTCTGAGCACTAACATAAACTTAATCAGACTTTTACAACAGTTCCATATTTTATAATAGTCTGTGGTTTGATCTGATAATGAAGACCCGTCAAGCTTTGGTTGGGATTACTTCAAATATACCTGGCTGTGCTGGTCGGGCTTTTCAAACAACCTGTTTCCAAATAAATCTAGGATTGGAGGCCCCAGTACCTTCGGAAGTATAATCGGACGATACGCTCCGTTGTATTTTGTTTTTTTTCTAGTCGAAAATATTTCTACATGATCGAATGAAAGGAAATCGATAATATGACGAAAAACATTTTATTCAACAAAATGAAAGTAAACAACACGTACGTCCCCTATCACAGCAACTGCTCAAAATTGCGGCCGCAACTGTAACGCAGGTTTCACACCGTCGATGAAGTGAAGGCCGTACATTTGCGAAAACACCAGGCATCTCTCGTATGGTGCCAGTAGATACAGATATCTGGGTAACAAGATCTTCAATGGAATCTATGGAACCATCATCGTAGATGAGGCTCTTCATGTGACCCCAGAAAAAAAGTCCAGACATGAGAAATCGGGTCAGCGGGCCGGCCAGTTAATTGGTTCAACCTTTGGACTTCCCTTGCATTGCCGTCGGCCACTCTGTACATGTAATGCATCTCGGCCTTCTCGTGATTTGAGTACTCATCCATCTCATCGATGATCCACAGAAGGAATGGAGACAGCTGCGGTGAACAGCCTTTTTATTGCGATCGCTGGGAGACGGCCTATAGCGCTTTACGGCTTGCATTCCGACCATGGATTGTATAGTGATTTGCACGTGTCTAGCTGTGTTCTAACACCCTTTAGCGTATGTACCATGAGTTAGGGACACTTTGTACATAATTAAATTATATATAATATTTGATTGGCAGTTTTCCAAGTTTTTTTAATATGAAATACAATGATATGATTGCAAAAAAGTGACGATTATTTGCAGGTTTTTTTTTTTTTTTTCAAAAAATTGGTAAGGGAAGCGGTTAATTTTCATATCACGTAACAAAATTTAGTTGTATCCTGCAATTAAATCAATCGCAGTTAAAATAATTGCGATTTGAAGTGCTCAATTAAATCAATTACGATTACATTTTAATAGTGCTACACCTTTAGCATTATCATATAAGATTTTAATGAGGAAATCTATGTTTTTATATTATAAGCAGAATTGATACATTGTTGTACACTAAAACGCTGAAAAAGCGTTGCTCTTTAAAATATTTTTTTCTAGTCGAATGCATTTAATACTTTTTACATGTGCACTAAGCTAAATTGTAATCGTTCTAAAAAAACAGATTTTGTACTATAAAATATACTTAATTCCTTACAGATATGCGCTAAAACTTGGATAATTGGACATCTATTTAAAATGTGTTCGTATTTATCGAATACTTTAATTTGATAATATAGAAAAAAAATCGATAACTCATTACCTTCACAAATATAATTTTGTCAAAACGAATACCACTAAGTCATTTTGGATACGCGCTAAAACCTCGATAAAAGTAATTACAATTGATTTAAGTGCACGCTTTAACTCGCTATTAACTTAATTGCAACTAATGTAATTGCAATTATTTTAACTGCGATTGACTTAATTGCAGGATACAACTAAATTATGCAACTTGTAATTTAATTTAATTGCATTTGAATTCAATTACAATTCAATTTAGTTAAATTTTTCGACACTGTAAATGTTTGCAGCAATCTGATCAGTCATTCAATCGTTTTTATAGATAACGGTTACTTGACCATATTAGGAAGCGTTCTTTACTGTCAAGATAGAGAAAAATTACGTCTAAGTAATCATTAGCTATGAAAACGCTTGAATGATTGGAAAGTTCGTTGCAAAATTTTAGTGTATCAACCTGTAATCGCAATTAAATTATATGCAATTAATTTAAAAAAAATAGTTATTTGTTTGAAAGTATAATTGATTCATGCCCAGCATAACACACAAGCATGCTGCTTTATAATAAAAAACACACAAAATTAAATCATTAATAATAAGAAGAAGAACAATAAAAAGTATACTTCACTATTGTCGTGTCGTAAATAAAATTAAAAAGTTAATATAAGAATATTTATAAAAAAATATTTACTTCTGATTTTATTTTTCTTATCTGTTAACCCGGGAGAACTCGCTAGTGAGAATGCCCAATTGCTTTTCTTTTACTTTACACTCATATAATATCAACTTTTTTAGGTTGGCTTAGTACTTTTATTCACAAAATAGGTAAAATAATTGAAACACATTTTGAAATTTTTATTCAAATGAAAAATGATTTAAATAAGAGTCTTAAAAAAGTACGACTGTGAGAGAAAATCTCATGCAGCGAGTTCTCCCGGGTAAAAAATAAGTTTTCTAATTTCTTCATATGTTATGAATGAATGAAATAAAGAATATTAAAATGGAAAAATCTAATTAATGTTTCACTGAATTAAATGTGAAATTAAAGGCATTTCGATTTGAAAAAGCAATTTATCTTGAAGCAATGCATTCAATGCCATGGTAATAACTACGGTAGAATAATAATTCTCACCACTTTAAAATGAGCTATTTAAGTTGCGCCCATTTCACTTTGAAATTCAGAACAAAACATAAGAATACACCGTTTGGCGATATTGGAACTGGCTACTGTTTCTCTCTTTGGCCAATTCGCCGAGTTCGTACTTGGAACAATGGATTTACAAATAAAGAGGAGAAGACGTATAGTGTACTTTCTACCAGTTGCGAGTGAAGTAACTGAGGCGGTTTCCACAAGATGGCGGCTGTTATTTTACATCGGATCAACAGTTTCTGATGACAGCCAGGGAAAAACTTCCCACCAGTAGATATGAATAGAAAATTTCGTCTCACGTAAGCGCCTTGTTCATGGGAATATTATTTTCACAAATATGGTAAAAATTTCTATTTGCTTTTACTGTTGTCAGTCTGTCCAGGTATCATGAACTTTTTCACTGAAACTGACAGGATGTTGTCACAATAAGGCGGAAGCGCAGGGCCTGACTACCCTCAAAGTAAATTTCCACCAGTAAAAATGAATATCTGTTTCTACCATTATTTATATTTGAAATTTTCATTAATAAATTGTTTAAATAAAAAGAAAATTTCTATTTAAATTTTCTGGTGGAAGTTTTCCCCGGCGGTAATCAACCCCTACGAAAGCGATTACAGTTGAAGCTTAACTTTTTTAAGGATATGTCAGTTACTCTTTATTAACCCTTTCAGGGGCAAGGTACTTGTATTCGTAAAATGTTCAAATAGTTTAATGACACCAGTATTAACAAGAGATTTTATTTGTAAACAAGTAAAAGTAAATTTTCGAGTACTTAATAAAGAAGACGTTTTCATAATAAAATTCCGGTGCCAATGTGGCAATTTGGGATTAAAATTATGTGATGTCATGACGGCATCACCGCCCTTCAAGGGGTTAATAGTTCCATGCACCGAGCGTGAGCCTTTAACAAAATGCAATTCGGCATGGAGGTGAGAGGATCTATTTTACTGTGGCGTAGATGCACATGTGATGTGGCATATGGTGGGCAGCAAGAATTAACATAGCACAGGATACCCCAGGCTAAAATTTCGTTTTTTCTCACGTCAAATAAACATGTTTTGAACCAGAAAATTTAATTAATGAATGAAATAAATGATACAAAGAAAAATAAGACACAATTTATTAAGTAAATTTTCTGTCTTAAAATATGTTAATTTCGTTTTAATACTGAGCTAAATTAGGGAGGGATATGCATGCGGGGCAGACAATGTCACTGATTGAGCTAAAGTATAATTCAAACACTTCCCTAGCTATTTCACACTGAAGTCAAATAAACATAATTGGTTCTTTTTTTAATCAGAAATTTTATAAAGTGTTTCTTGTTTTTAAGTGGTGCTTAATTGATTTAATTTATTAAGCAAAATTTCTTGTTCAAACTGTTATTTATGCTCGTTATTTGAGTTCAAAAAAGGTTTATCCTGATTTTTTTTTGTTAACTAAGTAGATTGCTTTCCCGGTTTCTTATAAAAAAATGTTTTTTTGACATTAATTTCACCTCTTAGAATGCTGACAATGAGTTGACATACACTCTGTATATTAAGTGGCAAACACCAGAAGCCTATTAAAAGCCTTCAAGTTTCGAAGTCAAGTAAAACATTTCGATGCATAAATATTTTGATGTATAAATATTTTGATGCTTCAACTAATAAAATCTAGATATGCCCTGTTATTATCTGCTGCTTATCACCTCTTGAATTCTTAGGCGGCAAAAATAAGCTTTCGTTACGAAACTGTTTATACTCAAATAACTAAGAGATTCAAAGAAGTCTAGACGTGGAAAAATACGTCAAGTCTTTATAAATCGAAGATATAAGTCGAGAAAAAAGATATACATACCTATTATACAAAATCCGTGAAAGAAATTGTGTACACTGAAATAAACTAAAAAGTTCTAAAAGATAAATATATACTTCGTGATTTTTTTTCTTCAGCACATGAATTTAAATTTAATTAAATCCTTTAACGTATTTATGTGAAGACTTCTAAGCATTAAAATAGACATATATGGCAAACTTTTGTATCAGTTCTATGTTTTTATGTGTTGATATAAGCAGTTCATTATTTTAATTCATATTGATTTATAAAGAAGTCACACGAGTTAAAATTTTGTGATTAAAACTTTTCACTGACCCCCAGTGATTTCAACTCCTGGCCGGAGTTTTTCATATAGTTGGAAAAAATTCAACTTGTTATCACAGTTTTTCTTATTCAGTGGAATTTGGAATACCACTATTTCCAAATTCTAATCTTCGTTTTAGTAATGAAGGAATGTCCTCATTAAATAAGGCGAATATTACTATTCCGAAATAGTGGTATTCAAAAATCTGGTAAATAGACCATAACACTAGATATAACGAATTACATAATATGCATGCATAAAAAAATACATATTTTAATCTATTATCAATGGTTGGATCAAAACCTGAAACGCAATGAAATGTTCTGAGTGACATTATAAAAAGCAATCATCTAAATAAATCTAACACAATTTTTTTACGAAACAGTTTACATCCAAATAACTACGAGAAACATTCAAAGCAGTTTCGATATTAAACCAATTCTTCTAGTTTGCATGGATTAAATAAATTGAAACTCGGGGAAGGGGAGTACATATATAATTGCAGGACTCGTGACGTTCCTAAAAATTTATACCTTTGCTATTTCAAAACAATAAAATTTGTAGAAGAATTTTCTTAGAGATGTTAAAGGAATCTATCGCCAAAAGGTTTCTTTTGAAATAGTGAGTCACTTCAAGAAAATATACATACAATTGCAATGATCGCAACTTTCCTAAACTTTTATACATTTGCTACCACTATATCAAAACAATACCCTTTGCAGTAAAATTTTTATTGCAGATGTTAAGGGAATCTATCTTGAAAATGTTTGTTTTGAAATAATGATGCACATCACGAAGGTATACATACAATTGGAGGGATCGTAAATTTACTAAAATTTTATACCTTTGTTACCATTATTTCAAAACAATAATCTTTGCGGTAGACTTATATTGTAGATGTTAATGGAATCTTTCACGATAATGTTTGTTTTGAAATAGTGATGAACTTCAAGCAGGTATACATACACTTCGAGGGATAGCTTCCTAAAATTTTATGCCTTTACTACCACTATTGCAAAACAATAACCTTTGTGATAGACTTCTATTGAGATGTTAAAGGAATCTATCTGGAAAATGTTTGTTTTAAAATAGTGATACACTTCACGAAAGTATGCATACAACTACAGATCTCCTAACTTTCGTAAAATTTTCTAACTTTTCTACCTCTATTTCAAAACAAGAACATTTTTAGCAAACTTGTATTGTTAAAGGAATCTACACTGTAAAAAAAAATCTGTAAAGTTACTAAAGTTTTTCTGGGAAACCGGGATTCTTAGAACATTTTATGTAACGGCAACAACAAAAAATCCTGTAACAGACGCACTTTTGTGCCGAAAATCAAAAAACCTGTAAGTTTACTAAGATTTTTTTAGGAAACTGGGATGCCTAGAACATTTCATGTAACCGCAACCCGGATTACAGATAAAATTTTAGTAAGACTAGGGGGCTCTGCCCCCTACGAGCTACGCTCGCCAACCCCCGTTCAAGCACACCAAAATCCAAAAAGCACGCTAATTTGATTGGCTTTAAAAATATTGAATTAAAAAAAAAAAAAAAAAAAAACAGCAGTGATCTCTCTGTAAACGGGTTTCCATTCGTTTTCCTTGGATTGAGGGTTTTTAAGACCAAATCTGCTGCTGTTAAGAAATACAATGGCTGTTTTCGTATTTAATTAAAAAAAACAGTTAAACATTTGAAAATAAGCTAATGTAAAATGAATTAAGAAAACAGTGTCATTGTCTCCCGGCATTTTTTAACAGCGCTATATCTTTTAAATAATTCATTTTAAATGTATCGTTTCAAATCTGACGTAATTTACACCAAAGTTTTATTTCTCTTATTAATATTCACGTGAAAATACTTTTATTGTTGGAAGGAAATATTATTTGCGCTGTCTTCGAATTCACGATAATAGTTGAAAAGATTATTTCAAAATATCTCACGCAAATATATTTTTCAATTTAAATTGTTTTGCTATATTTTTTACGATTTTAAATATGACGTAATTTCCTCAAATTACAAGTTTTAACGCATAATAATGATTTTTTTAAATTTAAGATTTTGTTTCTCTTTTAAAATCAAGTGTAAATATGGTTCTTATGACGTAATTTTCCTGCTTTTAACATGTAATAATTTAATTCTAATTTTAAAGTTTGTTTTTTCTGTTTGTAATAGTCACGTGTAAATAAAATTTTAATTTGAAGTAAACACTATTGTTTGCGCTGTTTATACAAATGGCAACAGTTTAAATTAATAACATTTTCTAAAATTTGTAAAAAATATCTCTCAAAATGCTGAAAATTTGAATTTAAAATTGAAATAAAACCTCAAAAAATGAGTCAAATAAGAAAAATAAATGCAATCTGCACACCGGGAACTTATAACGTATAAAATGATCTAAAAATGATTAAATTATCATGCATAGTTTTTACTCCAATAAAACTTTTTTAATGGAACGATTTTGTCCAAATTTAGCATTAAATATCTCTTAAAATAATTCTTCGATTTGAAAACTGTCTGCATCAGCGTGTTTATCAAACATTTCTCTATAATACCACCGATTTTCATATTTTTGTATGCAACAGTTTTTTTAATATTAACGATGAAAGGCCATGCTTAAGCATTCAAATTGGATGCCGATCTACCCGGAATATCTACGCAGATTTTCATTGGTCCATTTCCAAATCAAAACTTTTTTTTTATATATAGAAGGATTACTGCAATTTTAGCAGATTCATTTGAAAAGTTACAGATTTCTGTAACTTTACAAAAACTAGTTTTGTAGATTTGCAGATTTTTTGTACAGTTACAGATGAAAGTTTAGTAAGCATGAACTTTACATATGTAGAACTACAGATTTTTTTTTTTTTTTTTTTTTTTTTTTTTTTTTTTTTTTTTTTACAGTGTATCAAGAAAATTCATCTTTTGAAATTGTGATGGACTTCACGAAAGTATACATACGATTTCAGGGATCGCAACGTTCTAAAAAATGTTTATACATTTGCATCCACTATTTCGAAATAATAACCTTTGTTGTAGATTCCTACTGCAGTAGTTAAAGCTATCTATCACGAAAATGTTTGTTTCGAAATAGTGATACACTTTAACAAGCATTAATCTAAAATTTAATAACTGTTACAAAAATGTTTAATGTTAAGTTTTCTAAAAAATGATTTTTTTATGTATATTATTAAATTTATTTATTTAGAAACCTTAAAAATCACAAATACGTACTAAATTTTGGTATATGATAAACTGAATTATTTATTTAATCAATTCTAAATCTAAAAAAATTATCTTCCAAAAAAGTTATTTATATATATATATAAAAAATAATGTAGCGAGGTTAGATCCAATACCAAGTTCGTTTGTTGGTTTTAGAGCGCTACGGGAAAATTTGTTCATGCGAGGTAAACCGCTGCCATCGAAATACTCAAAGCCAGAGGACACGATTGGGACGTCATCATTAATCGACTGACTTCTCACAAGTGTTGTAATTCACACCTGAATATTTTGAATAGCAATTTTCTTTTATTTTATTTGTGGAATACCTACCACCTTTTAAAACAATAATAAATATTTAAAGTTAGTGGTGAGAATTTGGAATCCCTAAATAAAAATTCAGCCAGATGCGGAATACCACAGTGTTGCCGCATCTTGCTGATTTTTTATTGGGGGATTCTAAATTCTCACCAGTAAGTTTAATAGTTATCAATGTTTTATAAGATGATAGATATTCCACAAATAAAATAATAAATTTGCTATTCAAAAATGTCCGTTGTTAATTCCAACACTTGTGAGAAGTCTATTGATAAGTGATGACGTTACACTAGTGTCCTCTGGCCTTGAGTATTTCGATGGCAGCGGGTAAACAGACGAAGAACTCCGTTTAAAGGAAAATCGAATATTACGAACATCTGAACCTACACTGAGACTCGACGATTGCACTTATTGATTAGCAGCCAACAGTCTTTCCATTAGAGAAACAGACAGGCATGTCTCCAGCTTATAACAAGTTTTCTCGACAATGTCTTAGTAACCCATCTATAAATCTTAATCTATTTAACTCTGAAAAAGGTTTTTTTCGTTATACCAACGTCATTGTCGCCAAGTGTAATAGTTGGCTTAAAATGTATGTCACGTGAAATGAAACATTTGAAAAAAAAATGTTGGTATGAAAGTGAGCATTTAAAAAATGTAATAGTTGAAGATGTCAGACTTTCACGAACAATTTTATTAAATCAATATAAAAACATACGAGGTTTTTTCAAAAATTAAGGGTACACCTCAGACAGCAGGAAAAAGAGTTTCAATGAACGTGTTGGCAACACATATTGTAACCTTGAACATTTGACTTTTCTCTCGCAGTCATTCGTTATTTGTATGGTGAGTCTGTTTCGTGTAGCACGTGGTTATAATGGATGCGTCAATTGAGAATCCCGCCAAATGTGAAGAACGTCTCGTCATACGTTTTCTTCATGTAAAAAGTGAGCGTTCATTGGATATTCACAAAGAAATTCTTTCCGTTTATGGAAACATTATGTATAGACAAAATGTAATGAAATGGTGTGCTTTCTCTGGAGGTAGAACCAATGTTCCCGCAACAGGTTGGTAACTTAACAGCCCGCACCTTGCACCCAGTGACTACCACTTATTTCTTTACCCGAAGAAACATCTTGCAGGGCAAAATAGTTGAAATGTGGTTTCGGTAATCTTGTATAATTGTGGAATACAAAAGCAAGTACCCAGACTAACCAAATGCTTGGCCAATGACGGCAATCATGTCCAAAAATAAGGCATATACCAGTAAGTAATTTGTAATGGACATTTTATTATTAAAAAATTTTTTTAATGAATATTCGGCATTGTATCTTTACTTCTGTAAAACTCGTTGTACGTAAAATAAAAGTATAAATAAACATTATACAATGAAGTAATAAAATTCAATTTAATCTGCAGGAATAAAATTGTAAATGTCTCTCAGAATTCAAGTGCAAATTTAATTTTTAATAAAGACATTCATGTTCTTTTTTGATAAAAACTTTTTTATGTATAACTCCGAAATCCTGAAACAATTTTATTGCTACTTCCTTATCTTCAGGTACTTTCAAATGGTAAAATCCAACTCAGAATGAATAATAAATGTAAGTTATAACTTATTAATAAATATTTTTCATTCGAAAAATTGCAAGATGTCTTGGGAGGTTAAGATTAAATAATAATAATTAAAAAATTTATTCACGTTCAATAAATAGTAAACCATAATGTTTGACATGATTTGAAAAAAAAAAATCCTTTTCGCAGTCAAGCTTGAAATAAATGGTGCAATACATTTTTGGCGTGGTGAGGGTAATAAGTGATAAATACAAAAAAAAAAAAAATAATAAAAAAAAAATAAAAATAAAAATAGTGTGTCACTAAATGAAATAAGCGGTCAAGTGCGAGTATTACTCGCGCTCAGAGGGTTCCGTACAATAAATATAAGAATTATTAACTGTATTATTTAAAATAATCGTTGTTAAAAGAATAATAAGACTTTGTAAAAAATAGTACAACGCAGGATTGGGTATAGCTGTATATACTAGAAAAATGTGAATGGGTATACCACAAAAGCTTAAAGAGATATGAAGCCTAAATAATATCAAATATTGCTATTCTGTATAACTCCTTTTTTTATCTGATCCTAATCTGCCTTTGATGAACTTAATTCGGTACAGACAATAAAAGCCGTTCATATTTAAACAATTGTGCTCTGGCGCGGGTACACGATATTTCGGTCCCGCCGTTTTGGTCCAGAGACATTTCGGTCCCAAGACATTTCGGTCCCGAAACATTTCGGTCCCTGGCCATTTCGGTCCCGAGATATTTCGGTCCCGAGACATTTCGGTCCTTGGCCATTTCGGTCCCGAGACATTTCGGTCTCTGGCCAATTCGGTCCTTGGACATTTCGGTCCTTGACCATTTCGGTCCCTTGCAATTTTGGTGCTCCCCACCTTATAACTCGGATTCTAATTGTCGCGGGCCCGCCAAACGATGCAATTTGAACATTATTTGGGCCCTTTTAAAAAATACCCCCCCCCCTTCAAATTTTATAAAAAGCTGAATATAACAATCCGATAAATTTAAACTTTTATAACTCGTGATTATGACATCAGAGCGAGCTGAAAATTTGTTTGATTGAACAATGTGATATAATTTTACAGAGGACATTGTCTTTTTTTTAAACTATTATTTAACAGAATGGATTTTTTAAGTTTTATTATTTATTATTATTATTAGGTATTTTATATATACTATAAACTGCCATAAATGTTTTTTTTGGTTCTTTTCATACATTTTTAGAACGTTTAAATTATCATTAATTAAATAATTAAACTGTGATTTTTTTTCTTCTTCCAATTAGATTAATCATAAATGTCTTCAATAATTCATTTAGACACTTATAAGCTATTATATGCAAATATTTCCTCAAATCACCCCTCTACACCCTCTCCTTTAATAATTCAGAAATGAAATACATTTATTTAAGCACAAATTAAATTTTTCTTATTATTTTTATAATACAAAGTTCGATCTTATAAATTTGTTTTCATAAGTTACTTTACCATTATAAACATTGGGAAAACAATAGTGATTTGGTAACTAGGCGTGCTATGAAAAATATTTTGTTTTCAGAAAACTCCACCCACCACTTCATTTTTTTAAAAATAATTATTGCTTGCAATTTTTTAAGTCTTCTCATCCTTTGAAGACGATTTTTGTGAGCTAATTTTATTGAATCTGGGCCTATTTCTTTGTAAGAAGATTATTATTTTTAATTTTATGTAATAATGTAACTATTATTTTAATTAATTTTATTTGTAAATTTTAACTGACAAAACTAAGCTTTTTTATATTTGTCTTTTATTTATTTATTTTTAATGCTACCCTTTTCCCCCCACTTTCCCAGAAAAATAATAATATATTTTTATTTTACTTTTATTAATAATTATATTAATAGTTTTACATTTCGGTAACTTTAAATATAAAAATAAACAGGTAAAGGATACATTTCAGTTTATAACTACTATAAAATATAATGGTAAATTGAATATAAAAAATATTATGTATCGATTTTATTTAAAAGTAGAAATTTGTAATGTATATTAATAATGTTATTAATTTAATAAATTAATGATACATTAAATTAAAAAAATATATATTTAATAAAATATTAAATTAATTTTTATACTAAAATTATTAACAGTTTTGAGAATTAATTAATAGCAATTATTCATCACTTAAAGCTTTCATTCAAAATTTCTGATTTATTATTTAAAAAAAAAAAAAAAAAAAAAAAAAAAAAAAAAAAAAAAATTGAAAAATCAGCCAAAAACATAAAGTCTAAGTAATAATTAATTAATTAAACATAATAATAACAATAATAATAATGCAACATTGTACAAATACATAAAATTAATTTTTAACAGTGTTAGGTGACATTATTGTCCAGATGCAGATTTTAATTTTTTTTTTTTTTTTTAAGGACGGTTATACTTTACAATTCGCAAAAAGCAAGATATTAATTAATAATTAAAGAGCAAGAAAAATATTATAAATTAACTAATAAATAAATAAACAACATATTTATCTTACGAATCCTTATCATTTTTATACATCCCAATGAAGTTAATAACATTATAATAACGGAAAATTTAAAAAATATATTTGTATTTACGCTAAAATAACTATTAGTTCATGTAATAGTTTTTAAACAAGTAATTGATAAGTTAGTTATATAAACAATTAATAATTTAAATTATTTTGAATTGTTATTAATAAATACATTTAATAAAAACAATTTAATTTTTGAGAATTTTTTTTATTTAACGATTTAACTATGAATGTTTTCAATTTTTCCAAGATGATATTAACCAATTAATAAAATACAGTATGATATTAATCAAATAGCAAATCAAAACCCGGTGCCGGGATTTTTTAAAACTTTTTTATGATGGTGTTGGTATATTATTTGAAATACTAATAAAGTAGCATCTAAATACTATTATCCCCTTCTTAACGAAAATTCTTCATGCCAATCAATTGTGAACGCCCGTCTTAACAGTTTGCCATCTTTATACAAATGTCAGATGGAAATCCCCTTTCCATGCAATAGCCTTTTCGCTCCCGAGTTCAACCGTGGACCGGACCTCCCACATAATTATTTTCATTCTTTGAAGAAATATGAATGTTTTGAAAAGAACAGCATTTCTCGATGTTTTTTTATACTTTTTACCCTGTTATCTTGATTTCAGGAGTAACTGGAATGCCATTCTACATAAATTTAGAATATGTGCAGAAACTTTGAATATGTGCAGTGCATGGGCATTTTCATATGATAATTAAAGCTCGACTTATAAATGTTTTTAAATTGTCTGGATTTTATGTTTGTTATAGGCTAACTAGGGGGATCTGCCCCCTGCAAGCTACGCTCGCCAACCCCCGTTCAGACACTGTAGAATATAAAAGCACGCTAATCTGATCGGTTTTAAAAAGATTAGAGAAGATTGAATTATACTGAAAAAACCTGTAGCGATCTCCCTGTAAACGGGTTTCCATTCAATTTCCTTTGATTGCAAAAATTTAAGGTAGAATCAGTTGCTGTTAAGACATCCAATGGTTGTTTTCGTGTTTGGTTAAAGATGATCAGTTAAACATTTGAAATGAAGCTAAAATAAAATGAATTAAGTAAACACAGTCTTTGTCTCTCGGTATTTTTAAACAGCGTTATATAACGATTGACATAATACAATTACTAAAATTTGCTGCTGTAACCCCTTCAAGGGTGGTGGTTCATTTTTGGACCACTTAATTTTAATTATTAAATGCCACATTAGCATCAGAATTTTGGGATGAAAATTTCCCTTTTATATAGTAAGTGAACAAAAGCATTTTTGTATTTCGAAATTTGTTTGTAAATTCTGGTGCCATTCTCTGATTTCAAGATTTTACGAATAGAAGTGCCTTGTCCGTGAAAAGGTTAAACGCATATTATTGTATTTATTATTTTAAAGTTTCCTTTCCCTTTTAATATTCACGTGTAAATACAATTTTCAGGACATAATTTTCAATATTTTCCTGCCTTTAACACGCACTCATTTAATAGTAATTTTAAAGTTTTTTTTTCTGTTTTTAATAGTCACGTGAAAATAAATTTTTAATCGTTAGGAAATATTATTCTTTGCGCTGTTTTTAAAATTGAAAACAATCTCTATAATAATACCCTAAGTCATGTGACTATCATCAACAGCTCCAGGCGGATCCCTTCGCTTTTTATATTCCAGGCGGCCATTTTGGTATTTTAATGTTAGCCAGCCACAGGTGTGATAAGTCGCCGAATATTATTCTATCCCCATTATTTCGTTTATATTATAATAGTCCAAGTCATGTAACTGCCATAAACAACAGGCTGATTTCTTCGCTTTTCATAAGAAAGGTTTCCATTTTGATTAAAGAATCAAAATTATTTTTTCGAATAAAACTACATAAAAGTTGCCATGATCACAAGGAATTCCTGGTACTTTTATGTTAGCCGGGTGAAAATCTCGCCAATAGCTTTTTTTTTTTTTTTTTTAACTTGCCAGTTAGCATTTTTTTATTTTTCGAGTGGTAAATTAAAACGGTGCTACTTGGTTATCCCATCAACCAAAAATCTGTCGCCAAACTATAAGATTAAATGCCAATAATGGTTGTCAATAATGTCAGGCAAAATAACGCCATTTTGGCGCCAATTAGGTACCCCGTTGCGTATATGACATCTGTGTCTAATATTTTTCTTTTCGTTGCGTTTAAAAAAAGAATGAAGTAAAAGCCATTTATTTTAAAGGTTTCAATTTTAAATGAAAGTTTTGTGTTAAATAAAATGATAATGAAATACAAATTTAATTCTGAATAAAAGTAACATGATGCATTTCTTAGCATAAATTTAAGGGAGGCCATACTCGTCGCCAAATTAATTTAAAATAACCTTTTCTAAAATATGAAAAAAAAAATATCTGTTATGATTAAAATTTGAGTTGCCATCATTAGAAAAAAAGTATTTAAAATTAGAAAAAAAATAATATTTCGAAAACTAATTCTAATTTTAAAATTCTAATACCAGTTTTGAGATCTATGGATCAATACGGATTTTTGGTGTTAATTTCATCGCAAAGTATTCCATATTTTAGGAGAAATCGCCGTGAAACGTAATCAGTTGTTTAATCAGTTGTTTCATAGAATCGTTACATAAATTCGTTTCAATTCGATTCATTAGGATTTTATATATATAGGGTAGAAATATGAGGAGCTTCTATAAAGAATCCACAGAACTCCCCCTTCCACCCACTCCTAAAAACGATTTCTTCTACCGTATGAAATTTGCATGGGGTGCTACAATTTGCATCCGAGTTATAAGTGTTTGCGGTTTTCGGGCCTTTATATTCGGGTTATACTAAAATTTCGGGAGTTCAGTTAAAAAATCCTATAATATCCCTCCTTTTATAAAGATTACGTTTACCATACAAAAGATGAGTGTTTTGCGATAATTATAGATCGAGTTATAAATGTTTTAATTTATCAGGATCTTATACTTATGATACACTAAAATATAAAAAAAGTCAACAGAGCCCCACTCCCCACCCCAGGTTTTTTAAAACGATTACGATTATCATACGAAATTTGTGTGAGCTGTGACAATTTTGATGTGTGTTATAAGTGTTTGCGTTTTTCGTGTCCTTATATTCGGGTTATACTGAAATTTAAGGAGTTCAGTTAGAAAATCCGATAATGTCCCTCCTTTTATAAAGATTACGTTTACCATACAAAATATGAGTGTTTTGCGATAATTTAATTAGCGAGTTATAAATGATTTAATTTATCAGGACCTTATACTTATAATACACTAAAATATAGAAAATGTCAATCCCCCTCCAGGCTTTTTAAAATAACTACCATACGAAATTTGTGCGAGCTGTTACTAAAATTTTAAGGCCTTTATTTAAAAAACTCTACAATGTCCCCATAAAATGATGTCACCTATTTCAAGTGCACAAAATTTCAGTTTGCTGGAGAAGGGACCGAAATGGCAAGGGACCGAAATGGGTAGGGACCGAAATGTCTCGGGACCGAAATGGCCAGGGACCGAAAAGTCTCGGGACCGAAATGTCTCGGGACCGAAATGCCTCGGGACCGAAATGGCCAGGGACCGAAATGTCTCGGGACCGAAATGGCCAGGGACCGAAAAGTCTCGGGACCGAAATGTCTTGGGACCGAAATGTCTCGAGACCGAAACGGCGGACCAAAACGTCCTGCTTCCCTCTGGCGCTGTTAGCGGATGTATGTCACTAGCCACCAGTGTTGTCGCATCTGGCACATATTTTGTTAGAAATTTTGAATTCACACCACAAAAATTTAATTGGTAATTTTGTTTTACTTTATTTATAGAAAATCAATCATCTTGCAAAGCAGAAATAAGAGTTAAAACTTTCTGGTGAGAATTCGGAATGTCTAATTAAAAAATCAGCCACAAAACGTTGTCGGAAATGGCCAAAATAGCATGATGTAAGCTGCGTACGTTATAGAGAGAAAGAGGTTTAACTTAATTTGGCATTTCATAAAACTAAATTCAGCATAGTAATAATCTTCTCTTTTTAAAGTGTAGCTAAACTAAAACACTTGTTCAGAGTTTAAGCTTTGAACTGTGCTAAGCGCAAGATGCAACGCCGCCTTGGTCCGTTCTGCATTTTCCATATAGGTTTTTAATTAATTTTTAAAGACACTCGAGGCATATTGAGAGATCTACTCAATGCAAACTAGCCGCATATCCCATAGTATTGATGTGATTAATTCTAATTAAATTAGTCTGTTTTTAACAATTTGACGTTTATTGCTTTTATACTGCTACTGTGAATTGCATTACACAAATATATCATTAAAAATTGCTACCTGGGCTTAAAGGCCGATGATACATAGCATACGCCACCCCTGTCATTACGTATGTCCAAACCGTCCGTGTCTTTAAAGGTTAATATCTCGACTAATTAACGACGATTTTTTTCCAAAATCATTATCAACAATGCTTTTATACTTCTACTACGAAAGGTACCTCAAGCGCTACTCAACACCTTTGCTGAATGTCTGCATATCGAAATTTCTGTGTAACGTAAAAATGCGTTTACCTCAAAAACTAAGTGACCCAGGGTAATCGCTATAATTTACCTGCAAGGTTTAATTTAGCGTCTACTGCCTCTATTTTTTTTCTTAATTTTAGTTTCAGTAGATTCGAGAAATAGATGGAGGGGGGGCGGGGGAGGATATATTTTTGTACTACATTTTCGACTATATCTCTGAAAATATAATACTTAAAATTAAAAGAAATGTATTTTTGAGTTCAGCGTTACAAAATCTTTCACACAATACCCCACACGATATACAAAGAAAAGATATTTTTTCAAGTAACTTAATTAGCTCCTCTACATTTTTCCTAAATGTATTTGTGAATGCTTAATAATCTGTAAATATGTGGGTCAATATTTTTTATTACTTCCCCCATTTTGAACTTTCCACGTTCCATAGTTTACGAGTAAAATGGCTGTGACAGACAGACACAGGAGTGATCTTATAATGGTTCCATTTTTACTTTTTAAGCACGGAACCCTAAAAACTAACTAGTCAAACATACTCTAGATACAGTACATTATTCATATTTAGTATTTTTCGTTTGTTAATAGAATCACTGCAATATTTGTCAAGTTTTGCAACTGTGTATGTCAGTTTTGCTATTTCAGAGCGTGGGTGTGTCTAAATTAGGTTCAAAAACTAAAAACGATGTCTAGACCTTAAGTATTGCATGAATTATCTTTATACATTGCTTTTTCTTCGAATAAGTTACGATACCGCTAAATATTTTGAAGGTAAATGAAGTCTAGTTGTAGAAGAATGAATGTGACTATTAAGTCTCAGCTAAAAAGAAAAAAAAAATGATATATATTCTTAATTTTTGCTATATGAAAGGGTATCTTTATGCATATTATGAACAAAATTCCTTCCATTTCCGTAGGAAAATTCTTAGTTAATTATTTTTATTTGTGCCGAGTTATTACGATAATTGATTTTGCTGTAAGGATTCTTTTAAAACTCTTATAATTACGAGGGTGTATCAATAAGTTTTTGGCCTCACATAGAAATAATTGTGTGAAATTTATGAAATTGCTACATTTTATGAGTCCTTTTCGATATAGTCAGTGTGCACAGTAACACACTTGTGCAACCGGTTTTTCAAAGAGAAGGGGAGAATGTATTCCAAGAGTCGCGATAGTAGACCCAAAGAGAGACATTTTTGTAACTTTTACTGACCGCCACATGTGACATATTGTTGGAAAGGCCTGCGACCACTTATTCATGCTATGCACCTCCCGAGCACCTCCTTCCAAATTTGACCTACGGGGGGCACTTTTCTAAATTTTGCGGACATCATTCATGCCCCCCGGGGGGCAAGTTTGTGGGGAGAGACTTCGGAGGTGCATAGCCTGAATAAGTGGTCACAGAGCTTAACACAAATGTGTCACATGTGGGGGTTCACAAAAGTTAGAAAAATGGCCCACTTTGGGTCTACCATCGCGCCTTTTGGAATACTTCTTCCCCTCTCTCTTTGAAACACCTTTTGCAGAAGTGTGTTACTGTGCACGGTGTCTATATAGAAAAGGACTAATACAATGTAGCAATTTCATAAATTCTGAGGGCAAAAACTTATTGATATATCCTCGTAATTTTTTTATAAAGAATAATTTCATTTGGAACTTAAAAGCCATTTTGAAGTGGTGCAGTCAATTTTGGAAGAAGAGCAGGATGTTACAGTACTGAACACTCAACTAATCAACACTCTATAAAAAAAAATTAAAGGAGATATCGATGAAGCATATGTAAAGCAGACAAAGAAAATAACAGAGGAAAAAAGAAGGTTGTTGAAGAAACAGAGAGAACATAAAATGAAGAAAATGATCCCAAATCAAGAGTTCATTATGCAGAATTATGTAAAACGATTAGAAAGTGCGTTAAGATATCAATAAAATGTAACTGTGATCTTGTCATGAAAGTTCTACAAGATAACAAATGTTTGAAATCTGTTAAGCGAAAACTGTGTGTGGGAAAAAAATATATTATCCAACTGAAGAGGAAGGATGGAACAATCACCAAAATCAATAATGAAATTATGAGTATTCGCGAAAAATTCTATAACGGTCTATATAAATGTGAAGATGAAAGGGAAAGAAACAGCACCTTACCTGATCTGAGAAAAAACATAACCGAAGATAAAGAGATAATCGCAGTTATGACAGATGAAGTTTTACATGCCATTAGATGTATGAAAAAAGGCAAAACCCTGCCGATGATGGAATCACAATTGACCTTATCAAAGAAGCAGCAGAAGAATTTATTAAAATGCTATCCATACTGTTTTCTAAATGTGTAGAGAAATTAGATGTACAAGTAGACTGGAATAATGCTGTGATGTCGCTACTTTACAAGAAAGGGAAGGAAGAAAACACTAAAAACTACCGTCTAATTACTGTTAAATATTTAAAAATTTTCGCTAAAGTTTTAACGACACGACTTGAACCAGTTCTAGTCTCAGTTCAATATAGAGAAGAAGAAAGATTCCGAAGTGGATTGAGCACAATCATATACAGACAGTATTAGAACTCATAGAAAAGCATAAATAATATAATTTACTTCTCTGCCTCGTAATTATTGATTATGTAAAAGCGTTCGATTCTGCCTACACATGAGCAGTAGTAAAATCTCTGGGGCAGTAGTAAGATCTCTGGTATAGACATACCTTACATCAATATTACAAGGAACATGTATAAGAAAGCAACAGCAACCATCCGTTTTCACAGAAGAAAAGCAAATATCAAGATTGGTTGAGGAGATAGACAAGGATAAATCATTTTGCATTTGTTTTTGACTTAGAAAATATTTTTAAAAAACTTAGATTGTGAAACAAAGGAATTAGAATAAATTTGTAAAACATAAGTCATCACCGGTTTGTTGATGACAATTTAATTTCAGTAACAACCCTGAAGAATTGGAAGGCATGTAAAGACATGTCTTCCAATTGATAGGAAGACAAAAAGATTTGGCAGAAGCTAGCATTAACTTATAAGTTATTCCTGTGCAGTTCCTATTTACGTCCCATTCTAACGTACGGGTCAGAAATTTGGTCGTATGCAGCTAAGACTCACATTAAATTCATCCTTCAAGCTCAAAATGCTACTATCCGTTTAATTTATGATATGCCTTATTATGTCAGGAATTATCATTTAATAAAAAAATTAATTTTCCCAGGCTCAGTACTTTTATCCAGCACTTAAGTATTGACTTTCATTTAGCATTAGAAACTTCTGAAAACAGTGCTTTGAATTCCTTACCAACATACGACATCTTTGACCCAAATAATCGCAAGCGTCCTAGAATGAGAATTATTTTAGATACTCTTATTTAAATTAGCTTTTTAATCTTTTTCAATTGTACTTTATACTAATACTCTGCATTTCCTACTATCTTTACAGCCTGACTGCAGTTACAGTTTAGACCCCACCTTTGGCTCTTCGCTTTTCCTCCGTAGCCTATCTAAGAGGACGATTCGGCCGGCACTCGCTCAGTCTGACTCCAGCTTCGCCACGCAGTGTACAGCGGATGGACCGGTCCTTTTAAGGACCTCGGCGTTTGTCGAACGGTTGCATCCGGTACAACGACGGCGTTCACCGACATGCTTCCAGAAGCTGCTTCCCTTATGTCGGGCGATGTATATCCTGAAGGACTGTCCTTTTCAGGACCACGCGAAAGCGTATGGTCGTTTCAGGCATTGCCTCGACAGCAAATTTACGGCGCCCCGTGCGGATCCAAAACACACTTTTTTTGGCCATTAGGCCTAGGCTACCCTTTTCCCCCTTTCACTACTAACATTCTCACTTTTCTTGTTTTATCTAATCTTTTCTTTAAAAAATCTATAAAAAACTTTAAAAATATATGAAAAAAATCTTGCAAAAATTTAAAAATTTCATAAAATACAAAAATATATCTTATTGTTGTAATGCTATACTTAAACTTCCTTCTAGACCTTTCTTTTTTTAAATTATTTTTTGAGCTTTTTCCCATGCAACTCCTGTTAGATTTTTTACTTTTTATGCCCGCCCTGCTACCAGCTATGAATTTTGCTATACCATTTAACCTGCACCATCTTATGTGACGGGGATGTCGGACAAGGGTCCCAGGTTCCTCGACCAAACAGTCTTCGAACAGGAGCATTAGATTTGGATTAAAATATATTTGAAAAAGACTAAGGTGACGTCTAATTCATTTGCTCAAAAAAAAAAAAAAAAAAAAAAAAAAAAGAAGAAGAAGATTGCCTACGACAACACTGAGATTAAGGAAGTGCACAGTTATGTGTACCTTGGACAGGAATCGGGTGATATATAAAATGACATTATAAATGAAATCCACAGAAGAATAAAAAATGGATGGAGTGATTTTGCGAAGAACAGTATTGTTCTGAGATACCTCTCGTTTGAAAAGAAAACTGTTTAACCAATGTGTTTTGCTTGAGCTTACTTATGCAGCGGAAACATGGACACTGACAAAACGGATGGCACAAAGATTACAAGCCATACAGCAGACTAGAAAAGACAACAAAAGAATAACTTGGATAAGAAGTCAGAGGGGCGTTTTGGACATCAGCCAGGTAATTAAACGGTTAAAATGGAAATGGGCTGGGCAAATTGAAAGAAAGACAAGACAATAGATGGAGTATAAGTACCATACAGTGGTATCGCAGGAGATGTAAAAAGATCAAGAAGACGAAATCAGTTAAGTAGTTGACGACTAAGGCACTAGACAGGTAAGGCTGGAAAAATCTGAGGAAGACCTACATCCAAGGGTGGATTAAAAACGGTTGTTGATGATTTTGACAATAAATTAATTTTGACGAAAAAATCCTTTAAAACTAATTGATATAAGTAATAATTAATCTTATATACTAGATTTTTTTAAATAAAAAATTTGACCAAAACTTATTTCTCCAGTTGATAACATATAACTTATTTAGCGCACATTTTAAAATCAATAGACACGAATTATTAAACATGGATATTATTACAAAACTATGTTATGTAAAATTAGGACACATTGAAGGTCACATTACACACAATTAGAATAGAATCTATACACGTTTTTGATGCATTATTTAAAATATGCAACAAGATCGCGGGAAACATGTAAGAGGAAATTATATTCTTCTTGGATCAAAAGTTCTGAGATTGTGCTGATATCTCCGATCGGGATTTGAGGAGAGGGAACTAATTTACAGTGATCTATTGGCTCACGTAACGTTATACGTGGTGAAGGAGAAGTACAACCTCATTGTAGTTTTTCCAGGCAATGCATGCTAGTAAAATGCAGTCGTTTATATTCGCGAAAAGCAGAAATGGCTTTTGAAGAAAAAAGTGCGAATATTAATTTGTGCCAACCTTTGGAGAAACATTAAACATGAACATTGCACAGTTTATAGCAAGTGTACGGAGAAAGAGTAACGTGTCTTCTGCGACGGCAGCATTGAAGTCCATCATGTCCAAAGTCTTCCAGGAATGTTTTCAGCAACTATACTTGCGCTTTTTTTTCGTTCATACAGGCAAAAGTACGGTAAAGGTAATTTTGTTTAACGCATGAAATCAATAAATCATATCCGTTAGAAAAAGCCATTCTCCGAAACTTTTAATCTTATTACTAATTACCCGACTGAAAAGAAGTGTTACGTGTTTCACGCGTATCTGTGTATGTGGATTTCTTTATACCCTCAAAGCATACCAACGGCTGGATGGATTTTAATGAATGAGGTCTCTATCAATTCTTCTTAACGGCCCAATGGTTATAGGCTAGGTTTTGTTTTTATAAATTCAGAATGGCGGCCGTAAAATACAAAATAGCGGTAGAGACGAAAAAATTTACGCACCCTATTGAGTGGCATATCATTGGATAGGTCTTTCAAAATGAAGACGATGTTTCATTGATTATTTTACAGTCAGAAGCTCCGTTAAAATATTATACAACCTGGAAGTTGTGTATGTAGGATATCTAGCTTTACTGCAACTCTAACCATCATAGACATCTATAGGCCTCATCAAAACAGTCTTTATAGATAGTAACTAACACTTAAACACAACTTAAAAGTTATCAATACGAGTAAATAAAAAAAATAGGTAAGTAATATAAAAAAGTAATATAAATTTTTTTTTAAAGTCAATTCCTACTTAGGTCAGTAAGATAATTTTTTTTCTCCCATTCTTCTTCCCTCTTCATTGGCGCTTAAAATGCCTTGATCAAGAAGAGGGCTCTCTCGGTCTTAAAATACCTTGATCAAGAAGAGGGTTCTCTCGAATATTGAAAATTAATTAATTCAATTTAATTAATGAATTAATATTTGAAAAAAAAACTGGATTAAAATCAAGTGTCATCCACTACAAGTTTAAAAAAATTATTTGAGCTTGATTGGATGAATAATAAGTATTTTATTAATGATGGAAAATTTGAACAAGATATATATATATAGCGAGAGTGCGAGCTAAAAGTAGGTACACTGTAAAAAAAAATCTGTAAAGTTACTAACATATTTCTCGGAAACTGGGATTCCAGGAACTATTTATGTAACGGCAACAGCAAAAATTTCTGTAACAGCATCTGTTACAGGAATTTTTCTTGTTGCCGTTACATAAAAAGTTCCTGGAATCCCAGTTTCCTAGAAAAATTTTAGTAACTTTACAATTTTTTTTTTACAGTGTACTGAAAATTTCCCCCCCCCCCCCATTGATGAAAAATAATTAATTAGTTCGCTTTTTACGCAGTCGGGTTTTTTGATTTTTTAAATTTAACTGTTTATTTACTTTATGTTTTTTCCTTTCTGATTAATTTATATGTATTTTATGAAAAATAAATAAGCATGATTTATTTATTAACTTCAGCTTAATGATGAATATTTTCCCTAATTGCTGTACTCTTTCTCCCTTTAAATTGTTTTGGGTTTTTTTTTTTAATTTTTAGGTTCCTACAGGGCCCGATGAATTTATGAAGCTATGCGAAGCACTGTATCATTTCGGCATATCCTTTCATTCGAGAAGAGTTTTCTAAATTCGACATACCCTGAAACTCACAAATGTTACAAATATTATTCCTAAGTGTGACTCAGTTGAGTTTACATGTATTTCGTTAAACAACTTTTTTTTATGTTCCCCAATATAAATATATATGGGGCATTCTCACAATCTTTTGACTTTTATGTCCCTGGATAATAATTTTTATTTTAATGCATTTTTTTGTGTGTTTTTTATTTCATATACTGGAGAACATCCCATTGCATGATTGCATAACAATATTAACAATATAAATAAGTTTTGGATGATAATGGGGGTCCAAATACCAGGAAAACACCTATACCGTCCTGTGTCCCTGATGCTTATTTTTAAGTTTGGAGCTGTCTGTATAAAATTGTTTCAGTAAAAGTAATTCGGTGTAATTTTTTTCCGAAACTGGGACAATTGTTCTATGTAATATGTAGCAAAAAATTAACCTGCGCACATTTTTACGGTTGATATTATTTTTAGAACTCTGTCCCTGGGTTTTTCATCCTTACCGTCCCTCTTGCTAAACTTATACAGAAAATCACTTCAGATGCAGTCACAAAATTTTTTTCAAGTTTTTTTCTCATTCAGAAGTATGCTAGAGAAAGAATGCCTAAAATTCTTTGACAGGAAATTTACTTCAGAATTTAAATCAGCATTTAAATATCAATTTCAAGATCGTGGCTTTATTGGTAGTCTTACCGCCCCAAGGTAAGACACTTTTCGTTGCTGCACTTTTCGAGGTAAATTTTAAAAATAATTTAATTTTATCCAATGTTAACAACTGTTTCTAAAAATCATTATGGCTATCACTTAGTCTTAACATGATTTTCCTAAAAATAGTTGGAAATTTTCCTTACCGTTCCATCCTTACCGTCCCTTTTTTTCCCATTTCGTCGCTTTTTTTCCCATTTCGTCCATTTTTTCCTATACCGTCCCCTTATTTTACCTAACCGTCTGTTCTTTATCACCTCCTTAAGACAATATTATACAAAAATCCTGCATTAAAAGTACTACATTGTTATTATTTCTTATTTGAATGCCCTGTGGGTGCTATGAAAATTCATTATAAGTAAAAATTTAGAAGAAAATAAAAAGTTATAGTGGTAAAATGGTAAGAAGAATTAAACTCACAAGTTTAACTTAAAAATCAGTTAAATAAAAAAATTTTCGCTGCTGATCATTTTTTTCTTTATTTTGAATCATTAAGGCATTCGTCTATCATATTAAAATATTATTTTAAGCAACTTTAATTTCACCAGATTTTTATTCCCGAAAGTCAAAAGATTGTGAGAATGCCCCATATATACCAAAAGATGCTACTTGTACAAGAAACAGTGGAGAAATGTGGGAGGGTATATAATTCATATTTCATTATTTTTTCTGAACATTAAACATATTACAAAGCTAATTTTGTACATGAAACGCATATTATACTGGAAACTTTACAGCATACAGAATTAATTCTAGTTTTTGTTGTCTGTTTTTTCTTTGTCTTTTTTGGTGGGGGTGATAGATCACAATTTCTTTAGGTAACATATTAACCTCAAAAACAGATTATTTAAACAAAAATCCGACTTAACAACCTGGTAGACATTTTCCTTGTACACTGGATTTTCTTGATTTTGATTGGTTGAATGCTAAAACTGCCTAATAAATTGACGACTTTGGTTAGTTGGACAAACTGAAGAATGAATCATGTGGTTGAAAATGATCTATTACACGAAAAATTAATTTGTTATGAAAGGTATTTTTATGAAATACATTAATATATATATATATATATATATATATATAAATGAGTTAATCATTTAAAAAGAAATTAAATAGAATTCATTCAATATAAAATTTGGGGCCCCTGTTTTCTCAATTTTGGACCCTTTCAAACTTTTATAAGGGAAGCACGTGCTTCTCGTGCCTATTTGGTAATCAGGCCCCCTGGGTTCCTGGGCCTATGCGCTAACCTTCCTTAAATATCTGTTTTATTCGGACAACTTTTATTAGCTTTAGCAGATTTTTCCCCCACCACCATGTTCGCTATTGTTGCTATATACATAGTATTTCTTAGTTTTCTAATCTTCTAATTATCCGGTTTTCAGGCAAATTTAGGGAATAAAAGGGAAGGAACTCAGTAGCCTCAAAAGCTAATAACGCAGAATAGAAAAATAAAAAATGGGGAAAGAGATGGATTAATTCATGAGGGACAAAAGCTCTTCATATCTCAGAAACTAAGGCCGTACCCAAAACATAAAGGCATATTTATTGACAACCATCTAATGATACTAGTTTGAGATACCCTGCAAGGAGTGGGGAGCAGAGAATAAAGATAGGAGGGTCTACACATACTTCTTTTTTTGTCCTATTTAATCACTGTGATTAATTAAGACAAAAAAATTAAATTAGTATTGGTATTTTGTGTGATTTGCCCCCTTTAAACACGCACCTATGGGAATAACACTAAAAGACACAAAGTGATTCCTTATTTCGGTAGCATTTGGTAAAATGTTGCCAAATTTAGTGCTGAATGTACATTATTAATATATTGCCAACTTGGCTGTCACGCGGTAGTTTAGAGGAGATTCTCAAAGGTGGGAGCATTAAACGTTAACTATATGTAGTTTTTAAAATTTTCAAATTTAAGGCCAATTTTTTTTAATAGTATAGTATATAAGTCTACAAAATTATACAGAAATATTAAAAGACAACCACTATTCTGTAAAATTAATTATTAAAGCATTTAATTAGTAGATCTATAGGTTACAAATTTTGGACATTTCTGGCATGTAGGTTACAGATTTTGGACATTGCTGAGATGTAGGTTACACAGTTTTGACATTTCCATAAATAAGTTGTGCTTAGTACTTAAAAAATTCTTAAAACTAAGAATGTAACAAATTTGTTCTATAATTGTATGTATAATTATTATTTATATATATAATTAACTTTTTGTTATCCAGTAATAATAATAATAAAATCAAATGTTAAACTTTGATATTAAAATATTTACTACTATTTTAACAGTAACATCTCAATTTTATAGGAATTACACATTATACAAAAAACATACATTTACACAATATTAGAAGTATCCAACATATAATTTATTCTTTTTATTTTCTCAAAAAAAAAATTATACTGCCATTTTTTAAATGCACATATCTATAATTTCTTTATCAAAAGAAAAGTCTCCTCTTGCTGTCACCGGGTGAGGTGGATATGGTGATTTTAACAAAATATCTTCATATTTTAAATTTGTGCTGTCTTTTTAGATGGATAACGAAACCCGTTAAAGTCAATGTCTGCCTGAGGAGTCAAAAAATTTATAGAAAATATTTGTTCACCATTATCGATGCTGATCTTTTCAATAATACCTGGCCATAAGTTTTCATCATGAATTAATACAAAGCACCAGTAACCAATGTCAATCTATTTTCAACTGTGAGGAGTCAATTGTAGAAACAATATTTTTTTCACCAGCTTCACTGGTAATGCATTCTTGATTCTTTTTTACAGAGATTGCAAAAATCAGATCTACTTTTTATTTGAATAGTACCAAATTTGTTTGTCGTTTGCACGGAGTGAATCTTTTGAGTACCTTTAACAATTTTCGCTGGCTGTCTTCTATACTTTGAGTACTGCAAATTTCTGTTTTTGTTTTCTTTTTTAACAAAGTTACAGAACGTAGTGGCTTAAACTTTTTATTTGCCTTGCATTTTAGTGGGGAAGCAAAGAGGAAGAATGGAATTTTATGGAGAGGGGGAGGGGGATTATTAAACCTTGAATTAAAAAAAAAATGAACTCAAGTACAATAATTTAACAAAAAATATTTATTTTATTTTTTAAGATGTATCTTAGAGCAATGGACTCTGTTATAACATATTTATTTATGTATTTAGAAAATTAAAATTATTAATGTTTAGATCGTTCCACGATTTGGACATTGTTATTAAATAATCTTTTGGGGTACATTTGCTACAAAGAAAACTTTGCAAAATACATAAAAACACGTAAGATCACTGAAGAATTACTTTTGAAATAAAAAAAGAAGTTTTACTATTAATTTTAAATCATACTTTTAAATAAGCATGTCCGAAATTTCGTAACGATCGCAGCGGTCGTCATTTTGAGTCGATCGTTACACACATTAGTTGAGCATGCTTAAAGTCAAGTAATAGTACGCGTATATCACGTACTAAATACAATTTATTTATACAAAACACGGTAATTATTTATGATAAAACATTATAATAAATATCTTTTTATACGTTTCAGGACACCAAATCATCTTTAAAAATAAATTCACCTAAAATAAAATAGGCGTTTCGATCGTTACGTGATTTGGACATTCAACTTTCTTATTTGAGAAAAGTGCATTTATTGCAAAAAAATCTTACAGAAACGCATACAAGTACTTAAATTTTTTTTTAAAATGATTTTAAAGTTATATAAAAGAGTTTAAAGTACTTACTTGGTGTACTTTTAGTGGAAATGATAGCTTTGTGGCGATCGTTACTTTTGGACATAACAAAGTACAGAAAAATTCTTTATAGAAAAGTCCTTCTATCTTAAAAAAAAAAAAAACAATAAATCAGCCTGCCATCTCTTAATGAAATTATCAAAAAATTATCCATTTCCTTTATGCATTCGTTGTTTACCATTAGAACTACCTGGAAGCAAGTTTAAACTCTTTTTCTTGGTGGTACATTGGAGCAGTTAACGTTATGAATGTCCAAAATTGGCCTCTTTAGCGTAAAATAATAAAATTTTAAGATATTTATACAAATATTTTACAGTAAATTATGTCATTTCCTGTCTCTGAATAGAATTAAAAACTCAGTGTAAAAAAAAAATTAAAGTCAATGATAATTAAAGTTATTTTTGAAAGGCTTAAAGTTATGACGTGTGTCCAGTGCCGATCTTTTGAGAACCGCCCTTAGCGATTTTAAATCCTAATCAAATATTAACAGTATATTAACATATATCTTTTAAGATGAACACATCCAAGCATACTGCATCTTTCGTAATTGTTTACTATTGCTCTAACATTTTAAGAAGTCAGTTGTTTGCTCTCTTAATAAGTTAGCATTTTAGAAAGTAATGTGTAAAAGGAATTCAAAATATGGGCGTAAACTGTCTATTAAATTGATTTAAATTATATCATATTCTGAAAAATAATTTAATTAATTTGGTTTAATATTAGGTTGATATATAATTGTAACGAGAATAATATGCATTTTATGACAAACAAAATGTGTCATTTAAAGAAAAGTGCAACCTTGTGTATCTAAAGCATGACAACTAAAATTTTCTAGTTATGACATTTTTTATTTATCTTTCAAAAATCATTATAGAATTTAACTTCTATGACTCCTACATAAAAATTTATGTTTAAGAATTATATTTCAATTTTTGCATCTGCATATAATGAAGTAATGTATGAAGTATTTAAAAATTTTCTAAGTAATTCCTTCCACATAGTTTAGGAAGAAATTACTATTAATCATACATGCTCAATTTATCCACTTATTGTGATTCTTTGACTGTTGGCTTTTGTTAATAAAAAAATATGAAACTTTGAAACTCATAAATCAGTAAAAAAACTAACCCGAGATCGTTTGTTTGGAACATAATCCTACCGATAATTATCAGCAATCCGTTTCATTTTCAATTCTTCACCTTTTGGAAAGTAAAAAGTGTTTTATTTAGTGTCTGTTTTATAATTGTCGTTCTTGAATGGACTGTCGAGGTTGAAGATATTTTTAA
Source organism: Maratus speciosus (assembly GCA_963932465.1). NCBI lineage: Eukaryota > Metazoa > Arthropoda > Arachnida > Araneae > Salticidae > Maratus > Maratus speciosus. Next base: position 524,632,647 of record OZ010796.1, on the reverse strand, counting down.
CAATGTTTATTAACAGTTCAAATAGCACATTTCACAACCACAAATATAAATGCTTCATGATGATTACATTAGTTTAAATTAATATCCACCGCGAGATATGGGCGGATTGTAATAACGTCTGGATGGTTCAGTGATCCAACAGCTTAATGATACTTTTCCAGATTTCTCGCTAGGTGAAGCCACAAACATACTTGCTCATTAGGTGGAGCCAAAATACACTTCCGGAACGGAACAATAATCATCCTTACAAAAGGGTATATCATATATGAGCACCATTTTAAAAACTCATAATCACATACAAAATTTACCACAATGAATTTACGAAGCTAATGTATGACAAGAATCGACCGATGCAAAACTATCTCATACAATTTAGCGTTGTCAGTCCTTAGGCATTATCCGTAGGATAGTGGTGATGAAACCCACAAGGAAACAAATTGTTGCTGAATTAATTGTCTGATCAATTAAAAATTATTACTTGTACCGTAAGTCGGGTAAAAAGGTGCTATCGACCTCATGCAGGGCACTAAGACTCTAATCCACATTTAATTTAAATCTCTTTGTTGTCAAAATCCTTTATTTTGTCACGATGTAGACGATACAAGGGGTATCGTAAAGTTTTAATTACATGCGACTATTTTTATATTCTACTCACACCACTATTTAAAAAAAATACATTTCGTAGTATATTTCTCTCGTAAACGTTCTCAAAGCATGTATAAAATGTTTTTGGTTTCGAAAAAGGGGTGCAAAGTATCATTAAAAAATATTCGCCTGTAACTGAAAATTTACGATACTCCTCCAGTGTTGCCAGATTGGGGATTTTTTGTCCCCAGATTGTTGTTTGTTACCGCATTTTTGAAATAGAAATATTCGGCTTATTTAAAAATTGATTAAAAAAATTCTGAACAATAAGGCGAATTGTACTATTTAAAAAAACTGATGAGAGTCAAATAATCTGAAATAAGAAAGTCCCCAATCTGGCAACACTGTGCTAGATTGGGGACTTTTTTGTCCCCAGATTGTTGATTGAAACCGCTCTTTTGAAATAGAAATATTCGGCCGATTTAAAAATAAATTAAAAATTCTAAAAAATAAGGCGAATTATACTATTTTAAAAAAGCGCTGACAGTCAAATAATCTGAATTAAAAAAGTCCCCAATCTGGCAACACTGTAATCCTCGTATATTAAAATTTTGAGGTATCATTTAGTTTGGTAATATATTAAATATATTAATCAAATTTTGAAGTGTATTTCTTAAAAATCTGTGCTTGATACGATGTCCATTTTAATTGCCTATTTACTTTTACACCGCATTTGAATTTCGCGACAATTGGTCAGTTTTTAATTAGTCAGGTTACTTAAACCCTTCATGTCGAGCGTTCTTTAGAGACATCACACATTTCACACATCACCAGTTTTTCAAAATAGAAATTTATGTCTAAATTGATCATAGAAATGCTTTGATTAAATAAGGCAAATTATCACTTGAAAATTACTCGTAGCAATATTCAAGGTTTCTGAGCACTTTATACATCATGGAAACGCATAGCTGCCACGTTCCCACTAATCCTTCATAATATGTCGATTAATTTTATACAGATTAACCACGTTTTGAACTAGAAAATTTATTTGATGAATCATTATTTAATTTCAGGTTTCTACGTGGAACTTATTTAACACGTTCACTGCCGCAAAAAGTAAGAATTTTCAAATTTCTTCTTGAAAGTCGTTTGCCCCCACAAATTCTGAAAGGTAAATTTCGCTTTACTAATACAGCGAAATTTCTGCCAATAAATAAGGCAATTTTTTATTTTAAAATAATAGTGAGAAAGTAATAAATTAAAGCCACGAATATTAAAGCTAGGAGTATACTCGCAGCGTGGCACTCGACTCGTGGCGTAGTGTATTCCTAAAACGTGTTAAATTCATTTTTTTTAATTTGGTTTGAAACATATTAAACCTGGTTCAAATTAACCCACATATTACGGAATATTACTTGGAGGTTGTCACCTATGTGTATACATGATGCTCGTCGCGAAGATGTTAGTAGGCCAAACCCTGCTGATTCAAGAGCACTTGACTTATTTGGAGACCTGGGCCTGGGTACCTCTGGCTTACCCTAAGCGGTACTCACGGCTCGCAGCGTTCCTAAAATTTTCGCACTTTGATACCAGTATTTAAATAAAAATTCTTTGTGGCAGATTCCTTTAACATCTATAATAGAACTATGCAATAAAGATTATCGTTTTAAAATAGTGTTAGCAAAGGGTGAAACTTTTAAGAACGCTGCGAGTCCCGGGTATTGTTGTTCCATTCAAATTCAAAAGACAAGCCATATATTTTAATTTAATTGCATTTCAGATTTAATTATTAGTGCATTCTCAAATTAAAACTTACAAATCCCTTTCTATTTCGACGATGCATAACATTCATTGATATTTCGTTCAGAAAAATCTCTTTTAGCTTTGAGTCCTAACGCTAAACCTCAATGACATACGAGATAAGTCGTACTATTTGCAGCATCGAATGGTAGTTGTAATGAGAGTGACAATTTTACGCTCTCAAAAACGAAGATTATATTTTTCTATCTAAATCCCATTAGCATCTTTTCTGTCCTGTAAAGAGATTTATAAGCTTTTCCCAGGAGTGTAGTCTTCAGCATCGCAGAATCTTGTCTCCGTAATCTACATGATGATTATGGAGTTTCAAACTAGGCCATGGCCAGCGATAGGATTTTCGAAGGCAGAAAAGCAAGTTCCTTCTCTAGAGAGAACTTTTATGGCGTTTCGAACATTTCAGTTAATACATTAAAATTTCAGACAGAAAATTGCTGCTTGTTATTTTAAAAAGCAATTTGATACAATTATATAAAAAAAAATTTATTAATACAGAAATTTCAGAAAAATAAATTCAGAACTTTTGTTATTTACATCTATTTTCAGGTACTTTTTGGGATACGTTTCAAAAGTATTCTTGTTAAAATTTTACTTTGGAAATTTTTAAATGATTCTAAAATTTAATGTAAAATTGTTTAGCAGAATTTTAAAATGATACCTTTTTCTTCTTTTTTACTTTCTTCCTATTAATTTTTCTAGATATTCTATACAAGGATAGCATAAATGAATGACCAGATTAAAAAAAATTATATTTTCAAATTTATTACACATATTATAATAAATGATACATGAAAATAAAGAAGAACATCCAAAGTTCTTTTTCAGTTATAAATGTTCGATGTGCGAAGCTTTTGTAACACGACAAACAACTAATCTGTAATCAAAATCGTTCCACACATTTGGCAATTTTGCACAATCAACGATTCTTTATGCAGCACTGATGCATTAAAACACTAAATAATGCAGCACTGATGCACCATGAGCATTTTACGATGGTTCTATGGATGCTAATTTTTAAAAGTACGTTTTCAGTAGTCTTGCGCGTTTTTCCTTGATTTAAATTTTAGCTCAAAATGAGGCGTGTTTGAAAATCTGTTGTTAATATACAGGGCTGTACAAAGTTATTCGAGTACACTTCGTCTATTAGCGGAACGTGAATTTTTGGATGTGTTATACGTTTTGTAACTAAGCTAAATTTTAATAGTGTATATACTGATATGCATATCATGACCATGGTTGCACAAAAGAATTCGAGCACGTTTCTGGGTATCGGTGATAATTGCTGGAACATGGTTTTCAAATGCGTTATGCGTTACTTAGGTATGATCTTTAATCTTTTTAACCGGTGAAATTTCGTTAAAGTATTCTGGAAGTGTTGGAAAATGCTTCATAATCTATGTTTAAGTGGGCTCAGGGCTTAAATTGTTTTTAAAAAATCGATTTTTTTAGTATCTATTTCGATTATTCAATTAATTCTGAACACAGTGCAAAAAACTGCATAAAAACATTTGCATTTTTAACGGAGTTATAAGCGTTTATGTAACAATGACTTTCAAAGCCATACCCATTTAATTGCATCTTTAAGTTGCGTTTTCTCAAAACTTTATTTTTGACGACTATTCGTAAGATAAAAAAAAAAAAAAAAAAAAAAAAAAAAAAACTATTTGATGGAATCGCTTAAATTTTTTTGCATGCATATAACATCATTATCTATAGAATGAATTAATATATTTTAGATAATTTAATATTTTGAGCATTTTTAATGAAAAAAATTATTTTTTAGGGTTTTTTAAATTTTCAAATTTGAGAGTTTTTTTAATAAGGTTTCCTTTGAGTGATAGTTATATCCTTAATTCATTCTATAGAGTAAAGTTTCCTGATCATTTTAAAGCAAAAATTAGGTTCATATATCAATTCAACGTTAAGATATCTTACGGATAGTGATATGACACCCAATCCTCTTTTCGAAAATTGTGTTATATAAATTTTGCTATATTGTTTATTTTATTATATTGAAGTACTTCATTTTATAATTTTATAAGACCATACCTTAAAAATATCAGAGAGTTGAAATTAGTTACACTGAATACGTCTGTTTTTATATGGACTCGAAGCAAGAGCTCTGTTTACATGTGTTTCGGTATCGATAAAGCCCCGAGCCCCGTTAAAGCAGGATATTTCTTTCTTTTTAATATTTAAATTTTTTAAAGCAAAGCGTATAACATTAACAAAAGAAATTCTCTTCAGGGGATACGATAAACTGCTCGCAGATCCTTCCTTGCAGTCAGTCGCGCGCGAGTCGCTAGAAACTTTATATTATTATCTTTTCTAACGACGTTTTCCTGCTTCTTTTTCAGGAACGATGGATCCCAATAAACCCCACCCGCGATGATGAATGTTAATTCTTTTTTAAATTAGGCAAAATTGCAAATGAGGCAAAAGCATGAATCTCTGAAGCCTATGAACACGCGGCTATCGGAGCGTCAACAGTGGAGGAATGAATGCGTCAATTGATAATACGTGATGTATTTTATTATAACAAAAATCGCTAAGAAAATATATAAGAAAATATTTTATGTTCACGCACACTTATGGAGTGTACATGGGTATATAACTGTGGTAATTTCGTGTATTGAATTTTCTAATACATGAATCAAATCTGTTCTTAAAAATTCTTATATCTCATGAACTGTTATTCGTAATACAAAAGTACAATATATTCAAGGATATTCAATATATTTATTTAAGAAAAACCTAGAAAATTAATTTTATAAAACGTATTTTTTCTATATGTTCTTTTTCCTTCGTGGCTCATTGTTATTTATTTAATTTCAAGGCTATATATCGCAGAGCAATTGGAAGGGAAGTATGGGACTAGCACATTATGGACATCATATGAAGAGGTCTCTGCTTAAGAAATTGCTTAGAAGTATCACATTTCATTTTTGGACTTATAAGCTGTCAAAAATGGTGATTTCTGGTAATTTTCAAAATATAAATTTTTATAATTCGGGATGAAAAAGACATATCAATGTGATTATTTTTTCTAAACATGTTTGGAAGTGTTAATAATATAAACAATATAGCCATTATTCACTGGGAACTTTCGCCTTTACACACTTAGTCAAATATTTAAAAATATACTTGTCGGATTCTTCTGGAATTGCAGGATTATAAATGTTTGCCCTCATATTTATCAACGTCGATTTGATAAGGAGGACAATTAGGGGGCCAAACAAAAATCAAAGAAAAATAGTAATATTTCGTATCACCTTGTAAATAAAAATGCACGTAATTATCTATAGCTGCAGAATACAAATATCTGGACTCCGTTACTGATTTATATAAGAATAGAAAGTATATTCAAGGAGAAATACCGATTTTTTAATAAAGTTCAAAAAATTCTTGCATATTTTTAGCTTATATCATGCAGGGTTTTCAACCAAATTTAGCGCCAGTTTCAGAAAAATTAGCAAAATGTAGTAGAAACAATATAGTTCAATTGGAATTTAATTATATTAAATATTTTAGGAAATATGAGCAGTTATATGAAATAATTTTTATCTGCGCATGCGTGAACGATAACACAGATTTTTTACATAGTTTAATAGTCAACTCTATTGAGAAACGCATAAAAAAATCCAGTCAAATATCGTGAAAATAAAGAAAGGTATCGGGAATAGAGTGAGCTGATTTTTAGTTGCTCTCTAAAAGCAGCTGAATGATAAGGGAGTTTCCACAAATTATCATTTTTTATTAACTGATTTTCAGAAAAAAATTTGTATTTAGTAAATATAAATGAGTAGATTTGGAACAAATGCTTCAATTTTGATACTCCTTTTTATCATGGAATAATCTCGTTTTGGTGGTTATCCAAGAAGAACTAAAGCATCAATAAAAAATGCAATTTGCGAAAAAATTAAAATTTACGATTTGTTTTAAATCTCTTATCATTCAGCTGCTTTAGGGAGTAAATAAAAATTAGCTCACTCTATCGCCGATATCTTTCTGAATATTCCTGATATTTGAATGGATTTTTTTTTATGAGTTGTTCCATGGATTTGACCATTAAAGTATGTAAAAAAATCTTTGTTATCGTTCGCGCATGCGCAGATAAAAATTATTTCATAAAATTGCTCATCTTTCATAACATATTTCATATGTTTATGTTCTAATTGCACTATATTGTTTCTACTGCATTTTGCTAATTTTTCTAAAAAACTGGCTTAAATTTGGTTAGAACCCTGCATGATATCAGCTAAAAACCTGCAAGATATTTTTGAAGTTGAATAAAAATCCCTACATCTCCATGAATATAAGTGCTATTCTTACAAAAATCAGTAAACATGTTGCACTGTATCCACATATTTGTATTCTGCAGTGCTAGATAATTTCGTGCATTTTAATTTACGAGGTGATCCCAAATGTTATTAATTTTCTTTGACTTTTCGTTGGCTCCCTAATTGTCCTCCTTATCAAATCGATGTTGATAAATATGAGGTCAAACATATTCTTTACAATCCCGAATTTCCAGAAGAATCCAGCAAGCACATTTTTAAATATTCGACAAAATGGCTAAAATTGAAAACGTCCGGTGATTAATGGCTATATAGTGTATAAAAAAGTTCATATTGTTATCGATTTTCCATCAGGAAATATGTAAGTATTATGGGAATGATGCCTTCAGAATAATCCTAACGGCGATGTGGCCTTATGTATAATCACCGACATTATTATGATGCTGTCCTATAATGTACTTCCTATATTAATTATCTTCGGTGTAAGTTACAGTAATCTGAAACTTGGCTCCGTTTAAAGCGGAATCTGACGCAAAAGAGACTGAACCAATATTCGAACCGACCCACATGGATATTTTAGTTTACAGAAAATTTGCTGCAGTCTTGCTTTGCAAACCTGCAAAGTTGCAGCAAGTTCAGCATGACAAGACTGAAAGTTTATAACAAGAATGCAGCAAGATAACGCAAACGCCGAAGTCACCACACTTTGAAATTGCAGCTAACTTGTCGTGCAAGTTAAACTCTTGCTATATCAAATTTATTGCAAATTAACGGCAAACAAGTGGAAAATTTAGTTCTGTTATGACTAAAGTACTTCAAATTCTTTGTAAGCTAGTAGAAAATTTAGCTTTGTCTTGTCAAAAATACTGCAAATTTATTGCAAAGTAGTAATATTGTCATGTCACACTATAAGTTTAATCCCTTCAGATCTATTGATGCATGCGCACCGACAGAAGGTTCGTACATCGTTTTTATCACCATTAACTGATGTTACCTCCCAGCAAAGAGGAAATTGCTGGTCAGCAGCAAGATAGGTGCTGGCTAATGGTCTACCACTGCATGACTACTGCTGGACAGCTACAGTCAACTTTGTTGTTGGAAATCATCAGATAAAATTCTGGTGGGCTTCAGTTTTATCTCATGCGCTGGCCCACCACTACACGGAAATACACGAACTTTTGCAGTATTATTGCTGGGAACCCTTACGCTAGGTGGCGTTGCGAATATCGAAGACATTGAGTATTTAAACACAAATCTGAAATGAATATCTTAACACAATTTAAGCTGTGAAGCTAACTTTTTAAACTGTAAATAATATAGCACCACTGCCACCAACAAAATAAATAAACAAATGGATAAATAAATAAATTCTTTATTTCAACGCACTTTTTTTTCTCCTTAAATCTAGTTTTACTAAGTTACAAAGTATTCCGGTTTTCATAATTTACACAGTTCAGAATCAATAATAAAAAAAAAGCGTATAAAATATATAGAATTTCTATACAATACAATAATTTCAATACCAGTTTAATGATTTGGAACGTAAATCACAAAAGAAACAAACTTAAAATAGTATAATGAGAGCTTGAAAATTACGAGCGGTCGTAGCCTACGCTGAGAGTACTTGTTCATGTCCGATCACGAAAACCAAACTGCATCGAGCGCGGTTAGTACTTGGGAGGGTGACCACATGGAAACCGCTGCAATTTAAAATATTTCAATAGACATTTCTATTATAGACAGACACTTCTACTGATATTTCTATATCTCTTGGTGAAACTAGCTTATAGAAAAAAGAACCATAATACTTTGTTTTTTTATAGAATTCTATAAGAAATTTTTATAAGGGAAAGTGCTGGGCCAGCAAAGGAATAGCAGTGGGATAGGTGCTAGCACTGCAGGAAAAGTGCCGGATTGAAGTAATGTGATGGCATACCAATGCTGGCCTGCTGTAGGCCATCACTGATGGGCCAGCTGCATTCCGCAAGGACACTTTTTTACAGGTTTAAGTAATTGCACCATTGCACTTTACCGCTGATGTCAGTTCTGGCTGCCATCTTTTTCCAGCTGATGGCCCGCTGTTTCGATCTTTGCTGGGCTGTCTCACAGACAGGAGCTTTTTCCAATTATTATAGTTTAACTTGTATCTTTCAGTTTAACTACAAACACTACCGAAATTTTTTTCGTTTGGAACTTTAGAACTAACACCAGAGACTTTAAAATAGGTGAATTTTAGTCATAACAGTCGTATGTAAAAAGTTTAGTACAAAAATACCATCCTATGAGTTAATCGCACTTTTTATTCGTGTTTCGATTGAGTGGTCTCACAGACCGCTTCACACTAGTTATGTAACAATTTCTGTCACATCAGTTAAAGGTTAACAAATAAAGGTAATATTTGTATTATTAAATTAGACTCATTTTGGTATTTGATAAGTAAAACATTTAAAAAAAGTGGTGCTAACCGAATAAAATTTGTGTAAGGGATGCAGTCCCGAAAAGGTTTAAAATCATATTCTCGAATGGGGTTAATGGCAAAAATAAATAAATGTAAGTTAAACGATATTTTAGAACAATCCATTAATATTGAGAAAAATTAAAATTTTAATATAAATTTTAAAGACGTAAATATAACTTAGTAAATTAACACAACTTTTTAATCTGTAAGAATTTTTAAATGAAATAAGTTGTAGGTTATAGATAAAATGTTACTTTACAAAAAATAACTTATATTTGAAGAGTTAAAATAATAAATACCTTTTTCTGGGTTCCTTAACATAACCAATTGTAACGGAGCCGATGCCGTAAGGTGGTGTGGTAGCGGGCTACTTCAACGGCCGAGTCTTATCAATATCGAAAAAATATTTTATTGTATCACAAACAATTAAATAAGGTTTTCTTGGTTAAATAAGTTATTTGTACAACATTCTTCATAAATGGGTTCGAGTTCAGCTGCCAATAATGTATTTGTAGAATCAAGTCCAGTCCTCGAGTGGCAAAATGCTTTTCGGGAGAATGTCTCTATTTATTTAAGCTTCACGATTTTTGAAGATGAGAGTCGGTGATACGCGACAGGAATGTCGCCCTTTCAGTGAATGTCCGATCAAGGTCTAGGGACCTCCGATGTCTTTCTCCGGGGTGGAGAAATTTTACCGCCACACCTGGCTACCACTTTACTGTGCCCGTGAGAGATTTCTCCTCTACACGGCTAAGATTACTTGGAGCCTCAGCTTCCGAAAAAGAACAACAAAAAAAAAACAAAGAACTCTCGAGAATGCTCATGCATCCCCTTTTATCAGTTTCGTTTTTCCGTCTAGGACAAAAACCACTCCCATTAGCCACTCACCATCTGTGACCATGACCTCATAAACAAGCCCTTTCTCTATAGGCTGCAGTCAGGAACCTGACGTCAGGTCAATATGTAGTTTCACTATCTAGTTTCTCACGGGAAAGAGATCCTCGTAAATGTCAAAGGAATGTTTCTCTTGCTAAATAAAGGAGTTCCTTTCACTCTAGTGTCCTCTGCGAAGATTGGTTGAAATTGATATGTTTTTTTCATCTTTAGTGACATTTTCTAGGACTCTGGAGAAATTTGGAGGCTAGGTGAAAATACATTAGTTTCCCTATGCTGGCTTCTGCCTTGTAAATTGAGAGTTTCAATGTGAGATATCGTGGAATTCTCACAACACCCCTCCCTCAAATCATATTTCGTCTGCAAGACGTAATATTCTGTAAGGGAAATGGTTAGCTCATACATTTTAAGTGGCCCATATTTAATTATATCAATTCCTAAAAAAAACCTTTTCCTGCATTTTATATTTAGCTTGCAAATGCGGGATACATTTGGTTACGAAATTTCTCTTTAACAGACAAAACGCATTTATATTTTACACGATTACATTTACACACAATAAAATGAAAATTAATATATACATATATTTAAGTTGAGTTTGACTCACACAATCCTCTACTCAATCCTTAACTGCTAAAACATGTCACTTGAAAGTTTATCTCTGAATTTAGCATAGTGTTTGGGCCGCGAAACTTTACGTGTCAAAACGTTTCTATTCTCCACGCCTTTTTCCTTAGGTTTCGGTATGTTTACTCTATAAACTTGAGACTTTTCGCGTCTACTCAAGACGTTCGTGAAATGATTGGTCGCGGAACTTTTATAATCCATTCTCCCCCGATTCATCCTTCTCGTACCCTTTTCACACGACTCATGTCTGTTAAGGAAGATCAATTCCCATTGATCTTCCTTAACCAACGTTCATCCTCGCTAGATTTTCCTCCCGTCTTCACGTCAATCATTTTTGACCGGAGGTTTCTCTTTTTCGACTCGTTCCCTTGCGTCGGATCGGACCGCTGTTCTTTCAGTTTCGAATTGGCCTCATTTACGGTTCTCCCGGCGTCTAAATTTTCGGCCTTTCCCTTCTTAATTTTATTGATTAATTTTTGAGTTTCGTTTCCTAATATGTAGTACGACAAGTCTGATTTATTCTCTGCTACTATGGCCCTCGTTTTTATATTCCCCACTCCTTCAATTCCTAACGTGGGCGGTCGGTAAACGAAGCGTATTGTTCGTCAACGGTTGCCTAACTCGTACAGCACCACCGTCTAACTGATTGGGTTTAATTAATTGACTAGGGGTCACATCAAATCGAGTTCCTGAATCTCTTAAAGTCATGTCTTTAAGTGCATTCCTTTCCGTTAATTAGAGCACGGCTAAGATAAGGTTTGAAACTTTCCTCAAAATTCGTACCTACGCAAATGTGGTGAACGCTAGTAATAGGTTCTAACTTCCTTTTGTTTTCCGGACAATTGGCTTTTAAATGCCCAATTTTGGATCAAATAAAACACTTATTCCAATTTTTGCGTTCGAAGATCTTTTCTCTTTCATTTTCCGCGTTTTTCTCTCTCCAATTAGTTTCCGAATGCCAATCTCTCATTTCGTCTTCATTTTCTGTTTTTTCCATTCTCCTATCCCGTGAATTTCCTTCAAATTTTGGTTTCGTATCCCACGATTTTTTTGACGCTCCTTTTATCGCCTCATATTCGTCTAGTGCCGTAGCGAGCACCAAGGGGTCTTTATAATTCGCACACGAATCAATAAAATGTTCTTTTAATTCGACCGGCGCGCGTCGTTTGATCTGATCAGTGATTAACAAGTCTTTTAATTCAGAAAATTGCGTAATTCCCAAACCGTTTATCCACCCTTCAAGAAAACTATTCAATTCGAATATGAGATCTCTCCACGGGTTTCCTGGATTGCGTGCATGTTTATTCAATTTTTGACGGTACGCTTCCGCACTCAGCCTGTACCGAGCTAATAAAAGCGATTTAACATGTTCGAAATTGTCAATTTTTTGAGCTGTTTCGCGTAAGATAAATTCCGCAATTTCTACCGGCAATAATGCTAACAAGTGTGTGACGTATTCGTCTTGCTCTATTCCGGACTTATTCGCCTGTCGTTCGAACAAATTCAGGAGTAATGTTATATCGAATCGTTCAGGATCAAAACGATGCATAATAGTTTTAAGAGGTAATTTAACGGATCTTTCGGAACCACTGCTAGCCGTAGAATTTCGCCTTTTTGAACTCTGCGTTAATTTTAGCTGTTCTAAAGTAAACGCCCTTTCCTTATCTTTCTCTCTCTCTTCCCTAACTCTCTCTTCTCTCTCTCTTTCTTTTTTTCCCTCTCTTTCTCTTTTTCTGCCGCGATCCGTCCTTCCCTATCTTTTACGATGTACCCTGCCTGCACTAACGCCAGTTCCTCGTCGTATTTTCCTGCTGCTTCAATTTTTTCGATTATCATTGCCATATTGTCCTGTTCATCTATTTCCACCTCTAAAACTTCCGCGAGATTCTGTAAATCCGCTTTCCTGCAGTACTTCAGTGAATTTAGCTTCGACATGACTACGGTATGTTGAAATAATACCAACGGAAACTATTCGTTTTGTTTATCAATTTAAAGGTATATGAACCTTGCACCTCACAAGAAATATTTTACCCCTAAGCACAAAATATAAATAAACATTTCAAATGCATAACCAATATGTAAAAATAATTTTATGATTTTTCCAAAGATTTTCAGATTTTCTATATTTTTGTGTCAAACGTAAAGCAAAAAAAAAAAAAAAACAAAAAAAAAACAACATTCAAAATTTTAAAGCTTTAGAGTCCCTATACACACAATATGAAAACAATAAGTAATTTTTCAAATGCTATAGGCAAACTATATTCCCAGTATTTCTCAAGAACTGAATACTCTCTGCAACCTTCATCAAAATGCATCTGTACTATTTAGGATAAAAGTTTAATTTACTCTGTTTGTCATTTAGCAATCCAGCATGCATCAAAATTCCTCTTTATACAATCACTCATCAAAATATTTTCTCTTACACAAGTTATATAAGAAAAAAAAAATTACTGGGCCTTTTTTTTTTTTTTGAGTAGTTATGAATTTAGCTTATCTAATCCTTTCTGCATTCCAAACATTAAAAATAACGATAAAGATAACATAACATATAAATTTTCATTAAACGTTAGGTGTCAATTAACTACACATACACATTATCGATTTATCATAATCTTAATATTTTCATTTACCTCAAAATCAAAAAGTTTCTCTTATTTTTATCTAAACAACATTTTAACATCCTATCAGTATGATAAATAATGGTTTCAGAGCCACTCAAAATGAAATAAGCTTACCTGTTGCAGTTGTTGCTTGAAGTATCTTGACTGGGGAACGGTCCGTTATGGCACTCCGCGGGTGTCGTCCACTGTAGCTCAAGGGTTCGTATCGGGCGTGTTGCGTCCCACTGTTTGTCGTCCAAGGTCCACCTTGCACTGTCTCGAAGCACTGTCTTGTTGATCTAGCTGAACTGTCTCATGGGCAATGTCTAGATGGGCTGTCCGCCTGTCTTCCTCGGAACTGTCGTTACAATTCTTTCGGCTGCCTCTCGAGTCCTTGTCAGAAAATCCGGATGCTCGCCGTCTGTTTCCTCCTGGGCTTTCCTCTAATAAAAATTATTCTTGCTATAAATCCCACCGCTGCCACCATGTTGTAACGGAGCCGATGTCGTAAGGTGGTGTGGTAGCGGGCTACTTCAACGGCCGAGTCTTATCAATATCGAAAAAATATTTTATTGTATCACAAACAATTAAATAAGGTTTTCTTGGTTAAATAAGTCATTTGTACAACATTCTTCATAAATGGGTTCGAGTTCAGCTGTCAATAATGTATTTGTAGAATCAAGTCCAGTCCTCGAGTAGCAAAATGCTTTCCGGGAGAATGTCTCTATTTATTTAAGCTTCACGATTTTCGAAGATGAGAGTCGGTGATACGCAACAGGAATGTCGCCCTTTCAGTGAATGGCCGATCAAGGTCTAGGGACCTCCGATGTCTTTCTCCGGGGTGGAGAAATTTTACCGCCACACCTGGCTACCGCTTTACTGTGCCCGTGATAGATTTCTCCTCTACACGGCTAAGTTTACTCGGAGCCTCAGCTTCCGAAAAAGAACTAAAAAAAAAACCAAAGAACTCTCGAGAATGTTCCTGCATCCCCTTTTATCAGTTTCGTTTTTCCGTCTAGGACAAAAACCACTCCCATTAGCCACTCACCATCTGTGACCATGATCTCATAAACAAGACCTTTCTCTATAGGCTGCAGTCAGGAACCTGACGTCAGGTCAATATGTAGTTTCACTATCTAGTTTCTCACGGGAAAGAGATCTTCGTAAATATCAAAGGAATATTTCTCTCGCTAAATAAAGGCGTTCCTTTCACCCTAGTGTCCTCTGCGAAGATTGATTGAAATTGATATATTTTTTTCATCTTTAGCGACATTTTCTAGGACTCTGAAGAAATTTGGAGGCTAGGTGAAATACATTAGTTTCCCTATGCTGGCTTCTGCCTTGTAAATTGAGAGTTTCAATGTGAGATATCGTCGAATTTTCCCACAATCAATGCAAATGAGGTTCCATAACGACGACGACAACGACAACGACCTTCAACAACGACGTGTGTGTGTTGTCTTTGAGATGCACCCAATTTCTGCAATTTCTGCGCATGTGCTGATTGTTTATTCTTTCAACAGAGGGATTTTTTGGTTTCATCACTTTCGTGAATTAAAGACAGTCTTGCATCAGTTTCACAACAAAGTACTCACCGCAACTGGGTGATGGTCTACTGTGCGGGGGATTCGCTGCGAATCGTCAAGTTAAATTGTCACGACAAGATAATATTAGAAAAAAATCAAACTTGCTGCTAATGTGCATGCTATCTGGGGATAGGGTAGTCCGACCAATAAGTGAACAGCCCCCAGTGAATGAACACTTGGTAAATATTTTAATAGAATAGTGTTTTAAAAACTCCCCTCTAGATGGGGTTCCAATATTGCCTTAATTCTATTCAATAGGGAGCTGTAACATTCCTGACTGGTTACTGAAGTCACATGATTTTAATTTGAGAACGTGTTGGAATTTACATCTCCGAGTAGCAGATGGTTTCTGTCCTGAAACAATAAGGGAAGTGCTATGTCATTTTATGCATTTCATAAGAATTATTTGTTTTATTTGCATTATGCACACATTTCAGTGAAGATTAATTAAATATACATATTATAGGTATATTTCTAATTCTTTTAATCATTGTAAAATAAACAAAATTTGAGAATAAGGGAGTTTAATAACTAGTTAGGCAAATGTTAAAATTCCAATGAATGAATACCTGTTCATTCACTGGGATTTCTCTGTGTTACAGAAAATCAAACAAAAGTGCTTATTTTCTTATTGTTTTATTCATTATATATGCAATAAATTCACTAAATGAACAGAAAACAGTCTCTAACGAATGACTGAACATAGGTGTTCATTCACTGGAAGGAATATATTTGGCTACTTTTCCTAGTGAATGAACTTTTTGGGCTTTGTTTCTATGGTTTTTTGTATAGCCTGTATTTTGAATTCAGTGTTTTCAACAATAGTAACAAATGAAAAGTTAACTGATATAAAAGCATAATAAAAGAACATATACACACATTTTTAGGTAGCTTTCATTACAAAAAGCTACCAATTGCAGCCGTTCGGAGGAAAGCGATTTCAAAAAATTTTGGTATATTTTCATCGATCATGACCCCCAGAGCCCGAAACCACCCTCCGTTCAAAATTGATATATATATATATATATATATATCTGACATTTGTCACACTGTAACTCTCGTATTTATGAACCGATTTGGATGTAATTCGGTGTGTATATAGTACATGCCAATGTCTTGACCGATTTCGTTGGCCAGCTTGATCCGCCATTTTGTTTCAAAATGGCGGCCATTTAAATGTTTTTTAAAAATTTAAAATTTGAAAAGTGGTACCAAAGAATTGAAAATGGAAAAATATTGTTTTCTTATGTATTTGACCTTTATACAAAGATTCCGGAGCCATTTTTGTTTCGTCTATATCTTAAAAAATGGCTGAGTTATAGCATTTTTGAATTTCTAGCGTGGCTGACATTTTGAAACGTCCTGAAGTTTGTCACGCAATAAAAGGCGTATTTATGAACCGATTTGGATGTAACTTCGTTTACACATAGTACATACCAATGTATAGACCGAGGTAGCTGGCCAGCTTCATCCGCCATTTTGTTTAAAAATGGCGGCCATTTAAATTTTTAAGAAGAATATTAATATGAAATGTGGTACCAAAAAATTGAAAATTGAAAAAATATTTTTTTCTTATGTTTTTGACCTTGATAAAAAGATTCGGTAGCAGTTTTTGTTTCGTCTATATCTTAAAAAGTGGCTGAGTTATAGCATTTTGAATTTCTAGCGTGGCTGACATTTTGAAACGTCCTGATTTTTGCCAGGCGATAACAGGCGTATTTATGAACCGATTTGGATGTACCTTGGTGTGTACATAGTACATACAAGTATCTCGACCGAGTTCGTTGGCAAACTTCATCGCCATCTTGTTTCAATATGGCGGCCATTTAAAAAATTTAAAAAAATTTAAAATTTAAAATGAGATATCAAAAAATTGGAAAATGAAAAAAGATTTTTTTCGTATATGTTTGACCTTAATACAAAGATCCGGAACAGTTTTTGTTTCGTCTATATCTAAAAAAATGGCTGAATTATAGCATTTTGAATTTCTATTGTGGCTGACATTTTAAAACCACCTGATATTTGTCACGCGATAACAGGCGTATTTATGAACCGATTTGGATGTAACTTCGTCTCTACATAGTACATACCAATGTCTCGACCGAGTTCGTTGGCCAGCTTCATTCGCCATCTTGTTTCAAAATGGTTGCCATTAAAAAAATTAAATTTAAAATTTAAAATGAGGTATTAAAAAATTGGAAAATGAAAAAGGTTTTTTTATGTGTTTGGCCTTGATACAAAGATTCCGGGAGCAGTTTTTGTTTCTGAAAATTTGTTCTTTTGTTTATATCTTAAAAAATGGTTGAATTATAGCACTTTGAATTTCTAGCACGGCTAACATTTTGAAACGATCTTGTATTTGTCACGCGATAACACATGTATTCGCCTATTTCGATGTAAGAAGGCATGTGGATAGTATACATCAATATCTCGACCAAGTTCGCTGGCCAGCTTCATCAGCCATCTTGTTTCAAAATGGCGGCCATTAAATTAAAAATCATTATATTTAAAGTGAGGTGCAAAAAAATTAGAAAATGAAAAAGGTTTCTTTCTGAAGTATTTGACCTTGATATAAGGATTCAGGAGCATTTTTTGTTTGTCTTTATCTTAAAAAATGGCTTAGATATAGCAGTTTCAATTTCTAATGTGGGTGACATTTTGAAAAATCTGATTTTTTGCCTGCGACAGCACTTGTATATATCAACCGATTCCGATGTTAGTGAGCATGTGCACAGCAATTACTAAGGTCTCGACCAAGTTCACTAGTTAGCCTCATCCACTATGTTGTCTTAAAATGGCAGGCATTTTAAGAAATCGCCGAATTTGGCAGCCAAATATAAGTTACTTTAAATAAAAGCAGCTTGGATAAAGCTGACTAATTTCGCGAAATTCTCATTCATAATGATTTAGTATTGGTAAAAATTAGTATTGAATCTCCTATATTCTGTTTCCACTAAATTCAGCTTCGTGTGTTTGAATAATATAAGTTGGCTTTTTTAAAATAAGGAATATGAAAGCTACCTCTTCCTCCCGGCACTGGCCGGAAGGACTTTTAAGTGTAAATTATTTGTGCTTCATGTCATATTTTTTTCTTGTTTTTTAAATGACTGATAAAAATATTCTTACTGGTGACAAAGAAGACTCCTCAAACTACGAGGGAAAACAATTGAATGTAGGCGTGAGGGTGCCACTAAATGCTTTTCCTTTGAAGATGTAAAACTTCTTTAAGATTGGATAGTTTGAAAAGGGAAACTTGCATTTCCAATGCATAAGGATGAAGTAAAAGATGTTGTTTATAATGTCATGAAACAAACAATGAAAAAAAATCCACTTATATGTTTATAGGCAGCTGTCCAGGGGAGAAATGGCGATACTTTTTCGAAAATTACATCCAAGGATAACACAACGTAATATAGAAATAATTTTAAAATGAAAAGCTTGTCTCAAAGAAGATAGTATTCGACAGTGATTCCAAGAACTCCAAAAATACCTTGAAGAGGAAATTTGTTCTGACCACTTTTTGTGATGTGGTGATTGTATATACAGGGTGCAATATGTTATCTATCGCCGACCTTTAATTTCTCAACCGTTGGTCGTAGACATATAGTTGCAATTACAAAAACGTTTCAAATGAGGTAAATATTCATGTTGTGGCATTTTTTAAAGAAAAAAAATCAATTTTACAAAAATTACGAAATCTAACTTTTTATACGGTCCCCCAGTCCCTATAGTTATATTTAGTAAAAGTTTACTCATATCATAACACATATAACACAAAAAGTTTGACATCTGTACTACAAAATTTGACAGAGTTATTAAATTTCAAAGTTTGAGAATTTTTCGCATTATTTTGTCTTTCAAAGAGGGATTAGTTAAAAGATTAATTAAAGTAATTCGAGATCAAAATCAGGGTGCAATGTCCTTTTTACGGCGAAACCACCTTTAGCCGGTATCGCCAAATTGGGGTATCACCAAAGAGTAACAACCATTACATTAAAAAATTTTAGCTGACTTTTAGGGGTCATATACAAAGCGAAGAATGAAATATTGAAATTAAACTGAAAAATAAATATCAATTTAATATAATATCAGAAAACGGTCTACTATAAAAAATGAGTATGTCAAATGACGGAATCTACTATAGATACTGCTCAAAGTGTTGTTTAACTCTTTAATTGTCGAACAACCTTCAAACGTCAAAGTAGGTAGAATCGACAACCGGAAAATAAAACATACTCACTAAGGACTAGATAATTGGCAGCGGAATAAAAACGACCAGCCGGGCTATAGCGAGCATGAAAATTGGGATTATGCAAATTACAATAGTACAGCAGCGCCACACGTTCGGGATAAAACACGAGCCATCTAGCAGTGGACATGCTAGCCAGCGCTGAGATCGTGATGGCAAGCTACGCATGCATGCAATATGCCGAAATGATACTTATTTATGGTGAATGTCAAAGGAATGCCAGAGAGGCTGCGAGTGTTTATTCAGAACGTTTCCCTAAGAATCTACATGCAACGCATGAAACTATAACTAATGCATTGCACCATATTAGAGAGACAGGCTCTGTTTCATCACGACCCAGAACAAGTAGACAGGCAAGGTGTAATGTTCGAGTGACACCGGAGGAGGTGCTGGGATTCGCCCTTTTAATTCCACAATTGATTTCGGCGGAAATAAGCGAGGCATGCGGTCAGCATGTCTGGCATTTGTTACATGCACTTGGTGAGCATCCATACCATATTCGACACTGGTGCAAGCATTGATGCTGGGTGACCACACACGACGATTTTTTTATTGTTATTTCATGCTCAACACCTTAGAGGAAAATCCGTCATTCCTTTTTGAAATTCTGTGTGACAGATTAGTCATTGTTTATACGGGGTGGCATTATGAACGTGCACAATGTGGATTACTAATCTCTGGAAAACCTCCACATCGCCCGTGCAGTACGACACGTGTGGTGCGGTATATGGGGAACCCAGATTGTTGGACCCATCTTCTACGATGGGACCTTAACGGGCGATCGTCACCTGCATCTGCTACAAACACGGTACGTGATTGGTATGAAGATCTGCCTCTCCGACATGCATGCCGAATGTGGTTTCAACATGATGGAGCCCTCTCCACACAAAACATCAAACGTCCGGGCGTATCTGGCCACCGAATTTCGTCAATAGATCCTTGGATATGGTGGTCCGGTAGAGTGGCCACCGCTTTCACCAGACTTGACATCCATGGATTTCTACTTCTAGGATTACATCAAGGGATGGGTGTATGTGACTGAGACCACATCTCTGGTTTATCTGAAGCAGCGCATCATCCTTGATTGTCGCACAGTTTACACACCTGCTGAGCTGTAACGTGTCCAGGACTCAGTACTGTCACGCATTCAATTGTGCATTGCCACCAATGGAGAACACTATGAGCAGTATCTCTAGTAGATTCCGTCTTTTGACATATTCATTTTTTATGGTAGACCGTTTTCTAATATTATAATAAATTGATATTTATTTTCCAATTTAATTTCAATATTTCATTCTTCGCTTTGTATATGACCCCTAAATGCCAGTTAAAATTTTTTAATGAAATAACCCTCTTAGGTGATACCCTAATTTGGCGGTACCGGCTAAAGGTGGTTTCGCCTTAAAAAGAACATTGCACCCTGATTTTGATCTCAAATTACTTTAATTAATCTTTTAACTGATCCCTCATTGAAAGACAAAATCATGCGAGAAAATCTCAAACTTTGAAATTTAATAACTCTGTCAATTTTTGTAGTACAGATGTCAAACTTTTTGTGTTATATCTGTTATGATATGTGTAAACTTTTACTAAATATAACCATAGGGACTGGGGGACCGTCTGAAAAGTTAGATTTTGTAATTTTTGTAAAACTGATTTTTTACTTTAAATAATGCCACAACATGAATATTTACCTCATTTGAAACGTTTTTGTAATTGGAACTATATGTCTACTACCAACGATTGAGAAATTAAAGGTCGGCGATAGATAACATATTGCACCCTGTATAATACTGATGAAGCTAATTTATAATCATTCTGGGTTTAAAAAATCCACAATTCAGTAAAAACATGTTATAAGTTATTTGTACATGTTGTAACATAAATAACATAGTATGGAACTTTAATGTTTTTAAATTACTGCCTGTTCATTCACTGGAAAAATTTACGCTCAGTCACTGGTAAGAACTGTTCATTTACTTGGTTTTTATATAGCTTTTTATTAAGATACTCTTAACAATCCGAACAAATAAAATATAAACTTCCTTTTGTTATTTTTTAATCCTTTGCATACCAACACATGTATTTGCACTTCAGACACCAAAAGGTGGTGTTAATTAAAATATTAACAAACATTTAATGACAAAATGTGCTTAAGTGTTCATTTACTGGTCGGACTACCCTACCTTGAAGTACTCACGAGTATTCTAAATACTAGATTAGCACATATCCTGCGAGTTACAATTTTGAAATGTTATAATAACATTATCTTGATATTTTCCCCCATCTATAGAAAAACGAAAAATAACATGCTATCTCTTTGTATATTTTCTTAACTTGTAAATGCATTTTCTGTATTCATTGTTCTTGTCTGAACATAAAAAAAAAAAAAAAAAAAAAAAAAAAAAAAACCTTTCTTTTGTTTGAGGAAAATATATTTCAATATACTCGCGTTTTTACGTTTATTATAAATTGTATGTAACCAGGTAAAAAGTTTCTCTACTTACGACCATTCCTTTTTTAACTGTATATATGATGAATAAATATTTAATATTAGAGTCTTAGTATATTTGGATAATTTCTTGAGAATTAAAAAATAGTAAATGTTTTCCCCCGCATAAAAGAAGTTACACAACAGATGGGGAGCTATGAATTTATAAGCAGAATAGACTATTTTACTTTTTGTTTCATACATGTGAGAAAAAAACAAACAATTCTTGAAAGGTTAATTTAAATATTTCTTTAACTCTCATAGCAGAAAAACTTTCCAGATGTGAGTTGTTAAGTAATTATCGAATAAATTAATATCTGTTATTTTTATTTGGTTTTTGTGAGGAAAACAGAAGGATGCAATTATGAGTAGCTCACAAAACTATGAAACTCACAAAAGTTAGGTAAGATTAGTTTCCTTATTTATCATAATGCTACATAAAAAATCATTTTATAAAAATAATTAAATTTAAAAAATCAAAAAACCCGACTGATAAAAAGCGAGCTAATTAATTATTTCTCATCAATGTGAAACTATTTTTTTTTAATTCCTACTATTAGCTCACACTCTCGCTATATATATCTTGTTCAAATTTTCAATCGTTAATAAAATACTTATTATTCATCCAATCAAGCTCAAAATTTTTTTTTAAGTTGTAGTGGATGACACTTGATGTTAATCCAGTTTTTTTCAAATATTAATTCATTAATTAAATTTAATTAATTAATTTTCAATAATCGAGAAAGCCCTCTTCTTGATCAAGGAATTTTAAGACCGAGAGAGCCCTCTTCTTGATCAAGCATTTTAAGCACCACTTAAAAGGAAAGACGAATGGGAGAAAAAAATTCTCTTATTGACCTATGTAGGAATTGACTTAATATATATATTTTTGCATTACTTGTTTATATTACTTAGCTTTCTTTTTTATTTACTTGTATTGATGACTTTTAAGTTGTGTTTAATTGTTAGTTCCTATCTATAAACACTGCTTTGATGAGGTCTATAGATCTATATGATGGTTAGAGTTGCAGTGCAGCTAGAGATCCACAATACATACACAACTTCCAGGTTGTATAATATTTTAACGGAGCTTCTGACTGAAAAATAGTCAATGAAACATCGTCTTCATTTTGAAAGACCTATCCAATGATATGCCACTCAATAGGGTGCGTAATTTTTTATTTTGTCTCTACCGCTATTTTGTATTTTGCGGCCGCCATTCTGAATTTATAAAAATAAAACTTAGCCTATAACCATCGGGCCGTTAAGACGAATTGATAGAGACCTCATTCATTACAATCCATCCAACCGTTGAGATGTTTCGAGGGTATAAAGAAATCCACATACACACATACGCGTGAAACACATAACCCTTCTTTTCAGTCGGGTAAAAAATGGAGGTCTTCGGATGCAAATGCGATATGTTAAAACGCCTTTAAAAGATGGAGTTAATAGTTACATACGTATTTTGTAAAATTAAATTAATCAAAAAATTAAAATTAATATTACATGTAAATAGAGCGAGACGAAAATGTTTTATTGCAATTAAGTTCTTCACTTTAACCTGATTAATTACTCCAGAGTTTCTTAAACTCTTTCCAAAAAGAGAAAATTCAAATGTGGGCCATATAACCTTCATTTAATCAAGTGTAATATTGTTTCTAAAAAAATATGATGTCCAATGGTGAATAATTTTTTGCTTTCTTATGATATGTTGAAATAATATTTGTAAGATTAAAATGTATTAAAAAATAAAATACAAAGCGACAATGTTATTGAGGTCTTTTTTTTTTTAAAGAAATGGAATACCACAGGTCAGAAAACGAAGAATATTCCGCAGAAAAAAAGAAGAGACCAAACTAATATCTGAATGCAGGTATTTATTTATTTTATGGTTCCGTACTTAAAAAGTAAAAACGGAACCATTATAAGATCACTCCTGTGTCTGTCCGTCTGTCTGTCACAGCCATTTTACTCGTAAACTATGGAACGTGGAAAGTTCAAATTCGGGGAAGTAATAAAGACCATTGACCTACATATTTTCAGATTAATAAACATTCATAAATATGTTTAGTAAAAACGTAGAGGGCTAATTATGCTACTTGAAAAAAAAATCTTTTCTTTGTATATCATGTGGGGTATCCTGTGAAAGCTTTTGTACCGCTGAACTCAAAAATACATTCCTTTTAATTTTCGGTATTATATTTTCAAAGATATTGTTGAAAATGTAGCGCAAAAATATGTCCCCCCACCGATCTAATTCCGAATCTACTGAAACTAAAATTATGAAAAAATTAGAGGTAGGAGACGTTAATATAAACCTTGCCGGAAAATTATAGCGATTACCCTAGGTCACATAGTTTTTGAGTAATTAGCATTTTTCTGTTATACACAAATTTCGATTTACGCGCATTCAGAAAAATTGTTGAGCATCGCTGAATATACCTATCGTTGCAGAAGAATAAAAGCATTGTTGATAATGATTTTCGAAAAAAATCATTTGTAATTAGCCGAAATATTAACCCTTAAAGTTACGGTCAGTTTGGACATACACAAGGACAGGGGCGGCGTACTCTATGGCTAGTTAACAACTTTTAATGATATATATGTGTGATGTAATGTCCAGTAACAGTATAAAAGCAATAAACGTCAAATTGTTAAAAACATACTAATTTAAGGGGTCTCGGGACTCTAAAAAGTGGAAAAAATGAAAAAAATATCATTTTCAACATTTAATGTCTTAAAATGTACATGATTTTAAAACACAATTTTAATTGGGGTGAAAGATATAAGTATGTTCTTTCGTTTCATGTATTTAAAAAATTGCAAGATACAGAATTAATATTTATAGGGGGCTCGAAACTGACTTTTGAAAATTTCAACAGTAAAATCACCAAAAAAAATTTTTTTTAATCGACTTCAAAAAGAAGGAGGTTATTATCTATTCGACTTGTATGTATGTTTTGCACATGTTCACGCATAACTTTCTTAAATATGAACCGATTTTGATAATTTTTTTTTTTGTTTGAAAGTGTAAGTCACCCATTTAGTCCCATTCCAATTTCATAAAAATCTGATGATTAGAACATTTTTAAAAAAATAAAAACTTTAAAATTCAAATCCTTTTTGAAGCAGTCGCCCATTATAAGCACTCACCTTTCACACTGTTACTCTTACAAAGATACGAGATCTTTCAAAGTGCGAAAACTTAGCTGGACAAGGGTCAAGATCCAGATAGATTTTTCGCTGGTAGTGAAACGAGATTGACCAATCAGAAGCCTGCAGTTTTGCGAACTTTTCGCTGTTTGCAAAAATGCAGCCTTCTGATTGGTTGATCTCGTTTCGCTAAGATCGAAAAATCTATCTCGATCCCGACCATTCTGTCATCCACCAAACCGGAAGGCCCACAAAGACACAAACCGATATCGGAAGTCGCTGTCGAAAAGTTGAAAATCAACCTTTAAATTTTCTCATGTATCAGAGCACAAGTACAACTCCTAGAATAAATAATGTGGAAATCTGCTATCCGAACAGCACTAAACAAATATATCCCTTAAATGTGCAAAGATGCTGTAATCCAATGAGCCGATCGCAGCGACATCTGCGTTATATTTTCAAATTTCAGTGTAAAGATTGTATTATAACAGCGTCTAGACCAATTGGTCTTGGAGTTTTAGAAAATATCCTCAGCTGTCTCTCCAATCGACTTTTTATCGTTTACATTTATCGTTTTACATTTAAGGGATACAATATTTTAGTACTTTCTAAGTACTACTGCTACAGAGTCTAGAATATATAGTGTGGATATCGGCTATCCCAGTAATACTTAAAAAAGTGCTAAAATATTGGATCCCTTAAATGTCAAACGATGCTGAAATCCAATGAGTCGATCACAGCGACATCTTCAGGATATTTTCTATAACTCCAAGACGATTTGGTCTAGACATTGTAATAATACGATGATGTTTACTTTGAAATTTGAAAATATATCGCAGATGTCGCTGCGATCGGCTCCCTGGATTTCTGCATCGTTGCACATTTAAGGGATACAACTTTTAGCGCTGTTTGAATGGCAGATTTCAACACTATGTATTCTAGACGCTGTACTACTGCTACAGCGTCTAGAATACCTAGTGTAGAAATATGCTATCCAAACAGTGCTAAAAAATTTATCCCTTAAATGTGCAACGATACTGCTAAAATGCCAAGTGTCGATCGCAGCGAGATCTGCGGGATTTTCGTATTACTAGTATTACATTGTATAGACTAACAATACCTTGCAGTTGTAGAAAATATCCTGCAGATGTCGCTGCGATCTGTATATTGCAGCAGAATCGTTGCATGTTTAAGGGATACAATATTTTAGCGCTTTTTTAAGTATTACAGAGATAGCCGATTTCCACACTATGTATTCTAGTCGCTATACTACTGCGATAGTCAGTCAATGAGCGCGTTCACGGACCGCATTCTGGGTTCCCCAGGTTTACCACGGGTAACCCGAAGCGTTCAGAGACCGACATCACGTGACTTTTTCCGAGTTCCCCGTAGCGTTCAGAGCCGGAGATTACTCAGATTTCGGGGAACCCACATTACCTGAAAAATTTTGTTGGGTAAAGTGATCACGTGGTTGGGAAATCTGATTTGTTTACCAGTTTATAGCTTAACTGTGACTGTTAATCGGAATAGCACTGTTTTGATCAGTTTTAACGCACATTGTTTCTGTGTTTTCATATTACAAAAAATAACAATAAAAACATTTCTAGTCTAAGTTTAACTTTTAGATAAGTTAGAAGATAAATGTAATTTTGCATATGACAAATCAGTTCACGCTTGGAAGTCTAAAACGGCTAGCAAAACCTGTGATACATATTTGTTGCGATAGTATTCCACATAAAAATTAACTTTTGGAACAGTTTCCCATCTAAAAAAAGTGATAATTGAATCTATTTTCACTGTCGAAAGTGCAGCTGCCGCCATGTTTGTAAATGTAAATAAAAAAATCCCGCTACTTCACCGGAAAGCGTTCAGAGCCGTTTTTACCCAACCTTACACCGAGAAACCAGTATGACGTCATTCCCCAATTTTCCGAGTTACCCGTGTTTCGGTCTCTGAATGCGCTCAATATGTTCTGGATATCTGAATCTGGGGAACCAATGAGAACGGTTCAGGATCGGAACCCAGTAGCTATTGTGAACATGCTTACAGTATCTAGAGCTGGACCAAATGGAGGATATTCCATCTACGTTTCAATCACGTGGTCAAGGTAAAAACTTCTAGCGTAAAGAAGGGAAGGCTCCGTAGACTTAATAAAAAACCCTCACCAGTCAGTGAAAAAGTTCATGCGGAAAGCAGTAGTAGCCTCCCTTCTTATCAGTTAGAAGTTCTTTAAGTAAATTACCGGTATCACGTGACTTTTTTCAGCCTCGAACCCAGATTTGGAATAAAGTCCATTACTGCGTCTAAAATACATAGCGTGGAAATCTGCTATCCAAACAGCGCTAAAAAGTTGTATTCCTTAAATGTGCAGTGACGCTAAAATCAAGGGTGCCGATCGCAGCGACATCTGCGATATATTTTCAGATTTTCAAAGTAAACATCGTATTATTACAGTGTCTAGACCAAATCGTCTTGGAGTTTTAGAAAATATCTTGCAGATGTCGCTGTCATCGACTCATTGGATTTCAGCATCGTTTGACATTTAAGGGATCCAATATTTCAGCAATTTTTAAGTATTACGGGGATATTTCACACTATATATTCTAGACGCTGTAACCAAGTCGTCTTGGAGTTTTAAAAAATATCCTGCAGATGTTGCTGTGATCTATTCATTGGATTTCAGCATCGTTTGACATTTAAGGGATCCAATATTTTAGCACTTTTTTAAGTATTACTGGGATAGCCGATTTCCACACTATATATTCTAGACGCTGTAGTTATGTAATAGAAAATGCCTAGGTTTGCTATAGTTTGGACTATAGCGCCTAGAATATACAGTGTGGAAATCGGCTATCCCTGTAATACTTAAAAAAGTGCTAAAATATTGTATCCCTTAAATATGCAACGATGCTGCTGCAATATACAGATCGCAGCGATATCTGCAGGATATTTTCTACAACTGCAAGGTATTTTTAGTCTATACAATGTAATACTAGTAATACGGAAATCCCGCAGATGTCGCTGCGATCGCCACTTGAAATTTTAGCATTATCGTCGCACATTTACGGGATACAAATTTTTAGCACTGTTTGGAGAGCATATTTCCACACTAGGTATTTTAGGCACTGTAGTTTGGAAATAAGTTTCTCTTAAAGCACTTTGCCGCGCTCTGATGTGTAAACTTTATTGATGGATTGTCACCTTTTCCACACCCAATTTCAATGTCCGTAGGTATCGATGTGGACTTTATAGTTTACTGGATGCGGTAACTTTCCGAAGTGCGAAATCTTGTCCAGAAAAGATGCCGCATTCAGAAAAATCCAAATATCTAAAACGATGCTAACCGACATCGGAAGTGGGTATCAAAAAGCTTACAATGGAGGATATTCCATCTCCGTTTTGATCACGTGGTCAAGGTAAAAACTTCTAGCGTAAAGAAGGGACGGCTCCGTAGACGTGTAATGTAAATCCCCGCTAGCACATGAAACAGTTCATGAGGCAAAGCAGTAGTACAGCGTCTAGAATACCTAGTGTGGAAATATGCTATCCAAACAGTGCTAAAAATTTGTATCCCTTAAATGTGCGACGATACTGCTAAATTCCCAAGTGTCGATCGCAGCGACATCTGCGGGATTTTCGTATTACTAATATTACATTGTCTAGACTAGCAATATCTTGCAGTTGTAGTAAATATCCTGCAGATGTAGTTGCGATCTGCATATTGCAGCAGCGTGATTGTACATTTAAGGGATACAATATTTTAGCGTTTTTTTAAGTTTACAGAGATAGCCGATTTCCACACTGTGTATTCTAGTCGCTATAGCAGTATTACAGCGCCTAGAAGATACAGTGTGGAAAACGGCTACAAAATAGTGCTTAAAAATTGAATCTCATAAATGTACAACGATGCTGAATAACAAGATGTCGATCGTAGCGCCATCGTAGTGATTTAAAAACGATAGTCATTCTAAAAGAGACTCTTTAACCTATTTCACGTCATTCCTTAACTAAATTAGCTTAGACCAAAATATCTTATATTTATAGTTTCCGATATTTAACATTCTATAATGGAGGATATTCCATCTACGTTTTGATCACGTGGTCAAGGTAAAAACTTCTAGCTTAAAGAAGGGAAGTCCCCGTAGACGTGTAATATAAATCCCCGCTAGCCAATGAAAAAGTTCATGAGGCAAAGCAGTAGTATCTTCCCTTCTTATCAGTTATAAGTTCTTTGGGTAAATTACCGGTATCACGTGACTTTTTTAAGCCTCGAACACAGATTTAGAATATCCTCCATTTTTGAAAACACAGTGTTTATATTGAAAAGAGTTACGAGATGGCGCTCGTATCAGCATATTGCCGCGGAGCATTGTTGGAGATTTATGGGATACAAGTTTTTAGCACTTTTTAAAGCATTATAGGAATAGACGTTTTCCACACAGTATCTTCTAGGCGCTGTAGCAGTAGTATCTTTCTATCTTATCAGTTAGAAGATCCTTGGGTAAATTACCGGTATCACGTGACTTTTTTCAGCCTCGAACCCATATTTGGAATATCCTCCATTCAATAGCAAAGTGGCCTTATACATCAGAGTTCAGAAAAGTGTCTCCATTAGTCGGTGCACTGCAAAGTGCATCCATATACAGTACACATAAAAGTGCCGTCTTATGTGTAGCAGCACTGTCTTCGGTTATCAGATTCAGAATAAACACCTAATCATTGACGCTCATTTCTGATGTCTTTACTGCTTAAGGATCGGGAGTATTGTTATGAGAATAGTGACATACGGAAAAAAATTATTGATTGATAGATTTTGGACAAAAGCTATCGCCATGAATCTTGAAGAGCTTGTCATTGTTGCCAAACTAATGCTTGTTAAATTGTCCGCCACTCGTATAATAAAACTTGTCCAAGCGAGTATCGCCAAGTTCTGAAATAGAAAATGTCTAGTTTTGCCGTAGCGTAGGCAAACGCATTACGTATAAACAGAGTCTGAGCATTGTGTTTCACCACTCTCAAATAGAGGCACCTTACATGAGGAAACAATGGAGGATATTCCAACTCCGTTTTGATCACGTGGTCAAGGTAAAAACTTCTAGCGTAAAGAAGGGAAGGTTCCGTAGACGTGTAATGTAAATCCCCGCTAGCCAATGAAACAGTTCATGAGGCAAAGCAGTAGTATCTTCCCTTCTTATCAGTTAGAAGTTCCTTGGGTAAATTACCGGTATCACGTGACTTTTTCCAGCCTCGAACCCATATTTGGAATATCCTCCATTGATGGAGATTATCGGAAAAGAATAATGTATAATTATGGACCACATGATTCGTTTGTTGAATACATACCGGGTGTCATAAAAATGACTGATGGATTTTAAAATTCAATAACTTGCAAACGGTGACAGATATTAAAAAAATTCTTGCAGGAGTGTTATGTATGATGTCAGGAGTTTCTGTAATGTGATTCTTGATTTTAGTTCGAATTTCAAACAATAGATGGCGCTGAGAGCAATAGATGCTCAATCCAGACACGAGTTTTGGTACTTCGGAATCCATTCAATGCATTTTAATCTCGTTTTTTCGCATGGAAGATGAGAAAGTCCGAAAACTTGAGCCTGGATTTAGCGGTTATTGTTTGCAGCGCCATCTATCGATGCTATTTGTAACTAAAACTGAGAATCGCAGCGTAAAAACTCCTGACATCTTGCATAACACTCCTGCAAGAATTTTTTGAATATCTGTCACCGTTTGCAAGTTATTGAATTTTAAAATCCGTCAGTCATTTTTGGGACACCCGGTATATCTGAACTGTGTGCTTGGCGTCAAGCGCCCGCTTATAAGTCACCGTCAATATATAGGAAGGAGATAGCACAAGGAAATTTACAGCACCACAGAATTACATCCGGGAGCTCCACAAAGAGTGTGCAACGGAGCCAGCGAGATTCGAACCCGCAGCCACCTACGCTCTCAAGCGACTAGTGGCGTGATGCCTTGACCACTCAGCCACGGTGGGCCCTGGACCACATTTTCAAACCTGACAAGTCTACAGCTTTTTGGATGCCAGTATTTTAGTACAGAAAATTTTGTTTTATTTGATAGGAGAATTTTTGAAATCTAAAAGGACACACTCGATAAAAATTACAAGTTCGCAAAAGGCAGGCTTCTTATTGGTCAATCTCATTTCGCTAACAGCAAAAATATATCTGGGTCCTGGTCAATATACTTGAAGAGTCAATACAAATATTGCTACATAGTCTGCATTTGGCTTCTTGACAACGGAGTCCTACAAAAAATAATTCTTGAATGTAGACCGTGGCTGAATGGTTAAGGTACCACACCACTAATCACTTGAGAGCGTAGTTAGGCTGCGGGTTCAACTCCCGCTGGCTTCGTTGCACACTCTTTGTGGAGCTCCCAGATGTAATTCTCTGGTGTTGTAAATTTCCTTGTGTTATCTAGAAACCTCCCCCCCCCCACTTCAAAGCTAAAAGTCCTTGTGCTATTTCGTCCTTGTATATTAACGATGACTTATAAGCGGGCCCCTTATGTCAAGCACACAAGTCAGGTATAAAATCAATACTTCTAATGAAATTAAAAACTATTTTTTTAATAAATAATTTTTGTAAATTATAATTTATTTGACAAATAATTTACTTATTCAGCAGATGTTGAAATCCGGATAACTATGTGTTACGGTATGAATAACTAAAAAGTAGGAAATAAAATAATCTTTTCAAAAAAATATATTAACCGACTTCAAAAAAGCACTAAAAAGAATTAAATAATTCTTTAAACTTCTCTAATGACGAAACGTTGTCCATTAACTGCACATCGGACATCATGTATCGGCATAAAAACGTTAAATTTAATATATAGAATTTAATATCTACCAAACGTGGTTTTTTTGAGAATATTTTTTACAAAAGATTAATTTACATATTTATGATTTAATTTACGAATATGTACATATAAAAAGTAATCAATTACTTTTTGAAGTTTGTGCCAAACATTCACAATCGATAATGATTAAACAAATAATTTGCTGAAGAAATTTTGTATAATATTTTCCATCATCACTTTATTCATGGTAATATATATTCACAATTTTACTATACTTAAGATAGGTTGGCACCAACTTCAAAAAGTAATTGATTACTTTTTATATGTATATATTCGTAAATTAAATAATAAATATGTAAATTAATCTTTTGTAAAAAATATTCTCTAGAAAATCCATGTTTGGTAGATATTAAATTCTATATATTAAATTTAACGTTTTTATGCCGATACATGATGTCCGATGTGCAGTTAATGGACAACGTTTCGTCATTAGAGAAGTTTAAAGAATTATTTAATTCTTTTTAGTGCTTTTTTGAAGTCGGTCAATATATTGTTTTGAAAAGATTATTTTTTGAGTAGTAAAATGAAATTTTAGTTTCAGTTTATACAGACTGACATGAAATATATGTTCTGAAAATATCATGAAAAAATATTCAGAAGTTTTTGAGGTATTTTGCGCGTTATGCCCAAAATACGCCATTTGGAAAATAATGACATTAAAGTTTCGGAAACGCCGCTTCAGCTATTGAGCGGGTATAATTCTAAAAGCCAAAACTTCTGTTCTAATGGGAATTTCAGGGAAACAATTATATCAAAATATTCAGAAAAGACAGGAGTTTAACATCTATAAAAATTAAAATTTCTTAAATTTTATTTTTTCTAGACTCTTAAAGGTTCAAAATTTAAGAAATTTTAATTTTTTTAGATGTTAAACTCCTATCTTTTCTGAATATTTTGATATAATTGTTTCCTTGAAATTCCCATTAGAAGAGAAGTTTTGGCTTTTAGAATTATACCTGCTCAATAGCTGAAGCGGCGTTTCCGAAACTTTAAAACATTTTTTCCCAAATGGCGTTTTTTGGGCATAACGCGCAGGATACCTCAAAAACTTCTGAATATTTTTTCATGAAATTTTCAAAGCATATATTTCATGTTAGTCAGTATAATATTAATCTAAAATTTCCTTTTTATTGTTCAAAAAAATATTTTTTTAGTTGATTTTACTGTTGAAATTTTCAAAATTTTGTATTAGCTAAAAGCAACATTGCATTAAAAATATAAAAATGCTTTAAATACAAATTTATTTAAGTTCAGGGAAATTATTACAATCTGAAGTATAAGTAAGCACCAAATTTTTCATTCTAGTTGCAATATTTATTTTGTAATACTGCGCGTAAACTGTTATGCCAATTTTTTGTTCGACAAATGTCTAACAGTTTCGAGCCCCCTATGAATACTAATTCTGTATCTTGCAATTTTTTATCCTAATTAAAATTGTGTTTTAAAATCATATACATTTTAAGACAGTAAATGTTGAAAATTGTATTTTTTTCATTTTTTCCACTTTTTAGAGTTCCGAGACCCCTTAAATTAGTATGTTTTTAACAATTTGACGTTTATTGCTTTTATACTGTTACTGGACATTACATCACACATATATATCATTAAAAGTTGTTAACTAGCCATAGAGTACGCCGCCCCTGTCCTTGTGTATGTCCAAACTGACCGTGCCTTTAAGGGTTAATATATCGGCTAATTACCAATGATTTTTTTCGAAAATCATTATCAACAATGCTTTTATTCTTCTGCAACGATGCTCATCAGCGATGCTCAACAATTTTTCTGAATGCCCGTAAATCGAAATTTCTGTAATCGCTTAGGGTAATCGCTATAATTTTCCGGCAAGGTTTACATTAACGTCTACTACCTCCAATTTTTTCATAATTTTAGTTTCAGTAGATTCGGAATTAGATGGGTGGGGGGGGGGGGGACATATTTTTGCGCTACATTTTCAACAATATCTTTGAAAATATAATACCTAAAATTAAAAGGAATGTATTTTTGAGTTTAGCGTTACAAAAGCTTTCACAGGATACCCCACATGATATGCAAAGAAAATATTTTGTTTTTCAAGTAGCATAATTAGCCCCTCCACCTTTTTTCTAAATATATTTATGAATGTTTATTAATCTGAAAATATATGGGTGAATGGTCTTTATTACTTCCCCGAATTTGAACTTTCCACGTTCCATAGTTTACGAGTAAAATGGCTGTGACAGACAGACAGACAGACAGACACAGGAGTAATCTTATAATGGTTCCGTTTTTACTTTTTAAGTACGGAACCCTAAAAAGAGCTATACGAATAGCTATATTTGATATTATTTAGGTTCTATATCTCTTTGAGCTTTCATGGTATACACATTTACACTTTTCTGATATATACAGTTATACCCAACCCTACGTTGTATAGTTTTTTTTTTTTTTTTTTTTTACAAAGTCTTATTATTCTTTTAGCAACATTTTTAATTTTTTTTTATAATACATTTACAAATTCAAATATTTATTCTACGGAACCCTCTGTGCGCGAGTAATGCTCGCACTTGACCGTTTATTTAATTATAAAGAATCAATAGAGCTTTCAAAAAGGGCAATGTATTCTACATAAAACAGTTTTTCACATTGTCTAGTTTTCTTCAGCTAAATAGTTTTTGCTGATTAAAAAAAAATAATGATTACTTGTGTAGTTTTGATCAATTACAAATTATATATGTAAACCGTTTAGTAGAAGGTTGTCAAATAAAGTACCATTTTTTTAAAAATAAATTTTATGAATTTCTTTATTTTGAAAGAAGCATAACTTGCAAATTTTTTGATTGTAGAGATTTTTTTAATAAAGGCAGCGAGAAGTGAGAAATCATAATTTAAGTTTTTTTTTTTTTTTTTTTTTTTTGTATGTATGTCCACGTTGATAGAAAGGGAAAGGGGTAGGTGGAAGATGAGACTCTTTTCATATGGAAGGTCTATTTTATGATAAATTCATGATAATTAATTTTGGTTTTGTATTTCGTTTATTTTTAGTAAAATCTTCTATAAGAAAAATTACTAGCGATGTGGTATAATCCAATTAAAATCTCTTAGAAACATTTACCGGATACGTTTAAAAGCCTTCAAATGGAGTAGAACCGAGGGCATCTATACCAAGCTTATCATCCAACCTTTGCATTAATGATATTTACAATCACGGGTGTGAAATTGTGCACCAGTGGCATACAAAAAAGTGCATCACCTAGAAAAATACACCTTTTGCGATTTTAGCACACTGTTTTGTATGTCTAAAATTAATTTAGTCGTTTGAAAGCAAAGTATGGCATCATTACATGCCAATATTTCATAATACAACAATTGCGAAGTAATGCATCAACCAGTGTTCAGAAATAGTACTCCAAAATGAGAGAATGACCGAGTATCGTGTTTTTTATGCTGCAAAAGTATGGTTACGTACAGTTGATTGATATCACGGAAAAAAATATGGCTGTTGCTTGAAGTAAAGACGTGTTTTCAACAAGTGCGATCACCATAATGATATGTTGTCATGTGTCTAAAATTGCTAGAATGATTAAATTGAAGCTTGAAAGTGGTGATTTCTCAATGTGTCTCCGTAATCGTCATGCAAGTTCTTTTGATTTAAATGTTGAATTTCAAAACTTATTATTGTATAAATATGTAATATAAATAATCTGGTATTAATGTAAGTGCGCGATCTGTCCAAAGACGACCTATGTAATGTAGTCTGCATGCTTATCACACGCCAAAAAGCATTTAATTACGAAAAAATTCGCAAAAGTGGGGTGTGTGCTTGGTGTGCACTTGCTTGGGTGCAAAAATATTGTTTCGGACGAATCTAAATTCAACCTCCATGAATCGGACGGCAAGCGGTATGTTATGATTCAAAAAAGTGAAGAATATCATTTAGACTGCACTTTGCCAACTGTGAAATTCCCAGTTAGAAAAATGATCTAGAAAAGCATATCCAGCGAAGGAATTAGACAACTGGAATTACTACTGAACACCAGTATTCACCAACGCCTTTGAGAAGTGTTTCAAGCCAGTTATTCGAAATAATTTTAAAGTTGCAGAAAGATGCATTTTTCAACACTTAGTATCCTGTCATCAGTATCCTGAAATCGATAAGTGAAATTTAATTTATTCATAAACGATTTTATTGTATCACTTGCAAGTTTTAATTTCCACAACGTAACATATATTAATAAAATAATTTTCCACCTATTTACCCACTTTAGGTGCAAGCCTATCTAAAAGAATCTGCTATCAAAGCTATGTACTGGTTTGAGATTAGTCCACGTGTTCATTTCATTCAAAATTTTTTACTTGTAATGGGTAAGGTTAGTTGGGGTAACTGGACCCACGAGGTAACTGGGCCATGGACTATTTTATAAAAACTGTTGATGTTTTTAAGTTTTAGCTTTTGTGAAGAATGAACCTTAATCTCTACTTCCTAAAACAATGAGTGTCAACTCAATCATAACTCTCATTTTGCTGTGATAAGTTGTCAAACATTTACGTTTCTTTTTTTAAAAACAACGTCAATATTGTTGAACTTCCTCGGCTTTTTATTAAAATATTGTAAGTACTTTTATTAAATGATATAAGGTAAAGCGAGGAGAGTCTGCGCACATTTCAAAAGAATAATAATAAAAAATCTAAATATTAATATTTTGCTAAAGTATGCATGAATAATTTTGACTTCATTTGTTTTTTATGCCTTTCCATTGTTATTTTGTTGTTATACTGCAATTTAATAGAACAGCAGTAATAAAACCAAGAAAACTATTTTGCGCAATCTCTCCTTACAGGGTAGGAGAGAATGCGCACATGTGTAGGAGAGATTGTGCAGATAGGTAGAAGAGATTGTTATTAATAATAAGTACAATTAAATTGTTAACAATAATAATTACACTTAATCGACATTGTTGAAAGGTTTTTGTGAGTAAATATTATTGTATTAGGAGTGAATATTTCAACCAAATGTTTAAATAATAAATAAAAGAAAGAATTTTAACAAAAGTTAAAAATTTTAATTTAAGAAGATTAAAATATCAGAAAACGCAAGCCGTACTAAGATTACCAAATAACATTAATCTAGTTGATAACATGTTTAACTTGAAAATTACTTCATTTCCATATAAAGAGTTTCATTGTATTTTGTTTGCTAAACGAAGTTGTCGTCGTTCACAATCGATGCACTTATTGTGGTAAATCGCGCATCTTTCGGGTAATCACCTGCAACAAGCAATACATTGAATCCAGTCAGTTGCCAAAGTTGTGTCCTGGTACAGTTCCAGACATTCAGTGCACTCATCCTCACTGACCTTCGGTTTTTTTCCCTTTTAGTTTTTTATCCCACTTTTCGTGGAAACACCTTATCTTCAGCAGTTTTTTTTTTTTTTTTTTTTTTTTTTTTTTTGTAGCGGCATCCTTCTTAAGTCTTTTTTCATGTATATTTTGTGGATCAGTAACATTAGTTGAACTCTGTTTCCTTTTGATTTCGATGGCATGACACTACTTGGGATGGGTGAAAGCTTTTCCAAAACATTGTATTATATAATTTATTTTAGTTAACAAAATTAATTTATTAGCAAATTAATTGTCCATAAAAAAAATATATATATATAATATTTAATTAAATTATTAACAAATATATTATTAAATTATTAACAAACATATTAGTAATTTATTAACAAAAATAATGACATAAAATTAATTTAATAACAACTGTATTGTTAATTTATTAATAAAATTTTTATCTGCAAAAGTATATTTTTGCAAATTAATTTGTTGCCAAATTTAGTTTTGATAATTATGTGTTTTTCCGAAATTATTTCAAAATTGATTCATTCATACGTTTTACACGTAATTTGCAATTCATACAAATTTATCAATAATCTGTGTAATCTCTCCTAGCACTTAAACTTATGGGGAAATGCGCCTTCTCTCCTAAGTAGCAGATGCGTAAACTCTCCAATTTTGGTAGGAGAGATTGCGCGGCCTTTTATTTAAATATGATCAATTCTAAAATGAATTGTTGGTGTTCGCATACTTAGTCCAGGTTAGTAGTTTATAAGAAATCATTTAAGTTCAAAATATTTTGTATTACTGACGCTCTATAAAAATTCTAACGAATAGTTATGAAAATTCAAGCACTTACTTTGGAAAAACAAAACAAAATAGCACTGCTTTATGCAAGACGCTTGGAACAATCAATATGCACATTCATGTAGACACTGCACTAATGCTGCTGTACAACTACCTGGAGTCGCTGCGCGCGCACTGTAGTCCTTCCCGTCGAATCTCTTTTTGCGCAATCTCTCATACCGCGCGAACTCTCCTCGCTTTACTATATTTTTTTAAAGATTAGGCATATAACTACATTAATATTATTAGGTATCTATACATATTTACTTCATGTTTCAAATGTAAGCCCACTGTTTCAGGTACCCCATAAATTATTCAAGAATGGGGTAACTGGGACATGTATTAGTGGTAACTGGGCCATGCTGGATCCAGTTACCCCAATAGATATAAATAATTTTTTTGAGTTTTTCTTATTACGGAAAATAAATTTCTCCATTGTTTTTTGCTCATTATAACGAAAATTATAGAATACCTTATTAATATTACGTAATAAAATTAAAAAAAAGCACATTGGCTGGTATCAAACAAAATTTCTTAACTCCTTGAAGGCTTGAAGCGCGATGATTTCATTATGGCATCACATAATTTTAATTCCTAATTGCCACATTTTCACCGGAATTTTATAACGAAAATTTCATCTTTATTAAGTACGCGAAAATACACATTTACATCTTTTCAAATTGATTCTCTTGTAAATACTGGTATCATTAGATTATTTCAACATTTTACGAATGCAAGTACTTACCCCCGAAAGCGAGATAGACAAACCTTGAAATTGTACGATAGAGGGGTCGCATTCTATAGGGAAACATTTATTGTTCCTACCACTATTTTGAAAATAATATCTTCATCACATCTTTCTTTAGAATATGGTAAATAAAATGATCATGAAGATAACTCATTAAGGGTTCTGGTAGGAACAATAAAGTTTTCCCTATATAATGCGACCTCTGGATACCGATAAAGTACTTAAGTACTTACGTAGCCGTTTGTTCATAGATTTACCTTGCTATTTTTTTCCTTAAAATACCCATGTGACTTTTATACTTATTCAGGGTTCGTACGGGTGCTTGAATTTCATGACTAAGAAATTCTTTGTACCAGTATTTTCTTATGGAAAATCTCTCCTGAAATAAGGCGAAATTACGTCCGTTTAAACTAGATTTTTTTTCTATAAAGAAATTCTGATATTGGGCCTTGAAAATAACGGTATCCGTACGAACCCTGTTATTACTTATACTAAAATATATAAGTACTCACTTAATTTTTATGTTTTTGGTATAAATAAATCTAATATTTTCCCTTTTCGTGCTTTTTTTAGACTCATTGACAGCAAAGTTTCCCCTTACAACGCTCTTTATTGACATATAATTTACATGATCTGCCTGGTTTAATTTTTTTAAGTTGTTCACACTTTTTGAAACAAGACCTAATATCCCATATGAAAAAAAATAAACGCGTGTGGAACATAGACCCTCCTGGTCCACTTACCCCATTTTCATGGGGCAACTGGACCCATGAGGAAAGAAAGATGAATTATGCATATTTTTATATTTTTAAATATTAAAATGTAATTTTGAGCATTTCTGTCTGATAGAGGGAACCTAACTGAACACATTTACAGAAATTAAGACTTTAATTTAATTGAACATTAGCTTTTTGAAGCTGAATTGTCAGAAGCTCCAGAATCACATTGTAAAATCATAGTCCAGTTGTCCCAACTATGCTTACTAAAATTGCTTAAAGGAAATAAAAAACAGACCAAGATTAAACTAAAATAAAAACTTTAATAGGGTTTGATACCATGAATTTGGGCGTTTACATCCAGAATTTTTTTCTCTTCCATGCTGTAACAACTAAAGTAAATCTAAACGTACAAACGTACAAAAAAAAGTACAACTAAAGTAAAAAATTGTTAGTTCCAAGTAAAACAACTTGACGTACTGTTGCAAGGCTGTCATCGCCGCAGGATAAGAACCTGCAAATTACAGAGTGATGCAAAATGAATAGGATTGTTCATTTGTTTTGTCCCACTCATTTTACATCACCCTGTATTAGTATGGTCGTTTCGTTTATAAACACTACAACGTGCATGTAACATGACTCAGTTATGTAAAATTTATTATTATCTACTTTATTTGTGGTTCATTACTTTCTTCCAATTTTTGAAAAAAATAGTGCATTTTTCCCATTCAGAAATTATGCAGCATAATTAGGTGTTTTGATGAAATAATTTTACTACTACAGATTTACTTTAGTACTAAAACTTCATTTTAATGTAACAACATTATCTTTACATGAAACATAAACCTATAACAGATTATTTGCGCACTTTTTTACAGGTGATTCAATTTTTTGTCCATAAATGTATATATAGGTGATACACTATACAAATAGGGCTAAAGGAATGAAAATTCAATTATGATATTGGTTTTGTGAAATATAATAATAACTACACCGCGCGTAAGGGGACAAGTACCTTTGAAGCCGAGAAATTGCATGAAAATGAGACTCTGATATGGATTGTTATAGCTCTGCATCTGATTAAATTTTTGGTCTTTCCATACAAAATGAGCAAATCAGCTGTGGCAGACATGTCACAGATTTTAATGAAAATCATTATATAAGTAGATAATATCTATTTATGAGTAACTGTATAAAAATAGATTTCAGGATTGTTTGATTAAAATTTACATTAAAAATGGATGCAAAATCGAGATTTTGTCAACACGCTAAAAACTTCAATTTTGATTATTAGCCTTAGGAATGGAAAGACTATATTAAAAATTATTTATAATTAGAAATGAATAATAAGTAGCAGATTGGCGTAAGTTAGTAATTGTATTTTTATTCCGTAATTTGAAAAAAAAATATTTTTGAAAATTTTTGAGGGAAAAATTCAATATTTCTATTGTTTATTTAAACATGAAGGACATCTTTGATAAGTTAAAAACAACTTGACATCATAGCTAAAAGTACATATTTTAAATATCGAAACTTTCATTCTTGTACTTTTATTCTTTAATGAAAAAAATAAATAGTAAAAAATATTGAGGGTAAAATGCAATATTCCTATCACTTCTTTGAAAGTGAAGAGGAGCTTTTTAAAACTTTTAAAATATTTGATATTATGAATAAATGTGCATATTTTAAATATAGAAACTTGTATTCTTGCTTTCAGTTTATTTTTACCTCAAGAATATTTTTTATTAAATTAGAAAAATGATTCATTTAGACAAAAAATTACCTATCCCTATCCTAATAATCCTAAATCCAGATTCAAAAACCAGATGGCAGCACTCATTTTTTTCAAATTGAAATCGTGCAATATTTGAAGAAACGTGCTCGAATTTAAATTGGAAATCTCATGGAATGTAACAGATATTACCTTTTTGAACCCACTTTTGCTATATTAGGAATCAAAAGGAATCTTGAATTTTTTGGGGGCACATAATGGACTTATTGATCTTTATGTCTGTGCAATATTGTTAATGTCGGACTATTCCTTTATTTATACGTTTGCTCATACATAAGAGGAAAAAATATGATTTTGTAATTTTTTTTTTAAGTTTCTAAGTTTTTTTTTGAAGACGAAGGAAATAAATGGCAACTTTCAAACTTGGGAAATTTGATCTTCATATGTAATACTACATTAGGCATCAATTTCACAGATGTTTTTGAATTCTTTTGATTTTTATAACGTTTCTAATTTTCTCAAAATTCACAAATTTTCAATTTTTACAACCCATTAAAGATTAATCATGGTGTTACCAGATTATTATTACTCAATAAATAGGAAGATAATTTTTCAGAGGTTACAATATTATAAAAAAAAAATCATTTCTGTTAAATAGTTTTTAAAATACAGAACTTCAAACTTGCAACTTTGGACGATTGCACGCATGTCATTCTTTATCATGAGTTTTTTAAATGTCGAAAACTGCTAAAATAATTTATTTTTTGTGAAAATATTTTAAAGTGCTCTATTTTAATATGAATTGAACCTGTGTATTAAATTTTATTAAAATCGGTTACTATGTGGCCACGACATTTTTTAAATTTTTGCTCATTTTATGTGGAATGACCCTTTTGGATATGAAATTATACAGATACATTAAAAGAATTATATACTAACAGTTAATCTTCTGAAAAGAAGTCTAGATGTATATCATTTTTTTTTATTTTCATTTGAATTTTAATGGTTTTTTAATAAACGAATCCACCTATGTCTTGCGCACATGATTTCTCATAATTAAATTGTCACAGTGAGCCCAAATTGTTTTATTCAGTAGAAATATAATATTTGTTTAAAATGCCCTACACTGAAAAAAAATATAATAATTAGTTTCACTGTAAAAAAAAAAAAAAAAAAAAAAACGGACTGAAAAACGGAAATACTACTGGCAATCTAGACGCCAGTACTATTTCCGTTTTTTACGGGAATTTTTACCCATAAATTACAGAAAATTTTCCGTTTTTAATCAGAAAAACGGAAATTTTTCTGTAAATGTTAGGCTGATGATGTCCTCTGCTAATAAAAGAAGACTTTACATCTGTTAACAATAGCTATTAATGCCATTTTTTGAGAAAAATTGTCAATGTATCAACCCTCCCTATGTATCAAACCTCCCCTATCTCCCCTACTAATTTCGCCAACAAAAACTAAATCAAGATTAGAGATAAACTCAGTTTAATAATTTTATCTGGCCGCTTTTGACGAGTTTTTAATTTCATTTTTCTGTAAGAGGTGGTTTTTTTTTTTTTTTTCAGAATCATGTTAATGTGAT
Source organism: Maratus speciosus (assembly GCA_963932465.1). Lineage (NCBI taxonomy): Eukaryota > Metazoa > Arthropoda > Arachnida > Araneae > Salticidae > Maratus > Maratus speciosus. The sequence goes on along the minus strand of OZ010796.1, from coordinate 524,590,048 downwards.
TTTTTTTCTTCTACACCCCCCCCCCCCTTTTTTTTGTTCTTTTTTTTAATGTAAGAATTGGTTCTATCAAAAATTTGTCAATGTAAATGTTGTAGATAATATTAAGAAGATTTACAATAAATTTAATTGAATTCGATATCTTGTGAATTGACGAAATTGTGAATTTTTTCTTCTTCACCCCCCCCCCCTTTTTTTTTTTAAATTTTTCTTTGCCGTAAGAGTTGGTCCTATCAAAAACATGTCAATTTAAAGATAATATTAAGAAGTTGTATACTAAATTTAATTGGATTTGATATCTAGAGATGTAAGAAAGTTATGAAATTTTTTCTGGATAAAACCATACTTTATTCACCCTTAATCCCACTTTTAATTACATCAAAAATATATCATATATATAAATTTTTGGCCCTTTTCCCAGAAGTAAAAATAACTTTAAACTGATTTGATATGTATTATAATTAAGAAGTTATGCGGTTTTTTTCCTGTTTTTATATAATTTAAACCCCTTGGTTCAATATTAATCATTAACGAACATGACCCATATTTTCTGCCCCTTGATTTTATGTATCAGTTTGGAAAAGAGTCGTGTAGAATTATGGAATTTGTCGTGTCCATAAAATAATGATATATCTATATCTGTCTACATATATATATAAAGTTTTAATTGGGGGTCGTTTTGGGTTCTAGTGGATTTAGTAAAAAAATTTTAGAAATTCCAACATAGGGGAGAATGTAATAGGTAGTATTTCTCACGAAATCTACCTAAAATTGTTCGGTTAAATCTCTATGCACCACTGGGGATTTTTTTATTTTAAGCGTATGTTTCGTTCTTTAAATTTAAAATAGGTGCTTCCTTTCTAAATAAATAATTAATAATAAAAATTTAAAAAATACAGAAAGTGGTTATGTCTGTTTAAACCTGCCATTTACGAAAGTTTTAAAAAAATTATTTTTTATACTATTGTTTTATTAATTGCACAAAAAAATAACTAAATTTGTCAGATTCCAGTAAAAGACATTCATTGAGTTTCTTACCTTTTGTGATATGGGTAGCTACATTTATTATTATTATTTTTTTAATGTAAAAATAATTTTTCCAAAAAAAGCAAAACAGATTTGTAAAGTTTACAAGTAATTGTTCCTAGAAAATCAGCAAATAAAGCACAAAATTCTGTAAACCGATACCTAACTATTTCTAACTGTACGGGTAAAATAGACCAAAAACATTGAATAAAATACAACACGATTCACGAAAATTTGGGAAAAACTTTGTTTTGGCACCAGAAATGAAGATCTAATGTCCACAAAAAATAAGTTTGTTTTACCCTGTTTTTGTTGGGGTGGGGGGGGGGGGGGATCAATTATTTTTTTAAGTAGGCAAGTGGTGCGGCATCTTTTATTATGAATTTTTAAATTCTGAATAGAATGACATCATCCGTAAGTCGATATGATAATTTTTTTTTTTAATTTACGGCAGGTTTTATTAACACGTTGAATACCAAGTCTATTTTGTCTGTCTTTCCGTTTGGGCCACGAAATACGATTTCTGTTACGCAATTTATAAATGCCAGTTCCCGATGACTGACTCGGCCTAAACGGAAAGTTCAGTGTCAGTCACCGGTGACTGACGTGGAACTCAACGTCGAAACTTTATGCAAATAAAATAGGTTTTTACAGTAAAAACTGATGGCCATTCACGAAAATTTGCGAAGAATTTGGGATATCCTTTTGGCACATGAAATGAAGATCCGCTGAATCTCAAATATGAAGTTGTTTTACCGTGTTTTTTTTTTTTGGGGGGGGGGGGGAGGGGGAGAGGGGTAAGGGAAAACATTTTAACTCGGGGGAGGACAACTCAATTTTATTAATTAGATGAAGTGAAGTATTGTTTATTATGTATGTTTCAATATTGAACCGAATTACACCATCCGCACGTCGATACAGTCCTTCGTTATAAAATTTAACAGGTTTTATGAATACAAAGTCATAAATGCTTTCATGAATACGAAATTATGAATACACGGAATTCGACAACTTTCACAACCATGAAGAAGACTCAGATGATCCCGATTTTGATTATTGGTATTTTGAGGACATTTAATAAGTTTAAGATTAGTTGATAGGATATAAAGAACATGTTTTGAACGTAAAATGAATGTGACAAAGCTGTGCTCAATAATAAAGTATAATTTTCGACTTTGTATTCATAAAAACTACCGCAACTTTTCAATGAATAATCGTATCGACTTTCTGATGGTGTCATTCAATTCAGAATTAATAAAAGACATAACAAACGATACCCCACTTGACCTAATTAAAAAAATCTGAATTCTGACATCCGTGTTAAAATTCTCCCTTTTTGTCCCCCATAATACGGTAAAACAATTTTATTTTTTAGGGACTCATCTAATCTTATTTTCTAGTGCCAAAACAATGTTCTCAAATTTTTGTGAATGTCCATCAATTGTTACTGTAAAGATATATTTTAATTGCATAAAGTATAATTTTTGACTTCGTAGTTATGAAGAGGCTTTGTATATAAAGACTTTGTAGTTATATATAACGAGTTTGTAGTTATATTTTGTACAAAATACATAAAAAACGATACCCCACTTAACCTACTTAAACAATTTTAATTTCTCCCGCTTCCTGAGGAAAAGTTCCACCCCTTTCCTCCACTCCAAACAAACAGGGTAAAACAAATTTATTTTGGCGAACCCATCGGATTTTTATTTCTAGCGCTAAAAAGAAGTTCTTCCCAAATTTTGGTAAATTGCCAATTGGTGTTAAAAAAAAAAAAAACTATTTTACCGGTACTGTAAATCTAATCTTTAATTTAATATATTTGCTGAATAATTACTAGTTCATTCGTTAGAGCTGTACATCTATTATTTTTAATTATTTTGCTTTCATTTTTGCTAGCACAAAACGCATACAAAAAGTATTTTTGCGTATACATTGATCATATAGCAGGTGTTTCAAAAATTCGGTGCGAAGTAAAACGCGCTAAAAAAAAGATCTATGGGTCGGAGAGACAAGCAGTTTACAAATAAATATTCAACGTGGAATGGAATTATGTATGATACCATCAGAAAAAATAGTTTAAAATATGAACAATAGAGGGCGCTACTTCAGATAATTCCATGGAATAAATCCGTATTGCTCCCACAACGCAAGATATGGATACAAAAAAGTGTATATATAGTATACTCTAATGTTATTGCATCCAAATCTTGCGCTGTATAAGCAATATGGAATTATGCCATGGAATTATCTGCATTAGTGCCCTCTATTATCGAGATTTTGAACTATTTTTTGTTGGTGTCATACAAAATCCCGTACCACGCTGAATATTTTTGTGCAAACCGCATGTCTCACCGACCCATAGATCTTTTATTTATCGCGTTTTACTTTCGCACCGAACTTTTGAAACACCCGGTATATACATATTATTACTGTTTATATATATCATATTAACTATTTCAATAAATGAAAGTTATTGCTCAATGAACATGTGTGTGTGTAGATATTTGTTGGCGATTGCTTGGAAAATCTACCGCGTCCTGGGATCTGAAAATTTGTATCAAGATAGTCCAAAGTATGTCCTGATGCACCAGAGGCTTTAATTTTTAATTTTCTGATAATTAGCCGAGATATTAACTAAAACCACATCAAAAAAGTGATTTTTCTTTGGTAATCGATGGAGACGTGCGCGCGCATGTTCAGTAACTGCTTTCCGGAGCGCGTAGAAAGGAGGTTTTATATCTGCCGTTTGCCTTAACATCCACCGGCCGAACCGTTCGAGATAAACAAAAAAATGGAAAACAATTCTTACATTTCATCATCCACTAAATGAATTTTCTCGAGCATATGACTTAGCTCTATGGTCTTCTCGTATCCCAAAACGGTAGGATACAAAATAGAGTCAAAATCGTTAGAGGCGTTTTTTAGATAAAATTTGCGTGCACACGCACACACACACAACATTTGCTCTTCTTATAATACAGGATACAATAAAACCACAGTTGAAAATATACAATAACCTTTTCGGAGTTACCTACGGTTCCGAAAAACGCTTTTTATTTTTAGAACCCCCCATAAACTAATATATTTTCGAGATTTAAAGAAGCATTTATAAAAACAAAGTTCCCTTTGTTGCGACTGATTTTCGGAAAGGTGTCCGAATAGATTTATAGGGTATTAATTTTCTCAACTTGGAATATAGATATTTTTGGATGTTAGCAATTCTCAAGAACACAATTTCGTGTGTAACAAACATGTTTTACAGACAAACATGATAAATTAACAGCATTCATATTAACATTAATTTTTTTTTTTTTTTTTTTTTTTTTTTTTTTTTTTTTTTTTTTTGCGCGCGCATAAATTCAGTTACGCCGCTGACTATGTTTAATAGCGATTTTATAATAGCCTAAACACTGATATTCCGACTTGAGAAAACTGATTAATACATCATAAAAACTACTCGGAAACGTCCCGAAAAACATTGGTAGCAAAAGCAGTCTGTTTTTATGAATGCTTCTTTAAGTCTCGAAATTATATTGGTTTCTGTTGTTTTAAAGTAGGGGTGCACAACCTTTTTAAGAGAAGGGCCACTTACAAAAATACCTGAGTTGTCGAGGGCCACATTAATAACACAGAGATAATTCTATTTCGGGGAGGTGGGGGAGATCTGTGGCCTTTAAAAAACATGGTTTCAGAGGAGTGGCAGTTTTACTCCTTTAGGTTCCCCTACCCAGTCAACATACCATACCCAATTCAGTTGGCAAGGATATAGCAACAGTTTATATTTGTGTGTATAACAGAGATATAGCAAAGATTATTTTCAAGGAGTGAAAATATTCCTTGACTTTATTCGGGGGGATTAAATTTTGCTTTATTAAAAGAGCTAAAAAAACAAACATATGCATGAAAGTGGCTAGTGCCGAAAAAAAAGTGAACTTTATGAATGGAATTAAATTGACAAAACTCTCAATTTTTCTGCAGCCGATCACAAAATTTCAGATTTTCCTGCGTCCCATCAACGAAATTTGCGATTGTTAACTGACTGACAAAATTTTCATTTTTTTTCCTGTGGCGAATTGTCGAAATTCACAACTTTTCCTCGCGATAAATTGCTAAAACTCACGGTTTTACCGTAGCCGATCGACGAAATTGGCAATTTTTTTGCACTTAATCGACAAAATTCACAATTTTCCACTGCCCGATCAACGAAATTTGCAATTTTTTTCGTGCCCGATCGACAAATTTTGCAAGTTTTCTGCACTCTATAGACAAAATTCACAATTTTTCCGTGCCCGATCGACAGAACTCGCGTTTTTTACGTGCCCGATCGACAGAACTCGCAATTTTTTTGTGCCCGGTCGACGACATTCGCGTTTCTTAACCAACTGAAATCCTTGGCAAATTGGCAAAATTCGCTACTTTTTCTCCCGATAAACTGACGAAACTCATAATTTTTCCGCAGTCAATCATCTAAATTCTCGATTTTCCCGTTCCCGATCAACGAGATTCGCAATTTTTCCATGCCTGATCGACAAAACTCGCGATTCCTCCGCACCCGAACGGCGACCGATCGGTGAACTTCGCATATCTTATGTATGTGACTGACGAAATTTTTAATTTTTTCGCGGTAAATTAATGAAATTCACAACCTTCTCCTGCGATAAACTGACGGAATCTGCGATATTTCCGTGCACGGTTGACGAAACACTCGACTTTTCTATGCCCGATCGATGAAACTCAATATTTTTTCGTGCCTGATCGACGAAACTCCAGATTGTACCACACCCGATCGATGAAACTCGCGATTTTTTCGCACCCGATCGACGGAACTTGATTTTTCCGAGCTCAGTCAACAAAATTCCCAATTCTTAATTGACCGATGAAATTTGCAATTTTTCTGCGGCAAATTGGTGAAATTTGCGATTTGTTCTCGTGATAAACGGACGAAACTAGCGATTTTCCCGTGCTCTATCAACAAAATTTGCAACTTTTTCGCGCGCGATCGCCGAAACACGTGAATTTTCCGCGCCCAATCGATGAAATTCGAGGTATTTTTTGACTAGCGACTGACGGAATTAGTAACTCAGGAATTTCTTATATTGATACAAATGGTATCGGGTTGGCGATTAATGAAATTCGCGATTTTTAACTGACTGGCGAAATTTGGAATTGTTTTCAAGCAGCAAATTGACGAAATACATGATATTTTCCTGCAACCTTTGGTCAAAAATTGCATTTTTTGCCAATTATAAATTGAAGAAATTCGCGGGCCACTTGTTAATCCATCGCGGACCACTTTTGGCCCGTGGGTCACAGGTTGTGCATCCCTATTTTAAAGTATAAAGCACACTTTTGGAAATAGCGGGGAACAAGAAGTTATTGTATTCTTTCGCAAGTGGTTAGATTCTATTTTTGTAGATTAAGAAACGATTTTTTTTTTTACAGTGTAGTATCAAAGTCATTTTAAATGAACGATACACATTATTTTAGCGATTTTTAAATAATTTTTCATTTAGTATACTTTGTTAATACTTGTTCTGTGATATACTTTAAAATTTATATAAATGTCATATAGGCTAACTTTTTAAGCCTTTTCCATCCTAATCCTTTTTCTTTTTTATGCGCTGACAGGTAAAAGTATAATTAGGGGCTGTGCCTATATAACGTTATTAATTTAGGAGGGAGGGGGTGTGGCACTTGATATCGCTATAATTTTTGATCCAACTAAAATTTTCTCTCTCTCTCTTTTTTTTTTTTTTTTAATCTTTTCTTTACATAAAAATAGTCTGCTATATATTTTTTAATTTTATGATATTACACCGTTATTAATAAAAACATTAAATGATTAGAAAATCATGTCATTCCCAAATATGGAATACCTCAACGTTCGGCATTCCTATTCTTCTGCCATATGAGCATATAATCCGCTGTTGAAGAAACAAGGTGCGAAGTAATTTGAAATTATACTTGTGTTTACTAATAAAAAAGTAGAAAGCATATTGTACACCTGTATTTGTTAACCTGTTTTGTTGATATTGTACACCTGTTTTTTTTTTTTTTTTTTTATAGATTTGATTGACCCCTCTCCGTGCAGAGGACAAGCGCAAGAAACAATATTACTCTTGAACGTATTATGTAACAAAATGCTATTATTTATATTAGGGGATCGTACCCATGCTTCCCGGGATATAGAATATAGGTGAAAACCATGTTTTAAAATTGAAAACTAATATTTTTTTACATGCAGTATATTTTTTAATTGCCCACTAACAATAAAAAGTATTTTTCATATGAAGAATATGAATTATACAATCAAATAAAGTTTAGAAATTTATCAAAAGCGATATTTTTGTATTAGCCGTATGCTAAGAGTTATTAGCCCGAGATTTTTACGGCATCTTTTTATATTCTGATAACTTCAGAGCTTTAAGCGTGTAGTTCAATTACATGTTTGTTAAATTTGTGTTTATTTACATTAATTTATTTATTTATTCATAGAGGAAGTTTTAATTTTTTATGTAATATTAGCCGTAAACAAATGATGAACTATTTATGTTGTTTAAGGGCAAACGACTTAATCTTTCGTAATCAAGCTCCACGCGATAGAGACAAAAGATATTTCATGCTTGAAAAATATTTTTAAATCCATAGACATTAGTAAACTGAGATTCACTTTGCAAACAAATATGAAAGTTTTTTTTTTTTTTTTTTTTTTTTTTCTGTTTGGCTATCTAAAAATTTTAATTGTTCAATTACAAATATGTTGAATTAGTGTTTAATATTACTCTGTTTTAATATTACTCTTTTATTCGTTTATAAACGAAGTGTTAATTTCGTTATGGAAAATTAGTCAAAAATAAATGCTGAACAATTTTTGTTGCTTTATGTGCAAAGAGTTTGTTATTATTATTATGCATTGAAGCCAGCACGTGAAAAGGTAAATTACAAAAAATCATGCTTGAAAATTATTTTAAAGAACATACTAAAGCAGTCAATATAGATACAGTTTTTACAATAAATTGCATTCGAAAGTAGATTTTTTCCTTATACGACGTTCTAAAAATTGAAAATATACGGTGGTCATAAGATTAAATAATTGCAGTAGCGAAAACTTCAAAACCGAAATTTGATTGTGAAGTGTTGCCAATCGTAAAATGACGTCAGCGTTACGCACAGATGCGTTTGTGCTTTATAATATAGATACGTAATCCGTAAAATATAATAAAGATCAGTTATTATGATGAAGCTATCTATTGAGGCTCTTATGCTTGGTATCCCCGAATTAAAAACAGCAAAATTTATTCCACTTTAACACGATCATAGAACTTTTCCCCATGAAATCTAAAAGCGACATCGTTTTCTTCCTTTCAAAATTTACATACGCACTTTCATATCTGTATTCACCATTTTTAAAAAATTGGTATTTTTGTTTTATCATTTTAAAATCATTTTAACTCAAAACTTGAAGTCACGATTGTCAGCAATATCTTTGCATGTGAACAGTTCCACTCTTTTTTCGAGTTTCTAATGTCAGTACCGGAGAGTAAAAATTGACGTAATTTATATTTTTTAGACGCATTGTAAAAAGATTTAGTTTTATCTAAGAAGGTTATCGTTTTCTTTTAAATATGACGTCATTTTCAGTTATTTAAGCATTTCGCTTAGTGTTTGAAACATAGTATCAGTACACATGCAGAATGAAGCAAATGCGAAAACTTTATGTGGAAAAATGCTTGTTTTCAAAAGCAGTACGCCATTTTCCGTTAAAAATATTATGTCCCTAATGGGATTTTGCACCAATAAACCCTATACAACAATTTGTAACAACAATTTTTTTGAATTTTTATCAGAAAATGGCATGAATATAGGTAAATAACCCCCATTTTTTTCTCTCTTCTCTGCAATAATGAAAGCTATCTAATTACCAAAATTATGAAAAAATTTCATAAAATAATTTTAAAATTAAAATAATAAAAAGGGGGATATTTAAAAAAAAACGCGGCACATCTCAAAAGAACAGCTTTCAGTTAAAAAAAATATTAGTAAAATTAGTTCAAGAGAAAGCTCATGGCAGATGAGTTAAAAACAGCCTTGTGTTTTAAATATATAGATTATATAAGATTATGAAAAATTAAATTAAGCAAATTATGTTATTCCCATAAAATTACAGTAGAATGTCTTAAGGAATAGCAATAAAATTTTATTAGTAGAGAGAATTTTGGACAAAAACTTGGGAAACCTCATATTATTTTAAACCTGGAATTATTGCCAATATCTTCTTTGTTTACTTATCTAACACGGTGAAGTGAATTCATCCAGGTGAGAATCATCCAATATGAGCATGAACTCCATATGGCACTGCTCTTCTATAAAGACACTCTAAATTTTTGTAAAACATCGCGTTTTATCAGTGTGCGATTTCGATTAAGTGGAGCATTTTCACCTGTGAAGAATTTCAAAGCAGCTGGGATGAAAATGGCGCACTTCTACAAAACATATTTCAGTTTTCTATAATTAATAAGAACTAAAACATACGCTTTTTTTATATAAAATGACGTCATTTGCATCCGCTAAAGCATTCCACTTTTACCCCCCAGTCTTAACAACATCTGTATAAAAGTATGCATTTGACTTCATTATCGCGGAATAATACACAAACCAAGCAAAAACCAATGTCATCGTTCAAGAAGCTGGGTAAAACAAATCGGGTGTATAATAATTCGTATGCCTTCATTTGTTTGTTTATAATAGCTCCATGTTTTACGAGAAATCATTTATTTATATTTTTTTCGAAATTCGGAAAATGTTATTACACAAGATTAATAAAATTGCATTCTTTCAGCTTCTTGATACGAATTAAAGAAATGCGGAGAAATTATCGGGGGTGTTCGAGGAATGATAACGCATGATATCGTATGGGGGGAGGTGTCCAAAATTACCAAATGTTGATAACGTTATATATGTACATTCCCTTATTGAAATAATTATTAACACAAACATAATGACTTTATTTGTACGATAAAATATTTATAATATGTTACATAAAGTAAATGCATGAAATACGTTTCTAAAATTAGTTCAATACTATCTATAAATACCCCCAAAACATCACATCAAACATCCTACGCGATTAGTAAAAGACTTCTTTAATGCGAAAAACATTTCAAATATGTTTAACATTTTCATTTATATTGGTTAAATGAAAACTTTTAATGAAGAAAAATACTGTAGCGAGCATCATCAAAATTAAAAAAAATTCTAAAACATTACAGCATTGATTATAGTAAATGATCCTATTAAAATATGTTAATATGAGAAAGCACTAACTAATAACTTCTTATTTTATGTTAATTAAGTAACTCCTACGCTTGTAGACTTGAAAAATACTAAAAAAGTATGAGCAATCATCCATCAAAACTTTCTACGGTAAATAAATTGATATTCTATGAAAATGAACTTTCACCTTTTAAGATAAAAAATATTCGGAGATGTAGAGATATTTGGGAAATATTATTGAATTATTTTTGCAATTGATAGAAGCTTCTCAAAACTCGGTCAAACAAGATCACACGATATTATACACCAGGAGTGGCTAACCCGGTCCCTTGTCACTACTATTTCGGAATATTCCTTTAATAGCAGAAGTTCTGTCAAGGTGAAGGCTACTATTTGGAAATAGTGGTGATAATTGACTCGCGGGTATACCACAGATTTTATAGAGAATCACTCATAATCGTCGATAATGTGGTTATCGCCTGTAACTTCGAATATGTGTGTGAAATGTCCATGAATGCACAAAATAATGTATAAAATTGTTCGCTCGTAAATGTATATATGTGTAATACATAGTTGCGTCTATATATATATATGTGTATCCACACCAACACAGACCCATATATATATATATATATATATATACTTGTGTGTGTGTATGCAATGGATGCATGTTTGTGTAATACATAGTTGTGTATATATATGTGTGTTTATAAACACACACAAACACATATAGTTATATATATGCTTGTGTGTGTATGTCTTGTTTCCATGCATGTTTGTTTATTTAAAGTTTAATTCTATACAAAGTTAAAGAGACACAGTTGATGAGTTATGAACGTAGAATTCCGAATACTGCACAATTTATTTTCATAGCCTCCTAAATTTAGATTTCAAGATATTAATAAAAGGTTCATTACGGGGTAAAGGGTTGTCTGAAATTTAAGATAAGCTGATACACTGTATACAGACGGACTTGTCTAGTATACTATTGATCTCATTCCATTTTACAGTGCGGCCTACCTTCGGCCGTAAGTGGGCATGGGCCGCAGCGGGTCCCGCTACGAAGGCTGTACCGACCGACGGAAGGGGTGATCTGCTAGATCCGCGTGGAGCTTATTGATCTGCGATATGCCTCTGAGCCCTCAACAATAGTTGTCGCTTCCCGAGCATCTCTATATTTGAAACAGTGTGCGCTGTTTTGTGACATTTATATGCATATGTAAATCTATTAATCTATTCCTACTTACATAAGCAGCCATGTAGAAACAAATTCTGGTACCTGTACATGGACGGTACTTAATAAGAAAAGTGGATGTTTAGAGTTGATAAAGTGAGATGAATGCTAATAAAATTTAAATGAAATCAGAATTAATTGGATAGAAATTATAGCTTGAGATTATTTACTTAAAAAAAGGTGTGATAAATATTTGGCTGTCTGCTTTGTTGATATTTTTTAATGTACATTTTTAAATTTTTTCTCACAAAGCTTAAAAAAAAATCATTATTTTATAGTAGTTGGCTTCGTATGTTGGTTACGAGTGAGATGGCTATTTTGATGAAGGATAATTTTTATTGAACTGAATTTAAGAAAACTTTGACTACTACAGTTTTCCCGTTAATTGCATGCAGTGATGATGAAAGTAATACCTATTTTCAACCTGCGTTCCTTGAGGCTACTGAATTTCTGTACTCCTTACTTAGAGTTCCACAATTCAGTTTTATGTAGTATTAAACTAATAATAATAATAAGTACATATACTAATACGCAAGAAACTTTTTTACAGGGGTACACATCAGCATGTATCAAAAGGCTTGGCAAGACAATATTTCTTGAGCAATGCAGATGTAAAAAGGCGGACCCAACGTTATTAAGGGTATACATGAGGTCCCTGCTGATCGTTGACCTATAGCAAATTTCTAAATTGTTAGTTTTATAAGTATAATCCCAATTGTCAAAATGTTTTAATTGCTGATCTTTCATTACATAAAAATCCATTTACCTCAAGCGAGTAAGTTTTTTTTTAAGTTACGAAATTAAAATTTTTATGCTATCTCTGGGTTCTGTAAGTTGTATTTAGAATATAAATGTAAAAAATAAAAAATAAAACATGCTTTCATTAAAATTTTCTAAAATGTAGAAATATATATATATATATATATATATATATATATATATATTAATAGACTAGCAACTTTGGCAATATTTCACCAAGTTGGTAAAAAATTTGGCCCTATTGTGGTAACCTTGCCGTTAGTACTTTCCAAAAAATACTCATTTGGAAGTTTATGCTGATTTCTCCATAGGAAATCAAAATATAATTGAGTAACCATTAAGTTTAAATAATGCTTTTGCGATGCCTTTCAAAAACGGAGGGTGCTTGGTGGCAGGACTCCCCCCTTTGGAGTCGAATTTTGAAAAATTCAGAAATACATGCTTACTAATTTTAGTTATAGACATGGCAAGTTTCAAAATTTTATTTCGATTGGTTTTTGGGATATTCTGATTTTTTTTAATTCCCCCTCCTCCCGTTGCCCCTCCCTTAGGGATCGAATTTTTAAAAATCAATGTTTAATTCCTATATTGCCCTCAATATATATCAAATTTCAAAGCTCTATATCAATAGGAAGTGTATGAAAAATGAGTAACAAGATTTGACTGCCACATACTTGTACAAACATACAAACAGAATTGTAAGTTCAAAGAAAGCATGTAAAAACATTCTCCATGCGTTATGAAGTAAAACTGTAAAAATCCTATTTTGTGACTAAAACGTAGCGAGTTATGGTACTTTGGATACATAATTTTTAAGCATTTTATGGCACGAAAAATAGATAATAGCGTTTTTTTTTAGTGCCAGAAAACGCTAAAAATGTACAAAATTGAAATTAACATGACACGGTCAGTTTTGGTATGGTGCGTAAGTAAAATTTTTACTGCCTTGCTTGTTATTACATGGAAAAAGGTTTTCTAAATATAATTGATAAGATACGGGGGCTGTATAAAAATTGTAAGTTTATAACTTTTTTGACAAATACACATTTTTAGCTAAATGGATTTTCACGTGACGAAGAATAACATTTTAAATATTTTGAATCTAGAACTATACCTCTAAAATTAGCGGTTTAGGAAATAGTTTTTGGTCAACGAAAAGAAAGATTTCCCTATTTGATTGATGCCTTAAAAAGGACACCCTAGTTTTAAAATGCTATAATACATAAATAAAGCTTTAATACATATATAAAGATTATATAAATGACGTAAGGTATATTATCATTTTTAGGATTCCGTACTTAAAAAGTAAAAACGGAACCATTATAAGATCACTCCTGTGCCTGTCTGTCACAGCCATTTTACTCGTAAACTGTGAAACGCGGAAAGTCCAAATTGGGGGAAGTAATAAAGACTCATATATTTACAGATTACTAAACATTCACAAATATATTTATGAAAAGTGTAGAGGGGCTAATTATGTTACTTGAAGAAAAAAATATTTTCTATGTATATCGTGTGGGGTATCATGTAAAAGCTTTCGTAACGATGAACACAAAAATATATTTCTTTTAATTTCACGTATTATATTTTCAGAGATATCGTCGGAAATATAGTACAAAAATATGTTCCCCACCCTCTATTTCCGAATCTACTGAAATTAAAAATATGAAAAAATGAGAGGTTGTAGATGTTAATTTAAACCTAGCAAGAAAATTATAGCTATTACCCCAGGCGGCGTACTCTATATATCATCGGCTTTTAAAGCCCAGATAACAACTTTTAATGATATATTTGTGTAATGCAATACCCAGTAGCTGTATAAAAACAATAAACGTCAAATTGGTAAAAATAGACTAATCTTATATTATAATACGAACAAAAATTGTGTGTGTATGTGTGTGTATGTGTGTGTGTGTGTAAATTTTATCTTAAAAACGGCTCTAACGATTTTGACTAAATTTTGTATTTTAGCATTTTCGGGCAAGAAAAGACCATTGGGATAGGTCATGTGTTCAAGAAAAATTGATTAGTGGGTCATTTTGGGTCAGGGTCAAGCTGATTGCATCTAAAAAATGGCTCAATCGATTTTGACTAAATTTTATATCCAGCCATTTTGGGGCACAAGAAAACTATTCGGCTAGATCACATGTTCGAGAAATTTCGATTAGTGGGTCTTTTGGGGTCGCTTCGGGCCAAGCAAATTTTATCTAAAAAACGACTCTAACGATTTTGACAAAATTTTGTAATCTACTGTTTTGGATTACGAGAAGACCAATGGGCAAAGTCACATGTTAGAGCAAATTCGATTAGTAGGTCATTTTTGAGTTATCGTGGGTCAAGCTGAGCTTATCTAGAAAACGGCTCTAACAATTTTGATGAAATTTTGTGATCTATCGTTTTCGGGCATGAGAATACCGTTGGGCTAGGTTGCATGTTCAAGAGAATTCGATTAATGGATCATTTTGGGTCACTATGGGTCAGGTGTCTAGCTAATTGAATCTAAAAAAATGCTCAAAACATTTTGACAAAATTTTCTGATATACCGCTTCTGGGCATGAGAAGACAATTGGTCTAAGTAACATGTTCGAAAATTTCGATTTGTGGGTCATTTTTGGGTCACTGTGGGTCAAGCTAATTGTATCCAAAAAACGACTCAAACGATTTTGACAAAATTTTGTATTATACCGTTTCTGGGCATGAGAAGACGATTGGGCTAAGTCACATGTTAGATAAAATTCGAGTACTTGGTCATTTTTGGGTCACTGTGGGTCAAGCTAATAGTATCTAAGAAAACGGCTCAAAACATTTTGACAAAATTTTGTGTCATAGTGTTTGTGAGCATGAGAAGACCATTGGGCTAAATCACATGTTCGAGATAATGCAATTACTGGGTCATTTTTTGGTTACTGTGGGTCAAGATAATTGTATCTAAAAATCAACTGAAACGATTTTGACAAAATTTTGTATCATAGTGTTTCTGGGCATGGGAAGATCATTGGGCTAAGTCACATGTTCGAGAAAATTCGATTACTGGGTCATTTTTGGGTCACTGTTGGTCAAGCTAATTATATTTAAAATAAGGCTCAAAACATTTTGACAAAATTTTGTATTATATCGTTTCTGAGAATGAGAAGACCATTGAGCTAAGTCACATGTTCGAGAAAATTCGATTAGTGTGTCATTTTTAGGTCATTGTGGGTCAAGCTAATTGTATCTAAAAAAGGCTCAAACGATTTTGACAAAAAATTGTATTACATCGTTTCCCAGCACGAGAAGATCATTGGGATAGGTCACATGTTCGATAAATTTAGATTTGTGGGTCCCTTTTGGGTTACCGTGAGTCAAGCTAATTTTATCTATGAAACAACTTTAACTATTTTGATTAAATTTTGCGTTCTATTGTATTAGGGTTCGAGAAGAGCATTGGTTAGGTCGCATGTTCAGAAAAATTCAGTTAGTGGATCATTTTGTCACTATGTCTCAGGATCATGCCAATTGTATCTAAACAGTCTGAATGATAGAGTGAGAATAAAATATCGAATTGAACACAAGACTAATTTTAACCGATATTAGCTCGGTCATTCCTGCTAGTTAGAATTAATCACATAAAAACTATGGGATTCCCGACTAGTTTGCATTGAGTGAACCTCTCAATATGCCTCCCGTGTCTTTAAATGTTAATAAAAAACCAATCTGGATAAACACGGCACGGACCAAGGTGGCGTTGAAACTTTGTGACGTCCTTTCGAAGCGCGCTTATTACAATGCCAAGTTTAAACTTTGAACAAGGGTACGCTGAATTTAGTTTTATTAAATGCCAAATGAAGTTTAAATATGCACTACTTTTAATGTCAGAACCAAATTAAGTTCATCATAAACAGATTAGAATAAGATTTTTAAAAAAGAGTTATACAGAATAGCAATATTTGATATTATTTAGGTTTCATACCTCCTTGAACTTTTATGGTATGCATGCTTTTAGGGTATATACAGCTATACCCAACCCTACGTTGTATAGTTTTTTACAAAGTCTTATTATTCTTTTAGCAACGATTTTTTTTAATAATACAGTTAATAATTCATATATTTATTGTACGGAACCCTTTGAGCGCGAGTAATGCTCGCACTTGACCTTTTATTTCATATTTATCTCATTGCTTGTCTATAAGGATGGTTATAAATTTTGTAAAGAGAAATTCAAAAGTAATTTCAATTAACGCTAAGAAATATCGCTTGTCTGCCTGTAAAAATAATCACACAGAAATCCAATTTTCTAAAGGAAAAAAAAAATCTTTACTAGTGTTTCAACTGCATTAGCTATTTTTATCAATTTAATACAAATAAAATTATGAATTTTTGAGTGAGACTTCTATTTCAGGAACATAGAATATAACCTGTGGGGTCGAGATCTGGAGAATAAGTGATATAGTTCTAGATCTAAATTCTTTCTATTGCTATATATTTCTTCACGAAATAGAGATTTATGAGAGAGCATTCTCTAAGCCCTGACTGGCGAAAGTCATGGATAAAAGCAAATGATTATCTTCATATAAATTTTATTGGCAAAACAAAAAATTAATTTTTAGAAAGTAAATTTAAGTGTCATGGTAATAAATTTCGATTTCATGTATATATATATGTATATATATATAAAGAGAGAGAGAGACTGTGGCTCAAAATGTCACCAATAATGCATTAATGTTAAATGCTTCCACTGAATAACCAATATCAGTTAAATATCGGATTAACATTGGAAATATTTAAAATTACAAGTAGTTCAAAAGAACCAGCTGATGAAATGTCAGAAAAAGAAAATTGCAATTTCAGCAGTTTAATGAACTCGCTCCTCTTTTCTTAATAACAAAAATACAATTTTTATAAAATGAATGTTTTTTCAATAAATAATACACACTGGAGTGCCTGTAAAGTCGAAAATGTTATAGAAAAAATGTGGTGATGCTGCATTCCGGCACATGTGCTTACGACTCCATATTATATTTGTTTTCGTATATACAGACCTCGATAAAAAGATACTAAAACTTGCAAGGTAAGAGAAACTCGCCAT
The DNA here is from genome assembly GCA_963932465.1 of Maratus speciosus. Classification (NCBI taxonomy): domain Eukaryota; kingdom Metazoa; phylum Arthropoda; class Arachnida; order Araneae; family Salticidae; genus Maratus; species Maratus speciosus. The sequence continues at coordinate 524,572,691 of OZ010796.1, read as the reverse complement.
TTAAAACCCTTCGATTAAAATAAATAAATAATAAGTATTCACCACATGGATTATTTAGTTTTAGAAAGAGCTCAACAATCTAGTTTTACTTTATTAAGAATAGGAAGAGATTACAATACACGGAGAGCGAAAAAGAATGTAATACTTGTGTAAACTACAAAGGATACACAGGCTTGAATGAACTTGATGCTCTAAGATTCAGCTGTATCGTATGCAACCCTACACCTGACTAAAGAGCCCATACACATAATACGTAGACAGACTCTATAGTGCTCGTTACATCAAACGACCTTCAGAGGTACAAGACGCACTAAAATCACTTGTCAATGCGCTCAACGTCTTGTATGGGCCAGGAATTAACGTTAGTGTACAATTGACGGTTAGAATAGAATGGTATGGAATGATGAGTCTCGAGTACGGTCGGCTAAGGATGTGATGTTCGACTCATGGAACTGTAGGGTCTATCATACCAAGTTGGAAGTATACAGCACCATGGTGGCTTAGTGATGATCAGAGGTGTTTTTAATCTGAAAAGTTTGAGACTCGCAGTACTTGCTTTACCTTCCTTGTCTCTAAATACGCAAATTGTAATCTGCGCGATCAATTTCTATGCCTACTTTTTTAGCACAAAGGTAAAAATTAAGTTGCGAGTAAAATAACCCGCTTCTTCCAGATGTCTCACTGGCAATAACCTGGTTCTTTGTCTCCTTACTAAAATGGACACCAATAATCTTGGATTTAAAAACCTTTTAACACCATTAGGCTACTTTTGAAAGTGTGTACAACCACATAACTACAAAATAGTGTCTTTAATTGATTTATGGGATTTTCTAGCCAGGGCCGTAGGAATATCTTCGGAGCCCCCCCTCCGAAAAAAAAACATGTTTTTCGGGGCCTTTCTAAGATTTGAGAGAAATATCTATATTTAATTTTCAGTTCCATTTTTTAACAACACCAGCGGAGTTTCGCTGGTCGGTTTTTCCAAAACGAACTTCAAATTCAACGAATTTATAGTTGGGCTGCACTGCTTTCGGCAACGTCACACTTACGGGCTATGTCCGCTCTGATCTCGAATCAAATAAACCTTGAATTATTGTAATTTTTATTTCGACCCAGATTAAATTCAAATTTTCAACATTTCGTTCACGTTGTTACAGGAACAGATTTGATATACTTACAACGGGAATTTAATCAAAGCACTTTCAAAATTTAACAGAGAATTCTTCCGTTTAGGAAAAAATGTCAAACAAATCGCCGAAGAACGCGAAAGAATGCAAAAATTGCATAAAAAATTTCGAATTTCACAGAGTAAACTTTATTAAAAATATATTGGACTAAAAGATTGAAACCGGGTTTACTTTTTTAACGAATGCTTAAAAAACTACCAGAAAAAGTGAAAAAAGCTAAAAATCACATAAAAATTGTCAAAAAAATTAAAAACAGCAGAGGACAAAATTTGGCAAAAAATTTAAAACTGAATTCCTTTTACAAATGTTATAAACCGCTAAATATTGCTCATAAACAAATAAGAAATATGGAAGTCGTTTTCGTATTTTCAGTTTTCTCTTCAGTTTGACAATGCCATCCGCGAGGCCCAAACAGATTTTTTCAAAGCAGAAAATACTCACTTATAACAATTTTTTTCCTGCTCTGATTGGTGCCTTTTATTAAATATATATATGTGTACAAACTTACTAATTTAAAAAAAAAATTGCTTTCGGGATGTCGTTTTTATATAGTCCGGTTTTCTCCAGTTTAAATTTGTCACCCAAGTTGAAATTTAAAAAGGAAAAAAAAAAAAACTTCGGATAGAAGATAACGAAGACGTGTTTCGTAGTAGATCATAACAAAGACTGATGTTTTCTGTTGAGAGTTTTTCTTTGTCTGACAAGATGTTTTTCTGTTCAGAACAAAATATGACAAGAAAGTTACCTGTATGCTTTAAGTTATGCACCTCGTACCAGGCTTTTAAATTTTTTGATTAGAATTTTTTTAATTTAATTTTTTACGCTATTTTTTGTATTTTTTCGAGTTTCGTGCTTTTCTTCCCACATTCATAAAATGAATCTATTTTCAATTCATCTTTCCATTTTAGCCGAATATAGTAAAGTAGTCTTCTTCGATTTTTAAGTATTTAGCAAAATTTTTATGTGATTTTTAATTTTTTTTTCGCGTTCCGAGGCGATTTTTTGACATTAGCAAAATGAATCAGGTTTCAGTCTTTTAGCCCGATGTACTAAATTTCGTCCTTTGCGATTTTTGAATTTTTCACAAACTTTTTTTTATTATTTTTTAAGATCCCTGTGATTATTAGAAGAGATTTTTTTACACATTTGAAGAAATTTTCGTCTTTAGAAAGGAAAATTTCCAGAAATTTTGATCTCTGATTCGCGACTTCTTCGTGTTAAGAAGGAAAAAAGTCATGCTAAAAAAAAAGAAGGAAAAAAGTCTATTTCTAGTAGGGAAAAGTACAATGCAGCACAGTTGGCGGAACACCCCTGTGATTTGATTTGATGAAAATGCATCTTTATATTTAGTAAGGATGTTAGGTAATTTTTACGTTAGATTGGTCAGTTTTCTATACTTTCGCAGAAAATGAGCTTTTTTGTGTTTGAACGAAAAAAAAATAACGGAAAAATCCTTCAATCCACCTTTTTTTTTTTTTTTTTTTTTTGGGGGGGGGGGGGGGGAGAGTGTAAAAAGAACCCGGTTTTAATCTTTTATTCTAATATAGTAAATTTTACCCTCTGCGGCGCGGATTTTTGACATCCCGACCGCGAAATCCCATGTTAGCCTATGGGAAAATTTTGAAGCGCGATGACTCATTACCTAATATAATTATTAAAATACCATTTTCACCATCAGAAAGTAGACGTCAGATGCCTATGATGTGCGTTTTTATAAATTATCCCCGTAAATTTTAAGTATATAAAATTCCCTATAAACTTTGAAATTTCCATTTGATTAAATATTATCATCTCCTTAAAAATACTTAAAATTTACGTAGACAGTTTTTAAAAACACACATCATCGGCATCTGGCATCTACTTTCTGATGGTGAAAACGGTATTTTAATAATTATATTAGGTAATGAGTCATCGCGCTTCAAAGTTTTCCCATAGGTTAACATGGGATTTCGCGATCGGGGTGTTTCAGGGCAGCGAGCCTTAAGGGTGTTCTCAAATCGAAAAGGACAGCTTTCTGACATAAGTTTTAATTTATTTTTGTTCAAAAATGCATGAAACTAGCTGGTGTTATTGTTCAGAAACTATGTAATATAGCTCTTTTTTCCATTTTTTTGCAAACGCAATAGATCTTTCAGAAAATAATGTCAAAGTAGGCGTTTTGAACCGAATTTCCGCGCGAAGGGAGAAAGACCACTCAAGAGCGGTCGAAAAACGGGTTTGTCACGTGATAGAATTCGCTTATAATGCAATAAGTAATTGATTGATCAAAAAATGGAAAAAAAACAGTTCCATTCCAAATCGCTTTCATGGCCAGGCTTTCCAATTTTATATCTTTCCGTTAAAAAATGAATTTGTAAATATGTCAAAACGTTTTTCGCTTGTTGAGCAGAGCAGTTAAGAACAGCCTTAAGGAAGTTTTGAAACTTATTGAGGCCCCAACGAAATTAAAAAGCATATTTTTAAAACATTTGAATAATAAAAATTGGGCCTAAAAGTTTTGAATCTTGGGCTCCAACTTTTCCTCACGTTTATAGGGGGCCCTAAGAAAAACAATTCAAAAAGAATTTAGAGCCTGTAAAATTTCTTTCATCTAGGCACCTTTAAAGAGACTGATGGCTATAGAAAGAAAGCATATATCTGTTTTGGTCAAAAGAAGTAATAATATTAAGAAAGCTTTGAACCTTATTGGGGCCCCCAACGAGATTAAAAAGCATAGTTTAAAAAAAATTTAATAAAAAAAATGGGGCCTAAAAGTTTTGAATCTTAGGCTCCAACTTTTCCTTGCGTTTATAGGGGCCCCTAAAAAAGACAATTCAAGAAGAATTTAGAGCCTACAAAATTTCTTTCATCTGGGCACCTTTAAAGAGAATGCTGGCTATAGAAAGAAAGCGCATATCTGTTTTGGTCAAAAGAAGTAATAGCATTAAGAAAGCTTTGAACCTTATTGGGGCCCCCAACGATATTAACACTAGAACGCCGGAAAACTTGCTACCCCCTGAAACGCCGGCCAGGTGTCATTTTGACACTGGTCGATATTAAGAGAAAAATTCAAAGACCATGTGCACTATAATGTTCTTTTTACAAATATATATCGCACAAATAAATATTATATTTGTAAAATAAGAATAATTTTTCAAGATTTTAGGAATATATAAATTGTACACATAAATAATATATCTGTAAAATAAGAATAAATTTGCAAGATGACATGAAAGTAAAAACTGATAGTTTTAGGTATTTTCTTTGTATTGTTAGCAATTGCAATGTTTGAATGCACAGAACTTACGATTATCATATTTTTTTTCTTTTTACACTGGTAAACTGTAAGTGTTGAACCCGATTCTAAATTTTTGAATATCTTTGTTGAATATAACGCTTCTTTCCCGGATTTTATACAATCGGGAATTTCTCGTCTGGCTTTATTCACCGTGTCAACTAAACTCGTACGTCTTTCCTTTCGATTTTTAGCCAACTCAAGAGAACTAAAAAAATTGTCAACAGTAATATTTCTTCTCATATTTTTGAAGGGTTTTATTAGTTTTAAAACCACATACTCAGAAAGTCTTTGGCTTTGATCTCGTCCTTCATATTTTCATAGGTAGGGAAAGCGTTCAAAACATACTTAGTTTCTAAATCTACAGCTATCCAAAATTTTTGCCCGTTTTTATCAGGTTTCGATGCTATAAACTGAGTAAATGGACAGCGAGTCTTACTAGGGAATAACTGCTCATCTATTGTTAGGTTCTGGCCTGGCTTGTAACAGCTTATGCAGTTTTCAATAAAACGATTCCATACTTCCGAAATCATTGCGAATTTATCCTGTTTTGTTAGATTACGACGCGTTGATTTGATATCAAATCTCAAAAATCTTGATAGTTCGCAAAATGTGTCTCTGGACATGGTTTCTTTACAAAAATTTATACCCCATGCAGTAGACCATAACAAATGAAGTTTCATATTACTAGCGTGCATACAAAACCTCCTCGTGCATACAAAATGTATGCAAAAAGTTCCTGTTTGGAAAGAGACCAAACATTGTTTCCTAATACACGACGAGCTTCTGTGTTAGTGCATTTTATTACATTCTCTAAAACTGTTCTGTCTATAAAAAGCAACCAAACACTGAAAACACTATCATTATTCATATTTCTTTTTGCATAACTTGTTGAACACAATTTTCTCGCAAAATATTTTGGTTTGCAAATCTAACGGTTACACTTCCAGAACCACATTCTAACCACTGTGAGCCATCGTGAGCCACAAAATCAATCTGATTTTGAGAATAATCCATTTCAATATCCTCATTGCTTTCCGATCCAGGTGCTACAAAAGGAATAAAATTTTCATTATCAGATTCATCATGCATGTCGGATAATTCTCCACATTCTGATTCATTATATGACAATTCTCTTAGAAGTGCGGTTATTTAATCCCTCTCTTACGAGACATTTTAAGTTTTATTCATAGAAAGTAAGAAGACCAAAAGAAAACATCACAAACATTCTACGAGTCATAATTCACAAGCAACCGTGCATGCAGTATTTTTGTGACAAATGAAATCTCAGCAGTAGGTGCTGATGCAGCTGAAACAGGCCACGTGATGATCAGGTGTCAAAAGCCATTGCAGGACTTCCCTGCTCTACAGAATGGAACGGTCGCACAGAAGGACGAAATTTAAAATTGATAGGAGAATTGAAATTATTGCCGTGTCCGACTGACACCATACCGGCGTTATAGGTAAATCTAACCGTAAACTAAGTTTGAATAAAGCTAATTCCCCAAAACTTTCTATGTGACTCCTTCCTACAAATTTAATAAAAGTCAAGAGAAATAAAAAGAATCCGTCAAAATTTAAATATTTTGGAAAAGAATTTACATGCTTTGGTGTCGAAGCGTTCTAGTGTTAAAAAGCATATTTTTAAAACATTTGAATAATAAAAATGAGGCCTAAAAGTTTTGAATCTTGAGTTGCAACTTTTCCTCACTTTTATAGCCCCCCCCCCCCCCCCCAAAAAAAAAGACAATTTAAAAAGCATTAAGAGCCTGCAAAATTTCTTTCATCTGGGCACCTTTACGAAGAATAATCACTATAGAAAGGAAGCACATTTGATTGAAGGAAGTTATTTAGGAAGTTTTGAAACTTATTGAGTTCCTCAACGAGATTAAAAAGCATATTTTAAAAAAAAAATTTGAATAAAAAGTGGGCTTAAAAGTTTTTAATCATGGGCTCCAACTTTTCCTTGGGGCCCCCGACAAGATTAAAAAGCATATTTTTAAAACATTTGAATACTAAAAATTAGGCCTAGAAGTTTTGAATCTTGAGTTGCAACTTTTCCTCACTTTTATAGGAGCCCCTAAAAAGACAATTCAAAGAGAATTTAGAGCCTGCAAAATTTCCTTCATCTGAGAACCTTTAAAAAGAATGGTTGCTGTAGAAAAAAAAAGCAAATATCTGTTTTGTTTGAAGGAAGTAATAGTATTAAAGAAGCTTTGAACCTTTGGTTTCACCTTTTTCGCCCATTGATAGACGCAGCCCAAACAGACTAAAATGCCATTTTATTTTTTAAATAGAACTTAGAGCCTCCAAATACTTCTATAAAGAATTGTGGATACAGAAGAAAAGCACATAACTGTTTTCTATTTCTAAATCTGACCAAGACCTTTGACAAAAAGATGAATTTCGATAAAACAAAATAAAATGTTATTAAAAATACTAAAAAAATAATTTTAAAAGCTAAAAAAAAACATCATTATTCAGCTGAAAGGTACAATAGCTCATTACTGGGCCCCTGACTTTACCCAGCCCCCCCCCCCCCCAAGATGGGGTTATGGGGAGAGGTCGCTACGGCCCTGTTTCTAGCATATATTTGACATATCATGCAGGAATCACTTCCTTAGACTTTTTGATTTCATGCTTCATCATGTATTAATCATTATCAAGCCAAAAGAGCAGTAAATCTTTACTAATCGGGTGTCTTCACTAATCGCCCGGAAATTTTACTCAAGTTTCATAAAAATATTTGACACCAGAATTTTTATTTAAAATTATTTGACTGATTTATTTAACGTCTGCGTGGTTTAAATTTAACTTATTTTATGAAAGAATTTCTGATTCCAGTTGACATTTAATCATATGGTCGGAGTTGGATCGACTCCTTCTGGGCCTTCGCCCCACCAGTGGCCGAGAGGTTCTGCTCTCGAAGCTGGTAGGCGGGAGGTGCTGGGTTCGATCCCAATCGCGCCCGTCGGCCTAATCGTTTGGCGTTTTCGTGGTTTTCTTCGAAACGTGTATTTCCAAGCGTTATTACGGGTTAGGTTCCCTTAGAAAGACCCCCACGAAGGGCACCCCCCCTGGGCCTATATCCCTCGCGCAGATAATTGGCCGTCAAACATCAACCATCAACCAACCTTCTGGGCTTTCTAGTTCGTTGCATTTCGTCATTCAGTTGCATTTTTGTGTATTTGGTTAGTGCAGTTCACGCAAACAATAGCTTTACATAAACATTATTTAGGTTTTCTTATTAAAAAATTGATTTCGTATAATTTATTTTAATGTCCTAGGATACATTATGTTTCTACTTTCAAATTATTTCTCTAGTACAGGTTTTAAATTATTTTCATTACCCAATTATAGTTTATTTGTTAATCGTAGACTATTAACTATCTTTCACGTCAAAATAAATAACAATGTAACTCTTTATCCCTGCCTTGTCATTTTCCTATTTTCAGGGATAATTGACATCAAAATTACAATTACTGTAATTTGTCTCAATTAATGGATTTCCTTTAGGATATGGAGTTATTAATCAGAATTTTAACTTGTTGCTTGAATTTGGAAGCCGTAAATATAAATTATAAAAGAATTATCAATAAATACAAAATGTTTCCGCGTTTAAAACTGTTACTTTTAAAAATTAACAAAGTACATATCTGAAATCAAATCTAAATTGAATATTGACTGAAATCTAACGATTTAAGTATTGTTTTATAAATCGGTTTGTAAAAAAAAAATAGTAAATGGAGTTTTATTGGTTCAAAATCCTTAGCTTATGAAGCAGCAAAAACGTTACACACGCAACGCATAAATTTCACATGCTGCTTAGATATGGAGACATCACATCCCGGACCTAAGATCTCGGAAACCTATTACACATGCACGGCCGCGCCGGTTTGCCACAAGACACCGCTCCGGATCATGCATTATGGTCATGGGAGACAATTACGTAGATAAAGCAGAATTGTTGATGATGCTGCAAGCACCTGACATGTTCCTAATTCCAGACAAAGAATATCAAATTAATTGATTTCCGGTGTTTGTGAAAGTATTTAGCAGAACCATAATATCATATGTTTATTTTCCAAAAGCAATCAGTGGAGGCAGTAGTAAGGAATCTAGCAAGGGAAGTGTTAGGAGAACTGTCGTCAAGAATCCCCTGAGATGAACAAGCATATAAACAAAATCACAAGTGCAACATGTGGAATTTAGCAATCGTCCACATCCGACGGAATGAAATATGTGACATGGGCACCCGCCCACAATATTAGCAACAATAAATTTATAAACATAATGTATCTGTGATCTATGGAACATTCTGCTATGACCACAAACAACGTATTCCCATCAAAAAGATAATTCTTTTATACCAATAATGTTTTATTCTAATTTTCTCTGTATTCTCTTGTTGTACCAAGTGATACTGAAGTTCTGTGATTGCAAATATTGCAGGAAGTTACCTACATGCCTTGTCTTATTTTGGGAGTTGTGGACGATTGCGAAATATCACACATTACATCTGTAGTTTTGTTCAGATGCTTGTTTACCTCTAAAAGTATCTCGAAGATTCTCGTCGAGTGTTCAGATAAATTTCCTTGTCAGCCGTGAGCTATCATCGCAATGCTCTGTTTTTGTCTGTAGGGGCACCATTATGTTGGCACACACAGTAATGCAAAATCGAATATAATATAAAATAGAATATATATTCATAAATGTTACCTCTTGTGACAACATACCTTTTTCTATGCACATACATAACGCATACAGATGGATGAGGTATCATACGAAAGGTTTATGAACAGATTTTGACAAAGTGAACTGGCATTTCGATAAAATACATTATTTGATCAAAAAATACAGTTAATTGAAAATTAATAAAAAACGTATCAGCAAATAATCTCAAATATTCCAGTGCAAAAGTTTCGCATGTGTCCACTAGAATAACATAATACACAGGCGCACCGCTGTCCTAATAATGAGCTTTCGTTTAGCACATATCTCGCTACGCTGTTCCAACAAATAATTGTTTGAGTGATATTATTATAAGCATTATTACTTATTAGATAATTATTTGACATTCTCATCTCATGGTGACTAATCGTCCCCATAGAACAAAACGTCTGATGTCTACAAACGTCTACAAACTTAATGTTGACCTCTTTTTACTGCCGAGTAAAGTACTATCTTACAATATCCGTTTGCTTACTGTTGCATTTGTGAAATGTAGACATGCAGATTATAAACGTCGTGTCGCGCATTTGTTTTAAAAAATGAATGTGACAAGTATTTCTATTAATCCTTTGGGACTCAACAACACCGATTAGAAAAATATTTACTCATATGTTAGAATATGCCATTTTAAACATGTAAAAAAAGTATAACATAAAAATTTAAAAAATGTTGACTAAAGGTACTTTTTTTACAGATACAATAAACAGAAAATTACATACTTTTTATAAATATTGTCAATTTTCTAATACGAAATTCTATTTGTAAAAATCTATTTTTGAAAGTCTCCAGCCTTTTTAATTTGACAAAATTTGCAAAGTTCATTTTAGCAATAATGATGCAAAACTGCTCAAATGACAAATTAAACTTTGGCATGAAAAATGAATTCAGTATTGCCATCTGTTGAGAATTCTATGAGAAATTTATGTTAACTGCTGCGTTGGGTGACAGCAGAAATTTAAAAAAAATGTCTTAAATCCCACTGTATAAGTAACATTGATTTTTTATATTTTGAAGATATGCAAGGCGGTGATTCAAAGGGTTAACAAATTGTTAATTTCTTCTAATTAAATGGTACATATATAATTACTTACGTAATACTTCTAATTAAATGGTATACTATACCGTTTCGTTTCAAATTCCAATGGTTATTATATGATTATTTAGAAATAATGAGATAATACTGCAGGCAACGAAAGAGACTGGCGGTGGTACTTCACCAATCTTTTTCACATAACAACCAAGATTATCGGACGCATCGCAGGCCGTTTCTTTAGTTGAATATGGCTACTCCCGGTTTCTGGTAGGAAGACGCTACGGTAATCTTTTACACACGAGGGCTAAACTGACCAGGAAACCCGTTTAAGCGGAATCCAATCCACTACACACACCCCTGCCCGATTAGGATTCGAACCCTGCACGTTTTATCCAATGGCCTGTTCCTTAGCCACTACACAATCAGGTGGGCACTGGTTGCATTGGACCAAGTGTAGCCACTTTAAAATAACTTTAAATCCATAGTATATTTTTCCTTTGAAAGGTTTTCTGGGGTAAATATACACTTTTTATATCAGGTGCCACCAATCTCGTGCTCATGGGCGCTCTTGCACCAACAGGCCCCTTTTCATTCATCTCGTGTATTCTATAACTTTATATATATAAATGCATATCTTTCCCTCATAAATACTACTACATAATGGGTTTTATGGAAAAAAGTAAAGAGTTTTATTTTTTACATTTTTTTTTCTAAAATGATATCTGCAGTGAATAAAAATTCGACCACTCATTCATTTGGGAAAAGACATTTGTTTTACCGTTGTTTCAGTTTTTTATACTTTTGGTATTTTTAAAAAGCTTTTCTACATTTGTTGCTGTTGTTTTTTTATAAAAAAATTCGTAAATATACCCTTATATTTAGCTAAATTTAAAACAGGATTATTGAGAACTCATAGTACAAACATTAAATGGTGACAGAGCACACTACAACAAACATTTTTTGTACTAGGAAACTTGGATACCAACTAAATTATTCAGTAAAAAATACAAGGTGCCTCATTGCTATTTGACCCCTCCCCCCTTCTTGTTCATAACAGTAGCATTATTAAAGTTATTTCAATTAAACTTACAACTTACATTATTTCCTTTATGTAAAACTAACTGACACGACCCGAGTTGCCCGGGCTCCGGATTATAACCTTAAATATATCTAAATTTAGTGTTGAATGATTTTATATATTTAAACGATTTTTTTCTAAAGATCCTGACGCTGGGAGTCCTACTTCGTTCGGCAACGTACATATTCGAATTTTTACGCTGTAAAAAAAATGTTGTGATTTTTCCAGGACTATATGTTATAATTTTTCAAGCACCGCTACTGTGAAATCGAATTCAAGCAACAAGTGAAGTAAAAATGGAATTATTTCTGTCACGTGCACCACGCAGCCAATAGCAACGCGACTTTCTCCAGACTCCAGAAATTTTACAACACACTTAGTGTCTGTTCAGAAGTGCAGTTCACGACGTGCGCGCGCTCATGAATTTTTGCCATGGAGTAGGTCTATAGAAGAAAGGAATTTTAAAATCATTCAATTATTTCTTTATTATTATGGTTCAAAACAGGTAAAACCAACGACTATATTCCTTTCTCCTTCCAAAACATGGTTTTCGTCACAGGAATACATGCCTATGTTCACTCAGATGAAATTCAAAATATTCGGGAAAAGCATCACGTGACATACTTCCTCAACTTCAGTCCGATCAGCGTCCAATCAACCTCACACAGACTTGCGCGCACGACCCAGAAAAATTGTGTGGGCGATTTGATCACGAGATTGTGCGTCTTTATTTGGTAGGTTGATTGATACAATTTAACTATTCAATTGGAGGTCTAAAAAATTTAACTTTTTAACAATTTTCTTTCTATTTATTTAAAAATGATTTATCAGTTGCTTTATATTTTTCGTAATACATAGAATGCTGTTTAATAAACCAAAATTGTGATATCAACATATTACGAGATTTATTTGTAATCTACTATACTGGATGGATTTCAGTGGAATTTGCACTGTTAGTTAGACAATTTTTCAGAGAAGGTTTTAGTATATATGTTTCTTATTTTATGATTGCGTATTTTAATACCGTGTGGATAACAGACCAAAATGCACCATAAAACATTGAAAACAAATGGCACTCAAAATCACGTTAGTATAAGCAAAATACTAAATTATACTTTCCGTAAAAAAAAAATTATAAACATTCTAATCATACTTTATTCACTGCAAAACTAGACGACAAACCCCATATATTTTATCTCTTCAAAAAATATATGTGCAGATATTTGTAGTTAAAATAATGTACATCTATTAAATTTCATTTTTATAATATTTTCCATGTTTATTTTAATACCGTAAAATATGATTTGCATCCTAGTCTCGATGAAAATTCACTCCTAATAAAGTACCCAAAAAAGAAAAAAAGGAAAAAGAAAAAGAAAAGAAAGAAAGAAAAACATCAAGAAATTATCCTACGCTCAAATTGATATTATTCATTGATTGATTATTTATTATATATACATATATATATAATAAATTTGAAATCACAAATATATGAAGAAATAGATAAAGTTCTAAAGATGATTTAGAAATGAACATATGAAACCAGTATGTAATATAAGAAACTATGAATGACTCACAGAATCATCAGAGGAACTTGTGAATTCATTCATAGAAGATGCATTATTTCATCCAATTTTGTCGGCATTAAGCCTAAAATGACAAAATTTAGTTCCTTTTAACGCAAACATTACAGAAAATAGATAATAAAAAGCTAAGAGATCCAAAGAAAGATACACCTCATACAGGATATTAAAAATTATTAGAGCACAATACCTGAATGACATACTAAGAGTCAAAACTACTGCATGTCAGCATGGAAAACAAAGTTAAGACTATTTTAACATGTGATCTACAGTTGAGCATCTGAGTGAAACCCATAACTGTGCTGCCATCTGGTGTGAGAAAGGAAAAATGTAAATTGGAACTGTATTAATAACAATAATGTTTAGAGTTGCCATGTTAAGCTCCAAAAATAAGTAAATATATATATAAAATAGAATATATATAGAATAGAATAGAATTATAATAGAATAGAATTATAATAGAAATACAAGTGCTTCTGTATTATTAATATAGAAATTTATCTGTATCAAAAATATCTTATTTATTATGAAAAATATAAAGCAACCATTAAAAAAAAAAAAAAAAAAAAAAAAATCATAAACACAATTTGGGGCGCGACGGATTCGAACCCATAGCAACTAGTCTCGAGTTCAATGCTCTATCCATTCAGCCATCTAGCTCACATTTCATTTGCAACAAATTACCTTTATAATTAGCACTATAATTAATCAAATCCATGATCTGTTCCTGAACGTCCATCAACGATAAATATCCACTCCATGTTCCTGTCTCCTGAGCTGGTGCGCGTAGTGCGCGTTCATCTTGAACACATTCTTAACACGTTCACGCCGGGGCGGTGGATAACACTCCACTGTCTCAGATTTGTCAAGTCTCCGGCTTTTTGCACACCACTGTTATTTTAGAGAAAATGTTGTTCCTTTAAATCGTCCAATTTCTCTAATTAAATAAAATAACATTTTCTGTATTAAAATACTGGTATCCAAAAGGCCGGAGACTTGCCAGCTCTGAGACAGTCGAGTGTGACCCACCGCGCCGGCGTGAACGTGTTAAAGACAGCTGCAGCAACTGTGTTGGCAGCTGGGGCACTAGTACCTTTTGACATAATCTAAAGTGATTTTACATGACCTTTATGTTGTAATTTTTCAAGCACCGATGCTGTCAATGCGAATTCAAGCAACAAGTAAGGTAAAAATCGAATTATTTCTGTCCCGTGCAGCACTCATTCAATAGCAACGCGGCTTTCCCCAGACTTGAGAAAGTTTACAGCACTCTTAATGACAGCAGCTTGTAAATTTCTCAGTAACTGTACTGGCAGCCGGTGTGCCATCACCTTTTGTTGTAAAATACAGATTTTTTTTTTCAGTGTATGATTTTATAGTAATAAATGAAAATCTATTCAAATGAACCTAAGATTTGAGGGCCTCACTGCCTTCGATAGCTTACAAATATAAATAGTTGTAAAGCGACTGTTCTAAATATTGCTTCATTTCACATCGACAGCAAATGTCACCAGCAGATTTAAGATAAAAAATAAGCGACCAGCGACCAGATTTTAATTAGTTTCAACTACTCAGAATTGTTCGAATATTTTACAACTTTTATATGTGATATATATGACGCGTCCGAAGACTGTAAAAAAATTGTATTAAAATACCGATATGTAGTTAATTTCTGTCTAGAAAGATAGAATATTTCTAGGAGTTGAGAAGTAACTTCCAGCCAACTATTTTTTTTTTTGAAAGAGTTAATATTAATATTTTGTTTAAACCGAAGACGTCCTTTTAAAGCTGAATGTACCCTTGTTAAGTATGTGCGATTTGTTTTCGTATTTTGATTTCCAAACCTAATGCAGAATTTTAAAATATGCATATAAAACAAAAATCAGCAGAGTGAGTTTCAGAAAGGAGATTTTTTAAGGGTTTAATACTAATAATTTTTTTTTTAAACTGAAGACTTCGATTTAATATTAACAAGTAAGCAAGTAGTTATAGTGGTAAAAAACCCGAAAAAAATATTTTTCGAAACGGCTTACACCGGTAGAGAGCTTTTGCTACCCTCTAGTGTGTAGTAGATTGTCCAAATAGTTTTTCCGCATTTCTAATTGTTTATCCGGTGAGGGACTCGACTTTTTTCTACAATCTGTTCTGACACTTTAGGCCCACCACTTCAAGACTTTGTGCCTTACAGCATCCCTTTCTCTAAATGTTTTCACCAACTATCGAAACGTCATTTTCGTTGGCATCTTTATGGTTTGGAATTCACAAACTCATTAAGCATCTGAATGTAAGACGAAGCTTTAAAAGATTTTTTATGAAGTACCTCACCTCTAACAACAGCGACATGGTATGAAAATGGCGTTATTTTTACGTATTTTAGCGGAACTAAAAATAATCGTGTGTTTTCGACATTTTTTGCACATTAATTGATTTCCATTTGTTTCTAATTGCCAGCGTCTATTTTTATTTATTAAGTTATTGGCTGTAACATTGATACTTACATTTGGATCATACTGTACTGATAACTTCATTAATAACTTTCATTAACTAATAAACTTCATTAATTAAACATCCTACATCACATTATGCATAGAAAAAGTATATTTTTCATTAAAAAAATTACAATTAAACTAATTATTTTTTACCCTTTAGCAGGTAGTGTCCGCAAAAAACGACACCTAATTTTAAGCGTACTGGCACCCAGAATATTTAAATAAAATTTTCTTTTTATAAAGAATAGGAAAATAAGCAAGTTTTTATTTTCTAATAAATTCGTTTGTGAATTTTGGTGTCAGTCCATAATTTCATCATTTTACAAACAGAATTACTCCGTGCCGGAAAGTGTTAATCGAGAGGAAACTACAATCGATTTCAATTGTGCTGCAAAAAGTATAACTAAAACTTCATTAATAAAAAATAACATTAACAATGCATTAAAAACACAATTCCAAATAGGATAAAAAAAAATTAGGGTTAAACACATTTACAAATAGAATTACAGAAATTCTGTCATTAAATAAGCCAAGGAGTACTATTAAAATTTAGTGCTAGCAATCGGCCATTTGTGGCACAGCGCTTGAATCCTTGCCCTGGAGTAATCCGGCCCTGTTTACACATATCAAGGGAATTAAAGAAAAAGGGTAAATTGCGGGGAAACGTGAATTTCGGGTACATAAAAATAGGGTTATAATGTATTTTCAATTGGAAGAAAGCTATAATTAACTGAAATGTACATGTAAAATAATACTTACTATAACGTGAATAAAAAATAACATTCCGAATCAGATCGATCATAGAAAAAATTCAATTTGAAAACAAAAAATATTTCGAGCCGCGAATCTCCCAGGTATTTTTCAAGTGAAATAAAATAACTTCAACTAGAAAAATTATTTAATGTAATGTTCCT
This sequence comes from Maratus speciosus, assembly GCA_963932465.1. NCBI lineage: Eukaryota > Metazoa > Arthropoda > Arachnida > Araneae > Salticidae > Maratus > Maratus speciosus. Next base: position 524,556,402 of record OZ010796.1, on the reverse strand, counting down.
TATTTTATGTGGTTATTAATTAACATGTTCTAATGGATAAAATTTCTTGTTTTATTTAATTTAAGAAAAACTCAAAGGTCGACGTTAAAACTAACTGCGTTTAAACTAATTATTTTCAATTGGTGGGGAGCAACACACGAATTTAAAATTGCATGCAATTTTCAATCTCATCCAAGATATGTACGAAATTTAAAGTACAGACGCTTAGATAGTTTTTCAAATCGGTTATCTACATCTTCAAACTGTATTAAAAGTATTAAAGCATTTTTAATAAATATATAGAAGCTAGTATTTGTTACTCAATAACATTTCATTTGCTGCGGTTATATTATGTTAGTATGTATGCTTTATTTATCAGGAACATTTCAATGTGGTATAATATTTTTATAAAATTTATCATTGCAATTATCTTCTAGAGGAAATGGCACATTATGCTGCAAATCACCAGTTTCCATCCAAATATGGAAATGAAGCAGCATTGGGTGTATTTTGTATTTAAGAGTATGGTCTCCTTTGAAAATTGCGGTACCACAAGTTCGCTGTGGATGCCACATACTTCAAGGTAATATCAGTGATATGGAGTATCCTGTCAGTTGGTGGTCAATATATGGGAGAGTGATACTGAACCAGCAGATTCCCCCATCCGCAAGGGTCAAAATTGTGTGAGGGAAATATTGGGGCCTATTCAGTCTTAAAAATGCGTACCACAACGTAAAACAGCTTCCAACAATTATTGTTCATAGAGAGTAATGTTGCTGAATTATTTTGCGCGTCCTAGTATGTGAATGACGAATGCTATGCACACAATAATGTACAATAAGTATCTTGGAGAACACCTCACAGATATACATCCATTTTAATATGTATGAATTAATGCAACATGGCTCAAATACACCGCAAACAAATTTTCACCGTAGACCACCCTATTTTGACCTCAATGTAACGAAATTCTTTTCAGTGTCCCTGTAAATAACGAAGAATTCCATTCATACCATATTCTATATTAAGCATCTTATAGTGTGCTTTAGCGATTTATATAAATTTTAATTTGTTTGAAATTGTGAAACATTAGAAACCATAGCATACGATTTTTCCCATAGGTGTAATGTAACGGAATTCTGTTGAATGTCTCTGTAAAGGAACTATAACTCATTCACACTTAATTTTCAATAATATACATGCCATAATAAACATCAATAACATATATAAATTTCATGGCGATCCGACTGTATTAGAGCACGGACAGACAGACGGCCACACAAACAGAATTCATAAAAACTTTCAACAATGTTGGAAAATGATACAAATGACATTTTTAACCTCAAAAGCATACAATTTTACATCAAATACTTTTTTATACGATGAATAGCAAGAAAATTGCAAGAATTCCAGAAAATGACGTCATTTTTAATTACAGCCGCCATCTTGAATTCCCATGACTTTACAGGATGCCTCCACCTCTGACATGCATTGTATTAATATAAAGTACAGTCGTGTAAAAAAAAAAAAGTAAACACCCCTAATAACTCCTCAAAATATTATCGTAGAAGAAAGTTACTGGTACCGAACGATTGGAAATAAAGTCTACTTTTAAATGATGTATATAAAATTTGCTTAGGGGGCCATCTACATATTAAAATGAACCAAACTTTATTTTTTTCTATGGCAATACCCGATTTTAACAAGATACTCAAAATTTCGGTTCAAACTATGCCTAGACACCAAATTTCGAGTCATTTGAATGACAAGTCTTTGAATTATCGACATTCAAAATTTAGTGCTTCTAATGTTAAATTACATTTTCATATTTTTATTAATATCTCCAAAAATTATACTCCTAATGTACTAATTTTTTGTGTAGCAATAATACTAAAATACCCAAACAAAAATACGTTGAATTTGCAATTTTTATAATTTGACGATATGAATTATGAATTATGAAATTAATATTCGAAAAAAATATGAATTGCAACTTACAATTTTTCTGATGGTTTTAGATTTATTAAGTAGTGCTTTATGGAAATCCAAAATTTCACATTTTTCTTCCAAGTAGTTTTCAAATTCTGCTTAAAAAACGGCAAAATGATTGTTTAAGGCGCCGACAATGATAGAAGTGACTAGAAATTTTGAACTTTCTTAAGCTATCCTGTAATCTAGCAGTCTTCAATGACTGCTTGAGTGGAGCTTAAGATGCCTTGATCAAGAAGGGGGCTCTCTTGGTCAACAATCGAGTACCAAACTTCAATTTGGGTACAGCCCCTAAAATACGCTTGTTTTAAAATAATTAATTTCTCGGAAACTTATCGTACGAATTGCATAAAAATTTGTTTTAGGCTAATTTGAGGGCGTAGTGTACATTTATGTTGTCAGAATTGTGTACTGCTATTGAATAAAACAACGTTATGGTTCGTTTTCATATGTAGGTGCCCCCCTAAGCAAACTTTATGTACATCATTTAAAAGTAGACTTTACTACCAATCGTGTGGTACCAATAATTTTCTTCTACGATAATTTTTGCAGAGTTAGTAAGGGGTGTTTACTTTTTTTTCCACGACTGTACATACTGACCAACAGGTATATTCTTATCACGATTTGCAGTTTTTTCATACCTAGCACCCGGACTACTGCAGTCCCTCGTCAAATGAAAGTTTCATCGTATTCGCCAGCAACTTCCGATCTTGACCTACGGTTTCGGACGTAGGACATTATAACCACATTCTTGCTGCGTTAATTTTATTAAAGAGAAGTATTAGTAACAACAAGTGGGTAAGTGTGATCACAGATCGCACAGAGGGTTTCGTTTAATATTCCTTTCGAAACACTTTATCCTTTTGAAAAATCTGTTAGTTCCACATTTCGCAACCAGGCGCGAACTCTATTCTAAACAAACCTCAATCCGAACGAAACTCCGTTTTACATACGATACGTATATATATTGGTCGAAGGGATTGGGCCCATAGCACCCGAGATAAGTAGGCACCCCTGGCGGTAAAAAATGGAACTAAAATATGTAAGACTATGGTGTATAGTATGAAAGAATGGTCAAAGGGGTGTCGGCAAAAGTTGGAAAAGTGCTCCCCGAGTGAAAATGGCAGAGGTTAGAAAAAGTGCTTAAAATATACAAGTTAGAACACGGAGGAGTAAATAATATAAGACTGTTTGAAAATTTTATGTTTTGTCGTGTGGTCTGAGGTGTTCAGCTATACGTATGCAAAAATTCATGTCTCCAACTTAACTAGGGGCTCTCTTAGAAAGAATTGCTTAAAATACATATATGGTAGCTCAAAGGGTTAAACGTAAGACTTTTTCAAGATTTTATGATTTGTCCCCTGGCCTCAGGTGTTCTGCTATAAGTATGCACAATTTCAAATCTCCAATTTAATAAGGGGCTCAGTTAGAAAGAATTGCTTAAAATACACATGTGGGAGCCCAAAGGGTTAAATGTACGACTTTTTCAAATTTTTATGATTTGTCGCATGCTGGTGTTCAGCTATAAGTATGCAAAATTTCACGCCTCCAACCTAATTAGGGGCTCACTTAGAAAGAATTGTTTAAAATACACATGTGGGAGCCCAAAGGGTTAAATGTACGACTTTTTCAAAATTTTATGGTTTGTCATTTGATGAGAGGTCTTCAGCTATAAGTATGCAAAATTTCACGCCTCCAACCTAATTAGAGGCTGACTTATAAAGAATTGTTTAAAATACACATGTGGGAGCCCAAAGGGTTAAATTTACGACTTTTTCAAAATTTTATGGTTTGTCATTTGATGTGAGGTGTGCAGCTATAAATATGCAAAATTCCACACCTCCAACCTATGTAGGGGCTCACTTAGAAACAACTGTTTAAAATACACATGTGGGAGCTCAAAGGGTTAAATGTACGACGTTTTGAAAATTTTATGATTTGTCGTTTGATGCGAGGTGTTCAGCTATAAGTATGCAAAATTTCACGCCTCCAACCTAATTAGGGATTCTCTTTGAAAGAATTGTTTAAAATACACATGTGGGAGCCCAAAGGGTTAAATGTACGACTTTTTCAAAATTTTATGATTTTTCGTATGATGTGTGGTGTTCAGCTATAAGTATGCAAAATTTCAAGTCTCCAACATGAATAGTTTCTGAGAACGGGCTGTGTGACGGACAGGCAGACAAAGGAGCGAGACGAATAGGTTTTCGTCAGATGATCTAAACCCTAAAAATGAAAAATCATGTATCCGGCACAGATTATAAAACACTTTCCAACACTAATACAACATTGTTAAGAAAATTCCTTTTTTCATACAATAAAATGAGATATCTAAATAAACAATTTAAAAATCAAACAACGCTGTAAAAATTCATTTTCAGCAAGTGCTGTCTATATCCAATATAGTGTGCAAATTCTTTCATCAGCCTGTATATGATTTGTAGAATTTATACATTCCACGTTATACATTAAAAATTAAGTTTAAAAATGCATACGTTAGCAGAAAACGCACTTTCAGCAATTATCGATCATAGTCAGTCCTGTAGTCAATTTTTTGGCGTGCCTCTGTAAATGAGCAATAAATGCAATACACTACAGAGTCTATACAAAACAGGTTGTAGTGAACCCTAGTGGTCCATAAATAACTCGGAAACTAAGATCGTTATAAAAAGGAAACAAGTGGCATGTTTATTTTGAAAGCAAAAAAAATCTGATACAATAGTTTCAAACTGAGTTACAAATTTTGTCGGCAGGTGACGCTGTACCGTGGAGTCGCAGTACAGAATCGGAGAAATAGACTGCAGACTGTCTTTTGCACGCAGTGTGCCTGTTCACTGAAATTTCTTGAAAAGTTTGCAATTTGTTCTCTTATCAGAACCTTCTGCAGCTTTAAACTGAGATCGAAAACAGCACCCTATTGCCGTAGGAATGTGATTTAACCGGCGATACTCGAGTACTAGAAAAACACGTTGCTTCACAGAATAGATCGCTTCATTCATTTCCTTCAGTAAGAAGATTGATCACTCTGTGCTTCAGAGTACTTTGTTTAGGGATTCCTCAGTGACTACAGCGCCACCTGTCGACAAAATTTGTAACTAACTTTGAAACTGTTGTATAAGATTTTTACGGTTTTCAAAATAAACATACCGCTTGTTACCTCCTTCTATGGATCTTAGTTTCCGAGTTATTTTATTTTAAAATCAGGGAGTTCTTTGCCGGGGTAGATCATTCTCATGGTTCCCGATAGAGCGAGAGAATATGAGAATCTCGATTTAAAAAAATATCCTCTCAAGAAAAAGTTTTTAGCGTGAAATATTCTCACACTTCGTAAGCATTTTATGAAATTCACTAGGGAGAAGCATTTTCAACACTTATAACCAAATAAATCACTAATGGTGAGTTTGAAGAATTTAAACAACTTCGTAATTTATTTTCAATGTTAAATTTACAATCATATTTTATTCTATTGATCTTTCAGGATAGAAATTCCATCCCCTATAGGTGTTCTTAGAGACAAATTTAGAGAGTAGCTGGTGTTAGGCAATTGCCCAAGACAGCAAATACACTTAAAAAGATATCTAAAATTTCTTCAGACATAATCTTTACCAGAACGTTTTATTAAAAAAAGCTAGTAAAGTCTAAATCTTGCTGAAGTGGCTGAAGTTTTTTCAGAAATAATATTGAGACTTAAACTAACATTGCAAGTGTTGAAAGATTTTTAGCACTCAAAACGGAGTAAAAAATAAATATCGTAAGATACTCAAGGAAAAAATCGCAACAATATAATGTAGAAAGCATATGCTAACGTAGACGTTAAAACTCTTAAAGTGATATTGCAAGGAATATATTTAACCAGCGAAAAAATTTAAAGTAGCAATAATTTGTATATGTACAGTTGTAAAAAAGAAAAACAGTCAAGTGCGAGTATTATTCGCGTACAGAGGGTTCAGTACTATAAATATATGAATTAGTAACTGGGCATTGCATTACAGAAATATATTATTAAATGTTGTTATCCAGGCTTTAAAAATCGCTGGTGCATGGAGTACCCCGCCCATATCTTTGTGTATGTCCAAACCGCCCGTGTCTTTAACGGTTAATATCTCGTCTAATTATCGACAATTGTTTTCGCAAACCATTTTTAACAGTCTTTTTATATTTCTGAATGATATATATCTCCAGCGCTCCTTTGCTGAACGCCCGCAAATCGAAATTTGTGTGTAACGGAAAAATGCGAGTTTCTCAAAAACTATGTGACCTAGGGTAATCGCTTTAGTTTTCCTGCAATCTTTAAATTAGCTTCTACTAATCCTATGTTTTTTTCGTAATTTTAGTTTCAGATTCGGAAATAGCGGGAGGGGTGCGGGGTCATATTTTTGCATTACATTTTCGACAATATCTTTGAAAGCATAATACATTATACCTTTCGGTTTTACGAAAGCTTTCACACAATCCGCAACACGATATATAAAGAAAAGTTTTTTTTTCAAGTAACCGAATTAGCATATCTACATTTTCCATAAATATATTTGTGACAGGTTAATAATCTATAAATATGTGGGTTAATACCCTTTCTTACTTCAGCCAATTTGAACTTTCTACGTTCCATAGTTTACTAATAAAATGGCTGTGACAGACAGACAGGCTCAGGAGTGATCTTATAATGGTTCCGTTATTAGTTTTTAAGTACGGAACCCTAACAAGTAAACACCGCATCTAACTCTGCAAAAAATTATTGCAGAAGGAAGTTACTGGTACAAAAAAATTGGCAATAAAATGTACCTTTAAATGATGTATGTAAAGTTTGCTTAGGGTACCATCTACACATCGAAACAGAATCCAAACTTTGCTTTTTTTGAACGGCAATGAAAAATTTTGACACCGTAACTCAAATCTACATCCTTTAATTAGCCTAAACAAAAATTTTCATAAAATGCCTGTGATTAAATTAAGAGAGATTAGTTATTTTAAAATGAGCATATTTTAGGGTCTGTATCCAAATCGATGTTCGGTACTCGATTGGTGAAATGCTACAGAACGACTAAGTTACTTCTATTGTATTATTTCTTGCCAATGACCGGTCTACTGTTATGTACGGCAAAATCTTCTTGCAATATTCATTTTATAATGTTTACAAGTGTTGAATTAACCGTTTTTTAAAAACATAAGATATCTGTAATTAAAATAGTTTTCGAATATGAGGATGTAATTGGAATTTCATTAGGTGTTTTTAGTATGCCTTTACTCAAATTTTGAATTTATTTTACACGCTCTTTTCTAAATTTATTAACAGAATATGAAGAATATCGGTGTACGAACTTTAGAATAAAGCATTTTATGAAGAAAATAACGTAGACAAACCCCAGACAAATTGCTTTTTAGCATGAAAGTAAATCCCAGACCAATTGCTAATGGCATATTAAAAAAAAAAAAAAATAGACTTTTTTTTTCTTTTGAGTGGGTGAGGGGTTGTGTCTTGTCAGATCTTTTCAGATATGTTCTTGTTAGATATTGTCAGATATAGTTAATATTCCGAATTATTAGAAAAAGTAAAACAAAATCTGTGTTAGACACACATTAGAATAACTGTAAATTCGTTATTCTCCTTTGAAAAAAGGGATAATAATTCTATGATTAGACCAATTCTGCTATTTCATTTAAAATTAATTATGTTTCAGGTTAGCTTAAGATCGTGAGGCGCTGAAATTGGTTTACGCATGTTTACATCGTAAGACAGATTCTTTATTAAGCGAGAAAACCCAGCCCAAATATTTCAATAAAATGTGTAATTTTTTTTTCATGTTATGTTTTTCTGCATATCATAGACGGCCCTTTAAATATCTTTGCGTTTTTTAAGCAGAACTTGAAAACTACTTGGAAGAAAAATTTGAAAATTTATATGCTCATAAAGCTTGACATGATAAATATAAATCCATCAAAAAAAATTGTAGGTTGCTATTCATAATTTTTTCGAATATTAATTTTATAATTCATATTATAAAATTATAAAAATTATAAATTCAATGTATTTATGTTTGGTTTTTTTTAACATTATAACCATAAAAAAAATTTGCACATCAGGTTTATAATTTCAGGAGATATTAATAAAAATATGAAAATGTAATTTAACATCAGAAGAACTAAATTTTGAATAAATAAAGACACAATATTGCTTATTGGTACACAAAACACGAACTTTAATAAGCTAAAAATTAACTTCTACGTTTCGAGCTGTTTCTACAGCCGTCTTCAGGAAAATATGATGATAAAAAGGCTCAAAAATCAGAGACGAAAGCTTCCTGTGCAAGAAATAATTAGTCGAAACTTGACTAATGATTTGAATACAAAACTATAGTGTTTCCATCTAGGGAAAATAAATAATTATTAATGAAGTGAGATCAAATGAATCAAAAAGGTCGATTTAAGAAATCACGAGTGGCCGTCATCTACGCATGAGGGCCAAAACCACGTTCAACTGAGTTTTCATTCAAGTTTTGGCAGCATAATACAAGTTTAAGCTGGAATATTGTAATTAGATGTAGAATTATGACTTTATGATATTGTGCCGGATTTTTGGGATATTATAGGATAAATATCTCTCTTCGTCCGCAGCCCTTTTTTCTTCCACGTATACCGACTCTTTTGCGGAAGCAAGGTTCGTAGGTCCCCAGCCACGTCCCGAGTAAAAGACGCTCTAGCGAAAGACAGGTTTGAAAAAAAAAATCAAAAATTGAAACCGGACAAATTTAAAAGGGAAATTGCACAAATTAAAGACACCGAAAATCGGGAAGGGTGGGTTTGGGGCCCTGAGGCTACCGACAACTCCTGTTACTTGTAGTTCATTATTCTATTTCACTTCATTAATAATTATTTATTTTCACTAGATGGCAACACTACAGTTTTGTATTCAAATCATTGGTCAATTTTCGACTAATTATTTCTTGCACAGGAAGCTTTCGTCTCTGATTTTTGAGCCTTTTAACCATCATATTTTCCTGAAGACGACTGTAGAAACAGCTCGAAACGTAGAAGTTAATTTTTAGCTTATTAAAGTTCGTGTTTTGTGTACCAAAAACAATATTGTGTCTTTATTTATTATATTTTATGGTGCAATTGTCCAGTATGTGTTATTAAATTTTGAAGGTTTATAATTCAAAAACTCATCATTCAAATTAATTGAAATTTGGTGTCTAGGCAGTTTGAACCGCAGATTTAAAATTTCTTGTGAAAATTGTATGTTGTCATTTCAAAATGTAAATTTTGGGCTGATTTTGCTATGTAGACGCCCCCTAATCAGATTTTATATACATCACTTAAAGGTAGACTTTATTTCTAACAATTTGATACAAGTAACTTTCTTCTATGATAATTTGTTGCAGAGTTAGTTAATGGTGTTTACTTTTTTCCACACATGAAAAGTTCTATCTGTCGATATTATGTTCCAAAGTAAAAAAATAATATTTTATAACAAATTAGTGAGAGGTAATAGTAACAGTTTTTTTCTCATTCAAAATTTTTAAATCTGAGTTTAAATTTTGTCGGAGGATGTGATATTGTCACACATTTTCCCCCTTATGTTAACTCTGATAATATAATAGAATTTTTTGGGCGTCTATGTACACGAACTATAAATGCTACTTTTGCTATAGTCCACAGGAAGTATGTGATAGTCCATCTCAGTGATGCATATGCATTTCATATCGTATAAAGTCACATTCATATGATGTATCGTAACATCATTAAAATGCTCCGATACCGATTTTCCCCCATAGACCATAATGTAAAGAAATTATTTGAGCGTCCCTGTAAACGAACTATAAATGATAACAATTCGTTTTCGGCTGAGAACAAACTATAGTAAACTTCTGTCAGGTTCTGAGAAACATCTGCTGTTAGAACTATGGTTCTATATTATTTTGTCTTACTATATTATATATTGTATTGTCTGTGTACTGGGAATTTCAAAGTAACATTCTTTCCTTGTCTCAAACAGGATCCGAGCAGGTGGATTGTACAGTGTGGGTGAAGAGATAAAGTTAGGGATGGAGAGGGGTTTACCCTACATTTTGAGATGTCTGTTGGAGATAAGCAGACAAAAGGAATTGCACGAACGAGGGAAAGAGCTGAGAAATGTGGTCAGAGTAAAAACCCCAGATTTATGTTGGGGGAAGAGGAGGAGTCCATTAAAACCAGTGGGTTGCTAGTAGGCAGTCGCTTTGTTCAGAGGGAGTTGAAGCCGAGAGCGCAAGGCGGTAGGTGGTTCCTGCGTATAGCTCTTGGATAGAGCGTAGGGTTGAGTGAAGCTCGCCGAGCTTAGAGCCCATGTGTTGGGAGATTAATGGTGTTATTACACGAGGGGTCAAAGACGCTTCAGATTCTGGACGTCTCCATGTTATTCCTATGGCTGCAGGGGAGTCGCTTGGAGAGCGGGCGTCTTTTTCTCTCTGAGCATCTTTGACGCCCGAAACGAGGCGAGTCGCCAGTAACAGCCAACGAAATGCTTGGAAATCTGATAATAGAAAAGCCTTTTCCGGAACAGCCAATGAAATGCTTGGAAAAGACGGACCGTGAGGCGGCTGTTGTCGCTAGACGCCTGGGATTCCAATCGTCTCCGACTCCTCGTGTAATAACACCATAAGAGTAATCTAGCCTAAAGCTAATTTATCGAGTGTAGAGTGAGAGTGATATAACGTAGTTTACCAGTACACAGCCAGCATTTACTGTATTTAATTTAATGTTGAACCGATCACCTACAACCGAGATTTTAAGTGTAAATAGTGTTTTGTGTTTTGTAAATAGTGTGTAAATAAACTGTTAATTTAGTTAATTGAAAGAGTTGGTTTTCATTTAAACAATCCTCTCAGAGCGTGACCAACATCACGTAATATTATCGGTGGTGGCAGCATATAAATAGCAAAGGATTTTCTTCAAAGTTGTGCGGACTAAGAGGAAACTCCGACAAATTGATGGCAGAGAAGGGATAGAATCATCTGAGACCAGTGACCAGCGAGCCGTGTTGCAGTGTGTTAGTGCCGGACCACCCAGTGGAATTCTCGCGTGGTAATGCCAGATCGTCGAGCGGAATTTTAGAGAGATAACAACGAAGCGTCGCACAGTGGGGCAAAATCCCGAAAAGCTGGCCAAAATATGAAAATGTTATTTAAATGCCACGAAATTTTGTACACGGGTGTTTTTCAGAATTCTGATCTCGATTCTTAAATTAAAATTCCAAAATAAAAAATGGCGGATCCAATATGGCGGACTTAAATTTAAAATGCTTTGAAAGTCATTCAATTTCTATGAAATTTCGTTTTCAGGTAATTTTGAGGATGTTATAAGTACGATTCAAAAATTAAATTTTAAAAAATGGCGAATTAAAAATAAAAACAATTATATTTAAATAAAATATTTCGAGTTTCGAAATTAAAAAGTTTCGAGGCTAAACGTTACAAGGTGTTTTCAAGGAACTAAGATGTTTTTAATCAAAATTAAACGATGAATATCTATTTATGAAATGCAATTAAGTACATTAATGAAAAATAAAATGCTACAAGGTTTAATTTCTGTATATTATTAAAATAAAACAAAAGGATATTCTATAATTCACCTTCTGATTAATCTGTAGTATACTAAGTAGACTCTTCAGAAGGGGAGGTGTCGAAATATTTTACAGAAGTTTCTGTGCCTCTAGGGGCAAGGATATTAGTTTCTTCAATGGTAATTTACGTAAGCTTGAAATGAAGGGATCTAATAACATTAAAACCCGCAAAGAAATCTTTTATTGTTTGCGTCCTTCTGCATTTTAGGGAGAAATCGTCTCAATACCTTTTGATCAATTTTTTGCACGATTCTTGAGCGTCTGCCGAGATATGCCTAACAGGCAATAATGAGGAAGCTATTATTTCTGTGCCATGAATAAGTAGTTTGTGCACTGAAGTGGGCATATAGAACTAGGAATACAATTCGACGAATTTACAAGCTGTTTGTGAGCAATAATCCACGAAATTGATCAAATGAATGTTAAGAAATTACTTGTAATATGACGTAGAATCGTTTGATCAAATCTTCGTCTACGCTCCTTTATGTAAGTAGAAATAGTTGCGTTTTCAAAGAATCAACGAGTTGTATTTTAAGCATTTGTACTTTCAAATTCGAGCTTTGATTTTTCGACGAGAAGTCCTAATTGTAAACGAAATCTTTTTTGTAAATTTTGTTTTGCAAATTTAATTTTTTTCTTCTCGTCAGGAGTGCACACTTGCTATTCCTCTATATCCCGTTTGTATGCCAAATGCAAGGTACACTCAAAAGATCTTATACAGGCATGTGAAGTGGACATCCCGAATTGCAAATGATTTTAATTCACTTTTAGTTTGAAAATAGTTTGACTGATATAGGTATTAGTTGCCTGATATAGGTGCCAACGTTGAGTTGACAAATTACTAGTAATGACATTAAAAATTTTACAATCAATCATCGTTAAAGCTAGTTTGTTTAACTCTAGTTATTTTCTATCAATCATTGTTTTAAAAAGAATGAGTTTACCCTCCTGATCTGCAATATAATCCATTTCACTGACAGTAGCTTCCGTATTTTCGTGCAAAAAATAGATTCTGATGAGCCTAAAAAATCTAGGAGATGAAGATCTCGAATTTTTCCAGATAACAATTTCTGAATTTTTTGCAACACTTAATTTCTAGTGGCACTAGAGAAGTGAAAAAGCTATTTGAACCTAATTTCTACCAACCTCAACGCTAAATTTTTGTTTAAAAGTACTGTAACCAGATGTACTATCACATCCCCACTTCAAAATCGAATTTAGATTGCTGATGTTCTCGGAAGTCAGATCCTTAGAAATTTCCGTTTGCATTAATAAAATACGTTCACCAGTATGATCTAGCAAAGATTGCAAATGACAAGATACTTCTTCTAATTACGATAGAATACACAAAATTATTATCTATAAAGATAAGAAAATGTATTTCTATTGTATCGATGATAGAGAATTCTTTTCATTTTTTTGTTACTAATCTTGCTTATCAAATTCCTTTATGCTTATGATTATAATACTTATTTGTAATATAATACATAATAATCTATCATAAAGCTGAATAATCTAAAAATTTCAAAAATGTTTGCCAGCTAAATTACTGTGAAAAATAATAAATGCCATAGCTTTTGAAGCGACTAAAAAAGTGATATTTTTACTTGTGGTTGCAAAAACCTGCACGAAATGAAGAATGGCAGTTTATGGCAGTTTGTTTTTTCATGATTCATTAGATAATAGTTCAGGCTATTGTTTCTGTTATATGTCGTTGCGGAACACCGTGGAACTTATAAACTTTTGATGTTTAAAAGCAAAAAAATAATATATTTTAAAAAATTTTTTATCAAAAATAATCATGAATTTATTAATTTTTATCTACTTAATTTAATTTTTGTAACATGGGCAAAAAAAGTACACACTATCATCGTGTGAATCCATTTTAAAGCATTAAAATCGGATGATATGGAAAAATGTAGCACGTGTTTAGAAAAACCATTGTTTTTCTCTCTTTGTTCGCCTCATATGATAATCCGCCAAGAGTCACATTTGAAATGATACAGATTGCCAACGCAAATCGAAAACCTTTTCATAAATATAGATTCTGACCGTGCAAAAATTATCTAGCCATCTGCATAGTCAAAATTTCCTAAATAGTAACTTTATTTTTCGGCTTTTGGCCAGCTTTTTTGGGATTTTGCCCCACTGTGCGTCGAGTGAAAGTACAGAGTGTGTGTGCCCTATCGTCGTTACAGTGAACCGAACGAGAGTGTTTGTGTCCTATCGTCGTTACAGCGAACCGAACTAAAGTGTTATGCCCTATCGTCGTTACAGCGAACCGAACTAGTGTTTGTGTCCTATCATCGCTACAGTGAATCAAATTACAGTGCGTTACAGCCCGAGTGTTGAATATCATCAAAGTGACTGTAAAGTGTGAAATATTGAATTCATCGTGCAACTACGTGTGAGCAGCGAAGTACCCCATCAGATAAAATATAAGGTAAGGTGTTTTGATCATTTCTTTCTGCTGACATTCTCGAAACAAATGTATTTGTTGTTGTATAATTAATAGTAATTTAAGATAAATTGTCTAAATCTTGATAATTTATGTACAATCAAATAATTGTGTTCAGATAGGTAGGAGATATTAACAGCCATATTTACTATTGTTTTAAGAAAATGTCATAATAGCTTGTGCTAAAATTGATTTTCTATTTTTTTTTTTTTTTATTAATAATGGTAGTGAATAAAATTAATGCATTGTGTTAATAACAGTTGGAAGGAATAATGGAATTTACTTAAATTTAAATTATTAAATTAATATTTAAATGAAGCAATACTGTTTTAAGTTTGAAAAGTTGATAACAAACGAGCAATGAACATTTGATTAGAATTTTAATTGGCTGGAAATAAATTTCGAAAAAAAAAAGGCTCACAGTGGAAAAAAAAAAAAAAAAGGGCTCACAAGAGAGAGAAAAAAAAAGTGAGGGTTTTGATTTTATTTGTTTTAAGTGTCAGAACTAGTGTTGAATTTGGAAATATTTTATTGAGGATAATTGTAGGAATTTATATGTGTATGTTATACAATTTTTCTTTATGTGGATGTTTCTATTGGCATCAATACTTTTATTCAATTTGCAACGTATCAGTATTATTATGTAAATTGTATGTTATTATCTAATTGTATAAATTGGAGTCTGTATTGCATAGTAATCAAATCGAAATTATTGTTTTCATCTTTTGTTTTATTGAAGTAAATTGTGTGATATCAATGGTTGAGGAAAATCAGGTTATACAGTATGTTAAATTAGAAATATAATACATCGATTATCTGAAAGGTATTAATTAGGAAAATAAGTGGAGGTAACTGTACTAAAGTAGAAATTTAGGAAATATTTATTTAGTAGGTTAAAATATTATTGTAGAGTCGTAATAGTAATCGGTGGAAGGTATGGCTTTCTTATTAAAATTAAAAAGGGTGGATCTTCAGATGATAGCCGAAGAATTGGGGATTGAATTCACGAAAGATGATACCAGAATTCAGCTTAGGAAAAAGATAATGGACAGCGATGACTATGACGAGGGGGTTATTATGGAATTATCTAACACCATTGTTGCGGAACGACTAGAGCTCGAAAAGTTAGAAAAAAAGGTAAAACTAGAGCGTGAAAAGTTAGAAAAACAGAAAAATTTAGAGCAGGAAAAGTTAGAGTGCGAAAGGTTAGAAAGAGAATAAAGGATTGAAAGGGAAAAGTTACAGCGCGAAAGAGAAGAAAGGGTTGAACGGGAAAAGTTAGAAAGAGAAGAGAGGTCTGAAAAATTGAAGATGGAACATGAATTAGAAATGGAGAGGCTAAGGATGCAAGGTTCGGCAAATAACTCTAATGGATCTAGGGAACCTAATAATGAAAGTAACATAGAAAAATTGATCAAAAGTGTTAAAACTCTGTCTATCAAAGTACCAGAAGGGACTGAGGGATGTAATTTATTTTTCAACAGTTTAGAAAGGGCATTCAAAACTAAAAATGTACCGGAAAACCAGCAGGCCGAAATTCTACTAAATATGTTGGGAGATAAGGCGTATAATTTGTTAATTTATACCACTAGGGAACAAATTGAGAGTTATGAGGAATTGAAGGCGTTAGTTCTAAGGGAACACGAGCCGACACCGAAGGCGTGTTTGGAAAATTTTAAGAAGGCTAGGAGAAACCAGAATAAAACTCATGTATTTTTTGTATCGTGCTTAATAGCAACATGGGAAAACTATTGTAAGATTAGGGGTGCGGATTCATATGAAAAGGTCAATCAGCTAATAATTACTGATAAGTTATTAAACACGTTAGATGAGGAAACCGCATCATATATTGGGTTAACTCAGCAGAGTAAATGGTTAGAAGCTTCTAAAATTGCTAAAGAATGTGACAATTATTTTGACGCTAAACACAAGTCTTATGCGGTTACGTACAAAAGTTTTAAGGGTAACGATAGGTATGTAAACAATGAAAAAGTGAGACCGAGGGAGGATAGTAAAGTTAGTGGTAATTGGAGGCAAAACGGGAGTAATGAGATTAATTATTTTTCAGGTAGGAAAACTGATTTTAAGAAACCTAGTGATGATTCAGCTCCTAGATGCTTTAAATGTGGTTTAAGAGGTCATTACAAAAGTTTTTGTAATAAAGTGGGTAATGGGGGAAATAATAATGCTAGTAAAGGGCGTGAACAGAAAGCGGGTGTAAATAAGATTGTCGTGAAAGGAAACAAAGAATTACCTAAAGAGGCTATTATGGCGAGGATATCGGCAAAGGCCGAACGGAGAACTAATGTTATTTGTGAGAAATTAAATAAACTCGAGAAAATTGAAGTTAGTGTAAATGGGCCGAAAGCGAAATGATTGGTTGATTCTGGATGCGAAATTAGTGTCGTTCATAAAGATTTGGTACCGGAAGAGAAATTAAAAGGAGCGGGTTGTATTTATTTACAAGGATTATTTGGTGAAGCAGTTAAATCACCGTTGGTTAAATTACCATTAGCTATTCCGCAATTGCGACAAACTAATATAATTCATCAGAAAGTACTTTGCGCGGTGACCGATAATATTAATGAGCAGGTAATTTTACATCCCGAAGTGATTAATGAGTTGTCATGGGTCAATTGCGAGGAGCCATTACTAGAGTCCCAATAATTAGAAAGTTCGGGAATTAGTATTGATAACTCGAGTGAAAAGAAAGATATGAGTAACGATAATTCTAATGTTTACGCAATAGAAACGAGATCGGGAAATTTACATGGTCAAAATGTAGAAAAAACGGAAATAGAGGAAAATAATAAAGTTATCGTTAGTAATTCAGATATGTTTAAGAAATCCCAATTGGAATGCAAAAATTCAGAGAGTGTTTGGAATTAGCTAAAATGGATAAAGGAGATTATTATATTGTAGATGATTTATTGTATCACAAAGAGAAATTTGTAAAAGAAGCTATAGCTCAATTAGTAGTGCCTAAAGTCAAAAGAGAAGGAATCTAAAAGTCAGCGCATGTGTTTAATGAGGGAGAACATCACGCGGCAAAGAAAACCTTAGAGAGAATTAGGCAATCTTTTTATTGGGAAGGTATGGCTAAAAAAGCAAAAAAGGTTTGTAAATCGTGTCTAGAATGTCAATTATCTAGAAAAGTGAAGGTGCGTGATAGAGTATTAGTTGAGATGGCGGATGGTAGCAAAAAGTATGTATATCAAAATAAAGGGGAATTTATGGTTAGGTGTAATATAGTTAATATTGTTTTTGAAGGCGATGAGGAATTTGGAGAAGTTGGGGAAATTCCTATTTTAAACCGGGAACAAGGGGTAGAACGGGACATAGAAAGGTTCGAAATAAAAGGGTTATCTAATAGTCAAGTCAATGATATAAAGTCCATTTTGAGGGAAAATAAAGAGGTATTTATGGGTCCTGTGCGACCAGCGGAAGTAGGGGAGCACCGTATTGATTTGAAACCGGGTGTGGCAAGGAAAAAGCCAAAGTTATATAGTGTACCTGTTGCTTATAAAGAGGAAGTAGATAGACAGATTCAGGCGTTATTAGAATTAAATCTAATCGAAGTGTCAAATGCAGAAATTAGTCATCCAATTGTTTGCGTGGCGAAAAAAGACGCAACTGTTAGGCTGTGTCTAGATTATAGAGCTTTAAATTCAGTAACGCAGGTACTAACATTTCCTATGAAAGATTGGCAAGAAATCATGTATACTGCGGAGGCAGCTAAATATTTATCTTCGATTGATTTATTGCGGGGTTATTGGCAGATTAAAATGGCTGAGGAATTTAAACATTTGACAGCTTTTACAACTCATAATGGGATTTATCAGTGGCGTACTATGCCTTTTGGTTTATCAGGTGGGGCTGCTACTTTCCAAAAACATATGAATGAGGTCCTTCAAGCTCATCGGAGGTATGCGCAAGCATATATTGATGATGTCATCATTTTCTCCGACACTTGAGAAGAGCATCGTGAGCATGTTAGGGCTGTCATAGAAGAACTTAAAAATAGAAATTTTACGATTAGGATGGATAAATGTAAATTTGGAGAGAAATTTAGTTTTTATGTCATGTAATTGGGGGTGGAACGCATGCACCTGATGAGAAGAAAATAGGAGCAATAAAGGACTTAAAGAAACCGAAAAATAAAAAGGAAGTTAGATCTGTTTTGGGGTTAATGGGATTTTACCGATCTTATATTCCAAGTTATGCAGAAACTGCTATACCTTTAACTGAATTAACTAAAGGGAAGGTTAAAAATATCGTACCATGGGATGAAAGAGCAGAAGAAGCATTTAATACCCTTAAAGATGAGTTATGTAACGTGACGCGTTTGGCTACACCTACGTAGGCGTGGAATATCAGCTTCACGCCGATGCTTCAGACCTGGCAATAGGATGTTGTCTTACTCAAAAAGATGAAAAGAGGCAGTTTAAGCCGATAGCTTTTACCAGTCAGAAATTATCAGAGGCTCAGCGTGCTTGGCCAAGTATAGAGAAAGAGGCTTGGAGTGTTCTCTTCGGGTTTCGGAAGTTTTAAAAATGGACATATGGATCTCAAATTGAGATCATAACGGATCATAATCCATTAAAATTTCTCACTGAAACAACTCCAAGGTCCCCCAAACTCACTAGATGGGCTCTTGCCTTGCAACGCTGGAACCTGAGTATTTCTCATCGTCCAGGAGCGCAACATTTGAATGCTGATGCAATTTCTACGCTACATAGGAAGAGCTGGGAAGAATAGCCAGTTGCTAGTCCATCGGCAACAGTGACTAAATAGTGGACAAACCTTAAAGGGGTGTCATCACGTTTTAAATTTTTTTTTGTGTATGTGTAATTGTATTTGAATCTTGTGTTTATAATAGTGTATTAGCATGTGTAGTTTTTCTATAATAATCATATTAGTACACGGTTCATTAGAGATGTCAGTAGATAATGTTCAGACACCTTGAAATATATATGTAATAATAATAATTAAGAAACCTGCAAAGAGACTATTGAACTCTTCTGTGATATTACTATATGTTCGGGGAAAATTAGCCCCTAACTGGCATATTTTCCGCTAAGGTGGGAGGTGTCAGGTTCTGAGAAACATCTGCTGTTAGAACTATGATTCTAAATTATTTTGTCTTACTATATTACATATTGTATGGTCTGTGTACTGGGAATTTCAAAGTAACATTCTTTCCTTGTCTGAAACTGGATCCGAGCAGGTGAATTGTACAGTGTGGGTGAAGAGAAGTTAGGGATGGAGAAGGGTTTACCCTACCTTTTGAGATGTCTGTTGGAGATGGGCAGACAAAAGGAATTGCACGAACGAGGGAAAGAGCTGAGAAATGTGGTCAAAGTAAAAACCCCAGATTTATGTTGGGGGAAGAGGAGGCGTCCATTAAAAGCAGGGGGTTGCTAGTAGGTAGTCGCTTTGTTCAGAGGGAGTTGAAACCGAGAGCGCAAGGCGGTAGGTGGTTCCTGTGTATAGCTCTTGGATAGAGCGTAGGGTTGAGTGAAGCTCGCCGAGCTTAGAGCCCATGTGTTGGGAGATTAAGAGTAATCTCCGGTAAAGCTAATTTAACGAGTGTAGAGCGAGAGTGATATAACGTAGTTTACCAGTACACAGCCAGCATTTACTGTACTTAACTTAATGTTGAACCGGATCCCTTACATCCGAGTTTTTAAGTGTAAATAGTGTTTTGTGTTTTGTAAATAGTGTGTAAATAAACTGTTAATTTAGTTAATTGAAAGAGTTGGCTTTCATTTAAACAATCCTCTCAGAGCGTGGCCGATATCACGTAATCATATCGCCGTTGGCAGCATATAAATAGCAAAGGATTTTCTTCAAAGTTGCGCGGACTAAGAGGAAACTCCGACAACTTCTATAACATAAAAAGAACCTAATCTGAGTATGTTTACCAGAGTTAGAGCACGGTTAGATGGCTAGGCATGTAAACCGAATACATAATCACTTTTCAACTATGTTGGAAAGTGTTAATTAGAATCCATTCAAACTACTTAAGTGTTACTTATGTTGACTTGTTTATTGTTTTTTTTTTTATCCCTAGCTGACCCACCCGCACCCGCAATAATAACCTTAAATATGCCTAAAATAAGTTGGGAACGATTTTATATTTTTAAGCGAAAATAAATTCAATCGCACCTAGAGATATGTCCCCACTGAATTCGGAAGCGTATACCGGTTGTGCTATGCAAGCTCTCTGACTGTTTTTGAAAACGAATCTCGGATTAGTATGAGTATATATTTTAAAACTAAAATCCATGCAAACGAATCTGATATCGGATGCCTCCATGCCTTCGGCAACGTACACCCTCTAATTTGCATGATTTTATATATTTAAACGAAAATTCACTCAAATGTACCTAGCGATAGAGGGCTCCTCTGACTTCAGCAATGTACACCAGGAGTGCTACGCACGCTCCGATAAACACGAAATAATAGCCACAGCAGAATTCTCTTAAACGGGAGGCTTTATCATCAAAGGCACTCAGAGAGAGAGTAAACGTTGACGAATCCATGAAACGACTCTAAGAAAACAATTTTTTAAATAGTAAATATAATAATATTTTACACAAAAAATATCGTCAAAACCATTAAAGTATTGAGAATAAGTGGATATTTTTGTATTTTTTGTGTTTTAGTCGGAAAAAAGGAAAGGCATTTTATAACTGGAGAAAAAACGGAAAAGAAGTCGAAGGCGAATCAATCTCCGCGATGATAAAATTTACTATAATGGGAAAAAAGTTTAAAACGGGATTCATTTTATGAATTGCAAAATGGGGGAAAATGTAAAAAAATTGCATAAAAAATTTCGTAAAAATTTCAAAAATCTCTTTAAGAAATCCCAATAAAATTTATTGAAAGGGCGAAAAAATTGCAATTGTAGGCTAAAAATGTAGAACCGGATTCCGTTTACGAAGGTCAAAATTTTGTGGCAGAACGTGTAAAAATCACATTAAAAAATTACGACAATTTTTTTTTTAAATCGCAAAAAAAAAATAAATAAAAATAAAAAAAATGCGCAAAAAGTCAAAACTCGCTGTACGAATTCCGAATAAACCTTACTGAAAGGAACACAATATTTACTAAACTTGTCTAAGTGATTGAAACCAGATTATTTTACTAAAGTAGAAACAAATCACGAAACGCTAAAAATCACACAAACAATCACTAAAAATTCCAAAATTGCAGAGTGAAAAATTTACTATCTTAGGTTAAAATATTATAACCGAAATTCTTTCCCGAATGTAAAAAATAATCGCCACTTGACTCGATTAAAAACTCTCTAAAAATCGATTGGAAATACATGAAAAATCGATAAAAATTCAAAAAATACGGCGAACAAAGTTTGCTATATTAGTTTAAAGTTACAGAATCCCTTTTACGAATATAAAAAAAAGTCATCGCAAAACGCAAAAAACTCGAAAAAACACATAACACAAATTCGCCAAACATTCAAAATTTTCTGTACTAACTTCCAATAAACTTTATTGAAAAAAGAGAGAAAATATACACATTTCGGCTAACAGATTGAAACCGGATTCCTTCTACGAATGTCGAAAAGTCGCAGAAAAACGTGAAAATACGCTAAAAATCGCATAAAAATTAAAGAAATTCTATTTTAAAAATACAAAAACTGGCTTCGAGATGCATAACTGGAAACATAGAGTCACTTTTCTGCCAACTCTTGTATCTCTGCTGTCTCTTCAGAACACAGTACACGAAATCACAGACAATTGGACAAACATTTACTATTACAGATTTACTATTTTTCATAATTTTTTGAAATAAATTCAGAGACGTCTTTTATATTTTGTCAATATTTGAAATATTTCTTTTTATTTAACTCTAATTTACTTTTCACAGAGAATTGAAATGTTTAAATGACAGTAGATATAGAGTTTAAAAATTGGTTCAATGATGTTAATAGACGTTAAAAATAAATGTTATATAGATGTTTAGATCAAGGAAATAGATCAATGGATGTTAAAATCTCACATGATTCAAGACGACTGGTGATACCCTAATAATAATTCATAAAAGCTCTTAAATCATTTCGTTTTCAAAACGTAATATGAAATAAATAAACACTACTAAATTCTTCCATCCGAATAAAATGTTTCACTAAAACTAAAACCCGACAACACGACTAGCGTAATAACTCTAAGGTAGAATCTTTTATTCAGATTTATGAGTAGGCGTAAAATTTGTCTATGATTTTTAAAGTATTGCGTTAAAATTGAAAGATTCAATGTTTACGCATGTTTCCATATAAAGCCAACCTACGCAAATTTTACACTCGCCAGGTTTCAAAGATCATTACTTCCAGTTCAATAATTAAATCTTCTCTGCAGAAGACAGCAATTGATTAACAATAGGGGAGGCGGTTTTTCTGCATACACATTGTTTTTTTTTTTAAAAATAATATTACATAAAAGAAAACCAGATATATCATGCCTGTTTTCACAAAATCTTTCGCTATGGCATTTTCTTGTAGTTTTGCAGCTTGTTGACATTTCAGCGACCACCGACATGAATTCACAGCTTTTGTACATTATTAACTTGATCTACGGCGGTTACTTTTGTATTTTATCCTCTTTGATTTTGAGGTCCACATATGTTAACCTGTATTTTTGTCCCAAGCACTAAATCATTTAAATTTTGCAGATTTTTATTTCCGTTCTTTTGGAAAATTGTGTATCACATATAAAATAAAACAATCGTGAAAGTTACATGTTAAATAATTTTTAGAAATATATACAATACTCGTATTTATACAGTCAGTGTAATATAAGTATAAATGCATTGGTTAGAACAGTATCATTAATAGATAAAGTGAACTCCCTTTACTGCGTACTTAAAATAGATGCAATTTGATTGTCCGCACTAATGGATGCTTGCATTACACAACGTAAATATTTGAATGTGGTAAAATAATCTTTTTTGTTTAATAAAATTCGGTAATAATCGCATTGAAAATTGCATGAAAAATCGCTAAATATTCAAAACTCACGGAGGATAAAATTTACTACATTAGGTTAAATGTTTGAAACAGAAATCTTTCTACGTATGTTAAAAAATCGCCGCAAAACGCGAAAAACTCTAAAAAACTCATAAAATAATTCGCGAAAGATTCAAAAATTTCTGTACGAAATTCGAATAAACTTTATGGAAAAAGGTCTAAAGTTACAATTTTTACGATTGTCAAAAAATCACGGCAAAACGCGAAAAACTCTAAAAATGGCATAATTTCAAAAATTTTAATAAATCGCTGTACGAATTACGAGTAAACCTTAATCAAAAGAGGACAACATTTATATTGGGATAAGATATTGAAACCGGATTCCTTTATTTAATGCATAAAATTCGCTGAGAAACGCTTAAAAGACGCTAAAAATTCGAAAATAGCGGAGGACAAAATTCGCTACATTAGGTTAAAATTTTTAAAACGAATTTCTTTTAAGAATGTCAAAAGATCGCCATTAAACGATAAAAACACTATAAAGCACAACAAAAGTTCGCAAAAAATTATAAAATTGCTATACGAATTTTGAATAAACTTTATTGAAAAGAGTTAAAAATCTTACTCTGTTAAGTTGAACGATTGAAACCGCATTCATTTTACTAATGTGGAAAAATCCACACAAACCGTGAAAAAACGATAAAAATCGCACAAAAAATTAAATTAAAAAAATTCTATTAAAAAAATCTCCAAAACTGGCTTTGAGGTGCATAACTTCAAACATAGAGTCACCTTCCTGCCAAATCTTGCAGCTCTCTGTTGCAGCGGTCTCTTCGGATTAGTCTCTCAACGTAGACAGACTCATAGACACACAGACAAATATTTATTTTTATTATTATATATTTACCTATTTTTCGTATTTTGTTGAAATAAATTCAGGGACATCTTTTACATTTTTCCAATAGTTGAAATAATTGTTTCCGTTGAACTCTGCTTCACTTGCCCCAGAGAATCGAAATTATTAAATGAGTGTCGAGATAATATTTTAAAATTAGTTCAATGATATTAATTAACTCATTAAAAATCTCAGATGATTGAAGAGGACTGATGATATCCTGATAATAATTCATGAAAACTGATAGACCGGGAGCCGGCAGCACAGACAATCACCTCATAGAGTTCACGGATGAAATTCTAGGATTACTTAAATCTTGATTCGCATATCAAAACGCAATCGGTCTGTCAAGTCATATCTTGGTGGAAAATACCTCAAAACCCGATTTTAGTGGCTGACTCGTAGGTTTACCATTGTGTTTTCCTGCACCCAAAAGGTATGAAAATATAGAGGACTGCGAGCAGAAAAACACAATGGTAAACCTACGAGTCAGCTGCTAAAAAGTATATAATTATAAAGTATAAAATAAAGTATAAAAGTATATTGTAAAATAGGGTAAACGCACCGGGTAGTGGGCCACTTAAGGACATTTATCTTATTATTATTAAAGGATTTATAAATTCTAAATGATATATTTTTTTTAACGTAGTCCTAACCTTCATGTATAGGAATAAACTTTCAAAGTTTCAAAATATATTATTTGGAAAAAATGAAAAATAAAAAAAGTTACCTTCCCCGATGCTCCAGTAGTGGGCATAGTAAATTTTTGATGCACCAGTACACTGTAAAAAAAAATCTGTAATCCTACAAAACTAGTTTTTGTAAAACTACAGAAATCTGTATGTTTACTAGAATTGTATCTGTAACCTGGTAAAATATTTACCACTCGCATAGTACAAATACATGAAATATCTTAGTCGCACCTGTCAGCCAATGAGAAAGGACTTCAATGATGACGTAATGACTGTTCACGCAGCCACAGAGGTGTTCAAGGCATCCATCTTGATTATGATTTCAAATTAGGATGCACGTAAATATTTCTTCTTTATGAGTTAAATTTTGTTATTTTTCCATTCCTTTAATTATAAAATTGTTTCTGAAAATTA
This sequence comes from Maratus speciosus, assembly GCA_963932465.1. Taxonomy (NCBI): domain Eukaryota; kingdom Metazoa; phylum Arthropoda; class Arachnida; order Araneae; family Salticidae; genus Maratus; species Maratus speciosus. Next base: position 524,531,388 of record OZ010796.1, on the reverse strand, counting down.
TGTTTCTACATTGTTCAATGACAATAGAAATTATTTCATTTTGTATTCTATAAACTGAAATATTGTTTTTGTGTCAAACAAAGTTCTTTTTCTTATTTTTGTAAAAGGTGTCCCATTCCTCCATACTCTCTCCTATGCTTTTAACTCTGAACATTGGGCACTTCTCTATCTATACACACGTATCATGGGTTTGGGTATGTGTTTTAAAACTATCAGAAATATTATACATGTGTTTGCGTGTATATGAAAAATGAAATGTTGGTAATATTTTTCCTATTCCTAGAGAAGAAAAAATCTTTCTTAACTGTGCCTTAAATAAAAAGAATTTATCACATTTTTTATATACTTTTTATTTCTTAACCTTTAACTGATGTTACCGGTCTCTCAAACCGCAGCTTTTATTTTTTATTTTTATAGTTTTGCAATTTTTTATATACTTGCAATTTTCAGTTTAACTACAAACACTACCGAAATTTTGTTCCGTTGTGAACTTTAGTACCATCACCAGACACTTTTGAATAGGTGAATTTTAATTATAACACTCCTGTACATAAAGTTTAGTACAAAAACAACATCCTATGAGTTTATCGCAGCTTTTATTCATCTTTCGTTGGAGCGGTCTCACAGACCGCTTCACACCAGTTATGTGACAATTTCTTTGACATCAGTTACATGTTTTAAAAAAAATTGCTCTACTGTATTTGTTACTTTAAGTGAATAAATAATCAGTCCAAAATTTCATTAACTATTCATTCCATCATATCCATTTCATTAAAATTTTATCTGAATTTCACCTTCAAAATTTCGTTTCCCCGTTTTCTTCACCTCTCACAGTAATAATACTTAAAGTTTCAAAACTCTTTAAAACTGCTTAAATAAATAAATAAATATATATATATATATATATATCTGTTCTGTGTCATTTTATTGTCACAATAAATAATCAAGATTTTTCTTCCCACTCGAAATTGGCATCCCCCCCCCCCGAAAAAAAAAACTTAGAGCGCATAGAATTTTAAAGTCTTTAAAACTCTTTATAGGCCAGTGGTAGGGGAGGAAAAAAGGGCCGCATTTGGAATTAATTAGGGGAAGCTGGAAATTGTTTTAATCCCTTTACTTTAAGTCTAGAATGAATGTACTAAGTTTTCCCCCTCTTACTAGGTGAGTGGTTGAAGATATGTACAGATTTATAGTCAAAAAACACATTTTTATTAATTACCATAACAATATCTAAAAAAAACTAACTCTATTAAAAACATTGTCAATACAGATGTTGTAGAGGTTAAAATTCTGATTGAAATGTGTACTTAATATTTTTGTTGAATTTTTACAATTATATTGCAAAGTTTTGCCTAATTCGTTAATCAAGTGATTGAAGCCAGACAAGACGAGGTTATCAGTTCACCCTGTTTCTAATTTATAGGGGAGATGGGGGCATATGTGAACAGGGGGCAGATGTGAACATCGCAATTATTCAATGGTTATTGTAAGTTTTTTTATTTGAAAAAAACTTACTAAAGATGACAACACCTGTAGACATACGGTAAAAATTTTTTGAAGCTTTTTGACCTTTTATTTGTCCTCTGTAGCCAAAACACTGCTTTTAGATCTCAAAAGTAAAATCTTTGTTCCGAGTTCATAAGCATTTAACTTTATTTATTTATTCATTTATTTGAATTTGAGTGTTTTAACATGCACTATGAATACTAATAAATATTTTTAATACATTTCTTTTTCTTTTAAATTTCAGAAATGTTAATAATTTATCAATTTAACAGAAGCAGCAATATGGGGCACTTGTGAACAGACAAGTTGGGGCAGATATGAACAGTACTTAAGTGCCCCAATAATCATTCTGTGATTCTGTTCCTTTCAGTTAACTTAATGATAAATAATGTTAGTTCCATTACCTATAATTTTCCTGAAATTGAAGATATTTTCCTAACACAAAGTTGATTTTGCATTGAAACTTCATCAAACACATCTTTCAGCAAATACATAAAGAGCAACAAGCTCGTTTACATTCAATTGTACTTTAAATATATTCAATGTTTTCTAATCCAATAAGTGTTATATATTATTTTACTAAACAGTTTACAACAATATTTTTTATGCATTGTTAATACAAAAGTATTATCCTGAACAGTGGCGTGGCGTCCGGTCATCGCTGGATGCGGCGATGACCAAGCAATATTTTAAAACTCTTAATAAGCTTTTAAAACTCTACGATCCAGTTTTAGCAGAACATTTGTAGTTCATGTATAAGTGAAGGTAAGATTTAAAGTTTCTTTTTTGAACATTCAACCATTGAATTTTAGAGTTAATAATTTTTCACCACAAACATAAATAATTGCGATGACCATCGAAAATTTTCACGCCACGCCACTGATCCTGAACAACTTTGCAAATTTTTGTATTACGTTTGTTCTAAACTTGCAATGATGGCTTACTTCCATATCTAAAACAGTTATGTATATGACGCTTCTAATGGAGATACATATGAGTAATATTTTAAGAAAGTAAAATTTTTAAACTGATAACTACCGTAAAATCCCTATTGTAACCCCTCCCTCTTTCAAAAGGAAAAGAAGTTAGGGGAGGGGGGGGGGTTATAGTCGAGTTTTTTTTTTAAATCATTAAAAACCCCTTCTTTATCTATAATTTACAAGTAAATAAGGCAAATAAAGCAGTGGGAATCTTTCATATTTCGGCAGATTTGAGATAAATAGTATGTAAACGCCCCCTCCCCAAAAATTTCCCCAAACAAAAACCCCTAAGCAAAATTTAAGTTTTAATTTCTTTTTTAAAATTGCTTCTTTATTTTTTTATTTTATTTCAGCAATACTTAATGAATCATCTAAGCCTCCACCCCCAAAATCTACTTATTTTCATTTTATAATCTTTTGCTTAACCCTAGAACTACCGGAAATTTTACTCAAGTTTTATAAAAACATTCTACACCAGAATTTTTACTTAAAACTATTTAATTTGTTTATTTAACTTATTATTGTCTGATTTATACATTTAGTTTGTTTTGAAGGAATTTTCTGGTTTGAATAGATATTTTGAATATACATGTCGGGTCCATTGGACCCTTCTGGTAGACAGAGGGTTAAACATATCACCCAGAAACTAGAGAAATATAAATATATATATATATACTTTTTTATGGCGAATTTCACAGGTAATTAACTAATCATTACGATGACAAATGAATAACAGATTAAAAAGCATGTCAAAGGATATTTTTCCTTAAATTCACATGTGCCCCACGTGTGTTCACAACTACCCCGCTGATGGGGCACATGTGAACAATTTTTGGAATTTATAAAACTATTAAAAAATGTAAGAACTATACAGGTGATTTTTTAAAAATTACCATGTATAAAAGAAAGTTCTATTTACTATATTGAGTAGGTTTTGTTTATAGAAATTAGTCCAGTCATGAGAAAAAGCTATATTTATGCGAACTGTTCACATGTGCCCCCATCTCCCCTATATATATTTTAATTTATTGAGGTACTATTTGAGGATTTTAATTATTTTAGGCTTTATTTTGGATATTTTCAGAGTTATGGCTTAAACTCTTGATTACGGATAATAGCCAAGTGGTAGGAAATGAAAAAAAAAAGGCCGAATTCGGAATTAAATACGGGAAAGCTGGAAATTGTTTTAATCCCTTCGACATAGGTCAGAAATAAACGTACTAAGTTTTCCCGCACTACTAGGTGCGGCTTTGTCGCTACGAACAAATAGATAACTTAAAAAGTGCATTATTTCATGATTTTTAGCATATTTCAAAAATGATTTGTAAATGATGGGAAATATTGTTTATGATCTCTGATATTGTATTTGAATTATGCGTCGTATTTAAATTGACATATATAGCGAATAACAGTGCGTATGAAACATATTTAAGGAGGTCGAAAATAGTGGGGAGGAGCGAGGGAACAAATGACTGTGCAGGATTCTTGTCGCTAGAGGAATTATAGGTCAACCAATAGCACGATTTTAAACTTCAATATTTAACGAAAAGGACTAAGATGGTTTTAATAAAAATTACTTTCGACTAGTATACGAGCATCTTAAGTTAAATTCATAAAATTTTAAAAACTTCGGAATATTGAAAAAGTATTATAAACTTTACGGTTTTTTTTTTTTTTTTTTTTTTTTTTTTTTTTTTTTTTTTTTTAACTAAGGTTTAAGGTTCACGATATCAGTTGAGAAATGGCATGTAAAACGGCTGTCAATTATGTACATTTTTCTCGATAACTACTAAATTATAATCCTCAAAATACACAAAATAAAGCATTAACATAATTACAGAAACATCGCGAGGGCCTCAACAACTTAAAGAAAATGCTTGTATGTAATAAACGGAGGCAGGGCGGATTGATAACTCTGTCTCTCTCTTGATTAGCGGTTAAGACAAAATTTAGAAATAGAATTGCGACCTTAATGTTCAGCAAAAATATTAATATGGGTACTCATTTTATTCAGAATTTCAAGTTCTACGATATTTGTATTGACAATGTTTTTGAAAGAATTGTTCTGAGATATTGTTAAGATAATTTTAAAAAGTGTTTATCGACTATAAATATGTACATATTTTCTAATGTTCGCCTAGTACGTGGGATAAAACTTAGTACTTTCATTTTAGACCTAAACGGAAGGGATTAAAACAACTTCCAGTTTCCCACCCACATAATTGTGAGTTACATCCCCCGATCACGGGTCTTTGAAATAGAATTGTGACAATGTTCAACAAAAATGTTAAATGTAGTTCTCATTTTACTCGGAATTTTAAGCTGACGACGAGCTGAACACGGAAATTGCAAAACCTAAATTTCATTCCAGATTTCAAAGTGCTGCCATTTGCAAAATGACGTCAGCGTTACGCACAGATATATTTGTTTTTTATAATATAGATAGACTAGCAGATCTACCCGGCTTCGCTCGTGTCTATAATAAGGGTCCTCTTGGGTAAAATACAATAAAATTAAATAATACGGCAATGACAATAACTGAGATTGGTGCATTCCCGCCCACGAATTGTTAAAAAGACCAATAAGAAATATAAGTAAAGTAGTCTTAATTGCGTCTACTACAAAAATATTAAATTTACATATTTCGACTCTTTCATTGAGTCATATTCAGAATATACAAAAAAAAGTACAAACACAATGCCAACTGTGACACTATACTGATGATGCCAACGGCCTAACCCATAAATTTTGCATTTACTGAAATTTTTCTTAACTTATGAACATCATACAATTTCGTTTTTCACACTGTCGAATAGAAAAAAGTTCTGTCTAATTAAATTTATTTGAAAATTGTATCTCAATTTTTTCATGTGAATGGATTTTAAAGTAATTTTCAATCATGGATATTTTTTATTTTGCATGCAGCCAGGAATGAGATTTCCGCGTTTTTGTACACCAGTGTTTTGTTAGAGAAAATGATATTTCATTTAGTCGGAACACTTTTGCGATTTAACAGAACAACATTTTATCTAAGAATATACCAGCGTGCAAAAACGCGGAAATCTCATCCCTACATGCAGCCCAATTACGAAAGATATACACCTGTTTCCTCTTAATGCAATATTATAAAGTAAAGACATTGCTATGAGTAACTCTAGCATCATATTGTTGATGGCAACAAACTAATCCAACTATAAATTTAACTTTTACTGCAATTTGACCATTAAACATCGCACATTTGATTATTCCAACGTCTAATAGAATACAAAAAGCACTTTCCATAATATTTCCTTGAAAATCTTATCTCAATTTACAGATTGTTTATCCGTTTTAAATTAATTTTCAATCACGGAGATATTTTTAAATATACCTGCAACCCAATTAAGAAAGATATATCCGTTTGCTATTAATGCAATATTATGTAGAAAGACATATCTATGAGTAACGCCTAGCATCATATTGTTGGTGGCAACAACCTAACCGTGCCATAAATTAAGCTTTTACTGGAATTTGATCTCTAAATATCATGCATCCGATTATTTCAACGTCTAACAGAAAACAAAAAACACTTTCCGTAATTTGTTTGAAAAGTTTATCTCAACTTACAGATTTTTTATTTTTTTTAAAGTAATTTTCAACGTTGATTTTTTTAAAATATGTCTGTAACCCAGTTACAAAAGATTAACTTAAGTGCTCAAAAACATTGTAAATAATTCAGTATTTGTTTGTTTTCGTGTACTTTTACATAACTAAATTGGCAAATTTCAGTATTTGTTTGTTTTCGTGTGAGAATCTCATTCCTGCTATTTATAGCTTGTTCTTCTGAAATAATTTTAATTCAACTTGCACTATTAGTTTTTCAGTTAAGATTTTGGTGCATAACATTGTTATATGCTGATTAGTCATGGAATTATAGGGGAAAATTCCATAATCATGTGGACGATTACGAAAGATTATTCTTTTTAAAAATTCTGAATGAATTTCATTGGAACTTGTATTGTTTGTTAGATAATTTTACACGGATGTTTTTAAAATATTACATATAGTTTTACGTCGCTTTGTTATAAAATTATAGAAGAAATTTCAATAGTCAGGTGAGCCCGATTAAAAAAGATTAGCCTTTTTTAAAAGTTCTACTGGACAGATTTTGATGAAATTTGCACTATTAAATTGCACCCAAATTTCTGGAATAGTATATACCATTTTGTTGTACATGCTTTGTTAGAGAATTAACTGAAATGTTCTATAATCTGGCGAAACCAATTCTGAATGATTAGCCTTTTTAAAAACTTAGATAATTTTTGAGGAATAGTTTTAGTATATTGTATATCCGTCTATCATTCTTTTACCAAATCGTACTGTAAATGATCAACTAAAAAATTAGTCCCTAAACAGCTGAAATTTTGTCTTATACATTAGAAAATATAATAGCGCAGTGATGTCGTTTTCAGCTATTCGGAAGGACATTTGAGATAAAGATACATATTGCTTTAAAATGGAAGTTCAAACTCACTCATATATTTCCTTTAATTAAAGATTTGTTCGTAGAATTTGTCCGCAGCGGGAGAAATGTGCTACTCGGATAAATAAGTGATCGCTAAAACAAAGGAAATAGGAAACAGGAAATAAATTGTAGCAGCCGGTTTTCAGAACCAGTTTGAAATTATATTGACGAAATTGACGTCATATCTAGCAAACGATTTTTTATTATTATCTTTTTCCTTAATTGATTTCTTGATATTGAAACGACTTCATTAAAATAAATTTTTTAACATTCAACTAAAGTACTACTAAGGTCATTTTAAAACATGCTTAGTTAAACTTTTTACATAAATATATGAAAAATGTGCATTTTCTTCTTTGAATGACGTCAATTTCAAAAACAGCAAAAATATAGTGAGGCAATCCGAATTTTTATAGACATAAAACAAAGTACTCGAGTAATGAAAAATTTTTTAAAGTTATTGGGCAATTTTTTAGATGTGTGGCAACGGGAAAGAAACTTGAATTTGAATATTTAAAAAGATATATTTCTATAATGTTAAATTATGAATGGTCGTAGAAAAAGGGATAAATATTGGTCTGATGATTTTTTAAAGTAGACAGTGATCTTTTCCACGTTCTAAAACGTATATACAGCAAGTTTCGTGCAAATACGTCTAAAATTGAAGATTTGTATAAAGGACATACACACAGAGAACGGCTTTTATATATATAGATTTTATTTTCATATCAAAATCTTGGTGGGTTTTTTTTCTTTTCAAGCTAATTTTTTTCACCCTTAAATCCATTTATATCTGAATCAAATGAATACTCGATAATTTCAAAGCTACTGTATAACATCGTGTATTTTAAAATAATATATACGTAATGTGAGTCGTACAGTAAAATGTGCAGAAAAACAGAAAAGTGACTTCGGACAATGAATTTTTTTAAAGATTAATTTTGTATTTTTTTAAATGTATTGCAGTATTTCAAACAGAATTGAAAGTATATGCTTTTTGGTATTGTTATTATTATTTGGTATTCTGCATAATTTGATTTTTGGAGTCTTATATGTAATTTTGAAATATGCCTGGAAAGAGAGGTGGGGGAGGGACAAGGTTCTTCCAGTATTTTAAATTCTTAAAATTTGCCGTTATCATCTAAACTCTTTGAAATTTTTAGATGTTAAAAACATAATGTTTTCGTAGCCTGAGTGAAAAAAAGTTAATATTTGGTGGGAAAAAGGCTGATAAGATTTTTACCACGATGTAACTAAGGTTTTTGCTAATTTTGACGAAGTTTTTACACATTTTATTTAGTAAAAAATATTTATATTTGTCCGAATGTTTCGAAATTTTCGTAAGTAAATGTAAATCTGGCCTGTTGAGTTGCTCTAAAAAAGATTGTGTTAAAATACGGACGTTTAGTTAAAGTGACCTACGCTCACCAATGTATTTCAAAGAGTTAAAACTCATGTTTTTAAAAATCAATTGCATCATCAGTTAGAAGATTTTAACTTTTAGAGCATATATATATATTTGCCGATACTTCTAAAATATCATCCTGGAATAAATTGCTACAAGTTTTCGGAAAACCTTTTATCATCTTTTTTTCAAAAGTTTAACTGCTAGGTGGGGAGAATATCGTAAATTTAATATCAGAATGTATCAACGTGTTAATATTGGTGATATATCGCGATAACTACCGTAATGTGTATGCGAATAGAAAAATTGCTTATTTTAAAAGATAAATGGCATGTTACCAAAAATTTTAGTAGACACAGATGTAGAAAGGAGCTAATAAATGTTTCATGCTATTTTCTTCTACAGCATCCTTTAAATAAATATATATATAGGGAAAGTGGGGCAAAATTGGGTACCATATAAGTTTGTTAGTCTCAAATGCTGTGAAATGGGAAAACAAACTTTGAACACTGTTTTGAATGTAAAATGAATCCTTGGCTATAATAAAACATTCTTTTCAAACAATATATATAATTGTTTATTTAAAAAAGTAGCTTTTTTCAAACGTATGCAAAAATCCGATTTTACCACGCTGGTTGGGTAAAACTGGGTATCCATTTAAAACTACTGGAAAACTCATTTTGGTCAAAAGGGTCTTGCTTAATATAGTAAAAAATACATTTTTATTATTTTTAACAAAACGAAATTGCACATGTGTTCTCCCATGTGTAAAAAAAAAAAAAAAAAAAAAAAAAAAAAAAAAAAAAAAAAAAAAATTCGTTGGAAAATTTTCTACCTTGTATAGGCCTGCTTACTTTACACTGTACGTTAAAGAGTTTTCTTTTAGCTTCAAAAATCACAGATGAATTTTTCATCATATTCTTCTGCAGTACTACATGCTTCGTCTGCCTACCCGTGGCATTTCAAACATCGTATTTGGATTTAGAATTTGAGTAAAGTTCATAGCAAAACATACAGGTTTTATTATCCTCTTTTTCTGAAGATGTTTCCGCAATCTTTTTTGGTTTCTTTTTTTTTTTTCTTTTAAAGAAACTTCTTTTTTCGTCTTGCAGTTTGTTTGGCTTTTTTCTCCTTAATATCTGTTAAGTCAAAATAAGTTTTTCCCTTTCTTTTCTCAATTCTAAAGCCATCCTTAGAAGAGGATAATAACATTTTAGGCGAAATTGGAAATACAGATTGCTGGGCTATATAGTCTGAAGATGTCGAATGGATAATTTTACTAATGTATTTTGTAGATGTAAAATTTTGAATGAGTGATGACGTCTGTGACTGTGATGTTAACTGCTGCATCTGGAAGCAGCTCGACGTGAAAGACGCTGGATGTTGTCAACTCGTTTATGTTCGGAAGGTTGAGCTCCATTATCCTGTGATGTTTCAGAAATATTTATTTCTGCAGCTATGCAAACCTGTGGCTGCATAGACCTAGGTGTGTTATCATGACTTTCATGGGTTTCTCTCTCACTTCCGAAGGAGCAAAAAGATGGTCTGGAAAAACATTGTTGTAGGGAAAACTCCCCGTTTTCTCGAACCTTCTGATTGCAGTATTTACAATTGCTGCTCTCGAAAATGCAGTTTTAAATAATTTTCCAATTTGGTAAATTGTTACAGATCGCGTAGAGTTGGAAAATAACCACTTCTTCACCTCTTGTTCTTAGTATGAGCTTAGAGATGCATGAATGACACATCAAGGGGTTGAAATCGATGCGTTGCGTAAGCAAAGAATCATATATAAATACATTGCTTTCTCTTACTAGATTAACAGGATTCTTTTATATGAATTTAACACCTGTTAAGGATTTAAAGAACGGGCTTTTCAGGACAAGGATTGGAAAAATCTATACATTTTTAAACCAAATAAAATAAAGACCTAATTTCGTAATCAATCCATTCCTATTATATACAGCAAATGAGTCTGGGAAAGTTTCATTCATCAAGAGGTTTTTTTCTTGCCTGTTTAATATTTGATAAAAAAAAATCCTGTTATAGATTATATAGCCTAGTTATATAGGATTGAGATTTTATGGATTATTTGTCAATTTGGGCAGATTATTTTATTTAGAGAAACAAGTCACGAAATATATTTGCATTTTAAGTGGACCTATAACGCAAGTTATTACACCTCAGATTAGAAAGTTATTAAAATGTAATAAGCATAATATAAAATTATGCCTTAATTAGTACCATTATTTTGTTCATTAATAATTGCAAATTATTTAATTTCATAAATGTAAGTTAAAAATTAGACCCACTTTTTAATATAAAACAAAATCAAAATTAGCTTTTTTCATTATAACTAGATAGATTTAGAATTATATTATAACTTAACAGCATTAAGAATGCAATTTAAAATTCCATGCTAATTTATTAACTATACTAAAAAACATTCTATGAGTGTCGGACAAAATCGGGAATACCCAGTTTTGACCCACTCTTAAGTACCCGGTTTTACCCCAACATGACAGAGTTTAAAATATGACGCCACTACTCTTAATCCTATAAGCAAAAGATGAGTAAAAATTTTTAAATATTATCAGGAAAGGAAAAAATTAGATGTAGTACTCAGGAATATTTAATATGCTGAAAAATAATGGTTATACGCGTAAAATCTAGAATCAAATAAAACAATTTTTTAAAAGTAATTGAATCTAATTCCTTCACACTAAAAAAAAAAACGCACACGGTAACATTTCAATCAGCTATAAATGCCACAATGGTTACCGACAAGTAATTCCTCGTGTTGGCTGATACAGAAGTACAACTGAAGGAGGGATTTGCGCTACCCGGCTTAACTCACCTACCCTGTTTTTTACAACTCGCCCATATATATATATATACACATACAAAATAAAAATATTTTTTTAAACAAGAACGTAAAATAATCAAGCTTCAACGACAGATTATAATTTTCCAACACATTCAGAATTATGTAAAAAAAAAAAAAAAAAAAAAAATCAACGTTTAATAAAGTTAAATATGATGGCTAAGTAAGCAAATTACAAAACACGTAACACATTTGAAAATTAAAGCTCAGCAATTATTATCAGTCATCAGAAAAATATCCGAATTCCTTTGTGCAACGCTATATATTATCTATAGATTTGAATATATACCAAATAGTATGCTAAACATTAGTTCATTTAAGAAACGCATTTTCACAGCTGAAAATTCCCCTTCAACATATTTCGTCAATAAACGGAAATGTATACATCTTTTTTGCAGCCCTGTGTATGATTTACAGATATTATACATACGAAGTAACTAAATTAGTTAAATTAAAAAAAAATCTTACCACAACAGATAACGAACTTCTAGCAATTATTGCTTATTTATACAGTACTATAAGCGAATCCTTTTGTTTCCCCCCATAAATAAACGATTAAATTAATGCTATGCTCATCATGTTTTATAGTAAGCATCTTTTTGTACATTTCAGTGATGTGTATCAATTTCTATATCTTTGAAATAGTGTAATATCATTCCAATATACTACAAATGATTTTTCCTTACAGACCATTGAAATAGACCTTAAAAATCATTGATGAAAATCATAATTTTTCTAAAAAAAAATCAGTTGATTAAAATCATGATTTAATCGTTGATTAAAATCGTTAACACCCTATTGCAGCCAAATGGCAAGCGTTAGTTTTTGTTAATCACGATTGATTGACGATTTTTTTCCCTCAACCAACTGACGCTTTTTGCAATATTTTTCCACATTTGATTTAAGAATTTCACAATATTTTCCTTCTACCTAACAAATGGAAAATTTTGCAGCTTTTTCTTACAAACGTTCTTTGCAGTTATCCAAAATTTTCAGCCTAATAAAATATAAAATTATAACTAAAAATTAAATAAACAGCACATAAAGAAAAACTATAAAATTATTAATTTAGATATTTTAATTCCAATATTTCAATTGACTAAGGTTTAATGCAGTTTTATTTATTTTTTTAAATAAAATTCTGTGATTTGTGTTTGGTTGCCGTTTTCTCTGAGACGAGAAAATTTAAGTTTACCTGTGACCCTGTAAGAGAGGGGGGGGGGGTTTACTGTTACTGCTGACCACTAAAATTTTCAAATTAGTGGTCCGAATGAATTTTTGGTGTTCTCGGACCAGCGGACCACCAATCCAATGATTTCGAACACTGATTGATTTTTTAAATGCTGAAGATTTCCTTGTAAAAGAGATTTGAATTGATACACTGTTTAATTTTTTGATTAATTCCCCTGTGTGAAATTTGATTATTGTTATGTCTGCACAAGAAATATTTTATGTCTTAAAATATTTACTCTTTCATTTAAAATAGGTGGATAACTTAACCTGATGCTTGGATCTATTCCTGACTTGAAATCCTGATTCAGAACATACTAAGCTTCAAGAATTCTTTATATTTGATGACCTGAATAGTCAGAGAGGGTGCAGCACCCTCCTAAAACTGTCTGAGAGAAACTCTATGTAAAATGATATTATATTACAGTAAATATTAGTCTGACATACTATACATATAATTTAATGATTATATAATTTGTATTTTCAATAAATGGAGCGGCATACCGCAAACCAACTTAAATGTGTTGCTATTTAATAGTGTCTGTAACCATTTCTTTTTCAGCTATTGCAAGGCTGCTGCTGGTGAATATTTTCCTTTTTTACGAGTAGTGTTAAAAAATAAATAAATCGTCGTCATAGATTATCATTTAGGAATACTGAGAAAATACTTATATATGTAAGAATAATTAGTCGTTTGGTGGCGACACTGCTGTTATTAAGTTAACCCTTCAAAGTAAATATTTAATATACTATAGAAATACATTGTGTATTTTAAAAAAGCTTTAAAGTTTAAAGTAATATTTTGTATTAGCTGATATTAGAGGTTAAATGGATCCTGCTACTTATAGCTGCCTTTTTAATGCTGATTATTTCAGTATTTACGCATACACTTTGATTATGTATTCGTTATGTTTGTGCTTTATTTATTCAAATGTGTTATATTCATTATTGAATGTTAAACAGAAACAAATACTAAACTTTTCTTGTTGTTGTTTTATATTCAAATCAATTAATTTTGCACAATTGAGCTGTATTGCAATATAAATTTTAAAAATATTTCTATTTTATTTTTTGTTTTGTGAAAAGAAGGTAAAAATTTGAAAACTGTATAATATGAAAATTTCAGCATCTATAGATTCACAACAATTAAAGAAAAAAAAACAGATCATGAAAGTAGCAGCTAAGTGCATTATGGAAAAAACTTTTCAAACTCGTGCAAAAATTAATATTGGTTGAAGAAATTTATTCAGCCATTGTTTAAATTAAAACAATAATAAAAACAGGGTATGTATTTAAATCTAAAGAATTTTTTTTTCTTTGTGAATAAGCAAACACTAAATGGACTATAAGTGTAACTGAGTGCGAAGAAATATTCCAAAATGTAAAAGGACAGAATGGTAATATTTGTGGTGAAAAAAATGCAATTATTTTGTAAAATTAGATCAAATTGGTTTACATTTGTTTTTTAAATATATTTCAAAGACAATAGAATCAATAATTAAAACTTAAATAATTTTCGGTTTAATGAAAACAAAAAAAAAGTAAGCTTTCCTACTGCAAGATAATCTCGCATAATCTGAAATTTGGTTTATTACACCATAAAATGGTAAATTTAAAACCAAAGTGAGGGGAAAAAAAGAAAGCTACAATCCGGTGTAACCATTCCACATAAAGATGAGAGAAAATCCTGAATCGTGATTCAAACTTTTAGCAAAAAATTGGAATAGAGAAAACCTTGAATTATGATTTAACCTTTCACCAGAAAATTGGATTTAAAAACAATCCTGATTCGTGGTCCAACCTTTTACCAGAAAAATTGATTAAAAAAACTAAATTATGGTTCAAACTGTTACCAGAAAATTGGATTTAAAAAGAAAAACCTGAATTATGGTTAAACCTTTTATCAGAAAATTGGATTAAAAAAAATCCTGATTTATGGTTCAACCTTTCACCAGAAAATTGGATTTATAAAAAACCTGAATCATTGTTTAACATTTCACTAATATAATGGTATTTGAGAAAGCACCAATAAACTGGTAAAACTTATCGCCAATATCTTGGTTGCAGCTAAATTTCAGCGACTTTTCACCATTTTCTTGGTGAAACATCACACTTTATTTTTAACAGTGTATCGATAATTTTTTTTTTAAATTTAGGCATACTTTATAAACTTAGTAATGATACTTTACATTCATTATTGTTTCTATTCGCTTTTTTAATTTAACTAAGAACCGTAAGATCTGATTCTGCTTATCTGCTTATTTACTGCTGTTGTTATAATGCTAATTTAATATGGAAATGATTTTGTACCTATTTGAATATCTACAGTGAAGCTTCAGTTATTTTTTTAATGCATAACATACAAATATTTCTGGCAATTGCTGTGGTATTACTGAAAAACACGTCAGGCCATATTACTTATTTTGATCGAAGAATTTTGACTTTACTGCAAATCTCTTGCACGGTTACAAAAATTTTTCTGGCGAGAATACAAAAACTGTTTTAGATACAACACTAAAAAATCATTGGTAATTTTTCAGACGATACTTTAATAAAGTTACCAAACATTTTTTGCTAAAGTATATGTAAAGTTTTGGGTGTAATACTAAAAAAATTCATAGTAAATGTACTATGAAATCATTCGCAAATTTACAAAAAAATTTCATAGTCAATGTACTAAAAATTCTTTTGTAAGTGTACTAAAAAAATCATTAGAAAATTCACAAAGTATTTTTTAGGAAACTACCTAAAAAAATCGGTAGTACCTTGACTAAATAATCCTAAGTAAATTTACGAAAAATTCTTTAGTAAACTCTCTAAAAAATCGTTAGTAAGTTTACTGAACAATATTTAGTAAACTTACAAGGAATTTTTTGGAAAACTCTCTAAAAAATCCTTAGTACGTTTACTAAACTATCTTTGGAAAAATTACCACAAATTCTTTAGTAAACTCCCTAAAAAATCGCTAGTAAGTTTACTAAGAAATATTTAGTAAATTTACAAAAACTAATTAGAGAAACTCCCTTGAAAAACCGTTAGAAATTTACAGAACAATATTTAGTAAATTTACAAAAAAAGTTTTAGAAAACGCCCTAAAAATGGATAGTACGTTTACAACATATTCACCGATAAATTTACTAAAACTTATTTAGTAAACTCCCTAAACAAGCATTAGTAACCTCACTAAACAATATTTAGTAAATTTACAATAGTTTTTTGGGGAAACTCCCTAAAAAATCACTAGTACGCTTACTAAGCAATATTTAGTAACAGTTACTGAAGAAACTTCTGTTATTTTACATGATTATCTTATGTTGTGATTACATAAAAAGTTCTAGGCATCCCAGTTTCCTACAAAATTCATAGTAACCTTACAAATTTTTTTTTACAGTGTAGTGGTCCCCCCAGAAGTGGGCCACTCCAGTTTTGAGTTTAGTGTGAAAATACTGAAGTTATACTTTATTTTACAGTTCTAGAATAGGATGTTCACAATAATGAAAGCATACATAGAAGTTTAGATGATTACGTAAAATAATCTCACTAGTAAATCTGCAGGGGCCTCAACTTCAGTTCTGTAAATCAATTTTAATTTTATCTTACTTTACATAAAAGCTAATGTCCTACAAGCTGCAAAGTAATTTTTTTATATTATATACAGGGTGTCCTTTCGTATCGTTTAAATATTCCCAAGAAGCTTAGTTTTAGAGGTATAATTTTAATTGCTGAAATATTTCACATGTTTTTCACCATGTGAAAATCCATTTCCATCAAAATAGTTGCATTTTGTTAATGTTACGAAATTTAATTTTTGTACAGTTATTGTGATCTATAAGTTATATTTAGAAAATCTGCTTATATGCTTTCATTTGTTAAACAGAAAATATTCCCATATTCTGTGATCAAGACTTTCTGAATTGTGCTACAATGAATTTTATGAATTTTCAGCGATTTCTGACATTAAAATTCATTTTCTGTGTTTTGTACCAGAATGATACAAATGGTAGAAAAAAAATTATCAGTTTTTATCCACAATAATAGCAGACAATTTAGCAACTTTTTTTTAAATCGAAATGCATAGCTTTTGTTTTCTCTAAATAACAGTCTGTTGTATTTTGTAACTTTAAAAAAATCCGCCCAATTTGATATTTCGCATTTGTGATAAATAATAAGACAGATATAATAAACAGGATAATTAAAAGCTGAAGTGACTGCAAAACAAAATGATTTATCCAAAAACGAAAAAGATCTCAAAATGTGAGACGGGTTTATAGTCAATTTATTACAAAGAGTACTTTAGGTTGAAACTTACAATGAAAGAGAGGCATCAGACTGGGGAGATAATTTCCTGACTCTCCTTTTTTACCATCGGCTATTCTTTTAACTCTTCTTTTTGAATTTTTTTTTCTCTTTCAGTTTTTTTTCTGCATCTTTAGCATTTTTAAGGCCTTCTCTATTCTTATAATATTGAAGCATTTAGGGAGAAGCCACAACTGCAAGAATTTTCTCTCTTTTTCTTTGTGTTATCTCCTCCTTCTGGCCAAAAAAGAACTCTTTTGAAGGGAGATGGTACATTTCTAGATGGTCCACCATTTGAAAGGACTGAATGGCTCCCAGTCTCAGTTGATCCTTCTTGAATGAAAAGGTTCACCTCAGCATCTTCAACAATTGCTCTTTGCTCCTGAGCAATAGTTTCAGTATCAACATTGTCAATAGGCTATTCAGTGTACGCCGCCTTAACAGATATGGCTGGTGTACCCTATAACAAGTAAAATGTAAAAATGGAATAAATAATAGTAAAAAACATATACTCAAGTGTTTTATACCCAAATTGTTTTGCGATAGATTACCTGAGAAATTGGATCCATGTTCAAAGTCTCCTTCATCTCCAACCATAATATAGTAAAGATCTGTTTGCTCCACAGAACCTTTCAATTTGCCTTTATTTTCTGAGAAAGATTTTATTTTTCTTCTCCAATTTTATCTTCAAGAACTTCCAAGAAAGAAGCTATTTCTCTCTCCTTTATTGGTGATATTATCACATTCTTTGATGTTAGAGTGGATTGAACATTTACTTTCTTTAGATCCAATGGAACTAGTCCACTTGCTTTGAATCCATTCACAATGGTTGCAGGAGTTAAACGATCTAGTGCTGATTTTAGGACTGGTAGAAACTCATGTTTCTGCATCTGTTTGCATTCATGAGTTATGCTGAAGTGCACTACTTCCTGTTTCCAAGCACTTTTAAGAGTATGGAAAACAGAAATGTTCATTGGTTGCATTAGGTATGCGGAATTTGGGGGAAAAGCTACCATTTCAACTCCAAGAGCCGAACAGAAGATTCTTAGATTCAATACATGTAAGAAGTATGTCCATCCATAAATAACACTACAGGTTTTCTATACAATGCTTATTTAAATATGGCTAAAAAATTTGAACCTTTATTGAGTATTGAACCTTTGAAGTATAAATTATTTTAGATATTAATTCTTTTAATAATCATATGTCTGATAGCTTAGTGAAGTTGCATTTTCGCTGCTCCAGAAGTGGGCTACTTGTGCACTAGTAGTGGGCCCCTAGCCCACTACTGGTTCTGATGAACAAAATACTAAATAAAATATATACAAAGTCTTAGAACCTCAAAAAATACTTAATTAAAATAATTTAAACATAAAAAAAAATTTTGGCATGTGCTTCAGTAAGCCACCATACCCACTATTGGTACAATTTAAGAAATTGTGATCCAGAAGTGGGCCACCCCTTAAAATCAATGTAATTTTCAATTTTTAAGTTTTCAGCTAATCTAACAAATTATTTACAATGTAATCAAGTATATCAACGGCACTTTAATTCAAAATAAAACATAATATTAAGGAATCAACGCTTTAGATAAAACCTTATCTCTTAATGAAATCACTAAGAATTTGCCAAAAAAAACCTGAGTTTGAAGACATTCCAGAAGATAAACAAATATATCTACAGGAAAATAACAATTATTCCAAAATGTTTATGGAAAGTTAACATTTAAGGACTTTAACTAATCAGATTTCTTTCAGTCGTTTTTCTGAAATGGATTGTGAGCTTGTTTTTAAGCTTTGAAAGTTAGTGGCCCATTACAGGTACGTGGCCCACTACCGGTGCGTTTACCCTATATAATTTGCAAATTCTAAAACTTTGTAAAAGAGATTTAAAAATTATGATTACCTTTAAAAAATAGTAACATATTTTTATTAAACGGAATGTTTATGCATTAGAATCAACATGATAACTTTTATGGCATTCGGTATGAAGTGGTTGATTATACTTTTTGCACTTATAACCATTAACCCGCACTTTAAACATCGGGCATATTTCTGCTCTGATTTGACAATCCAATGGCTTCTTTGGTCAAATCTTTGTTCATATTTAGCTTTATGCTTTATTGTAAGAGGTTTACCAGGGCCACTGGGTAGTGTACCGCAGCTTCTTAATATTAGGTTGGCAACTAAGTTCCCGCAGTTTTTTTTTAATAAGGGTTTTCTACCGGAATCTATATTTGGTTTTTTCGATAGAGTTAATTTGTGTTAAATTTCGGAATACTGAAATGGAGTGCCAAGTTAAGAAAGAGGAGCACTTTCGGCACTTCCTTCTCTTTGCTTTTAATGTAGGTTGTAAGGCCGCAAGATCTGCTCGCGTCATTTGTCATGTGTATGGGGAGGTTGCCATAGCTGAAAGAACCGCTCATGATTAGTATGCAAAGTTCGAAAATGGAAATTTTGGCCTCTTGTAAAAGACGCGCCTCGTTCTAGCCGTCCAGTTGAGTTCAATGAAGAGCGATTAAACAAACTTTTGCACGAAAATTCGCGTCAAACGACAAGGGAACTGGCAGAGAAAATGAAATTCTCCCACACTGCTATAGAAAAAAATTGGAAATCCATTGGAAAGGTTCAGAAGTGTAGAGCATGGCTTCCGCATGCTTTAAGTGACAACAACAAGAATCAACGAGTCACAATCTCAGCTGGTTTGCTTGCTCGTCCCCGTTCAACTCATGGACGCAAGCAACGATTTCTTTACCGAATAGTTACTGGCGACGAAAAATGGTGCCAATACAATAATATGAAGCAGCGCAAGAAATGCCATAGACCCGGTAAATTAGCGATATCGCGTGTTAAACAAGATCTTCATCCACGTAAAAAGATGTTGTGCATATGGTGGGAATAAGAAGGGATTATCCATAACGAATTGCTTGAACGGATTAAACGGTCAACGCGGAACTCCGTGTTAAACAAATGGAACGACTAAGCACGGCTATTCAAGAGAAAAGACCTAATCGTCAGCATGGAGTTCTTTCGCTGCACGCATGAAGGTAGAGTAGAGTGCTCTATCTCCCTGGCTGCACGACAACGCTCTCCTTCACATCGCCATTATGAGAAAGGAAGCCATTCAAACGCATGGCTGGGAAGTGCTGCCGCACCTGCCGTACTCTTCCGATTTAGCACTAACGGATTTCCAATTCTTTCGACCTTTTTCAAATGCTATTCGCGGAGTTTCGTTCAATACTAATGCAGAATTGAGAGCTTGATCGGGGAAATCGGAGGATTTTCTACCAACGAGGTATTGAAAATCTTGTTGAACGTTGGGGAGAAATTGTAAACAACAAGGGATAATACATTGCTGATTAATTATTTGTTATTTTTTATTGAAAAATAAACTTTTAAAACATTTTTGGAAAAAGGCAGGAACTTGCATCTCTTACACAAATTCGGTTGATACCATTCGGTTGACACCACTTTTTAAAAAGACGTTTTTTTCAAGTACACAATTTAAAAAAAAATGGTCTAATTAAATAAGTCAAAATTTTTTTCTTTTATTACTGGTGTCGAAAACAAATTTTGCAAACAAAGATGATGCCCAGTCAGACTGGACATACGAGTGCAAAGAGTTAATGTTCTGAAATTTAACATACCGTAATTTCCCGCGTATCCGCCGCGGCGTAGTTAAGTCTTTTTCAAACCGGAAATTTTATTGAGAAAAAGATGTCAAATAAGTGCTAAGCAGAAGGAAGTCACATTTCATTTAAAATAAATTCTGGTAGGAAAACGAGTTGTCTGAGGTGCGGCGGGTACGCACGAAATTACAGTAAAGTAACAATATAAAAAATATATTGACCCGGTAGGAAAGATGTATTTAAAAACACGGCGGGAACTTCGCTTCCAACCCAGTTCGCATTCTATAATTGAGATTCCCTTTTACTGATCAGCAACGTAACATAAATTAACTCCACCAAAAACACAGAAGATAGATTCCGGTAGAAAAAAGCTATTTAAACAAACTGCGGGAACTTAGTTGCCAACCCAATAGTTCTTGTGTGCATTTTTGGGTGAAATCAAGTAGTGAAATATCGTTGCCGAGATTTCTGTACACTCGCCATCTATTTACAACGCTTGAATTAAGCATGCATGAAAAAAGTGACCTCCACCATTTTTTGAACGAATTCTGATACGGTAATTCGCAACAGATTGATCAAAAAGATCCACACATCCCATGTGTTTGTCATAAGTTTTCAGTTGCTGTGGCATAGAAATTAATAATTCAGAAGCACTGCATCTACAAGCTGGTTCACATGGTTTTGTGCGTACTTTATTGCTCGCAACCGCTACTACTGTATTGTCATTCCATTTCACAATAACAATATCTTTTTTGGAAGCATGGTGATATGTTCCTGTTGGTCATTTTTTTTCATTATATTTCTCGGATTCAATGGAGCATTCAATTGCCTGCTCTCTCTCAATGTACCAGTTGTCACAATACCCCTTTTAGACAGTTCTTTTAGTAAGGGAATACCAGATATTAATTGTCTGTCCATGACGACATGAGTTCCGTCTGGTATTTTACATTTTTCTAATAATCCAAGAACAACATCAGATCCTTGGCCTAAACCAGTATCGGGAAGTTCTTTGATGCACCACAATAATGCTTTTGCTGAAATATATAAGTTTTGCTCTGAAGAAGTCCATCTGAGGAGGATAATACCCAAAGTTTGCAAACAAAGCGAATCGGTTTTCCTGTTATAAACTGTCTAAGTCATGGTATCCACAATAAGGGACCATGGACTCATATATACTGCGATATTCTGGGATGTCTAAATATTTGTATGCTCTCTTGAAGTGCTCAAAAAGGGGGCGGACTTTATATAATCTATCATCGTCCATTTCTTTGTTTTTATTTTTCAAAAATAAACCTATCTCAAAATCGAATCAAAAGTGTCTTCTCAACGACTGTGAAATTAAATTGTCGTGAGCGTCAGTTGAAAGAGCCCAATAAATTCTCCTGTTAGGTAATTTGTTATATCCTGACACTAATAAAAGGCCAATGAAGGCAAGAATATTTTCCTTTGTGAGAACTTTGTGAGTCCAAACCGACATTTACATAGCACTAAAGAATTACGTATCTCATTTCGTGACATCTATTTATTTATTCACAGGCGACTTTCTTTATGTGCCCTTGAATTATAAAAATTCGTTATAACGAGAGAATGGAAACGAAACATTTTGCAAAAAAATCAGCACAAACGAATACCTTAATACAATTTAGATTTCGTTGATTGGGCGGGGCCACCGAAATGGTCGATCAGTGTTGAAAAATTGGAAAATTCATTATATCGAGAGAACCAGAATGGCACAAATGAAACTTTTTATGGCACAAACCGACATTTACATAGCACTAAAGAATTATGTATTTCATTTCGTGATACGTATTTATTTACAATTTTCATAAGTGATTTTCTATAAAAGACCTTGAATTATAAAAATTCGTTATAACGAGATACAACGAAAGCAGCAAAACGAAACTTTTTGTGGCCAAACCAGCACAAACGTAGTACAAAAGAATGCAGTAACAAAATTTTGATTTCTTTGATGGGACGGAGTTGAGGTTTCACTGGCCACGCCCCATTTTGTTCATTAGAATGAGAGAACAGAAGTCGCACAAACGAAAATTTTTGCGGCAGAAAACAGCACAAACGAATGGTGTTGATGAATTTTCAAAATCAGTGTGGGGCGGGGCCAGGGAAATGGACGTCTATTTTTTTTTCTCGTCGCCGTAAGTAAGATTGAGACTACATATATGCCGGTTGGTACAATTATCTACCATTAAAAGTAAAAGTGATTATACGAAAAGAAACAAAAGTAAAACAAATTTTAAATAGCATAATTGTATAAAGTACACTATTATAATTCTGATACCATTTAGAAATATTATTCAAATCTCCAAGAATTTGCGTAACTTACCTTTATCTTTTTGGGGTTTTACACCTACTACCTTACCGAGATTTTACACCTACTACAACGCTCATTTTCCACAAAAATGCGTAAATTATATTTTTATACTTATTTATTATTATTTAAGATGTCAAATGCATCATTGTTTAACAGATAGTTCTATCTAGTGATTAATAATAAAATTAATCTGGTTTGATAGATTTTCGTATGAACCGGTGTTAATGGGTTAATATGCGAATCAAGATTTAAATAATCCTAGAATTTCATCCGTGAACTCGATGAAGTGATTGTCTGTGCTGCCGGCTCCCGGTCTATGATAAATCGTTTCGTTTTCAAAAGGTAACATGAAATATTGAAACTAAAAGGCGTGAGTGGTCGAGGCCCTGAGTTTTTATTTATATTATAACAGTTTTAAAAACGAATAAATTTAGGTGAGAAAATTTGTTGGCTCACTTTTTATAATCCATAGGATTTGACCGAATATCCAAAGCGTATCGCTTGAAGGCTAAAAATGAAGTTGTATTACATTTTATTAATTTGAAGATGAAGAATAATCCAGTGACTACTTGAAGCTTTCACATATTTAATGATGAAAATAAACTAGTATGTTGTGGCCATTACAGAACTTTCTTCTATATAAATCAAGTCAATTAATTCATTTAAATAGTACAAGAAATTACATGAATTTAGCACCAATTCATATCAAAGTATATCTGAATTTGAAATTTGAAAATTCGTGCATTAGTTCTTGAGATAGAGCTGTAGCGGAAATTCTGAAGAATGTAGCATAGCAGCGCCACCTGTTGAGCGATTTACACCAAAAATAAACAGCACTAAATGATATCAAGGTATACCTGAATCTGAAGTTTGTTGAAAATCTAAGTGTTAGTTCTTGAGATAAAGCTGCTATTGCGGAAATCGCAAAAAATACAGCATAGCAGCTCCACCTGTAGAGCGATTTACACCAAAAAATAAACAGCACTAATTTATACGTCAATTCATGTCAAGGACTAACTAAATCTGAAGTTTGATGAAAATCCGTGCAATAGTTCTTGAGATACAGCTCTTGCGAAAATCGTGAAAATGCAGCATAGCAGCGCCACCTGTTGAGCGATGTACACCAAATATTAAAAAACACCAATTTATATCAGGGACTAACTAAATATGAAGTTTGATGAAAATTCGTGCATTTTTTCTTGAGATAGAGCTTTTGCGAGAATCATGAATAATGCAGCATAGCAGCGACACCTGTTGAGCGATTTTCACAAAAAAGTAATCAGCACCAAACTATATCCTGGACTAACTGAATCTGAAGTTTTATAAAAATCCGTGCAGTTGTTCTTGAGATATAGCTATTGCAGAAATCGTGAAAAATGCGGCATAGCAAAGCCACCTGTCGGGCGATTTTCTCCAAAAACTAATCAGGTCCAGTTTATATCAAGGTCTAACTAAATATAAAGTTTTGTGAAATTCCGTGCATTAGTTCTTGAGATAGAGCGCACACAAAATTTTTGTCACATACAGACTCACAGAGTGACAGATTGACAGAGTGACAGAGACTCACATACAGACATTTTCTAAAAACCATCAAATCGTGTTCTGGGCATTCTAAAACGTATAAATCCGTCGAAAACCGAATGTCGAAAATTTTCACGAATCCAATACTTTCTTCTTGTAAAGATAGAAGAAAGTAAAAATAGAACTGAGAAAATTACATATTAATTCAATTTATTTTAACAATTAAATAAAAATGTTTAAATGTTATCAAGTTTTAGTATTTTTTAAGTTCAAATAATGTAAATACCGGAGCTCCATTAGCTTCCATTTTATGAGTTGATACTCCACAAGTGATCTGACGTGATGACACATTTTATGCAGATCAAGAACGCAAATAGAAAGATGATGCAATAAATGACGAAAACATATCAGATTTTGCATCAGACAAAGTTACTTCAGAATGCTTTTGTGCGGAGAAGTTTTTGGCGGTGACATCTATTACCAGTCTTTGAAAACAAATGTTCAGCTTCGCGTTTTCACTAACACCCCTACTTTTGGTTTCAAAGCTTTGATTTCAGCAGCAATTTTAATCTTAATTGTACAAATTGCGGTTTAGCTAGGGGCTTAGTAAGAATGTCTGCGATCACTTGTTTTGTAGAATAATGTAGCACAATAGTTCCACATTCCACTAAGTGTTTAATGTTATTGTACTTGACATCAATATGCTTGCTGCGTGACAAGTGTTTTTCATTCGTGGACAGTTTTATGCAGGACAAATTGTCCTCATACACTACAATAGGCAACGTTTGTGGTAAGTCAAGATCTTTATGTAGCATGAGTAACCACTGAACTTCCTGACCTGCATTTGATGCAGAGATATACTCTGCTTCAGTTGACGATAGAACAACACAGGTCAGCTTTTTCGAAAACAAGGAAATCAGGTTATCACCTAATTTAAATAGATTACCCGTTGTTGATTTTCTAATTTATCACTTCCCCAATCATTGTCACAGTAGGCTGTTAATATTGGTGGTTTACAATTATCAATCACAAATTTAAAATGTTTAGTGGTTTTTAAATATCTTATTAGCTTCTCAATCGCTAACCAGTCCACTTCTCTAGGTTTTTCATCTCTTCTTCCTAGAATATTTACAAGCAGTTACATCGGGTCGGGATAAAGTGGCTATATACAGTAATGCCACCACTGCTTGCCTGTATTGGGTATTATTACTCATTAATTTGCCGTTGGGGTCTAAATTAAAATAATCGGTAGTCATAGGAGTATAGGTTGGTTTAGAATTAATTAAATTAAATTTTCTTACAATTTCATCAATTTTATTCTCTTGATCTAATATCAGACTTCCGTCGTCCGGATGTTTGATATTTATCCCCAGGTACTGTGAGACTTTACCTAATGTTTTTATTTTAAATTCCCGTGACAGTTCATTGTATATTTCGACCGTATCTTTTTCCTTTCCCACATCTAAAATATCGTCTACATAAACTATAATATATGGCATATTACCGTTTTTATTTCGTTTGAATAAACATAAATCCGTTTCGCATTGATTAAATACCATTTTTCTTAGAGTTTTACTTATTTTTAGGTGCCATGTTCTAGCAGTCTGTTTTAGCCCATATATTGCTTTCTTTAATTTGCATACTTTGTTCTCTTCGCCCTCTACTACATATCCTTCGGGTTGTGTCTTTAAAACTTCCTCATCTAAGCTCCCGTGTAAAAACGCTGTTTTCACGTCAAGATGTGTTATATCTAAATTTTTGTATACAGCAGCATTTAACAAGCGTCTAATGGTGGTGTGTGCTACGACTGGCGCGAATGTTTCGTCGTAGTCGCTCCCAAATATCTGCGAATATCTTTTTGCAATGAGTCTTACCTTGTATCACTCCACCTCTCCTCGGGTATTTAATTTTGTCTTAAAAATCCACCTACATCCAATAATATGCTTCCCCGGAGGTGGTTTTGCAAAATCCCATGTATTGTTTTCTTTCAGTGATTTAATTTCATCGTCTGTTGCCGCTAGCCAATTATTTTTAATTTTTGGATCTTTGATGTTTTGTATATCTTCCCACGTTTTTGTATCCTCTACCTTAAATATATTTGAGCTAATTCCGAATCTATCCAGAGGTAATCCCCTGTTTTATCGTAAAGATCTCCTAGGCTCTACTGGAGTTTGTTGTGGAATTACGTCCGAGTCTTGTTCATCACCGCCCAATTCTACTCTAATATTTTACGTAGGGGTTGGAATGTTGTTTGCATCTTCTTTAGTGTTATTTAACTTAAGTTCTAAAAATTTTACAGTTCTTTATATCATTACTCTATTATCACCATCCCATATCCGATACACTTTGCTCCTATTATCATATCCCAAGAAGATGCCTTCAATGGCCTTCTCATCGAATTTTCCTCCTTTAGATTTTTTTTACATAAGCGTAAGCCTTGCACCCGGATGTCTTTATATGTGACAAATTCGGTTTTCGGTTATTCCAGAGTTGAAATAGTGTTATATTGTTGTTTGCTTTAGTTGGTAGCCGGTTTGTTAAGTACGTTGCAGTAAGAATTGCTTCACCCCAAAATTCTCTCGGCAAATTTGCATCCGAGAGCATGGTGCGTGTTATTTCTACAAGTGCGCGGTTTTTCTCTCCGCGACGCTATTCTCGGGTGAGCAAAATGGTACACTTAATTGACGTTCAATACCGTTAAGGGCTAAATGATTTTCAAAGTTGCCCCCAAGGTATTTTCTTGCATTATCAGATCCTTTTCGGCAACATACTCAATTTAGGCTCTAAAATACTATTAGAATAATATTGACGCTATAATGCCTAATGTTGCCAATAAAATACATTCTGAAAATATTATTAAATCGATTTTCAACATTTAGATGGCAACACTTGTGCTGTTTAAGAATAATCATAAATTTATTTTTTCAAATGTTGCTACTTGTTCTTTTTGTTTTGTTTGGAAGCTTGCGAAATACCATATTTAGACCTGCAGTGAGCAAGTAAAATTTATTTCTTATTATAGTTTCTAAAATTCTTGTGTGTTTAATATTATAGAAATTTATCAAGGGAAATTATTTTTTCAATTAAACACCAGTATTGCCGATTAGTAACAAATTGTTTTTTAGCCGTAAAATATACTTAAAACAAAATATGATTTTTTAAAGTATTTTTCCCATGATTTATTTAAAAAATGAAAGCCGAAAAACATTATTACAATGATTTTTGAAAAGTCAGCCATTTAAGTGTTAAGTACTTATGTAGCCGTTTTTTCATAGATTTATCTTGTTATTTTTAGCCTTAAAATACCCATGTAACTTTTATACTTATTACATATACTAAAGTACATAAGTACTTACTTAATTTTTAAGTTTTTTGTATAAATAAATCTAATATTTTCACTTTTAGGGATTTTTTATAGATACATTGACGGTAAAGGTTTCCCTTACCTCGTTCTTTAGTTGATATATAATATACAGGATCTACCTGTTTAAAAAAAAATTTATTTGCTTGCACTTTTATAAACAGGGCCTGATACCCAATATTAAAAAAACAAACACGTATGGAACATAGAGTCCAATTGCCCCATCTTTATGGGGCAATTGGACCCATGAAGAAAGAAAGATGAAATATATATATATTTTTTTATTTTTAGATATTAAAATTTAATTTTACACATTTCTGTCTGCTTCAGGGGACCTAACTGAACACATTTACAAGAGTACAGACTTTATTTCAAATGAATATTTGCCTTTTGAGACTGAATTGCCAGAATCTCCAGAGTCACATTGCAAAATCATGAACCAGTTTACCCACGTAACCCTAGTATGTTTTTTCATTTAATGTATTTAAAAAATTAATTCAGAATTAGCATTTACAGGGCGCTCCAAACGCCCAGTCATTCGATGTCAGGCATTCGACGAGCGGAAAATCGGCATAACAGCTTACGCGCAGGGTTACAAAATAAATTTTGCAACTCGAATGAAAATTTTTGTACCTACTTATACTTCAGATTATAATAACAACCCTGAACCTAAATAAATTTGTATTTAAAGCAATTTTATATTTTTAATACTATGTTGTATGTATTTAGCTAATGCAAAATATAGAAAATTTCAATAGTATAATCACCTAAAAAAATATTTTCGTGAACAGTAAAAAGGAAATTTTAGTTTCAGTTTATACAGACTCACATGAAACATATGTTTCGAAAATTTCATGAACAAATATTGAGAATTTTTTGAGGTATCGTGCGCGTTATGCCCCAAAACACCATTTGGAGAAAAATGACTTCAAAGTTTGGGAAACGCCTCTTCAGCTATTGAGCGGGTATAATTCTAAAAGCCATAACCTCTGTTCTAATGGGAACTTCAAGGAAACAATTTTATCAAAATGTTGAGAAAAGATAGGAGCTTAACATCTAAAAAAATTAAAATTTCTAAAATTTTGAAGCTTTAAGAGTCCTGAGACACTTTAAATGTGCTTTTTAATTTGAGCCATGCATTTTCAAGCTCAACTACATTTACCATACCAAGAGATGTTTGTAGCATTTAAATAAAATCGTATACAGGGCTATGCAAAAAAACTGGATGTATGGCCGCCTATGCATAGTAATTTCTGGAAGTGTGATTTCGGTAGTTTTACGAATTTTTTTTTTTTTGTCTCAATTAATATTTAGCTTAATATATGGCGTGTAAAAATATACAGGGCTGTATAAAAGAGAATTCAAGTACGTTTCAATCTATTGGGAGAAATTGCCGAAGGTGAATTTCCAAGTGTGTTATGCGTATTCCATAGTAAGTTAAATTTTAGCTTCTACGTAGAGTCTGTACAAATATATAGATCCTATACAGAGCCACACTAAAATCTCTCTCTCTCTCTCTCTCTCTCTCTCTATATATATATATATATATATATATATATACTAGCTGTTTAACCCGTTCTACGCACGGGAGTACATGTTCAATAACTATTCGATTTAGAAAAAAATGTTTTTCTACTACTGTGCATTTCTTTTAATGAAATTTAATTTATTATGTTGCTATGGCAGCAGATGATTAAGCGATATGCTTGGAATAAGGGAATAAATAGGATAAGAAGTTTTGTAGATGTTTGCGATAAAGTATTTTTCTTTATTTTTTAAAAAAGGTAATAACTAAGCGCAATTAAATATCTAATTATTTGCAAGCGAGGTAAAAGAATTATCTTAATACCCGCTACAGCTTCTTAGTATTGCAGCGTGGTTACGTAATATGTATATCTCACATTGCAGTAAACGTTTAGGACTGATTAGAACTTGAAGTTTACGGGTTGAACACAAAAAAAGGGAAAAATTCGTCAAAAACGTAAAATAAAAAATATTTAAAATTTTCGAATTTTTTGCTTCAATCGTTCATGGGCACGCTACCAGCAACTCGTGTGCCAAATTTCGTAGCCCTGCGTCCAGTGGTTTCCGAGTTTTTGAGGTTACATAGTTACGCGCACGGATTTAATAGGGTAGATAAAAAATACCACGAATTGGAGTATCTTTCCGGCCGTGGGCGGTAATTGTTGAAATTTAGTATACAAATATGTTATACGTTTTCTAAAATGTTTACCTAGGTATCTTCTTTACCTTATTAAACAGCCAGAGTTTGTTAAATTCTTCTGGAAGTTTTGAAATTTTTTCATAATCTATGCTTGTCGCATGGTATTTCTTTATTGTTTATTTTAGATACGCTTTTTTATTACGTTCAATGCTACTTTAAAATAAAGTATCAGTTACATCAGAGCTGAAAAATAAAAAGTCGATAGAATAATTATTTAATTACGTTTAGTATGGACATTTTCATAACAATTACATCTACATATTCAATTCTTCGGTTAATAGTTTTTTTTCCTATAAAAATGAAAGAGTCCGAAGTTATTACTCGCGAAAAGAATTTTTTTAATGTAAAAATTGTTTATTAAATCTTTATACATTTTTGAGAAATATTTTCTAAATGTAGTTTCTTTGCAAGTTATCTGTTACAATGCATTTGCTAGCCTCCGGAGTTTAACGTCAAAAAACATAATACGCAAATTCAAATGAACTTATAACATTAAAGAGCAAGATATTTTAGGCAGATTTACCCTATCTTTATACATTGTGAAAAAAGTACAAGAAACAGTTACGAATATAGTCCGAAGTCGTTACGTGAAGACTTAATCGGAAGCTCGCTAGTCCTCTTTCTAGTGTTTCGAAAACGCTACTTTAAAGATTGAACAAACATGCTTACCTCATTCAAACTGTGCATGAACCTGTTGCTGATGATTGCGCAGCTCAACAAGCTATGTGTTACGATATTTCGGAAGCTATGAAGAAAGAGAACATAATGAGATATGTAGACAAGCGCAAAAAATTGCTTTTCTTCTGTTAAAATCATTCAATCATCTACAAAGAAATTGAACATATTTCTCACAAATGTATAGAGACTTTATAACTACCTTGTATATTTTCCAAAGAAGATTTCAGTGGTCTGTTTTAGATCAGTCTTGTTATACATTTGGCTTGAAACCAGTTAGGCTTTATGCACTAGTGTTGCGAATCCAGCCAAATAAAATCGGCATATTTATTCTTTCTCTAAATAAGGTGATATTTACTATTCGGAAATTCGGGTAACTATATTAATAAATAAAGTACACTAAATTGGCAGAATGGATAAGCACTTAAAGAGGAGTTCTTATAGGAAAATCTTTCGGATAAATGTGTTATCGGAAGCAAAGACATCAGAATTTGCTCTGAAAGGAAAACTTTGTTGGATTGAATTTATTTTTTTAAACAAACCTTCCCTTGTGGTATATGCCAATAGGGAGGAATACCCTATGTGTAGATGTCTTTAAATAAAAGTCTAACTCGTAGTTAGATAAAATTCGAATGAAACTACACAAAAATTCAATGATTAGGTCTAAAAGCACAACCAGGTAACGAACGTAGAAATTTCAGTCTACAGTCAACGTCGAAACGTTTGAAATGCGGCTAAAACCACACTGTAAGTAAACTTTTTGCCAAAAAAAAATTTCGGTAGTAGTGTTGAAAGATATTCTTCATGAGTTTAGAAAATTTCCATGATTATATTGGAAAAGTTCCTTTTAATTTTGTCTTATAATTGAGAATTTCCGATTGTTTTCAGCTGAAGAATGTTCGGTGACTTGAGGAAAAATGGTCAAATTGGAAATTTCGTCAACAAACGAAGAACTACTGGTGGCGCAAATGCCATCAGTCCTGTGTGATTTACGAAAAAACAGCTTAGATTTGAGGATTTGATTCCAATTTTGAATTATATTTAACAATAATACGTTAATGGAGAAAAATAAATAAAAATGGGAACATTCAATCATAACTATCGGGAAAATATGTGTGAACTTTCGATTTATTTTTACGGTGATTGGTATCATGACTATCGCACTTGTAGTCTTGAAATTATTTTTTAAAGAATGACCGAGCACGTTTGAAAACTTATTCAGTTGATATCTGCTACTCACACAAATAAGAACGATCTCTTTCTAAGACAGCTAGTCTCAGTAGACAAAACAAATAGCGAGAGACCGTAGTCACAAAAAGAAAGACAGATAGATACACATAGGAAAATACAAAGATAAAACCCAACCTTAAAACTTCTGGGATAATGAGAAAATCTAAAAGAAAAATAAATCTAAATTTCATAACATGACTTTTGATATGACGAAGGATAACACTTATTATATTTTTGCAATAGGAAATGTATCTGGAAAGCTATTAATTTACGAGTTAACTACCTGAAAATTATAAGTGCATATAATGTATATATATCATAATTTTAATAGCCCTGCATTTTTCCCCATTTAATTTCTATTTTTCGTCTTAAAATATAGTGTGTCCACATGAATCCTCCCAGATTTCAAATGTTAATTGTACGGAAACTATGAGCCCTAGAGATTTGCGGTTTGCGGTATAAGTTTATTTTGCTGCATTTTTTTTTTCGAAACATTTAATTTTTGTTCTATGCATTATTGATATATCATGGCAACAAGTTTAGTTTGCTGCAAACGTTTATTTCTCTGAAAAAGTTACATTTTTGTCTATGTAGACACTTTGATGTGGGCTCCGTTCGTAGCTCTTAGAATGTTCGGTCGATATTCAATCTCAATCCATGTATTGCGCAGTATGTCAGGTATGAATGAATCGATGTCTGTCGCCATTTTGCGGCGGAGATCACAAGCATCATGTGCAGGTGTAACGTAGACCATATCTTTGACTTAGCCCCACAGGAAGAAATTCAAAAGAGTTAGTCTGGAGATCGCGGTGGCCAAGCAGCAGGTCCATCTCGTCCGATCCATCACTGCGGAAATGTTTCGTCAAAGAAACGACGAACATCTGAACTACAGTTTGGTGGGGCACCATCCTACTGGAATATCAGATTTGGTTACAACGGGGGTAGCTGTGATAAGAAAACTGTTGCAGCATGTCAAGATAAATGGGTCCAGTTTCTCTTCTTTCCGTGAAGAAAAATAGTCCGATGATTCTGTCAGACCACACCACACATTAGTTTTTTCACTGTCTTTGACATATTTCCAAACAATGTTGGGTTTTCTGAGCCACAAACAGAACGTTGTGACGATTAACCGGTCCAGATGTGTGCAATGTTGATTCGTCAGTGAATATCACATTCTCTAGGTAATTGGGAGCATTATCGCAATAGTAAAAATTTTGCGTTTTTGTAGATCTTCGGGCTTTAGAGCCTAAAGGCATACATACGCAGTCTTTTATGCAGCACCTTAAGGACTGTTGACCGTGGAATGTTCAGTTTCCGTGACGCTTTATGAATTGACTGTGTTTGGCTTCTATTGAAAGCCTCCCTAATTTCGTCAACAGTTTCCTCGAGACGTAGATTTCTTCCCCTAGCCAGGCTGTCGCATATTACTACCCATGGCTAGAAACTTGTTAAAACATGCCTTAATTGTTTTTAAGTCCATTGCTTCCCGTTTGTACGTTCTTTGAAAATACCTTTGGATGGTAATCGGCGGTTTCGTTTCAGCGTATAACGCACGGGTCTCTCTCTTGTACTGTTGTCATCTCTGCTGATTAGTAAATACCTGCAATAAAAGAATGGCAATTATATGACATATCAATAACGCATACAACAAAAATTAACAATTTCGGAAAAAACATTTTGCATCAAAACAAATTTGTTGTGCTGCCGCCAATCACAAATCTCTAGGGCTCATAGTTTCCGTACAATTAGCATTTGAAATAAGGGAGGTTTCATGTGAACACCCTGAAATTTCCCCTTTTCTTTCTCTTTTCGAAGTTACAATGGCCTTGAAGGCTTGTTCTTCGCTTTCCCATTTCAACTCAATTGATTTGGAAAACATTTTTAGATCATAAGCCTATTTTATTTTTCCCTTCGAGGTAATGCTTCGAATGTATTTCGCCCGCATTTGAAAACCAAATTACTTGGGTTTGATGCTTCCGCCAAATGAGTTTCCAGCGCGGCGTTTGATTGGATTATAATCTTTGGTGCAATGCATCATTGTATGTCTACGCGTTAACTGCAAAACAACCTACACAAGTTCAGGAAACTCTTTTTGGTATTTTTCTCCTGCTTAAGCAATCTTTACAACATCAACGAAGTGCTTTTACTCGCTGATTTGCATAACATTTAATAAAATATTCTCACTGAATTCAATAGAATTTCTAAATGTCTTAACATGCTTCGCGCGGAAATTTACTTCGGAAATGTATTTTTTTTAGCTTTGAAAAGGCCCTGTAGAATCTTGTACTGCAGGTATGTGTTCTCCGATATGGAAACAACTAATTTGTTCACGTAATTTGTATTTAAATCTAAAGCTAATTTGTTCAAATTTTTGGGCTGATTTTATTTGATAGGAAACACCATCGGATTCTCGAACCAGATGTTTGTCACAATAATTTTTTGCTCCGATATCGTATGTTGTTACGCCATAAAATTACTACTCTGGTTACTGTGGGTAGAAACTTTTACTTGCTGTGTTCTCATCACGCTTATGTCAGTTTAAAAATCTTATTCGATATGGCTCATTCTGGCTTAATCCATCATTGCATGATTGTAGCAAATATGAGAATTGCTGTAAAACCTAACTTGTGTTAGACGGTGGAGTACCTATTCTACAAATCATGAGAAAGTAAATAAGTGTTACAGGATAGCATGATATATCTATATATGCATGTGTATGTAAAGGAATTGCTAGCTTATCATTAGAATTAATGCAGGGCTCATTTTTATCCCTAGCTATATTTTTCCTTTATTCGCTCTTCTATTTTTTATCAAATAATTTTATCCTTGTTTGGCTTTTCCTAAATAATTGTGGCTTGCACAAGTATAAGATTTTATTAAAATCTGTTTTTTATTTTAGCTTTAACAAAGGAACATTATCTACAATTACGCCCGTGTGTCATTTTCACTCCCTTCAGAGATATGAAATCTTAATTTATTTTATCACAATTGCTTGCACTGTTATTTCTGTATGCTATTTTAGATTTAAACCTGTCCAACAGATAGTGTTGGGAAAAAAGGAGAGGGGATTTTTGATCAAGCGGAAATTTGCCACTCACGCATTTTGAAATGCTTTGAATACGTTTCCTGAAGAGTGCCGTTCCTTTTAAGATTGCACTCTTAGTCTAAAGCGAAAGCTGGGTTCCCGGGGCGTTCATCTCTGTAATCCCTGTAAGTCAGTGTGTCAGTAGTACACCAGTAGTGGTAGTTGTAATTTTACCATGTGTTTAATTTCTTTACATATTTAATTTTCCGAGACAGTATTTGGTTTAGTTATGTTGGTTTGATCTACATTCATTATGCTCCTATTGACTCATAGAAAAGTGCTATCATACAATGACATCCTGAAATTGATGCAACGGGTATCTGATTACCATTTTGAGTCTGAAACCGATACCCGGTAGAAATGCATCCAGCGGTTTTTATTTTATTTCATCAGTGACCATATCGTCCGCCAGCTCAAGTTAAAGTGAAAACAAAAAAGCTCATAGAAAATTTCGTTTTGATGTATCTAAGAATACCGTACACGATATAATGGAAATCCGCAAAAAGAAAGTTTCAAACTACAATATTCAAGCATTTTATTGTTAAGAATTCGCTAGTAATGGAACTGTGTGAAAAGTGAGAACATTTTTTGATCGAGATGTAATTCATTTTTAAGATTGAACCCAATTTGTAGTAGATGTGTTGGATCAAATGACAAGGAAATGTTCCGTAAAATACTCATCAAGCTGCTGGCAAGTGCGTGTTTTTTGTAACATTGTTTATTTTACTGGCATAAATGCTGAAATCCTTTTCAAGAAAACAGCAAAGGAAAACTTCGCTATAAGAGGTTTTTTTAGTGTGTTGGCCAGACGATAAGAAAAGAATATACTTCTGATAACAGTAGCATACTAGTTTTTACAGTAATTGCATATAACAAACTAAATAAGGAGAATGAAATAAATACCTGAAGATACAGTCTTTTAAATGTAATAAAATTATTAATATTTATAAAAAACTATAATAAAGCTCTATATACTGGGTGTCCCAAAAATGACTGATGGATTTTAAAATTCAATAACTTGCAAACGGTGGCAGATATTAAAAGAAAAATTTTAAGGAGGGTTTTCTAAGATACCTGGATATTTTTATGCTGCGATTCCCAGTTTTAGTTACAGATAGTAGCGATAGATGGCGCTGCAAGCAGTAGGCGCTAAATCCAGACTCGATTTTTCGGCCTCTGTCTTCTCCCATGCGAGAAAAGGAGATTAAAATGTTTTGAATGGATCCTGAAGTACCAAAAATCGGGTCGGGAATTAGCCCTTACTTCTCTCAGCGCCATCTATTGTTTGAAATTCAAACTAAAATCCAGAATCACAGTAAAAAAACTCCTGGCATCATACATAAACCTCCTGCAAGAATTTTTCAAATATTGCAAGTTGTTGAATTTTAAAATCAATTAGTTATTTTTGGGACACCCAGTAGATAGTGTACATGAAAATTAAGAGGGATAAGCTTGTATTCCAATTGCTGCAATGGCAAATGATCTTACAAGTATTATATTTCGTGTTTTATTCTTAGTGAAAAAAAAAGGGGTACTAAAATAAATTCGTATACAGAGCTATAAAAATAACTGGATACATTGTCAGATTGGAGGGTAATTGCTGTACTGTTAAAAATTGGCTGAAAACTGTCCAGTCATTCAACTGTTTTTATATAAAACTGTTACATAACCATAATTGAACTCTATTCTTGCCATAATAGTGTCAGATACGCTTAATAATATGGTCAAGTAACCATTATCTTTAAAATGTTCCGTTAAAAGTGTCTTTAAAAATTTTTAACAGCATGGAAGTGCGGTTTTAACTGTGTTATGCGTTTTTTTAACTGAATTAAATTTTACCTGAATATGTGGTGCGCATAAAAGTCTGCAGATAACATACAGGGTCGTACAAAAATATTCGTGTACATTTCCGTCTTTTGGCGGAAATTACTAAAGGTAAATTTTCAACAGTTATTATTAATGCATTATTTTTCTTTCTTGTCTTTTAAAATTTTGATTTACCTCTAATGTTCAGATGTATAAATTTAGAATGTCACATACTTCAGTAAAGGAGCAGTCTTCTGTGAAAATGTTTATTTTTTACTTTTTTTTCTATTACGGTAATCCTTCTATGTTTGATATCAAATTTTTTAATAAAGCAATAAAATGTATAATAAGTGTTGTTTCATACAGGTATGTGTATAAGAAGACAATTTTGTTATACAGATTATTTTGATGAACTTTGTACTTAATTTTTAAAATTTTAAGGATAAATAATGCAACGTTTAATACTTACCTAAAATCCCTTCCCTAAAAAAACACAAAAAACACCACAGTTTATTGATTGTTTTTCTCATAAATATACTGTTTGCAGAATCAAAAATGTAATGAAGAATAATCTAAGCCTTAAATTAAGTACTCACTAAGATAAAACCATTAAAATTATCATTTTGGTGATTTTTTTATACTTTAGCATATTTATTTATAAAAGAATTGCTTGATAATTAGCGTTAATCTATAAAAATTCTCAGGTAATAAGGCCAGTAGTTCAGTACACATGAACAGGATATAAATTGTAAGTAGTGAGTCTTTTTTATAAGTACAACCAAATATTTTCAGAAATAGAATCTTTTTATAACATATTTTTTATGAAAATCACACACTGTAAAAAAAAAAAAAAAAAAAAAAAAAAAAAAAAAAAAAAAAAAAAAAAAAATGTTGTGACTTTTCGTGCACTATATACAGTTTTCTATACAATTTTCTATATACAGGCGCACTTTATACACATAATTTTTCAAGCACCTGTGTATTCTGTGAAGCTGAATTCAAGCACTTATGCTGTGAAAAAGAATTCAAGCAACCGCCGCGGCGAGCGGCCCATCTTCGTCCGCAACCCTTTATTCTTCTACTCTACTCCGACTCTTTTGCGGAAGCAAGATTCCCAGGTGCCCAGCCACGTCCCGAATGAAAGACTCTCTAGCGAAAGCCAGAATGAAAAAAAGAAAAAAAAAATCAAAAATTGAAACCGGACAAATTTAAAAGGGAAATTACGCAAATTAAAGACACCGAAAAGCGGGAAGGGTTGGGCTCGGGGCGATGAAGCTACACGACGACCCCTTGCTTTTTCTAGCTTATTATTAGTCTCGGCGGCGGTTGGGGGTGGGCGGGGGGGTCAACCGCCGCGGCGAGCGGCCCATCTTCGTCCGCAACCCTTTATTCTTCTACTCTACTCCGACTCTTTTGCGGAAGCAAGATTCCCAGGTGCCCAGCCACGTCCCGAATGAAAGACTCTCTAGCGAAAGCCAGAATGAAAAAAAGAAAAAAAAATCAAAAATTGAAACCGGACAAATTTAAAAGGGAAATTACGCAAATTAAAGACACCGAAAAGCGGGAAGGGTTGGGCTCGGGGCGATGAAGCTACACGACGACCCCTTGCCTTTTCTAGCTTATTATTAGTCTCGGCGGCGGTTGGGGGTGGGCGGGGGGGTCAACCGCCGCGGCGAGCGGCCCATCTTCGTCCGCAACCCTTTATTCTTCTACTCTACTCCGACTCTTTTGCGGAAGCAAGATTCCCAGGTGCCCAGCCACGTCCCGAATGAAAGACTCTCTAGCGAAAGCCAGAATGAAAAAAAGAAAAAAAAAATCAAAAATTGAAACCGGACAAATTTAAAAGGGAAATTACGCAAATTAAAGACACCGAAAAGCGGGAAGGGTTGGGCTCGGGGCGATGAAGCTACACGACGACCCCTTGCTTTTTCTAGCTTATTATTAGTCTCAACCGCTATACCTATTATTAGTCAACCGCCGCGGCGAGCGGCCCATCTTCGTCCGCAACCCTTTATTCTTCTACTCTACTCCGACTCTTTTGCGGAAGCAAGATTCCACATTTACATTAGATTTTACAGCAACTGTGTTGGGAGCTGGGGTTCCAGCACCTTTTGTTAAGAAATACAGTTATTCTTCCTACACTTTATGTTGTAATTTTCTATACACATATGCTGTACAATCAAATTCAAGCACGGATGCTGTGAAAGCGAATTCAAACTACAAGTGAAGTAAAAATCGAATTTTTCGGTCACGTGCATCACGTAGCCAATAGCAACGCGAATTTTCCCAAACTTGAGAAATTTTACAGCACTCTTAAAAATAGCAGATTGTAAATTTTACAGCAAATGTGTTGCAGCCGGGATGCCAGCACCTTTTGTTGTAAAATACAGATTTATTTTTTACTGTGTGCTTTTCAGAAAACGCATTTTGTGATTTTAGTTCTGAAAATATATTAGAAATTTTAACACCAATTTCTAAAAAATCTGATCTAAAAAAGCATTGAACTTTCCTTAAAGTCAGTATTAAAAGATTCTTCATTCTTATGGTTACTAAAATATGCACTTCCGGTTTGACAACTCAAACCAAAACAGACGTAACTACACTTTCAATAATCTTATGAAGAAAACAAAAACCGTTTTACATAGCTAATTGTACAGTCGTTAAAGTAGAACAATAATATTTCTGCGTTATTTGCAGAAAACTACCTATTTAAGCGTTTCGGTATACCTTTAAAAGGTACGCGATTTTGTTTTTTAAATCACAACTAAAACCAAGCATTCGACTATTTAGATTGCATATGAAAGCCAACAACAAAACATTTAAAGGAAAGCAAATTTTAACACCTTAAAGTATGCATTTGTAATTACAGTCAAGTAAAAAGCTCCAGTGCAAGTATTGTTTCCTTATTCCTAGCATCTTTAGAATTCTTCGGAATAAACACGGATTCTGCTGAAGAAAAGAATGGGGAAATATCATTCCAGAGCAGAAGAATTTCGCCTTTTATCTTGACAAAACTCCATAAAAAGCTCGGAATAAAAACAGAGGAATTCCACAGATGAAGCTAATGTTTCTCTTTAACACCTCACATATTTTTTTACATCAGTATTACTTGTTTTTAAGTAAAGTTTACGGAATGAAACATTTTTATTTCCTTTTCTAAAATATATTTTTGGAATTTTTTAAGAGTGTTAGAATATAATCGATAGTTTTTCTAATAGAAATCGAGCGTACTTTTTAAACAGATTTTTTTTTTTTTGCAAGATGGCGACAAAAATTTCGAACTCATATTTAAAACCTCAGAACTTTTCTTGACCTTTTTTACTGAAGTGATATAAATACTACCTTCCCTTTTCCTTGATATCTACTGAAGCGATTTCAATGCTTTTTTAAATAATTTTGAGAGAAGTGAAACTATAAATTCATTGTTCGAAAAAAAATAAAAAAAATAAAAATTAAATTAAATAATAGTTACGCAATTTTGCAAACGAAAGAAATATGGTTATTATTATTATTATTAACACGTTAAGCGCCACGTCAGTCACCGGTGACTGACACTGAACTTTTCGTTTAGAACGCGTCATTCACCGATGACTGACGGTCTAAAATACGATATAAAACTAAAAATATATATATTGTTTTAAGTAACTACTGAAAATTTATTTAAAATTTACTTACCTTTTATTTATTACAGGATTATACTTTCTTAAAAATTACTTAAAACATTGTAAATTTTTCAGCTTTAGTGTCAGTCACCGTGGCACCCAACGTGTTAATGTAAAGGTTGTACATTTTTATTTTTTTACCGGACGATAAAGTTATGGTTTGGAAAATGCCAAAAACATTTTATGATGTATTAAATCCACTTCATTAGTTTCCGAGAAAAAGTACACACAGTCGTCCTCCCCCTCTCCACCCCCTAAAAAATAAAACAAATAGAGCACCTCTCACATTTTACTGGCCAAAATGTCGCAGAGAAAATGAAAATAGCCATTTGATTGGGAATTATTTCTTCTTTCAATATATATATATTTTAAATGAGCTTAATTCATTTCAATATAGAGCGTCTTCATATAGAAATTGTAAAAAACCTTAAAATTTTCAACACCCAATTTTGGCATCATATTTGGAATAATTGGTAAATTTTATCTTCGAATGCCAAACGGGATATCATTCAGTGACGTTGTTTAGAAATGATGCACATACAAAATTTGAAACTCCAAATACTAAATTCCTTTTTAATAGCTGCAAACAAATTGCAATATGGGTAGTGTTTTAAGCAAAAATCAAAACCTACTTGGAAGAATGAGCTGTATTGTAATAATCCAATATTATTCTCAAGATTTCCAGAGTATAGCGATTTGTTCTCCTATTAAGGAACATCTTTTATACAGCCATGAATGAAATAAAATATTACAACGTACAGAATTGTCGTTTCTTTTGGGTTTGGTAACGTATGATGTTTCAAAATTGGCAAAACTGGGAAAGCGTACGTTAATTTTTTATCCAAACATACTCAATTCAAAATATGAGGGCATCGATTTATTCATTTTGAGCACTTCATTTTAAACAGTTTTCATTACAAAAAGTCCTTCCGGCCAGAGCCAGGAGGAAGATGTAGCTTTCATGTTCCTTATTTTTAAAGAGACAGCTTATACTATTCAAACACACGGAGCTCAAATTAGTGGAACCCGATTATAGAAGATTCAATACTAATTTTTGTCAATACTGAATGTGAATGAGAATTTCGCGAAATTAGTCAGCTGTATCCAAACTGGTTTTATTTAAAGTGACTTATATTTGGTTGCCAAATTCGGCGATAACTTGGAGTGCCCGCCATTTTAAAACAACATGATGGGTGAAGCTAACCAAAGAACTTAGTCGAGACTTTGTAATTCCTGTGCACATGCTCACTCACATTGCAATCGGTTGATATATACGAGTGCTGTCGCAAGCAAAAAATCAGATTTTCCAAAGTGTCACACACATTAGAAATTCAAAGTGCTATATTTCAACCATTTTTAAAGATGAAGACAAAACAAAAAATGCTCCGAAATCCTTGTATCAAGCTCAAACACTTAAGAAAGAAATCTTTTTCAGTTTCTAATTTTTTTGTATCTCATTTTAAAATTAAATTAAAAAAAATTAATGGCCGCCATTTTAAAACAAAATGGCGGATGAAGCTGGCCAGCTAACTTGGTCGAGACATTGCTATATACTATGCACATGCCTTCTCACATCGAAATCGGTTTATAAATAAGCGTGTTATCGCGTGACAAAAATCAAATCGTTTCAAAATGTCAGACATGCTGGAAATTCAAAGTGCTATAACTCAGCCATTTTTTTAAGGTATAGGCAAAACAAAAAACGCTCCGAAATCTTCGTTTCAAGGTCAAACGCATAAGAAAAAAATCTTTTTCAATTTCAAATTTTTTGCACCTCAAAAAATGTAATTTTTTTTTAAATTTTTTAAATGGCCGCCACATTGAAACAAAATGCTGGATGAAGCTAGCCAACCAAAACGGTCGAGACATTGGTATGTACTATGTACACACCAAGTTTCATCCAAATCGGTTCATAAATATGCCTGTTATCGCGTGACAAAATTCAGATCGTTTCAAAATGTCAACAACACTAGAAATTCAAAGTGCTATAAGTCAGCCATTTTTTCAGATATAGACAAAACAAAAAATGCCCCGGAATCTTTGTATCAAAGTCAAGCACAAAAGAGAAAAAATCTTTTTCAATTTCTAATTTTTTTGTACCTCATTTTAAATTAAATTTTTTTTTTAAAAATTAAATGGCCGCCATTTTGAAACAAGATGGCGGATGAAGCTAGTCGACGAACTCGGTCGAGACATAGGTATGTACTATGTACACACCAAGTTACATCCAAGTCCGTTCATAAATACGAGAGTTACAGTGAGACAAAGATGAGATATATCTATCTATGTATCTATCTATGGATATATATATAAACTTTTTGTATAATTAAACCATCACCATTTGAACGGAGGGGGGTTTAGGGGTCTGGGGCTCATGATCGGTGAAATTATACCAACAATTTTTGGAGTCGTTTTCCTCCGAACGGCTCCAATATGTAGCTTTTAGGTAGCTTTCATTACAAAAAGCTACCTATTGCAGCCGTTCGGAGGAAAGCGATTTCAAAAAATTTTGGTATATTTTCATCGATCCGGCGCGAGTTGAACATTCCGTGGAATCACAGAGAAAGCAGGAGCTTCAGCCGTCCAGTAAATGAGTGGTGGCAACGGCTAAGGGGAGAAAAGACCATTTCTCCTAGAGCGGCGAGCTTCAGCCTTCGAGAAATAGGCGGTGGCAACGGCTAAGAGGGAAAAAGACTAGTTTTCCCTAGGACCGGGAGTTTCAGCCTTCGAGAGAGGCGAGGTGGCAACGCGGGACGAAGGAAGAAGGAGTTGAGAAGGGGGAGAGCGAGGACGCTGGCGAGGAGGTCTTGCTGGACCTAATGGTGAATGTGCGAAGCGAGGAGATGAGATAGATGGTCGTCCGATCAGTCTTCTCTCCGATTGAAGCACTATATCTGTGGAAGCAGCCCATTGATGGAACTTTTTATCCTGTTATAATGACGAGAACCCAAACAAATATCGTTTAACTTGTAAATATTCATATTTAATCGAGAAATCGTTATAAATAAAGGACTTAGATTTTAGTAACTTACGGTACCATAGACTCTTGTCCAATGATATCCAAGTCCCTACAGTGGTGGCAGCTAAAGAGGATTAAGAACTGGTGAATATAATCTATCACAGTTCCTCAAAAAACAGGAAGGGCCGCAACCAGGCCGCAAGTTAGAGAGGAGACCTTGATCTCCAAACCAGAGTCTTCGGCAAATCCAGCAGGGATTCCAGAGCCAAGGCAATCCGACGCCGTGCAAGAGTTTCCGGAGAGCTGAAATCGACAGACGGAGATTAGAAAGAAGACCTTGATCCCCAGACCAGAGTCTTCGGCAAATCCAGCAGGGATTCCAGAGCCAAGGCAATCCGACGGCGTGCAAGAGACGTAAGACGTTCCGGAGATCCGAAATCGACAGACGGAGGGTAGAAAGGAGACCTTGATCCCCAGAGCAGAGTCTTCGGCGAATCCAGCAACGATTCCAGATCCAAGGCAATCCGACGCCGTACAAGAGACGAGAGACACCCGAATCCAGGGAAGTCGAGCCCGCCGGATAGTTTAGCCTACAGATGACCGGAGCTGTACCAGTCTAAGACGGATGTCAGAATAGCAGTCAACAATATTTCATGTTAGCACTCTTTATTTGATTCATTACAGAGGTTTAATCGAAATAGTATAGTTAATAACAAACATGTTTTTTTTTTAATCATTGTATATTTAATAGAGTTTAGGAAGTAAGGAATTTGATAATAACATTTTGGGAAATTTTTCCAACTGGATTCTAAGAAATTTAAGTAAATATTAATTTTCCAAATTTCCTTAAAACTGTTTTAAATAAGTATTACTTGTACTAAAGGTTAATAATTCAGTGAGGATAATTTAAATTGCTTATGAGAGGTGGCGCATCGTTGGATGCACTGAATGAAAATAATTTAAATTCTGTTTTGTATGTGAATTTTATTCACAATGTATGTTT
The DNA here is from genome assembly GCA_963932465.1 of Maratus speciosus. Classification (NCBI taxonomy): domain Eukaryota; kingdom Metazoa; phylum Arthropoda; class Arachnida; order Araneae; family Salticidae; genus Maratus; species Maratus speciosus. The sequence goes on along the minus strand of OZ010796.1, from coordinate 524,487,103 downwards.
TCAAAATTTAAGAGACTTTCTGAGCAATTTACTTAAAAGAAATGATACCAAAGAATATATAAAGTTATATATGAAAACTTGGTTGGTTAATGATAAGGCTGTTTATCATATTAATATTATTGAAATTGTTATGATTTTTTACGTCGCGAGAGTTTGTGATTATCCACAACTAGGGAAATATTTACAGGCTTCTAAGTTGATAATTGCATGATTGGCATAGCATTTTTTTACTGTTAATTAGTAGGAAACATGTCAGTGTTTGCGGGTAAGAAAAAGTGCGATCTAAAAGAGTTAGCTATTGAATTCGGCGCGAGCATAGAAGAGTCGGATAATATAGCCAAAATTATTAAAAAACTCGAAGAAGCAGAGGACTATGATGAAACTTTAGCACTAGCCCAGCTAAAAATCTTAGAGAAAGATAGGGTTGAGAGAGAAAATGAAGAAAGTTTAGAACGAGAGCGGAATAAGGCCTTTGAGAGGGAAGAAAAGGCTAAGGCTTTGGAGCGGGAGCATGAATTGTCGAGAATTAGGTTAGAACGGGAACCAGATGAGTTTAGTTTAGCTTCTAGCCAAAATGAGAGAGAGCCGAAAATATCTTTAAAATCAGTCCTGCCCAAATTCGACTCCGATAAGTCCGATAAGTCCAATCTATCTCAGTTTATTCGAAAGACAAGCGCAGAAAGCCCAAATCGAGAAAAGTCAATGGGTTACGCATTTACTAGGATTGTTGCCGACGGAACTGGGGGAGCTTATCTTGAGAGAACCACCCGCATGTTCCGAGGATTTTGATCATGTAAAAAAGATGTTACTAGAAAGGTTCCAGCTTTCGGCAGAAGACTTTCGACTAAAATTTGTTATGACACAAAAGCCCGAAAACAAAACGTGGAAAGATTACGTATATGAGGCTTCCAATTACTTTGATCAATGGTTAAGCGGTTTAGGAGTGGGAAATTTCGACCAACTGAGAGAGCTAATAATCACAGATCAGTTAAAAAGAAAGGTTAATCCAGAAACGAAGCATCATTTCATTGATGTTTGGAGTACGATAATCACTCCATTTGATTTGGCGAATAAATTAGATGCGTATGATTCGGCTAGGAAAACTATGAAACGACTAGGGCCCCCGAAAGTTCAAAACCTTCCCAAACCTTTCGAGCGGAATAAATTTGCGAGTAAACCAACAACGGAACTTAAAACGGAAGAAATAAAGAATAATTGGAGAATTAAAGATACCCCTAAAAATCGGGATGAAATATTCGATAAAAAGAAAGAGATTACATGTTTTTTGTGTAGAAAAACCGGCCATTACAAGTATTCTTGCCCGGAGCTAAAAAGGAAAGACAAGGCTGAGTCAGTTTATCATGTAGCGTGTTCCGCGGATATAGAGGAGGCATTCGAACCATATGTTAGCCTAGGATTAATTAATGGGAAGGAAATGAGAATATTAAGGGATACCGGCTCAAATTTGGACCTCATTTCGGCCCACGATGTAACAACGGATCAGTTGACAGGAGAAAAAGTATGGGTCCGACAGGCGCTTGATAATGAACTTCGTTGTTTACCAGTTGTGGAAGTAGAAATAGACCTAAGTACTGGCGAGAAAATACTCACGAAAGCAGCAACGGTAGACAAAGATACCGACATGAACCATTATTTGTTAGGAAATAAAACTCAACAGTTGATTGATAAGCATAAATTAAATCCGCATTGCATCAGTGCCATAATGACGCGACAAATGACACGCCGCGGAATCGAAAGCGAAACAAATCAACTCAGAGAAACAGAGGGGGAGAAAAACCCGGAAAAGGTTCGCCCGATGAAAGCGCAGCTTACGGCGGGTGCGAGCGAGAATCTTCGTTCGGCAGGGAAAACGCATTCGGAAGAATTAGAATCCCCAGATCCTGAGAGGAGAAACGAAAGAGACGCAGGGAGCAGAGAAGAAAATCAGGCGCACTGCTTTCTACCGCAGACAAACGCTGAAGAACCAGAGACAGGTCTAGTGCGCGTTATCGGGGAAAAATTACGAGAGGCTCAAAGGGAAGATGATAGTTTAAAATTGGTAAGGCTAAAGGCAAACGAAAAAAATCAGATTTTGAGGTAAAAGATGGGTTATTGATCAGAAAGACAACAGACCATACGGGATTAGAGAGGGAGCAAATCGTGGTCCCGTCAAAGTTCAGGAAAGGAATTTTATCTTTATGCCATGATAATGTAGGCGGTCATTTAGACATGAAAAAGACCAAAGATAAAATATTTAGGAATTATTTTTGGTTGAATGCGGTCGAGGAAATTGAATCCTATGTTAAAACTTGTGACCCATGCCAAAAAATTGGAAAACCAGGCGAGCAAAAGAAAGCTCCGTTAGTTTCTGTCCCGATTGTTACTAGTATTTTCAGCCGTTTGTGCACAGACACAGTGGGCCCTCTTCCACTGTCCGAGAACGGAAACCGTTATCTTTTAACAGCGATGTGTGTATCCAGTCGTTACCCTGAGGCGATTCCTATAAAAGATTTGCGCTCTGTGACGATTGTTGACTCTTTGACGACAGTATTCAGCAGATTGGGCTTCCCTTTTGAACTACAATCTGATCTCGGACGTCCCTACATAAGTGAGCTCACGAGCACATTTTTGGATAAATTTGGGATAAAAGTGGAACATTCGTCCGTACACAGGCCCCAAAGTCAAGCCGTGGAAAGGTGGCATTGAACAGTTAAGAGATTACTGAAAGTTTTGTGCCTCGAGGCCGGGAATTCTTGGGAAAAAAATCTTCCCTACGCATTACTGGCTTTACGTACCGTGACCCACAACTCCACTGGTTTTTCCTCCGCAGAGCTAGTGCATGGTAGAAATCTAAGAACCCCTGAAAGATTACTATACGAAAAATGGAAAGGAGGAGATCCTACGGAAAGTTTAGTCACTGAATATGTATTCGATTTAATAAACCGTATGAAGCGATGTCAGGAATTAGCGATCGAAACTATGATTAAAACTAGAGATGAAAGGAAAAAGTGGTATGACCGGGACGCGGTAGAGAGAAAGTTTAAAGTAGGTGATAAAGTCTTGGTATTAGCGTTGAATAAAACCAATAAGTTTTCTGTTAGTTGGAATGGTCCTGGCACAGTGGAAAAGAAAGTTTCGGAAACGAATTATATAGTAAATTTACCTCATCGTAGAACGCCTTCTCAAATTTATCACGTAAATTTACTCAAACCCTACCTTCAAAGAGAACAGTTCGTGAATTTAGTCATTACGAACATTATGAGAACATTATGAGCCCAATGGAAACGAATACGATTTAGAGATTCCGCAATTAACTAGCACCCCGGAAGAATACGATTTCCAAAAAATAGTGACAGACAGTGCTTTAGGAGAAAGGTGCTCGTCAGACCAGATAACGGAGTTAGCTGAAGTTTTATGGGGGAGGAGGGATGTTTACTCTAACGACCCGGGAAAAACCGATTTAATTGAGCATGACATAGAGTTGACTAGCGATGTACCCGTAAGGCTTCGCCCTTATCGAAATTCACCAAGACAAACGGAAATTTTAAAAGCAGAGATAAAGCGAATGCTAGAATTAGGAGTGATAATTGAGGGTGAGCCGGAATATAATTCTCCTATGATACTTGTAGAAGCCCCGGGGCGAGATCCTCGTCCTTGCATTGACTATCGGAAAATTAACGCAATAACTCGTCCCGAAGTTTTTCCTTTACCTAACATAGAAGAGAGAGTCGAACGAGTGGCAAGGGCCAATTATATAACTACCTTGGATTTGGCGAAGGGTTATTGGCAGATCCCTATGACGCCGAAAGCTCAGAAAATAGCAGCTTTCGTGACTAGTTGGGGCTCATTTCTTCCGATCATGATGCCATTTGGGTTGATAGAAGCGAGCTATAGATTTTCAAAATTTATGAGTACATTACTTAGAGGCCTGGAAGATTTTTGTCTCCCGTACTTAGACGGTATGGCCATATTTTCCGATGATTGGAATGAACATATGAGACATCTAGGAATAGTTTTAGATCGAATCAAGGAAGCCAAAATAAAAGTAAAATTATCTAAGTGCAAATTTGCGCAGCGTACGGTCAAATATTTGGGACATGTGGTGGGCGACGGACGGCGCACCCCCGCAGAGTCTAAAATACAAGCGATAACGGAATTTCCAGCACCTAAATCGAAAACCGAAATACGCCGTTTTCTAGGGATGTCGGGGTACTATTCTAGATATATTAGAAATTATGCCACAATAGTAGAACCTTTGACGAGGGCGTTGAAAGGGAAAGAACGTAGGGCTAAAATTAGTTGGACGCCAGAGATGGAAGAAGCTTTCCTCACTTTAAAAAGGAAATTGACCGAAACCCGGTTTTATATGCGCCAAATTATGCAGAGGAATTCATCATTCAGAGTGACGCGGTATAGGAATTATAATGGCCCAACGCGTAAATGGTGAAGAACACCCAGTCATATACCTCAGTAGGAAATTCACTCCTCCAGAACGAAAGTTTTCTGCGAGCCAGAAAGAATGTGCTGCTATAATATATGCGATAAAAAAATTAAGGCATTATTTAGACGGCCAGAAGTTTAGTATCGAGACAGACCACAACCCTCTAATTTGGCTTCAAAAGAACGCTGGAAATAATCCGCGACTAATCCGTTGGTCCTTCATACTTCAGCCTTATCATTATACAATCAGGCACCGTCCGGGGAAAGAAATAGTGCATGTTGATTGCTTAAGTAGGGCTGAATAATTTTAGGAAAATTGTATATAATTCTCTAAAAAAATTGCTTGCATCATAAGGTATAAATAATTTTCATTTTGTATATATTGTTGTAATTGTCATAATAATGTTCCTGGAAAAGAGTGTAAATTTATATGTCATTAGTACAAAAGAAAAAAATGAATAATGAACCTCTGTGGTGAACGAATTTTGAGTGTAACACGGACTTCACTATAGATTTTCCAGCTACGTGAAAAATCTCTCTTGGAGGGGGGATTGCTGTAAGAACTTTACTAATTACCCCTAAAGACTATTTATTCACGAACTATTATTCGAGAGAAGATTTCTCTGAAAGGATCTTCTAAACTTTCCCAAGCTAAATCTCATCGGTCATTTCTGAACAAAGCCATGGTGCCATCAAGGCTAGAAATATAAACGGAGAAGACAGTACAATTTCGTTCCGGCGCGAGTTGAACATTCCGTGGAATCACAGAGAAAGCAGGAGCTTCAGCCGTCCAGTAAATGAGCGGTGGCAACGACTAAGGGGAGAAAAGACCATTTCTCCTAGAGCGGCGAGCTTCAGCCTTCGAGAAATAGGCGGTGGCAACGGCTAAGAGGGAAAAAGACTAGTTTTCCCTAGGACCGGGTGTTTCAGCCTTCGAGAGAGGCGAGGTGGCAACGCGGGAGGAAGGAAGAAGGAGTTGAGAAGGGGGAGAGCGAGGACGCTGGCGAGGAGGTCTTGCTGGACCTAGTGGTGAATGTGCGAAGCGAGGAGATGAGACAGATGGTCGTCCGATCAGTCTTCTCTCCGATTGAAGCACTATATCTGTGGAAGCAGCCCGTTGATGGAACTTTTTATCCTGTTATAATGACGAGAACCCAAACAAATATTGTTTAACTTGTAAATATTCATATTTAATCGAGAAATCGTTATAAATAAAGGACTTAGATTTTAGTAACTTACGCTACCATAGACTCTTGTCCAATGATATCTAAGTCCCTACAAAGTAAATAAAAAAAAATAGGTAACTAATATAAAAGTAGTTTCACACTGATGAAAAATAATTAATTAGTTCGATTTTTATGCAGTCGGGTTTTTTGATTTTTTAAATTTAATTTTTACTTGTTGGCCGATTTGAATGTGACTGAACATCTGCAGAGGACTTACAAAGGCTTCGACCGAGTTTGTTGGCCATCCTCATGCGCCATCTTGTTTCAAAATTGCGAGCCTTTAAAAATTCAAAAATAAGTTCAAAAATAGGTGCGAAAAATTAGAAATTGTAAAACCTTTTTTCAAGTATTTGACCACGATACAAGGATATCGGAGCATTTTTTGCTTCGTCTTTCTCTTAAGAAATGGTTGAGGTATAGCAGCTTGAAATTATAGGGTGTCTGACATTTCGAAACAATCTGATTTTCGTCATGCGACAGCACTCCTATACATAAACCAATTTCGATGTGACTGAGCATATGCGCAGGGCATATCATGATCTCGACCCAGTTCATTGGTTTACTGCATCCTCTATGTTGTTTTAAAATAACGAGCGCTTGAAGATGCGCTAAATTTGGCGACCAAATATTAATCTCTCTAAATGAAGCCAACTAGAATAAAGCTGACTAATTTGGCGAAATTCTCATTCAAATTCAGTATTAACGAAAACTGCGATTGAATCTTTTATAATGGGGTTTAACTCATTTGTGTAAAATAAGTTAGATTTTTAAAAATATGGAATATGAAAGCTACATTTTTCTTCCGGTACAGGCCGGAAGGACTTTTTTCATTGTGGTCTCATTTGTTGTAGACACACCTCTTCTTTGAATTTGTTTTAAATCACCGTTTCGAGTGCTGCAGGTACCGTTACAATGTCATTTATGGTTTATCACAGAGAAGATCAAATTGCGGTGAAAAAGCGGGTGTTGTCATTTCATTTTTTTTATTTTGTCACTGTAGGCATAACTATGTCAGTAGATTGGTGTCCTTCATCTCATTCTCGAGCCCATACCTGAAAAAAAACCACAGCCTAAAAGGCATTTCGTTTCCTCGAACGGCTCTGTCGCTAGCAGCTCAAATATCGAATTAATTTTTTTTATGACGATCATGTACATAAATAAATAAAAAAATAAGATTATTTTTCCTCTTTTCTTTTTGTATTAGAAGATTTACCATTATTTAAAATCATCATCATCATTATTATTGCATTTATTGTTATTACTACAGTATATTATTATTACAAGTAATTTTTGTTTTGAGAAATACTTATTTGAATGCTCATTTTCTCGTTCTTGTTTCCTAGAAATGGTATTTACTTTTAAAATGTTAAAATCATTTGAAAAAAATTCACATTTTTTTACATTCAAAGTGCTACGAGAATATAATTCATGTTATACATTCAGGAGATTTCATCGATACTTCAGCGTGAATTTAGTGTTTCATTACGATACAATGGACACATAAAGTGAGCTGTTGTAAAAATACAGAAATATCTATTTTTTTAGAAGAATATTACGTAGTGACTGTTTAATGATACAAATGAACATCGGCGAAAATTAAATTTCTTATGATATTTTCCGCTTCATACAAACTTCCAGACGCTTTCAGTTTCAATCGTTTTGTCGAATATCTAAACAAAATACTTGATAAAATGTTCTTGAATTTCAGGGATGTAAATGATATTTTAGAATTCATTTTTCAGTGAAGTTTTAGTTATATGTTCAATTAAGAGACTACCAAAAATTGAGTAAAAAAAGTATTTTTTGCGATCTCCACACATCATAAAAACCTGTAAATAATTTGTAACTTATGATTCTACAAATTTAAAATTTGTTTGCTGAACGTGTATTATTTCTCTAACCAGTGAACACCGCAGCATTGCGAACTATCACTGACTAAAATTTCATATGTCGGCGTTTTTCGAAAACATGCTTTCATTAATTTGCAATTTTCGCTAACAAAATGAAATTTTTGATGAAAATTAAATTTCACGGAATTCATATTGAATTTCGTGTAGGCATAATGTGTTGTATTTCATTTTCACAATATTAACAATGAACATATACGCAGTTGATTTTACGGAATTCCAAATTGCAATATGGTGGAGTGCGCAGGTGCTGAAGCGAAGTGGGGAATCTACGGTTTAATAAGACAAAACATCTTCATGAACATACCGGGTTATACCATAAATTCGTTAAAGCTTTAAGAAGTCATTTAAAAGGAAGAAGTGATGCTAAAAATTTGAGGTGATCACGATTGGGATTCGAGGGAGTTCTATTTTTAGGGTTCCGCAATTAAATATTAAAAACGGAACCATTATATGATCACTTCTGTGTCTGTGTGGCACAGGCGTTTTTCTCTAAAACTGTGAAACGTGGAAAGTTCTAATTTGACAGAAATAATAAAGGCCATTGACCCACATATTTATGGATTATTAACCATTCATAAATATATTTAGGAAAAATTTAGGGGGGCTAATTATGTTACTTGAAAATAAAATCTTTTTTATATATATATATCGTATGGTGTATTGTATGAAACATTTCGTAACGCCGAACTTAATAGATTTGTTTTAATTTTAGGTATTATAATTCAGAGATATCGTCGAAAGTATAATGTAAAAATATGTCCTCCCCTCTCTATTTCCGAATCTACTAAAACTAAAATTATGAAATATTTAGGGGTAGTTGATGATTATATAAACCTTGCAGGAAAACTATAGCGATTACCCTAGGTCACATAGTTTTTGAGAAAATCTCGTTTTCCCTTTGCACACAAATTTCACTTTGCGAGCGCTCAGCAAGGGGTTTTAGGGGCACCCGAGGTAGCTATCGTTAAGAAAGTATAAATGGATTCTTAACATTGATTTTCGAGAAAAAATGTCAGTAATTAGCCGCGATATTAAGTATTAAAAATTTGTAGCAGTCGCAAACGATAATATACGTTTAATTAAAAAATTTCAAGATGTTTTCTCCCCCGTCAAAATGAAATAAACAATTTTGGGTACAATAAATTCTGACGTATAAGATGCGGCTCAAATAGATCTATTTCTGGCCAGAAATTTTATTTTATAAAATTTAACTTGTTTCTTCTTTGATCTAATTATATTTTATTCATAAAATTTCTTGTTTGAAAATAATTTATTTTAGCCGCGGTTAAAGCCGAAAATTATGGTAATTGAACTATTTATTATTATTTGAGAATAAGATAGTCGTTAATCACAATTGAAGAGCTTAGTGTAAAAACATGTTAAGTAACAAAAATTACATTTGAAGAAATTTGAAGGGAAAGTTTTTAATCTAAATTTTAATAATTTGTTTTCTTTTGATACCATGTTTTTAAAATATTAGCAGGTGGGTACTAAACTGTCTCAAAAAGATTTATTCACGTTTAATTTTTAAATATTAAAAATTATTAATGTTATTTACATTATTAAATATTAAAATATTAAATATTAATGAATAAAGTCTTAAATCTTCAAGACTAAATCTAATTTTGGTATTTTAGCTTTACCGTGTGATAGAATACCTGATAACGCCTTCGCCCAAAAGATAAAATAATTTTTAAGCAAATGTAGCATAACATGTTCTTCCTCTCAGCTCTTCAATTCTCAACAAAGCTTAAATTATTTTTACTTCGTCTTTCCCATTAACTGAGCATTTGGCTAGATTCGCCCAGGTACTGTAGGCTGTATCATGGCGTAGGATTGCGAGATTTGCCGCAGGATTGAGGGATTCCACTTTATGGGATTGCAATCCCTAATTATATTATTAGAGGAAAATGATCTAACAATGGGATTACAAAAGGTCTTAAAGCAATAAAAAGTTTCTTCTGTTGCTAAAGAAAAATATATTTTACATTTTAAAAAATCCTGTCATTTTTTAGTTTTATATTTTATTTTCAGTTTCTTCGACAGCAATATATACTTAACCTTTCCACAATGATAAATATACCTTTATAAAACAATACTGAATATTTTCATAGACACTATCCACGCTTAAGTTCAAAGTGTTCAATCGATCTTAGAGCCTGTGACAGTTTCTTTTCTTTGTAACTATGGAAAATATTAACAAAGTGAACATGAGTGGGAGTTTAAGAATCGCTTTTGAAAACAACGTTTATTAATCATATCAAGTAAAGAAATAACTTTTTGTTTCTTCTTAAAGAACATTTTGTTATCTTCTTTTGGGAGCTTACATTACTTTTACTCTATATTTCAGAACAATAGAAATTCAACCTTTTTCGATATAGCAAACATCTATTTATAAAATAACACTCAATATACAGGGTGCCCACTAAAGTAAACTATACAACCCCATTGACTTCAAACCAGTGACAGCTATTCTCATGAAAGTAGTGTCTAGGAAAATTAAAGAAGCTGAGAGCTACGCGACGAGACGAGACTGATTACACTAAGCGCCACTAAGCACCACTAAGCGGTAAACTGTTGTATTAGCGTTCCTGTCTGGAAATTGGTAACAGATGCGAGTAAAAAGTATATTACTAAGTTGTAGAACATCGTCGGTTTAGAGGAAAACGATGTACTGAAATATGTATTTTTTTTTAAGCCAAACACCAGCTTAATTATGTCAATAATTGCATGCATATAGCTGTTGCCTTATAAGACCAACACATATTTGCTAATAAAACTAACACACATAGGCTAAGTATAGTATATTTTACTAAGAAGCTTAAGTTAAATATTCTCAATGGGTGCACCTTTAGAAAACATGCAGAATGCGTGATGAGTTGCTGCCGATGGTGGACCCATTGATCTTATACTTTATTTGATTTTCTTAGTAAAATAAACTCTGCTTATTAATTTTATTAGCAAATGTGCATCTGCCTTACGGAATACTTACAAAGAGAGGGTCCAAGGTTGGAGTCACCGAATACGGTGAAAGTTTGTGTATCGATACAGTACAGTTAGTATATAAATATATGTCAGTCATAAAACTCAACACCCAGGAGGTTTCGAGAAAAAAAGTCACAACGTTTACGCTACAGTTTATTATCGGATAAATTTCCTTCTTTGGCACACAGCTTAGTAGCATTGTCGTCAGCGTACCAAATTTGAGATTTTTTTTTTGTCAGTTCGAATCCCGATCGGCTCTTTTCTTTTTCGAAACGAAAATTTCCATCAATTATTTTCGACCCGTAATTGAAAAAATATGTATAATAATTGAAATTTACGAAAAATATAAATTAAATGTACATTTTGTAGGTTTTTGTTATTATAAGTGCATTTTTAACTACGAAATTTTGCATATTTAAATATATAATGAAAAGTAAAAGAGAAAAAATGTAGGCATATTTACATGTCTATAGAAATAAATTTGTTGTTGTTATTTAAAATTGTTTAAAGTTATTTTAATGAATATCTAATATTTTTAACAGAAAAATAAAATACGTGAACAAATATAGTATTTTAATTTTGTTTACTTATGCAAATACTTTATATATTTCATGGTTTATTAAATATATGCTTTTATATTTTTAAGGTGATTTTTTATAGTCTGGAATTCTTGATTTCTAATTAGAATAAGTGTCTACGTAATAATTTTTTTTTAGCAATTCAATTATTGTCCCTGTTTAATATTTTTATATAATGCAGTTTAATTATATAAATACAATTTTAACTGCGAATCTTTGCATGTGTATATATTTAACGAAAAGCAAAAATAAAATAAATAAATAATAATAAAAATAAACTAAAAATAAAGCCAATTAAAACTTTTATAGACCATACACTTACGCTAATTTTAATATTTATTTACTGTTATTTACATACATAAGGTGTTATTCTTCACATAATGAATTAAAATACGGTGAAATAAAACCACTTCACCGTTTGCCCCGAGATAAGTCTGGGGTAAAAGTACTGTTTCCCCGTACCTGTCGCCGGTGAAGTGGTTAAAATGCGTTATATAAAATTATAACATGCAACTTTATTTTTTAATTTATAATTTTTCGATTATCGAAATAATGTATAAATGTATCGTTTTTAAAGAACTAGCTTTTTAACTTTTGAATTTTTCAAATCTTGAATACTTAGGCTTATAGTTAAAACAACTGTGTATGTGCTTAAAAATAAGTTGTATTGCTGAAAATAGTTATTAATGAGACACTAAATATAAAATCGAAAATCTGAAGAAAAAATCCATTTTAAACTTAAAAGCAATATTTTTACAAAACTATGAAATGTTTGAAATATTTGCATAATGAAACAATATAAAAATAATATATTTATTCACGTACTAATATCACGTACTTTGTTTTATTTTTCTGTGAAAAATAGTAGATCATTCATTGAAATAACTGGCAATAATTTTAAATAACAAGGGAAAAATTCTGGTCTATAGACATATGAATTGTCCTCCCCCCCCCCCTTTCATTAAATATTTAAACATGCAAAATTTAATGGTTAAAAATGCATTTATAAAATACAAAACATACATTTAATTTATATTTTTCGTAAATATCAATTAATATACACATCCTTTCAATTGCGGTTCGAAAATAATTAAAGGAAATTTTCCTTCCGAAAAATAAGTCTGAACGGGATTCTAACTGACAAAGAAAAATCTCAAACCCGCTATGCTGCCGACCATCCTACTGAGCTGCTTGCCAAACAAGGAAATTTACCGGATTATAAACTGTAGCGTAAACTTTGCTATTTATTTTCTTGAGACCCCCCTGGGTGTTGCGCCTTATGGCTGTCATGTATTTATGCGCTAACAATACTGTATCGATACACAAACGTTCACCGTTTTCGGTGACTCCAACCTCGGACCCTCTTCTTGTTAGGGCAATTAGTGAAGCATTTAAGCTACTGATGGGCTACGCAAAAGTTACGCAGCTTCCAACAAAGTTATATTTACATGTAAGACATCATTTCATACTAAATCGAGGAAACTTGACAATTCTGTAATTGACTTTTCATCTAGCTCGTGCCACTTTCAAGATAGGAACGCAAATTCCGTAGTTTTCTGCTAGGTGGCGATGTAATCAATCTCGTCGTTTGACGAATAGCCACTTTACTATACCTAGACACCACGTTCATGACTTTAGCTGTCGCCGTTCTGAAGTGAATAGTGGTGGACATGACTTTAGTGTACCCTCTGCATTTATAGTCACTATCCAAGCTTACGTTCAATCGATTTAAGAAACTGCGTCAGTTTCGTTTTCCTGTAATTATGGTAAACATTTAAACTGAAACTGAGCGGAAGTTTGGAAATCGCTTTTGAGACATCTCGTTTATTAATCATGTTGGGAAAAAAACTTATTTTCTTTCGTCTTAAGCAAAATTTTTTATGTTTATTTCTTCTTAAGTGTCTGGAATGTTTTCATGAAAGCTTTTCTTAAAAAAAAATGAAAAATAAACCCAGTAATTCCATTGATATGTTAATTTAGACACAAATATTTAATGATGTAATAAACAAATTGAAAAGAGAAGATATTTAATACTTAAATACAATTTTGGATTCTTCTACCGTAGCTATTATAAAAATATTGCAGACGTAGGAAAAATAAATATTTAAAGAGTAAATCTGATTTCTGAAACTTATAATAAGCTTGGGAAATAATTATAAAACAATAAAGTCAGATTTATCACATTCATAATGTAAATTTCTAAATTACAAAATCACAACATCACAGTAATTAAAGTACAATTCGTTGATATTTTGAATGTTTAAGGGGACGGTGGGCGTTATAAAGTTTTTCTTGAAATTTTCATCATAGAAATATGAAATTTTGTGGAAATATGTATTTCACCTTAAGTATACAGAACACCTTAAAAGAAATTTCCAATCTTACTATAATTTTAAGAGTAAAAAAATATTAATTTTGAAACGAAATTTAAAAATGCTCCATGCGCCTTAATTATTTTTGAGATATTTCCTTGATTTTGAAGTTTAATCACTTTAAATTCTATTACAAACAAATCTGTGTATCAATTTTTTAATCCCTTGAATTTTTTAAAGATATTTTTCTGAATTCCATATCGATTTTCATTAAAATTTTCCCTTTTAATTAGTTAAAAATCGAATTTAATTACTTAATGAAGTGGAACTTTAAAATGCATACACAGTTTCTTTGTAAGCGATATCAGAATTCTTACTTTTCAATTTCATGAGTTTTAATCAAAAATTAAGACGCATGGAGCATTTCAAAATTCTAAAAATGTTGAAAAATCAGTTTTGAGAAAACAAATTTAAACTGTGTGAAAGGGCCGAAAAATTGTGTACAAAATTTAAACGCTTATAACTTTGTGAAAAATAGTCGAAGCTGCATGCGGTTTTTCGCAAATGACTCGGAACCAACTGGAAAAAGTAAAATGCACAAAAATAATTTTCTATCTTTGGGTCTATTTTTGCTCAAATCCACAGTCCCCTTAAGCCAATATGTTACTTTTTACCCGGCTGAAAAGAAGGGTTACGTGTTTCACGCGTATCTGGGTAAGTGGATTTCTTTATACCATCGAAACATCCCAACGGCTGGATGGATTTTAATGATTGAAGCCTCTATCAATTCATCTTAATCGTCCGATGGTTATAGGCTAGGTTTTGTTTTTATAAATTCAAAATGGCGGTAGAGAGGGAAAAAATTACGCACCCTATTGAGTGGCATATCATTGGATAGGTCTTTCAAAATAAAGGCGATGTTTCATTGAATATTTTACAGTCAGAAGCTCCGTTTAAATATTACAGAACCTGGAAGTTGTGTAGGTAGGATCTCTAGCTTTACTGCAACTCTAACCATCATATACATTTATAGGCCTCATCAAAACAGTGTTTATAGATAGGAACTAACAATTAAACGCAACTTAAAAGTCATCAATACAAGTAAATAAAAAAAAATAGGTATGTGCTATAAAAAATAGTTTCACATTGGTGAGAAATAATTAATTAGTTCGCTTTCTACGCAGTCGGGTTTTTTTGATTTTCTAACTTTAATTTTTATTCAGTTAATGTTTAAATATCCGGCAGTGCATCGAGATAACATTTCTTTGTTCGTTAAATTTCTCGTATTCAATTTTTGTATTGTGATGTATTTCATTGCAGTATTGTTACTCCTCTTGTTACTGGTAGAGTGTCACTATAAGAGAACAGATAATACACACAAGGTATATCTGTAAGATCCACATTGCAGTATTTGGACTTTCTTGGATAAGTTCGCTACTACAAGTTAGAAGGGTAACAAAAAAGGGCATTAGGTTTAACGATAATAAGGGGCATTTCAAGTATATTTTTGTCCAAAATTGAAATAATCAAATTTTACGGTCAGCATATATTCTGATACATAAAGATACTCTAGTCACTGGTAGAGATCATTTTGTCTAATCAATAGACTTCAAAGTTTTTGAGTGCATGGTGCTTTTAGTATTAAGGCCATTGTTCTTGAACCGTATTATACAGCATAAGATGCACTTGGGTAAAATGGAGGGCGGAAGACCTTGCTTAACGAAGGGAAGCACTTCCTCCAGTATTTCTTAGTAAACGTTGTTTTACTTAAACTGAGAATTTCTGCACTGAATAAGGATGTATCTAATAATAATATCATCACTGATATCCTATAATTCTTTACTAAACATTATTCTTTAATGAATACAGGATCTTGATATCCCGGAATACTTCTGGATTAGCAGAATAAAACTTTCTGCGGCCTGACCGTTCTCCAGCTCTAGTGCATGGGATTATTTTTCTGCAACGACACTTAAATGCGATAGTTTACAATACAAGGTGATTCAAAATGAATGGGAGAAAAAGAAAATATACTTGTGACTGCTATAATGGATTTAATTATGGAATACAAATTTAACGCGAAACTATATCTATACAACTTTCAGACATGTACGATGTGGGCCCCTCCCTTCGCACGAAAACTGTCTATACGGTAATCCAATTCCTGCCAAACATTTGCTAGCATATCCGGTATTATTGAGCCCGACACGTCACTTATCCGCTGTTTTAATTGCTGTAAGTCCTGAGGAAGAGGAGACATGAACATATTGTCCATCACGTACCACCAGAAGAAAAAAATCGTTGATTTTCTGGGACTTCTTACAAACGTTTCACGAATGCTTTCCCCCACTCACTTTGTTTTTCGCTGGTATTCGTCCCCTGCTTTTTCCCTTGCATAAGCAGACCGACTCCTCAAACTGGTTTATCCATCTTATGATATTGTGACAAAAAGTGTTTCTTTAACCCTTTTTCTACTGCAATTTTTTTCATGTAATTTTTTTTTCAGTTACTACAATGAAAATTAAAGGATAAACATAAAAAATATACTCACCCGTGAGAAATTTAATTAGAGGTAATTAATTAAAGTGGTACTTTAAAGTACCATCAGTACACTATGCTTAAAATACCGTAACAGAAAACCCACAGGGTAATTCAAACGCCACCAGAATTGTGGTAAAATATTTTCGAAAAAATACGTATGTGAAATGTAGCCTTTGTCTTACTTACAGATAATTTTTTTGCAAAATCATTTATTTCAACACTTTAGCATTGAAAATGCTTTGCCCTTGAAAGGGTTAAAAAACTATTTTTTTAAGGTTTCGATCTTGTTAGCTGTCCTTTAGTGATGCGACGTCTATATTCCAGGGACAACATGTTCTGTCGCATCCCCACATATGCAATATATGAATTTACATATGTCATTTCTAGCATAGCAAAAACGAGCCGGTGCCGCAACTTTTTCGATTTCCTATAAAAAAAATAACAATGAAACAGAAAAGAAATACCAGGGAAATCATTACTACACCACATTTTAGTAATTACATTTTAAAGTAGATGAAAACGACGGATAACTACACAGACAAAAAGTAAACAAGAAGTTTTTCTCCAACACCCAGTGTATTGACGGTAGTTATAAGTACCACCGAGAAATCCAACTGTTAAATGAAATAAATACATCTTTCACCTAAAATAGCTAGTCAAATTGTATTCTAAGATCATAATGAACACATAAAATAAATCCAACACTTATCTGATATCCTTTACTGTGTTTGCAGCAATAAAAAGACGAGCGTGACAATCTGTACAAAATGTCGGCACAAAACACATCGACTGTGTCAAAGATAGCTTCCTTCCTCGCTAAAATAACAAACCTAGAACTACTGCTGCCATGTATCCGGATAAAGTGGAGTTAAAAGAGTGTTTTTGCAAAGCACCATTAGAATATTAGTAATATTCACTATGGGATGAAAGTTCAAAGTGAGTGCTACTTATAAGTACCCTCAGTAGATAGAGTGTTAAACAAAATTGGTCCTGATATGTCTCTGAACAACTGAAACCGATGAAATTTTTTCGTATTCTAGCACACAATAATTTTTACCTTGCGGGGATGTCGCCATTTTGAATAATTGTGCCTGTAGTGACGATTTCGATAATAGCAGACTTTTCGTTGTTGCCAGATAAAACTTGTAATTTGTACTTTCGCGCTACATTTTAATTTTCTAATTAAATTCCTAACAGCAATTTAATGTTACTTGCCTTTTTGACCTATTCATTTTGAATCACCCTGTATCGTCGACGTTTTTAAACTTGAAATTATGGATGGCTTCAATAAAATTTCTCCAGCCACATTTAAGACAGTCAGGAAAGACATTTGTAACGGCTTTTATTTTGCGAAGAAGTGGAGTAAAGTCAATTCCTGCATCCTTTTGGATAAGTTGAGTTAGACTATTACTCTAACACAATCAAACAGATTGGTAAAGTTATACGAAATGAATATTTCCAACTGAACGAAAAAATGCCCAGGCGGGGAATCGATCCCAGATCCTTGGCTTACAGGGCAAGTTTATGTACGTACCCATCGTATATAACTATACAATTCATCTTACATGGAGTTCCCTTTACCTGCGGTTTGATCCGTTGAGCTGTCTACATGACAGACCAGATGTTATTACCAATAATGTTATCTGACGAAATGTACTCGCCGGTTGTCGGCCCAGTTAGGTTAAACGGTAGAGTATTGGCTCTATAAGCAAAGGATCTGCGTTCGATTCCTGGCCTGGGCATTTTTTCGCTAAAGCATCAATAAAAAATGGAAATTAAAAACGACAATTTATTGAAAACGCCTTAACATTTAGCTATTTTTAGAGAACAACTAAAAATCCGCTCACTCTATTGCCGATATATTTATGAATTTTTACGATATTTGTCTGGCTTTTTTTATGAGTTGCTCCATACAGTTGACTTAAATAATGAAATAAAAATATTTGTTATCGCGCGTGCATGCGCAGATGAAAAATATTTCATGTAAACTGCTCTTATTTCATCAAATTTTAAAAATATTTACATTTCAATTGCACTATATTATTTCTACTACATTTTGTAAAAATTTTTGAAACTGGCGTTATATTTTCTAAAAAAAAAAAAAAAATCCTGCATGGTATAAACAAAAAACTTGCTGGAATTTTTTGATCGATATACATCCATTTGTATATCGAGTCCATTTTACACAAATGAACATACTTATACTACAATATCCACATATTCGTAAGCTATAGCGATAGATCTTTTTGTGCATTTTATTTTACAGGCTGATCCCAAATATTATCATTTTTCTTTGATTTTTTGTTGGAACCCTAATTGTTCTTTTCACCAAATCGCCTTTGATAAATTTGAAGTCAAACATATTCTTCATAATTTTGAACTTCCAGAAAAATCCAAAAAGTATATCTTTAAATATTCGACAAAAGGTGTAAATTTGAAAGTGTCCGGTGATTAATGGCTATATAGTGTATATGTCGTAGGCTAATTGAGAAATCCGGCTCTTTGCAAACAGTCTAGGCTCTTTGCAAAGAGCCGGGCTAATTGGAGAATCCATCTCCCTTTTTCCAATTAGCCTGATATTTTTCAGGCTTATTGCAAAGAGCCCAGAAAGCGTTAGGCTAATTGAAAAATGACCACTTATTATCCGATCAGGGTGATATTTTTAGCTCACAGGCTATCAAAGCCTGAGAGCTTATGTGCCCGCCGATTCTGTATGTACGTGTGAACGTAACACGATAACTCTTGATAGAAGAAATATCCGATTTGCTTCTGATTTTTTTTTTCGAGGTTCATTCTGATAAGGTTTTTCCCTGATTAGTTTTTGCGGTTCATTGGTTAAGGATAAAGGGGGGCTAGTCACACCCCTTAATTTATATAAATGGGTTTTACATGCAGAAATATTCGATTTGCTCCAAATTTGGTATACCGGTTTAATGTGTTAAGGAGCTTCCCTGATTAGGCTTGGAAGCTCATTATTTAAGTATAAAGGGGGGAAAGGGGGCTACCCCCTTAATTTAGATAAATCGGTTGTTCATGATGAATTATTCGATTTGCTCCAAATTTGGTATACCGGTTTATTAAGTTAAGGAGCTGCCTTGATTAGATTTGGAGGTTCATTAGTTACATATAAAGGGAGGAAGGGGGGGGCTACCCCCCCCCCCCGTAATTTAGATAAATGGTTTTTTCATGCAGAAATATGCGATTTGCAATACATTTGGTATACCGGTTAATTATGTTAAGCAGCTTCCCTGATTACATTTGGAAGATCATTATTATGTATAAAGGGGGAAAAGGGGGGCAATTGTCTCCCCCCTTAATTTAGATAAATGCGTTTTTCATGTAGAATTATTCGATTAGCTCAAATTTGGTATACTGATTTATTATGTTAAGGAGATGGCTTGATTAGATTTGGAGGTTCATTAGTTAAGTATAAAGAGAGGAAAGGGGGGGGGGTAGCCCCACCCCTTAATTTAGATAAATGGGTTTTTCATGCAGAGTTATTCGATTTGCTCCAAATTTCGTATACCGGTTTATTATGTTAAGGAGCTTCCCTGATTAGATTTGGAGGTTCGTTAGTTAAGTATAAAGGGAGGAAAGGGGGGCTAGACCCCCCCCATTAATTTAGATAAATGGGTTTTTCATGCAGAGTTATTCGATCTGCTCCAAATTTCGTATACCGGTTTATTATGTTAAGGAGCTTCCCTGATTAGATTTGGAGGTTAATTAGTTAAGTATAAGGAGAGGAAAGGGGGGCTAGACACCCCCCCCCCCTTAATTTAGATAAATGGGTTTTTCATGCAGAGTTATTCGATTTGCTCCAAATTTCGTATACCGGTTTGTTATGTTAAGGAGCTGCCTTGATTAGATTTGGAGATTTATTGGTCAAGTATAAAGGAGGGACAGGGGCTAGTGTCCCCTTAATTTAGATCAATGGGTTTTTCATAGAGAATTATTCGATTTACTTCAAATTTGATATACCAGTTTATTACGATATGGCTTCCTTCATTTGATTTAGAGGTTCATTGGTTAAGTATAAAAGGCGGGAAAGGGGGGCAATTGCCCCTCCCCTTAATTTAGATAAATGGGTTTTCATGCAGAATTATCTGATTTTGTTTAATTTTTTTTCAACTGGATCCGAACTTGAAGGTTTCATTTGAAGTCAACCCGAAAACCAATCACAACCAGGTTTCGGATTGAGTTCAATTAGAACTTTCAGGTTCGGATCGGGTTGCCGGTGGACGGAGATTATTTTGTCTGGCTTGCATCGGGTTATAGTTCTTTGGAATATTTTTGTCGGTTAAGTTTTGGTTCGGGACGGGTTTCAGGATGACTTCGAAAGGAAGTTTTAGGTTCTGGTAACGTTGCGTGTCCACGGAAACTAATTTGTCTTGTTCGGATCCGGTTATGGATCTTTGGAATATTTTTGTCAGTTATCAGATTTGGTTCGGGATTTCGAGTTTGTTCAAATGGAACTCTCAGGTTCGGGTCGGGTTGCATGTAGACTGAAATGATTTTGTTTTGCTCGGATCGGGGTACGGTCTGTTATAATTTATTTTTCGGGTTTTAGTAGGGTTATGCGTTAATAAACCTAATAAAAAGAAAATTGCCCAGTTAAATTGATGGCATTGAGCTCACAGGCTATTCACTCTAATTGTATATTATACTCTTGTATCAAAGAATAATGCCCCTCGAAAAATACATGAAGGTATTATTCCCCGTTGCACCCCTTTCTACTTAACCAAAGAACCTCCAAATCTAATCAGGGAAGCTACTTAACATAATAAACTGGTATACCAAATTTGAAGCAAATCAGATAATTCTGCATGAAAGAACCATTTACTAAATTAAGGGGGGAGGTATTAGCTCCCCCATTTCTCCCTTTATGTTGAACCAATGAACTTTCAAATCTAATCAGAAAAACTCCTTATTCGAATGAACCTAGAAAAAAATTAAACTAAATTAGATAATTCTGCATGAAAACACATTTATATAAATTAAGGGGAGGGGCAATTGCACCCCTTTCCCCCTTTTATACTTAACCAATGAACCTCCAAATCAAATGAAGGAAGCCATATCGTAATAAACTGGTATATCAAATTTGAAGCAAATAGAATAATTCTGTATGAAAAACCCATTTATCTAAATTAAGGGGACACTAGCCCTTGTCCCTCCTTTATACTTAACCAATAAATCTCCAAATCTAATCAAGGCAGCTCCTTAACATAATAAACCGGTATACGAAATTTGGAGCAAATCGAATAACTCTGCATGAAAAACCCATTTATCTAAATTAAGGGGGGAGGTCTAGCCCCCTTTCCTCCTTTTATATTTAACTAATGAACCTCCAAATCTAATCAGGGAAGCTACTTAACATAATAAACCGGTATACGAAATTTGGAGCAAATCGAATAACTCTGCATGAAAAACCCATTTATCTAAATTAAGGGGGGTCTAGCCCCCCTTTCCTCCCTTTATACTTAACTAATTAACCTCCAAATCTAATCAGTGAAGCTCCTTAACATAATAAACAGGTATACCAAATTTGGAGCAAATCGAATAATTTTGCATTAAAAACCCATTTACCTAAATTAAGGGGGCGGTCTAGCCCCCCTTTCCTCCCTTTATACTTAACTAATGAACCTCCAAATCTAATCAAGCCATCTCCTTAACATAATAAACCAGTATACCAAATTTGAGCTAATCGAATAATTCTACATGAAAAACGCATTTATCTAAATTAAGAGGACAGGCAATTGCCCCCCTTTCCCCCCTTTATTCATAATAATGATCTTCCAAATGTAATCAGGGAAGCTACTTAACATAATTAACCGGTTTACAAATTTATAGCAAATTCCATATTTCTGCATGAAAAACCCATTTATCTAAATTACGGGGAGGATAGCCCCCCCCTTTCCTCCCTTTATATGTAACTAAGGAACTTCCAAATCTAATCAAGGCAGCTCCTTAACTTAATAAACCGTTATACCAAATTTGGAGCAAATCGAATAATTCATCATGAAAAACCGATTTATCTAAATTAAGGGGGTAGCCCTCCTTTCCCTTCTTTATACTTAAATAATGAGTTTCCGAATCTAATCAGGGAAGCTCCTTAACACAATAAACCGGTATACCAAATTTGGAGCAAATCGAATATTTCTGCATGAAAAACCCATTTATATAAATTAAGGGGGAGGGTCTAGCCCCCCTTTTCCCTCTTTATCCTTAACCATTGAACCCACCCAAAAAAATCAGGGAAGCACCTTATCAGAATGAACCTACAAAAAAAAAAATTGAAACAAATCGGATATTTCTATCAAGAGTTATCGCGTTACGTACATACAGAATCGGCGGGCACATAAGCTCTCAGGCTTTGATAGCCTGTGTGCTAAAAATATCACCCTGATCGGATAATAAGTGGTCATTTTTCAATTAGCCTAACGCTTTCTAGGCTCTTTGCAATAAGCCTGAAAAATATCAGGCTAATTGGAAAAAGGTAGATGGATTCTCCAATTAGCCTGGCTCTTTGCAAAGAGCCTAGGCTGTTTGCAAAGAGCCAGATTTCTCAATTAGCCTACGACATATATACACTTGTCTTCAAAAATTTGAACCCAAACAATTTTTTTATTACAGTTTTATTTACGAAAGCTCAATGCTATGACATATCAGACATATCATTTTTTAAAGAAAAAAAAATAAGACTTGCATCAAGTAATTGAAGAGCCCAGATGACAAAAGTGGTAAGTGTCACAATCATCTTTTATATAAAATCAGCTATAAACTTCCAAATATTTATTTTCATGCAAGTGCATGTTAAACTCCTTTTTGTTCTACTTCTATGTGTTCAATGTGTTGCTTGTTTCAGTTGATAAAGGTGATATGTACTTCTTGAAAATGCACATACCACTTTTTCAAACTAAAATTACAATTTTTTTTTCTCTCTTACTACCTTTATCATCTGAGCTCTTCAATTCTTCTTTAACTGATTATGTCATTTATGCTTATAGCACGCTGATTAGTGTAATTAACTAGCGTTGTCTGGCACAACAGGGTGTCTTTTGAGATGATCCTGAGAATGATCATAATTTGAATCTCCATTCAAAAGTTATGCTTAGACAGACATAAAAAACATTAAATATTCCAACAAATTGTACTACCTCCTTTGTTTGAAGTGAGTTAAAAAAATTCATATAAAATAAATTTTAACCCTTTTTGCCCAAATTATAAATAAAAATTTGCTCCTGTTCAATAATTATCTTCGTTAATGTCTGAAGTACTAATGTCCAAAACAACTTGCATAATAACAATTTGATTTTTAGATAGATTTTTAAATAAATCTGATTTAATAAACCGGTAGTTAGAATTTTGTTTATAAAATATTTCCAAGAATAATTAGATTAATTAACAAAAAATACTGTTATGGAAACCTTACAAATCTTATAAGAATATAAATAAATGTACTGTGATCTTATCTGTAACCGAAAAGTGTTTTCTAGTTCAAATTTTTTGTAAAACATTTTTTAATAGGAGAAAAGCTAAATCCAAGTGAATGGTTGAGAAAATAATCAAATTAAAAAAAATATTCAGCTTCGACTGTTTCGCCGTGATTACTGAATGTGATCGAGCAAAGTATTTTGTATGAAAAGTACCTCATACTTTTATTAGTAGACGAATTAAATGAACTTTATATTGCATTTTCTTTAATGTGACATAAAAGTCCCGTCGGAGCATAAAGAGTTAAATCCTATTTATAAAATTAATTGTTTTCGTCGCACATTTAATTGTTCTTTATCGACAGAATTAGATAATAGAAGCGATAAAATTTCATGGGTTGTTTTGAAGCTATTAGTTGTTCAACAAGTGTTAATGATCTCCTCTCACAAACAAATATTTTTCCTAGCACAGAGTGGCATAAATCACGTTTGACTAGGTTAATTGAGTTCCTTCCGGGAATTTAGGTCTTTACGAACTCCGGCTATTACATTTTTAGGTCTGAAGGCTAAAAAAAGATATATGTCACTTGACAGCCACTTTGTTACAAGCTCCACAGGTCATCTGCTTCATTTGCACCCCTTGACGACAATGAGCAAAAATGCTTGTGACCTAAATCCAAGCAATAAATTTTGTTTGAATACTTACTTTCAGCCTCATAACTTCACATGTTTATCCGATGTTGATGATAGAAACAGTAAAGTAAAATAAGACTCCTTTTCAAGAATAGTTTCAGCATCCCTATCACTAAAGCTCTACTTCCTCAGAGGGTCACCTTACACAAAAGATATTGATGGCGTATATTTGCCCTGTTTTGAGAAAGAATTTTGTTATGAGATATGGTTTTGAATACAGGCGACATCGGAATCTGAGGATGAATTGACATGTTAGATATTTTCATTCTTTTATTTTTTAAGGGCAGAAGTATATCAATGAAATAAATATTGATTCGTTCCAGTTAGAATTCAAGTACTTGAACATTTAAAGGTTTGATATATATGGCGACTGAACAAATGTATAATTTCAGCATGAACAAGTAAAGATCGTTTAATGTACGAAAAGAATACATTGAATTACTCATTCTAAATTCTTTAAAAATTTTTTTAAAAGTGTGAAAGGAGTAGTTTCATTTCTTTTGTTATCAGAAATCGAAGTTAAGTTTAAAATTCAGATTTTTTAAACTAAAAATATAGGTGACCGCGCGACACCATGAGACACTTTTGGATTGATTATTTCTGTACATTTCATTTTTTAAACAATGAACGCTACATATTGCTTGATCTATTGGCTTAGTTAAAAAGTGGCTGCCATAAGTGCCTAAGAAAAAGTTTAATAAAAAAATTAACACCTATTCAACTCTTTCAACTTGCACAACAATATGGGGGCTGTGAAATACTGTTTAACTTGTTATTTAAAATGTTGAGAGACATTCTACCATGGGCGTCGCCAGCGTATAGCAAATAGTTTATTGCATTTCTTTAGCATATAACTAATTAACAAAATATAAAATGTATATTTGGTAAACGATCATCAACTCTGTTTTTTTCTCATATCATCAACAACAACCTACTATTTTTCACAACTATTATTTAGTTATTAATATATTAATGCTATTATTTAGTCAAACATTATATTTTCAAACAATAAGTTTGAAAATCTAATATTTTACATCATATATGTGAATTTTTTTCCGGCTGTCAATAATTTCATGACAGAATAGACTAATTATTATAACAGAACATTAAAAAAATTAATTTCATACAAAATTTTATTTCAATTTCACCTCTACATGATAAACATGGACATTAAGATGCTTTTGAACTATGAATAACACATTTCATGTATTTAAGCATTAATGAATGAAGCAAAAAAGCCTTAACCCTTAAATGCATAGTGATGCACATCTGCATCACTTTTTATTTAACTCTTAGCAACCACTATATTTATATAGAACTATTAATCCTGTAAAAAGTACAAAAATACGCTACTAAATAAAGTTAAAAATCTATCTTAAAATTTTTGGTGTCTAATCTTTAATATAAAAGTAAAAAACACAATTGTAAAAGAATAATTCGTGCATTTAAGGGTTAAGTTTTACAAAATAAAAATTATATAAAACAAGGTATTTAGATTCACACTTATTAAAATATTTACTAATTTCCAATATTTTAGTTTTTACTTGTATTGAAGATGTGCAGCATAAGAAAAGGTTGACGTATTATATGAAAAATGCATTTCTGATTTCTTTTCGTTATTTTTCGTGTGCAATAAATTTTTCTGAGAATCATATATAATTTTTTCGTAACAAAATAAAAAATCATGAATTTAAGGGTTAATTCAATTCTTTTCCCTCAGTCTAGGTGAAATCATGACTATGCTCACGTTGAGGTTCAAAGAAAATTCGGACGAAAGTGGATGCAGAAAGACAGGTGAACAAGGCAGGGATTTGACAGAGAATATATTATTACAGACTTTTATGACAAAAATATTGAGCTGATGCAAAAAGTTTTTGAAGCTGCTGCAAATAATATAGATCATATGATAGACTTTTACGGATAACACAAAAGTTTTTAAAGTAAAAGTTAACCTACAGCAAAACTTTAGGGTGAAAACTGAGAATTCCTTTATATAAATTTATTTATTATAAATATATTTGTATAAATAGAAGTTAATTTTTAATGAGGTTGCATTTTACTATAATCACAGCGTTCAAATGTTCTGGAAATTTGTCGCAAATTTGAGGTATTTTATTCTTACTTATTTGTTCTAGAGCAGACTTAAGATTTTTCTTTAAATATTACACATTTTTTAAAGCTTTTCTTTCTAACATGTTCCAAAAAATCTTAGAAATTTAAATCGGTGGAGTCAGTCAGAATTTAAGTACTTGAAAATATAAAGTTTTGATATATTATGGCGGCTGAACAGAGGTATAATTTCAGCATCGGCAAGTAAATAGCGTTTAATGTACGTGCTCTTCATCAATCTTGGGTAGCCTTAATTTTACAGGCTGATGCATAATCTTAATGGAAAGTTCAGTGTATTTTCCCAAACAGCCCATCAAAAGCCTCTTCTCAAACTACTCATAGACGAAAAACTTTTATTGAAATGTTCTTTTTATTATATTCAATAATATTTTGTAATATTCTTTCTTTTATTATATGAACATTAAATGTTTTCCAAGAACTTTTGGGTCATCCTGTAAATACATTTGTTAGATAGTAGTCATATGTGTAGTCAATGTGGAGTAAATGGGGTAAATAATTTTTTTACGTGAATAGATAACATAAAGTAAAATGATACATACATATAATAATTGTCCATCAACAATCGAATACTAGTCATAAAATATAATGTTTGAAACTCAAATAAAATCATATGACGAAATGTAATATTTCACCTTGATTTAATCACAAAATACACAATATGAACTTTAAAAGTCCACCGTTTTACTTAAAAGGCGGCGAAAATAACAAAATAGATCTTACAAGTTAAAAATATATACTTCATTTAAAAATTTCTTAGTACTTTCGGCCTGCAATGCCCGCGGCCATCATCAAAGGATATTTTTATAATTAATTGCTGTTCATTCATACAAATACCAATGTATGGTAAAATATCCTGAAAACTTGAGAAAAATGGCGTATTAAATTTATTGGTATGGCAGTTAAATATTTTCCTGTACCCAAATTTAATCTGAAACACTGCTACTTCTACTGTTCAGCTACGCATTTAAAAATGAAAGCGACATATGAGAACAAAGTGATGTAATAAAATAAATGGAACTGCAATTAACATATATTTTTCTCTACTTAAGTTCAATCCAAGGGACTATTACATCTACTTTCAACTACCCTAATAATTATTGGTTCTCCCATTTCAAACGAAGTGAACTACTTGTATGAATGTACAGCTATTAATTATAAAAATATTCTCTAATGATGGGTGCGGAAATACAGGCTGAAAGTACTAAAAAGTTTTTAATAAAGTGTATATTTGTAACTTATAACATCTATTTTATCATTTTCGTCACCTTTTTAGTAAAACGGTGAGCTTTTAAAGTTCATATTGTGCATTTTATTTGAACGTCTTTTGTCCACTTTAATGATTTTTTTAATTAAACCCATGGACGATAAACGAGAGAATAATCCCAGTATTTAGTGATGAGAAACTTTTAAAGTAATTATTTGAAAATAAAAATGGATTCAGCTGGACCATTACATTTTTGAGCATTGTGAACGTGGTTATTATGTACTACCATCATTGCATCCCGATGTTTCGCATTTGCATTTAATAACATGTTTTGATTTCTGAGAGAGAAAATCATATTTTCTTCGATATAAAAATGTTTATAATAATTGTTTTATTAATTTTATTATAAGGAAATTATATTTAAAATGTACTTTAACTAAAAATTACGAAAAGTAGATTTTTCAAATTACGTAAATTTCATGTGCCTTTGTGCAAGAATAGCGATATGCGGTTAAACAAAGAACAAAAATTTTAGTCGTCAAGAGGATTTTG
This sequence comes from Maratus speciosus, assembly GCA_963932465.1. Classification (NCBI taxonomy): domain Eukaryota; kingdom Metazoa; phylum Arthropoda; class Arachnida; order Araneae; family Salticidae; genus Maratus; species Maratus speciosus. The sequence goes on along the minus strand of OZ010796.1, from coordinate 524,459,102 downwards.
TATAAAATCTTCTAGAGCTTGCCATTATATCTTCCAACCTGAGTAAGCGCCATATAATTATGTCACTTCTCTCTTTAATATCCGCTAGATTGCGGTAAATCATTGCTCAGTGTGCGATTTAAATGACGTTTATTTCGAAGGTGGCATTTATCAAAACATTTTGCCCTTCGAGAAATTTCGAAACTGATGCTTTGAAAAAGACATCATTTTGCACGTATGCAAAAATATTTGAGTTATCACACTTAAAATAAATGATTTATGTTAAATATAATCTTATTTTCATGCAGTAAAACATTCTACTTTTAGGATCCTTCAAAACAATCTTGAAAAAGACGTATACATAACTGGTAAATAATATGTGACAGCGGATTTGGTGCACAACCTAAGGAGAACTGTCATCCGTAGTTGGGCTACCTTCCGTACAATCTTCCCCAGTCGGTGTACATTGTAATGAATGCAGATCTCTTTCTCATAGAGCTATATTATCGGCATTGAGAGCTAAATAATTTACAGCTCCATGTACTATCTAAGGTCATTCGGCCACACTGTAAAAAAACCACTGTAGATTTGCCAGAACAAACTCGATCACAGTGAATGTGCTGTATCTTTCTTTGGTCTCTGACTATATTATCACGGAAAATACAGTAGTTGGGTAAAATTAACAGCAGAATGTGCTGGCAATTTCGACGCATTTTTTTACAGCACAAACTGCTGGCGTCCAAATTGCCAGAACATTGTGCTGTTAATTTTACGCAACTACTGCATTTTCCATGTTAATATAGTCAGGAAACCAAAGAAAGATACAGCATATTCACTGTGATCGAGTTTGTGCGCGATTACAAAACAATCTCGAAAATAATTTAAATAATTTAAATATTTGAAATATCAAGAATTATTTTGATATCCTCAGATCCATGCTAATACAGATATTAGTTTCATCGCTCACCTATGTTCTAGTAGAAGTAATTGTGAAATACAAACACACTGTCCGATATAGTCCATAAGTCAAGCATTTTAAGTAGATTTCATAAGAAATACTACCTATTACATTCTCCCCTATATTGGAATTTCTGAGAAATTTTGCACATCTACGCCGATCATGAACCCTAGAACCCAAAACCACACCCAGTTTAAAACTTTATCTATCTATATATATACCACTTTTTATGTACACGACAACTTCAACAATTCTGCACAAATATCTTCCAAACTGTTAAATAAAATCAAAGAGCAGAAAATCTCGGTCAAGTTCGTTAATGGACAAATTCGAAAAAAAGGGGGTGGAATAGGAAGGGTTTTTGTGAAAAAAGGAAAGAACGCATAACTTCTTACTTGTAATACATATCAAATCAGTTTAAAGTTATTACTTCTAGGAAAAGGATCAAGAATTTATGTATGACAGATTTTTGATATCATTACAAATGGGCTTAAGGGGGGGAAAATAGGGTTTTAAGGGAAAAAAATTCTTAACTTCGTCGATTCTCAAGATATCAAATACACTTAAATTTATTATAAATCTTCTTAATCTTATCTACAACATTTATACTGACAAGTTTTTGATAGCACCAACTCATAGAGCAACAAATAAATAAATTTTTTAAAAAAAGGGGAGGGGACTGAAGAAGAAAAAATTCAGAACTTCGTCAATTCACAAGATATCAAATCCGCTTAGATTTATTATAAATCTTCTTAATATTATCTACGACTTTTATACTAACTAGTTTTTGATAAGACCAACCCTTACAGAAAACAATAGGAGTTGCAGAAAAAATTACCATATTAACATGAATCTGAGAAAACCAACTCTTACATAAAAAAGGAAATCAAAAACTCGTCAAAAGCGGCCAGAGAAAATTGTTAAAATGGGTTTATCTCCAGTCTTGATTTAGTTTTTGTTGGTGAAATTAGTACTGAACTTCAAAATCTACCTGTGCCTGTAAGCCGAGCCGGAAGGGATTTTTTTTGTATAGGAATCTCTTGTCGAAATCAATTTCTTCAGTCCTAAATACTGCAAGTCCAACCCGTGTTTTCGTTCTCAGCATTAATGGTTAATTAAGATATTTTACCGATATATACAACATACTTTTTTTTTTTTTTTAATGTGATCGACATTACATAAATTACAGTGTAGGGGAAAATAGGGGAATAGCGCTCACTTAAGGAAAAACTTGAATAGCTAGTCAAATTTAGACAAAAAAATCAATATTTTATTAACGAAGTATAACTCCAAAGCATGAGGAGCAGCTTGCAATCAACTAATTTGCATAAAAGTTTAAGGAATCTTTTTTATTGTTTTATTTAAATAACCATCTATTGAACAGTAATGCCCGACATGGTAGGGTAATTGCGCTCAGAGTTTGAATACAACATTTAAGTAGGACAAAAGTCACATATGTTGTTGTGTGGGCTGTCCACACCACTGCAGACTTTTTGCGACCACTTTAAACCTATTGTGCACACACATTGTGTTAGGCGCATCCCACACTGAGACGACAAGCGACATGAAGCCGCAACATGTAGTGCAAAAATCGGTCGAAACAAAGAACGAAGTTGTTTCTAAACTGTTTTAAACCAGTTTTTCCAGTGAATTCAAGCGACATGTCTTATCTGTCGACTTAGTGTGGGACTTCCCTTAAACATATAGTGGGCTACTTTTTTTTTTTATTTAGGTTTTTTTATTTTCACCACTTTTTTGAAATCGTAAAATTCTTCTTGTTTAATGGCATATTAATTAAGGCGAAAACAGGGAAATTTTACCATTTCAAAAAAGTTGTGTTAATCAATAAATTTGAATTTAAAAAATGTTTCTCACTGGCAACATTTCTTCTGGAATTTCATCCGAGCGCCATTACCCGTTATTGCCATGTTGGGATTAATGCATTATAATTGGCGTATCAAAGCACTACAAAAATAAATAAAAGCATGTAAGTACAACTAAATGTATACATTTTGTAGACATAATGAGTAAATTAATATTTGAAAATAAGAGTGTACACTTACCTTCAAGTTAGAGGGTGTAGAATTTTATAATAAAACAACTGCAAACGAATAACCTGAGGACACAAAAATACTTTCTTTCCGACGCGACGGTCACTATATCCTTACTGGGAACTTACGATGAAGTTCGCTAGGTGCTGGTACCGATCGCACGTTTTCAATTGTATTCTGTTTAGAGAAATTGGGTGAGCGGGATTGCCCTTCTGAGCATCATTACCCTACTTCCCCTAATTATGTAGTGATCCAAATGTAGCGTGAGCTAAGGCAAATGCACATATAGTGGGCCGAGTACTAGTAGTGGGCAATAATTTTTAAAGTTATAAAAAAAGAAGTTTAAAATGCATTTCTGAAAAACGACTGAAAGAAATCTGATTGACTAATATCCTCAAATGTTAACTTTCCATAAAATGTTTGGAATAATTGTTTTTTTTTGTGCTGGTATATATATTTATTTTCTAGAGTGTCTTCAAAAACAGTTTTTTTTTTTGCCAGATTCTTTGAGATTTCATTAGGCGATAAGTTTTTATTTTAAACATTGTTTCTTTAATATTATGTTTTATTTAAAATTAATCTACTCTCGATATATTCTAGCACATTGTAACTAATTTGTTGGATAAGCCAAAATCTTAAAGATTCGTGCATCAGAAATTTACTTGTCCCACTACTGGAGCATAGAGGAAAGTAATATTTTTTATTTTTCATTTTTTCCAAAGAATATATTTTGAAACTTTGAATGTTTATTTTGATACATGAATGTTAGAACTAGGCTAAAAACCATATATCTTTTGGAATTCACTAACACTTTAATAATAACTAGATAAATGTCCTTAAGTGGCCCATTACTAGTGCATTTACCTGACATTCCAAATTACGAAGTATCTAGGTCAGTATTATTTGGATTCAGATCGTAGTTATTTCCAGCATTTCTTAAGATGCTACAACATTTAAGAAAAAGTAATACATATTTGTGGAAAATATCGGTAAAATATTTTCATCATTGTTAAAGCTATGAAGAAAAACTTGGGCTCGACATGCATTTATGACTGAATAAGTAGATCGCGACCCAGCTCTTCCTACGTGGGTGATTCAATAATTATTGTCCCTAGTGCATATAAAATAGTTGTACTGCAATGATTGTTGTGGAATATCGAATCCTAATGTCTTAGATGCCTATATGCTCAATTTCAGAACCGTAGCAGCTATATTCACATATTTTTAGAGGGAGGAGTGAAAAGGGGGGGGGGGGGGAGTGAAGGTTAAGAGCCTGCACTAGTCACTCAAAAATAAATACCCGGATGATAATGTTAATTCTATGGGGAAGTTATTTTCAAATATCTCGCTTAAATTTTTAAATTTTCAATTTTTTTTTTTTTTTTTTTTTTTTTTTTTTTTTTTTTTGCGTAGGAAAGCTGGAGGACGATCTACAACCGGGCTAGTTCTTACTTTTTTGATTTTGGTTTTATATTTAAAAAAATTACTTTTACTTTGAGAACCGGTTCGAACCGGTTCTGAAATTGAAACTATCCTAATATAAACTATAACCAAAACCTCAGCTATCCTATGCAAAACAAAAATCATTCGAAAATATCAAAATTCAAGCGAGGTATTAGAAAATAACTTCCCCATAGGATTAACATTATCATCCGGGTCTTTTTGAATGACTAGTGTAGGTTCTTAAAGGCTGATTTTTAGCTTATGGGGCTAGATTTGTGGCAGTGGATGAGACGTCTGTCGTTTGGACTCGGGATCATAGTGATGTAGCCACATCTCATCCACTGTCACAAATGTAGCCTCATAATGTCCAAACCAGCATTTCACCCTCACCCCCCTCCTTAAAAACTCCCTCAAAAACAGGTCTTTGAAACTTCACCCCTCCCTCCAAAACTATGTTAATATAGCAGCTACGGTTCTGAAATTGAGCATATAGGCATTTAAGGCATTAGGCTTCGATATTCTATATCAACCATCGCAGAAAAATAATTTATATACACTAGGGACAATAATTATTGAACCACCATCGTATATAAAATATATTTGTTTTAGTGAGCTTTACCAGCCCTCAACGTATGTACACGCTTTAGCGTATTACCCTGTATATATATAAAGTGAGCATCAGTCAAAAACTATCTACTATTATTTAGTCATAAACAATAACGTTTAAAATCTATTTTTTAAACACCTAAGTTAAATCTTTACTGTTCATTTTCAATACCATGGTAAAATAAGCCCAGTACTTATTAAAGTCAAATAAAATATATATATAAATTTGAAACTAAATATTGATTCATTTTTCCATTATATTTGTAAGCATCATAAGCATGCATGTTAAGATTTATTTTACAAACAACTAACAATTATATTGTATTATTAGATCTTAAACAATAAAGTTTGAAAGTCTTAATCTAATTTCTTTTCTGCGAACTAAGTAAAATCATCTCAAAGTTCACGGTACATTTCTAAGAACATTCGATGCGAAGTGAATAAAAAAAGATAGGTGAATAAGGTATGGATTTGACGGAGAATATATTAAGGGGTTATGGAGCTTTTTTAGCTCCAAAAAATATTTTTCTTTTTTTGTCTGGATGTCTGATATTTCATAAATTTTCCCACTAAAGTTTTTAAAAAATATAGGTATGTAAAATTACAGTGATTATTGTTGCACAGGTGGACGAGTAAGTGCTACTTGTTGCGAAAATTTAAACGGGATTTTCTGGAAACTACTTTTTTAAGTCTGTACCAAAAAAAAAAATATCTCGAGAACGAATAAATCTATTTCCTTGTGGTTATTTAATGGAAGTTTGTTACATATCTCTAGTCCGTAAAATTTAATATTTTTTCATTTTTTTTTTTTTTTTTTTTTTTTTTTTAAGAAAACAAAATAACATATACCAGTATATGCACAAGGTATTTTTACTGCAATTTCAAAATTTTATTACAATCATAAATGAACAAATGCATGTATGGGAAATAGTATGATATTACGACTACAAATTGAAGGGATTTTGAATAAATTAATAAACCTTCGTGTGTGCACCAATGGTTGCGTGAAAAACGTCAATCAGAGTAAAACGTCGACGATTATTTCTTTTTCATGGCAGGTACAACCGATGGTGCACAAATAGAAGTTTGTTAATTCATGCAGTAAAATTTTCAATGCATACTCCTAAAATTGTACAACTTTCCATACATATGTCTGTTAATTTGTGTTGCAATAAAGCTTATAAATATACATTCTGAACGTCATGTAATCGTTTTTAATTGATACATTAAGTTTGATTCTCTCCCTTTTTGTTAAAAAATACAAACTTAAAAAAACTATATATCAGAAATTAGACAATGGGCAATATTCATGTGACGTAACAGTAAGGATCACGTGGCGTAAAAGTAGCTGCGAGCTCATACGTTTACATATTGCATCACTTGATGCAGCATAAATACAGGTAAATGTGTGGGTAAAATATTTTACATTTATTTTTTACGATTAATTATTCGATAAATACATATTATGTAATTAATATATAATTAATTAAAATAAACAAAAAAATGTATATTAGGGATAATAAGATATGGTAATTGAAAAAGAGAAAAACATACACAAATATAACTGAATTATATTCTCTGAATATATTTAAATTAGTACAAATTTGATTGGCATCAAATGAATCTGAAACTAATAAATTTAAACACTAACATAATTAAACTTTGTAGCATACTATCCTATACGTTGATGACATACTTTTTCAACTTTATTTTACATATAAGATGAAAAATAGGCAAGCAATTGCATTGAAATAGAAAAAAAAAATAGTGTATAAACTTTACCTGTTTCTGAAAAAGTATAAAACTCGATGTCAAGATAAAATATAAGTGCAGATATTCTGTACACAATGCTTTTCAATGGCACGGTTCTGCATGTTATTCCCAAGTAGACGAATATTTGTGGCCTCGAACCCAAAATAATAATATTGCCCATTATATATATATATATATATATAATCTATTTTCTATTATTTTTGCGTTATAAGGAGTTAAATTTTGTTATTTTAGGCTTAATGCCGACAAAATTGGATGAAATAACGCATCTTCTATGTATGAACTCACAAGCTCCTCTGAAGATTCTGTGGGTTATTCATAGTTTTTTATTTTACAAACTGGTTTCCTATGTTCATTTCTAATTCATCTTTGGAGCTTTACCAATTTGTTCATACATTTGCGATTTCAAATTTATTATATATATATATATATATACTAGAATATAGCCCGTCAGAATGACGTGTTTGCATTTTCAAAAAAAATTATGTAGCATTGCAGTATAAAAAGAATTGTGAAGTAATAAATTTTGTCTTGTCTGACTTATAGGGTCAGATGGGGTAAAGTAAAAACAGCCCATTTTTCATTGAAATTTAATTGGCAAGAAATTATTAATTGAATTGGTAAAATACTGATATAAAGTATGCAAATGAACTTCACTCACAAAATTTGAAGAAATATTTCACAAAAACATTCAAATTAGTATTAATGATGCTATTTTAAAACATATTGTCAATTAGCTATTTTATCTGATGGTATGGGGTAAAATAAAAGACAATTCAAACAGAAAGTTTATTTGTTTTTATTAATTGCCAAAATATTAATTATATAACTTAAATTTTAAAAAGTTGAACAGAGAAAATCCCGATTTTTTTTAAACATGCATAAAAAAAACCTGTAATAAATTTTGCATTGATATATATACACACATATATATATGTAATACACGGCATTACATATTTCTGATATTCTAATTTCAATTTATAAGAAATATTCATTTTTTTCCCCAATGTCTTCAGAATTCAAAAAACATTTTAAATAGAAAATTTCTTTTTTTTTAACTGCCGACAGATGGCGCAACAGAGCATATAAACGTTTGTTTTAATATTTTAAATGTTCAAGACGAATGAATCAATTGTTTGCTTACTTTCATATAGGAATAGATAAAGCTACCAATCTAATTTTAACTGAATTTATCGCAGCAGAATATTAGATAATTGAATGTAATCTCTTAAATGTTAATTTATTTTGAATAATCTGTCTAAAAATGTAACTTTTGCGAATAGTGGAAAAGAAAGCACGTTTTACTCAACGTTTTAAGATTGAAAATCAAATCAACATTCACTCGTGATGCCACATGTACAACACAAACTCCAAATCCAGAAGCAATTGAATGACTCTTTGAACGAATCATTAAATAATACGGTCGACATCCGATTTTGCTCTTAAAATATTTGTAAAACCATAATAAAGCGTTTAAATAATTTGAAATACGTTTGTTTTAAGAAAGGAAACGTTAATCCGGTACAAAATAATTCACGGGAATGAATCACAGAATATAGCTATATTCACTGAACACAATGAAGCGTTCTCATTGGTCAGAAAATAGGTAGCCTTGAAAAACAGAGGTAATTTTTTGCGATATTTTTAAGCGTGTATACTGAATTCAAACTGTAAATAAATGTACACAAAAGTGAAAAACGTATTTCAAAATATTAATATGCTTTTGCAAAATATTTTAAGAGCATTTAATGAATAGCTGAAAGAGTCATTCATTTGTTTTTGGATTTGTAATTTGTGCTTATGAATCTCAACGGTAATCGCTTGTATACATCGGAATCCTGTTTTTGGTATCTGTTTATTTTTAAATTAGACCTTAAAGCGTTATAATTGTATACTTTTTGAAGGTTTGAGAAAAATTGAAGAAGAATATGTTACACAATGAATAGATAGACAGATTAAATAAGGCAGTCGTCAAATACGGCATCGGAATGCTTAAGCCTAACGTGGCCGCGTTTGGATTATCAGGAAACGGATGAGTTCAACCCCGGAAGCGTTATACACTTAGTGTCATTCTATGTATAATGTATATATATATATATATATATATATATATATATACATATATATATATATATATATGTATATATATATATATATATATATATATGTGACGATTTGACGGCAAGCAGCAGGCATTCAGGCCGATATGTTTGTTGAGAATAAAAGACTCGAAGATCATAAAAAATGCAGTCGATTGAAAACAATTCCACTTTATTGACATTCTCATAAATTGAGAAAATGCTCAACTATACATGACACTTACATGATAAAAAAGAATAAAACTCTTTCGATCAAAATTAGCTTAAAAGCTATTCCATCTCTCGCTACGATATCCTTTACGCTTCATTATATTACCAGACACTTATTACTTTCGTAAATTCTCTAAATCTCTCACAAAGCTCTTAAAAACTCCAACAACATTACAATAAAAACGCAACAAATCACTCCGAATAATCTTTACCATAAACCAATGTAGGTTTCTTTTGAAGTATCAATACCAATGCAGAATGAAGTCCCATCTATCCAAAACACTCTCTTCTACCACATTTCTCTCTCTCTCTACCTTTACACTTCTCTGGTTGCCGCAATCAGTATTTATATTACCGCCAAAAGATTGTTCTAGAATATTCTATAGCCTAGCCCCAGATATGTTAAGTGTAAACAAACTTTAATCTCTGTTCTAGAGACTGTGCTAAAAATAACTTTTTTCCCCTCACCAGACCTTAAAAGAAAATAAATTTATTTCTGCGTAAGTTTTAATCTTTGAAATAATCTAGCTGGCACCTGGATATTTAAAAAAAGAATAAATTCAAATAAGTAGGTTTTTTTTTTTTTTTAAGACGGGATAATAATAATATTTTAGCAATTAAATAAAGATTTTAGGGGAATATGATATACCAAGATTTAATAGCGGAATTTAATAGGAATTTACATAATAAAAGTTTTATTAAAGAAATATAAATAGTTAGAGCCATTTTTAGATTTACTCAATTTGGAATAAATATTATATGGATTAAGATCTTATAGAGATTAATAGACTAGGGTTTTAATTTAATAAGCCGGTATAATATAAGGAATATTACTGAAAAAGGAAAATTTATATAAAATACTTTAAACTTGGCGAAAAAAAATTAAATTTTGTAATATATATATATATATATATATATATATGTATGTATAACCATTAAATAAACATTACCGACCGCCAACAAAAACTGAAATTATGAATAAAATGACATTATATATACATATATATATATATATATATGACCATTAATATATATATGTGTGTGTAAAGTGCTTTTCGTTTCAATTTAAGCAACTCAGAGAGGTCTTGGGTAACCCTAAATGCTACTCGCCGAGTAAATTCCAGAAAAAACGAGTCCAAAAGGCGCATAAAAAGAGAATCCGAAAGGCGCATTCTATAATAGAAAATTACCTGCGTCTCGGCCTACAAGCGCAGGCAGATTTCATAAGAATTCTTTAATTCCACCAACAAAAACTAAATCAAGATTAGAGATTAACCCATTTTTACAATTTTATCTGGCCTCTTTTGACGAGTTTTTCATTTCATTTTTCTGTAAAAACTAGTTTTATCACAATCAAGAAAAGGCAGTATTCAAAAAAATATTTTTCCACTCTCAACAACTCCAAATTTTCTGACACATTTTCAGATTAATTTTTTAAAATAAAACATGAAACTTGCTGACATGATTTTTGAAGAGATGACCCTGTATTTTTATTTTTCGTTCAATTAATTAGAACTTGCTTTATAAACAATTAATTTTCTCAGCACGACCATTTTTTTTAGTTTCCAGCTCTATCGCTTCCGGATATTCGGTTCAAAATGCCAACTTTGACAGCATTTTTTGAAATATATTTTGACTTTATCAAAAACTCGACCAATACGGCTCATTACATAGTTTCTGAATAAGAGAACCAGCCCATTGGATGCGTTTGAAAGCAAAAAAGAATCTCAAAATGAGTCAGAAAATAAGCAGTTTGGATTTGAGTACACCCTTAATGAAAATAATCTTTTCTTCAACAGCTATGTATTTTTATTTTTTTTTCCCTGTAAGAATTGGTCCTATCAAAAACTTGTCAGTATAAAAGTTGAAGGTAATATTAAGAAGATTTAGAATGAATTTAAGCGGATTTGATATCTTATGAACTGACGAAGTTATGAATATTTTTCTTCTTTAAACCTCCTTTTTGTTTTTGTTTTATTTATTTTCGGTAAAGGTTATAATTGAAAAGTTATGTTGTTTCTTCGGTTTTCACAAAAACCCTCCCTATTCCAACCAGGGTTGCCAGTGGGCTACTTTTTTTAAATTCAGATTTCTTGATTGCCACCACTTTTTTGAAACGGTAAAATTACCTTTGTTTTCGCCTTAATTAATATGTCATTAAATAAGGCGCATTTTACCATTTCAAAAAAGTGGTGCCAATCAAGAATCTGAATTTAAAAAAAGTAGCCCATCTGGCAACACTGATTCCAACCCCTTGATCCGATTTTGCCCATTAACGAACTTGAGCAAGATTTTCCGCTCCTTGATTTTAGGTATCAGTTTGGAAGATATTTGCGAAGAATTATGGAAGTTATCGTATCCACAAAAAATGATATATATATAGAGACAGATAGATAGATTTTCAGAAAATCCAACATAGGGGAGAATGTAAGAGGTAGTATTTCTTACAAAATCTACCTAAAATTCACAATAATACAAATATAATTGTATTTGTAATTTCTATTATACATTCTGATTACGACTCAATGAAGGAGTTGAAACATGCCTATATAGGTATCTAATATATTTTTAATGTGTTTTTAGTAACGTCTTTTAAGCAAATAAATATTTTAATATATGTTTTGACTTTTCAGTCTGGAATATATATTATTCTGATATGGCCAAAGTTCCTTAATTAAGTGTTTTTGGAAATCCTTTTATTACACACAGTAATTATGAAGGGTTAATGTTTAGATTTCTAAAATAATGTAAAGTTATTCTGTAAAACTACAGTAAATTGAGATGATTGATAGAAAGGAAAATGTTTAAAACTGATTAAATGAAGATGAGAAAAATTGCTATAGAAGCAAGAAAAAAAATTAATGATATATACGAGGTAGATAAATAGGTAAGTTGATAGGAACTTTTATTTCATTTGAATAGCACCCATAGTAGGTAAATAGAAAGAATGGAAAAGAATAAAAAGGATGAAAGCAACAGACTTAATCAATGTTAGGTATTCATAAATCTGCAAAAGAACATAACATTGATCAAAACACTTTAGAAAGGTATGTAGACGAATTTCACCAAGATGAACACAATGAGATCAATCAATACTATGTTGCAACTAGTGTTGCCAGGTCGAGTGTAAAAAAAAATGGGTGTTTTAAACGGAATTTTTCTCCTGTGGTTGGAATTCTGTCTAATCATGTTTGTTTACACAACACATTTTTCGGAATATTTTTTAATAATAATTAAACCTTGTAGCATAAATTTATTCTGCCTTTTTTAAAACTGATTTTATTTCCCGTAACAAATATTTCAATATAAAATAAAGTAAGTCAAGCCTCCCAAATGTGAGGAGCCTTGACCTATTATTTTCTCAAGTTTAAAATCAATCATTTTTCAAATTTCTTATATAATACACTTATGTCGCAATTTTATTTTTATAACTGATTGTATAACGAATAAAATGCTATATGAAACTTTATTCTAGGTGCAATATTTAAAAAATAAAAAATATTTTTGTAAAAAATGGGTCAACCCTCCCCAGTCTCCCTTATATGATGGTTACATGTTAATTTTAGAAACATTTTGGGTCATTTTTTAACAATATTAAATATATAGGAGTGTTTTTCAACTCTTTATGAATCTAAATCTGAAAACCATCATCAAATATAGCAAAATATCTATAAATCATTAAGCCTGTACGAAGATATATTTCTTGAAAGACCGAGATTTGGGAAATATTTACAACATTACGAGCAACAAATATTTCCTTGGTGCTTTCTGAATATTTGGAACACTTGTTACTCTGTTTACTGGCAACGCAACTTTCAGTGAAGAATGAAGCGAATAAAGGTATTTTTATTTGTTACTTATAATGAAATAAGGAAATTTTACTAGAAACGTTTTAATAAACACGTGTTGCTTAATTTTTAAAAATGGAGTAATGTGTAAAATAACAAAATGTTGTTTATTTTTTTATATAGGGGATGTTCGGGTATCATAGGATATCATTTATATTTTTATTTGTAAGTCAACAGAAAAAAATTGAGATACATTAAAAGTTAGTAAAGAACAAACTTTGAGTATTTATTAACACATTTTTAATGCGTTGAAAGTGGTTGTAAAAAATACTTATCAATATTTAGCTTTAAAGGAAAGTTACACTTTTTCAGGTAATGGCAACCATTCGGGTGATATGAAATAGGGTTATAAAAATAATAAAATTGCAAGAAAATCTACTATTTAAAAGAATAACCAAAATTATTTAAGAAGTAAACCTTAGTACATCCTCTATAAATCATGAGTTTCTTTGAAAAATTGTTTTAAATTTTTAGACTCGTCTTTAAGCAGTTGTCTTGCTAATATTCCATACTACACGACACACCATCTTAAAAAAATAACTTCTTCACTCGTTAACAGTTTAGCATAGAAGAAACTGACTAACACAGCAATAAATATAACTGTTCAACTTTAAACTGAACTTGGTTAACATAATTGATAATAAGATTTTATAATTATTAAGAATTTTATCGAATTTACCTGCAAAAGCTGAGAAAATTGAGAATAATATTTTATTTCACCGCATCGCTCTAGCAATATGTATCCGAACAGAAGTAAGCACAGTGGCTCATGATAGTACTAGAAAGACGTATGGTAGATTTATGCTTAACTGCAACACCGTATGCGCCAGGTATTTAAGTATTCCATATTGTTCATTCCATAATACCCGAACTTCCTCTATACAGGGTGTTTCTGCGATCAAGGGACAAACTGGGAGGTGTGGTGCAGTTGACTAAAACAAAACTGTTTTGTATAGGAATGTATGGTCGGAAGGGACGTCCTATACATATGATAATATGATATATACAACCAGGACTTTTTTTCATTGTATGGACTTTTCTTGTCCTATTTTTTGTGTTCGTGCCTCAACGCGTCACTTCCGACCATACAATCCTATACAAAAAAATGTTTATTGTAGTCAGCTGCACCACCCCTCCAAGTTAGCCCCATGATTAAAAAAACACCCTATATATTGCACACTATGTGCATTATATGTACAGTCGTGGAAAAAAAAAGTAAACACCTCCTACTAACTCCTCAACAAATCATCATAGAAGAAAGTTACTGGTACCGAACGATTGGAAATAAAGTCTACTTTTAAATGCTGTATATAAAATTTTCTTAGGGGGTCATCTACATATTAAAACGAATCCAAACTTCATTTTTTTCAATGGCAATACCCAATTTTAACGAGATATTTCAAATCTTCGGTTCAAACTATGCCTAGACACCAAATTTCAAGTCATTTGAATGATAAGTTTTTGAATTATAAACATTCAAAATTTAGTGCTTCTAATGTTAAATTATATTTTCATATTTTTATTTATATCTCCCGAAATTATGCTCCTAATGTGCTTTTTTTTTTTTTTTTTTTTTTTTTTTTTTTTGTGGTAATAATACAAATATACCCAAACATAAATAAGCTGAATTTGCAATTTTTATAATTTTATGATATGAATTATGAATTATGAAATTAATATTCGAAAAAATTATGAATTGCAACCTACAATTTTTTTGATGGATTTAGATTTATTAAGTCCTGCTTTATGGAAATTCAAAAATTTCACATTTTTCTTCCAAGTAGTTTTCAAATTATGCTTAAAAAACGGCAAAATGATGGTTTAAGGGGCCGTCTATGATGGAAGTGAGTAGACATTTTGAAATTTATTCTGCCATACTGTAATCTAACACGCTTCATTGACTTCTTGAGTGGCGCTTAAGGTGCCTTGGTCAAGGAAGCGGCTCTCTCGGTTAACAATCCAGTACGGAACTTCAATTTGGATACAGCCCTTAAAATACGCTCGTTTTAAAATAATTAATTTCTCGGAAACTTATGGTACGAATTGCATAAAAATTCGTTTTTAGGCTAATTGAAGGGTGTAGAGTTCATTTATACTGTCATAATTGGGTACTGCTATTGAAAAAAACAAAGTTATGGTTCATTTTAATATGTAGGTGGCTCCCTAAGCAAATTTTATATACATCATTTAAAAGTAGACTTTATTTCCAATCGTTCGGTACTAGTAACTTTCTTCTACGATAATTTGTTTAGGATTTAGTATGGGGTGTTTACTTTTTTTTTTCCACGACTGTACATATTTTATTATAGTGTGCAGAAAAAAAAGAGTTTTTAGCTTTATCACATTAAAAACCGGTGTGCTGTGTCCGTGACAAATCAAATCAATATAAATGAAATAATTGAACCAAAATTAAATGATAATCTATTCGTTCTTGAGTTATATCTACCGCGTAAAAAACAGAGCATAGCAGCGACACCTACTATAAAGTATATACAGTGAAATACGTTTAACACGAAAACGCTTAACATGAAAAATCGGTTAACACGAAATTAAATAGCGGTCCGGACAGTATACTATGCAATTTAATGCATTTTTTTTCTTTTAACATGAAACAAAAATCGATTAACATGAAAAAAATTCGCTTTCGATCTAGTTAGTTTGAGTTGAAATTGGTGAATTTTGTGTTAAAAATGCTGAATTTTCGATGAAAATCAGTGAATTTCGTGTTTTTTTGTAAATTAGCTTATGTTTTATGAGCACAATGGCTAAGAAATTGATGCGAAAACAAACTGCTATTTCGCTTCAAATGAAGATGAAGCTGCTTCATGCAGTTGATGAAAAAGAACGAAAACAGAAATTTGAAAAGAGTTTGGCATTGCCAGTTCTACTTCATCAACAATAATAAAAACAGGGATCCCATTACGTTAATGTTTCAGCGCAATATGTTTAAGCCAGAGGTAAAACGCAAGAGAACTGCTAAGCAGGAAGATTTAGAGACAGCTTTTCTTATTTGGTTCATACAAGCTAGATCTCAGAATGCTGAAAAAGACACTTAAAAAAAATATATTTGATTCCCCACCCCCACACCCCACCCCCACACACACATACAAAAAAAAAAAAAACATTTTTTTACTTGTTTTTTATCCTAATGAATGCAACTTACTAGTAGCTTAACAGGAAATCGACATAAATTTGACGACATCGAAAATATTTGTGAGTTTTGTTCTTTTTTTTACGAATCTTTTTAAGCGAAAGTCTTTTAACACGAAATTCCGAGATTTACGTATGATTGGCACCGGAACATAAAGTAATCGAGATCCCGGTAGTGTTGCTGGTGTCCCTCGTAAGTAAGGCCTCCAAGTCCTCTGGACACCAGTATTTTAAACTAATTTTCGTCGCCTTATTTAATGGCAAAATTATCTGCGATTAAGGATAGCAAAATAAACTGTAAGAAATTAGTGGTTCTAGAGCATTTGGAGCATTAATTACGCGCGACACATGGAAACACTTGCTCCCGGTCACTTCACTTTGATTGTGAGACGGCGAACCCTCAAAAGACACACCCGCCGTGGTCACGACATCTGACAAATCTTCTCGGGATGGATGAAGGAAGATCAATTATACATCTGAAGATCAGATTGTATGAATGTTTAACTAAATAATTTTGCTGTACTGTAAAAAAAGAGGTAAAATACGGAAATACTACTGGCAATCGAGACGCCAGTACTATTTCCGCATTTTAACGGAACTTTTCCCTGGTAAATTACAGAAAATTTTCCTTTTTTTTTTTTTTTTTTTTTTTTGGCATTTACGATTTACGGGGAAAAACTTCCATTAAAATACGGAAATAGTACTGGCATCTCGATTGCCAGTAGTATTTCCACATTTTAGTCTTTTTTTTTTTTTTTTTTTTTTTTTTTTTTTTTTTTTTTTACAGTGTGCCACCTGAACTACTACCATGAAATATTTTGCATTCAATGTATTTTATACAAAAACTATGAATTCCCAGGTGGACCTCACTAATTTAAAAGTTAGAAAAATCGCAAAAATATTAATGAGTCCATGTATAGTTGTGCAATTTGTTTTAGTTTCTTTAATCTAATGCATCTTAAAACTTTAGCTAACTTCTTGACAAGGCAGCACCACTTACACACCTTGAAATTTAAAAAAAATTGCGGGAATTGTTTTAAAAAATGCGAAGTGTTTATAAAAATCCCTTTAATGTAAATTATTATAGATATGTTAAATTATAAAACTACATTTTAAAAATTGATATATTAAAAAAGTTGGTTTCATAGCTGATGGGCTAGAGCGCTTCAAGTTAAAGAAAGACGGTAGACACTAGAACACATCATATATATTAAAACGAAAACCTCATTCTGTAGGTTCAGTCACAAAAGTTCACGCATTTGCGCATGCGTGAAGTTAAATTTACTAGATATTCCATTTAGAGGAAAGGAAGGTCCGGTCGGGCTAGCTGAGTGGTCTAAAGCACCTGTTTAAAACTCGGAACTTTTGTAGGCGATGCAGGTTCGAGCCCAACGCCCGGCCAAATGATTTCTGTACCATTTTTGGTGATAATTCATTTCGCTAATGACCTATTTTATTAAGAGGAGAAGTTATATGATTTTGATTTTATTATTATTATTTGAATGGTTTATTATTAAATGAAATTTAACACTCAAAAATATTTTGAAAAAATAATAATTTCATATTTAAAATATTTAACCTAAGATGTTTTGCAATTAAATAAATTAAGCTGATCTAGAACTTTTGTTTATATTTTCCGACCATTACAAGAATATATAGGTGTGAGAGTCAATAAGAAAAGTTTGGCATTCTTTTCCGTAAAATAAATAAATATATAAATAAAACAGAAAGAAAGGAAAATATTCATATAAGAACTATAAAAATATGATCTTGATATACAGGGTGATTCATAAAAGATGGGCAGAACTTTAGGGGGTTATAGTACACTTAAAGACAAATAATATTAAATAGGAGACTAAGGGTCCCAGACGTATTCCCAAGGAGATAGGGGGCATTAAAGTTTAGGGTCCGAAATTTCAAATGATTATAAAACATGGAAAAATTGGTCGATTCGTTTGCGGTTTTTGCAAAAAAATTTCTTTATGCCAGTGTTTTCTTGAAATAAAATTTTAAAGTTCAATTTCAAAAAATGCCGATAGGGGGCGCTTTAGACTTTGGAGTAACAAACAACTATTTTTTAACGTTATTTTTTGTATTTCTTTAAATGATTTCGAAAGCTTAGACTTAAACTTAAATTTTGATCTAAAAATCTGAGTCCTAACGAGTAGTTAAGTAGCGTAAACTGAAATTTGAAATTTGAAACCCTTCTCCCCCCAGAACAAAAATCAGTTATTCCCGATCTTTGTGTCGTAGATTAGGCTCTAACTACTGCCGCGTTTTGCTAAAATTATTCTTTATGTCAGTATTTTCTTGAAAATAAATTTTAAAGAAAATTTTCAAAAAATTCCGATAGAGGGCGCTTTAGACTTTGGAGTAACGAACAACTATTTTATACCGTTATTTTTTGTGCCTCATTAAATGCTTTCTAAAGCTTAGACTTAAACTTAAATTTTCAGCTCAAAATCTGAATCGCTGAGCGTGGTTCAGTAGCGAGGGGAGGGGGTTCAAATTTCAACTTCTGAACATAGTTCAGTTTGCACTACTTAACCATGCCCAACGATTCTGTGCTGTGATACGAGGCAAAAACACAACTTTCGTCAAGGACTGCATAGTCGGAATTCACTCATAAAGGCACTGGCACAGTTGGAAACGTCGCTCATGCAAACGTTAAAGCTCCATTCCTGACGCTAGTCACCGGGTGAAGAAGGAAACAGAAAGTATGCAAATGTCAAATGGAGAAGAAGAAGAACACGTATGCAAAATTTCGACACGATTCAGGCATAAAAACCACTGAACGGTGAGTCAAGTGTAAGTCGCTGTAGTAATGAATCGGAAGATGGTGCCCTTCACGAATAAGGAAAAGGCTGAGATGCATTTAATTTACGGAGCGGCAGATGGAAATGGTGCAGAGGCACAACGAATGTACGGAGAGCGATTTCCCAACAGGCGGTTGCCTAACCGCAAAACTTTCGAGCGCTTGCGCAGACAGTTGTGTGAGACGGGATCATTTCTCGCTTCCCGGTCGAATGCAGGTCGTGCAAAAAAGGACGAATCAGTAGTTGTTGCAGAAGCCATTCTGGATGTAGTAGCGGCGCAGCCAAGTACAAGTACACGAACAGTGGCTAGGCAGGTGGATACCTCACAGTCCTTGACTTGGAGGGTACTGAAGGATGAACATTTGCTCCCGTTTCATGTGCAACTAGTCCAGAAACTGTCTCCAGGGGATTATCCAAATCGTATTGAATTCGCCCGCTGGTTTCTGCAGCAGAACGCGCTAAATCCACATTTTGGACGAACTGTGCTTTTCACCGATGAATGTACCTTCACACGTGAAGGTACATTTAACACACACAATGCACATGTATGGGCGGATGTCAATCCACATGCTACGTATCCACATGCTCATCAGAGACGCTTTTCCATCAATGTTTGGGCAGGAATCCTCGGAGACCACCTAATCGGACCGTACCTTCTTCCTGAACGCCTCAACGGTAAAACATACCTCACATTTCTGCAACATGTGCTGCCAGACCTGTTAAACGTTGTTCCTCCACGCATCCGGCGGGTCATGTGGTTCCAGCACGATGGAGCGCCAGCCCATTACGTACGAGACGTCCGCAACTATCTGGACATCACATTTCCGAACAGATGGATTGGTCGAGGTGGTCCTGTTGCTTGGCCTGCTCGCTCGCCAGATCTTTCACCCCTCGATTTCTTTTTTTGGGGACGATTGAAGGCTCTTATGTATGAGACACCCATTGAATCCCCGAGGAACTGGTCGCCAGACTTTCCGTCGCTGTAGGGGAAGTGCTCGAAAAGCCTGATGTTTTCGCGAATGTTCGCCGTTCCATTCTTCGCCGTTGTTCTGCGTGCATAACCTCTGGTGGTCACAATTTTGAACATTTATTGTAATTACATGTTAATAAATATGCTTTGGTAACATAATCCTAATTTGTGTCTTTTTACCTCGTATCACAGCACACAATGTGTGGACATGGTAAACTGAACTGTGCTCAGGAGTAGAAATTTCGAACCCCTCTCCCCAGAAACTTAACCACGTCTAACGATTCAGATTTTGGGCTGAAAATTTAAGTCTAAGCTTTAGAAAGCATTTAATGAGACACAAAAAATAACGGTATAAAATAGTTGTTCGTTACTCCAAAGTCTAAAGCGCCCTCTATCGGAATTTTTTGAAAATTTTCTTTAAAATTTATTTTCAAGAAAATACTGACATAAAGAATAATTTTAGCAAAACGCGGCAGTAGTTAGAGCCTAATCTACGACACAAAGATCGGGAATAACTGATTTTTGTTCTGGGGGGAGAAGGGTTTCAAATTTCAAATTTCAGTTTACGCTACTTAACTACTCGTTAGGACTCAGATTTTTAGATCAAAATTTAAGTTTAAGTCTAAGCTTTCGAAATCATTTAAAGAAATACAAAAAATAACGTTAAAAAATAGTTGTTTGTTACTCCAAAGTCTAAAGCGCCCCCTATCGGCATTTTTTGAAATTGAACTTTAAAATTTTATTTCAAGAAAATACTGGCATAAAGAAAATTTTTTGCAAAAACCGCAAACGAATCGACCAATTTTTCCATGTTTTATAATCATTTGAAATTTCGGACCCTAAACTTTAATGCCCCCTATCTCCTTGGGAATACGTCTGGGACCCTTAGTCTCCTATTTAATATTATTTGTCTTTAAGTGTACTATAACCCCTTAAAGTTCTGCCCATCTTTTATGAATCACCCTGTATATGGTTTAATATTTAAAAAATGAAGAAAAAAGTATAATAAAATTCAAGTAATAAAAGAATATATATTATAAATCGGTAGTTGCATCAAGTTTCTAAATTAGGCTTTTAGAGAATGAGACTGATATAAATAAAATTCATGGCAGCTTTTACAGGTCGTGTATTTAAAAAAATTAAAATAGATATTGTTATTTTTTTAAAAAAAAGACCGTAGTAAGTAAAAATAAAAGCTCTGCCCAGTATTTTTAGGTAAATTTCTGATAAAAGGCAAGCATAATTCGTTGTAAATTATAAACTTAAAGTTCTTTCACTTCATTCAATGGGTTAGTTAATAAAAATACATATATTATAAATCGTTAGTTGCATCAAGTTTTAAAATTAGGCTTTCAGAGAATGAGACTGATGTAAATAAAATTCATGGTAGCCAGGGGCGGATTTAAGGGGTCGCGATGGTCGCAATCGCGAGGGGCCCAGCATCCCAAGGGGGCCCCAAATCTTCTTTTGAGTTCAAAGAGAAATGTGACGTTTTGATAAAAATATTTTCTTAGTGTGGTTTTTAAAATTTTTCAGTTAATATTACAATATCATTTTCATGTAATAAATATAATTTTTTCTATCATTTGCTACTACCAGAAATGTTTTACTTTCCCTTACCTTTTTTTTTCCCGTTATGAATTATCAGGACTATGATCGTTTGTGAACCGATAGGGTGAGATTCAAAGGAAACTTGTGTCTAAGCCAAAAGAAGCACTGTTAAAGACATTCTACGACGATTTAATTATACGGATTGATGTACTAATTAAATCATCAGGGGCGGATTTAAGGGGTCGCGATGGTCGCAATCGCGAGGGGCCCAGCATCCCAAGGGGGCCCCAAATCTTCTTTTGAGTTCAAAGAGAAATGTGACGTTTTGATAAAAATATTTTCTTAGTGTGGTTTTTAAAATTTTTCAGTTAATATTACAATATCATTTTCATGTAATAAATATAATTTTTTCTATCATTTGCTACTACCAGAAATGTTTTACTTTCCCTTATCTTTTTTTTTTCCCTTTATGTATTATCAGGACTATGATCGTTTGTGAACCGATAGGGTGAGATTCAAAGGAAACTTGTGTCTAAGCCAAAAGAAGCACTGTTAAAGACATTCTACGACGATTTAATTATACGGATTGATGTACTAATTAAATCATGGGCAGTCAACCTGAAGCCCCAGATTTTGGGGGCCCCACATTTGGTATGCAGTTTTCATAAAGCTGATATTTTAAGTGAATTTTACTTTGTTACTGATTATCTATACTAATAAAGCAAAGTTTCGCTCTGTCTGTCTGTGTTCGAATGGCTAGTAAAATCTATCGCACACAGAAGTCTGAAAATTTAGGTGAGGATAGTCCAAGACAGGTCCTAATGCACCTGTGGCTCAGATTTTTAATTTTTTAAGGGACGGGGTCCCTTTAAGTTTTTATGCACTAAATTATTCATAACTTGTCCCCTTTGTATCCAATCATCTTCGTTTGGGGGACCTTTCTCCATTTAGTTATTCTCGTCTTTCTACTCTGCAGATTCCAGACCTCTCTCCAGATTACTCTCTTTCTACTTTCAAGTTTTTGTGCAAATAAAAGGCTAATAAATTGCTTCCTTTTAATCCGATCTTCATTTTTGATATCCTTTTTCCATTTACTTAGTCTCACATTTCTACATTCCAGTTTAGATCCTGGGACCCCTAGGCTGCCGTAGGATCCGGTCCAGGGCCCCTTGAACTTTTTCTGTGCCAAGAATTTTTCACCCCCTGATTTTCTCACCTCCTCAGTACATAATTTTGAAGTTGAGTGTTGGATTCTTCTTTCTAGATCAACACCCTCATATTTTTATTGGGGCCCTAGGGCCCTTTTTTAAACATTTACCCAATTTTTTGTGCATTTCCTTAAAATATTATTCTATGCTTAATTGTGACTAATTGAAGATCTAAAGGGCTAAGAACTTAGATCTTTTAACAAGTTTTCATGTTAGGGACCTGCTCTTTACTATCAGTTGGCCCTTTTTGGGCCCTTTGTTATAGGTCCCTTAAAAGCGACCCGATTCACTAGCTTCTTTTTTTAAACAACTTCTTAAGTCCTCCTGCTACTACATGAATGTCAGAAACATTTCCCCGACTTCAACTACCACCAATTTTGAATATTAATCTGCTTCTTGTGGCCTTTGTTGCAGCTTATTTAAAAACTATCTGATTCTATTACAATTTTCTTTAACATAGGTTTAGTGTCCTCCAGCTACTTTAAAACGACTAAAATAATTTCTTATACCCAACTATATTCTAGTTAAAACACTGGTTTCCAGGGCCCGGTTTTTCCTTATACCTCAGCTACCACTTTTTCCAAACATTATTCTCCTATTTCAGCATCAACTTACGGTTACAAACTACAGCCGTAAATTAAAAATCGCGTTACTTTAAAGGTAACTTTAGGTAAGGGATTTCATCCGTTTATTAAATATCGTGTTAATGCTAAAAGTAATTCGTGAAATTTACAAGAGGAAAATTACGAGGGGGCATTTTCCACCGCTTGGGGGCGCATTCTTTCCTCGGATTCTAAGGACCCAATTTCAACGGGATTTGGTTCATTCAACTTAGATTATAATTCGGCTACTTTCTGTATTTTGAAATTTTACCTTAGACTTCAGTTACCAACATTTCCTAACATTAATGATGCATTCTTTTTTTGGATTCTTTGGGCTTGATTACTACGCGGTTTGGCTTAATCAACTGGGCTTTTGATTGTCTCCGGCACGTGCGGAGTACTTCCGGTACATGTTGACTTAGATAACGGGGACCCCAGGTTACAGGTCGTTCGGAAATAAGTTTGTTGGGAACACTCTAGACGCTGCGGAAGGCAATGGGGGCCTCCGAAACTAGGTTCATTAAAAAAAAATTCTAAAGATATAAAATCATACAAACTTGAGTTTTGTTTAAGGTTATTATTTACGGACCCCGGGCAACGCCAGGCGGGTCTGCTAGTCTATACTAATAAAAGAAAGTTTCGCTCTGTGTATCTGTGTGCGATGGCTCTCAAAATCTACCGCACATAGAAGTCTGAACATTTCGGTGAGGATAGTCAAAGCCAGTTCCTAATGTAACTGCGGGTCAGATTTTTAATATTTTAAGACCCGGGCCCCCTGAGCCCTTCAAGTTTTTATGCCATAAATTTTTAATAGCTTGCCTCTTTTTTATCCGATTTTCTTCGTTTGTTTTTTGGGGACTTCCGCCATTTAGTTATCCCCCTTTCTACGTTTCAGTTAAGATCCTGTCTCCTGAGAACCAATACAGAGTCCTGGAAGTGTCTGTGCCCTAAACTGCTAATAACTCTCCCTTTTAAATCCAATATTTATTTTTGGTGCCCTTTTTCAATTTAGTTATTCCCTAGATTCTACATTCCAGTTAAGACCCTGGCCCCCTAGGACCCGGTCCAGAGGCCCTTGAACTTTTTGTCCGCCATGCATTTTTCACTCCCTAATTGTGTCGCCCTCTGAATGCATAACTTTAAAGTTGATTTTTGGATTCCTGTCCCCTGGCCAACACTCTCATATTTTTATTGGGATCCGTAAGGCCCTTTTTAAAGCATCCCCCCCCCCCATTTTTGCGTATTTCTTTAAAATTTTATTCTAATAATTCATACCCTATGCTTAATTTCGTCTAATTGAAGATCTAAAGCGCAAAGTAGCCTTTTAACATGTTTTCATTTAAGAGCCCTGCTCTGAGCTACCAGTTGGCCTCTTTTGCATCTCCTATTATAGCTTCCTTAAAAATGGTCCTATTCACTAGCTTTTTTTTTAACAACTTCTTAGGTCCTCCAACTACTACATGAACTAGAAAAAAATTTCTCAGACTTCAGATACCACCAATTTTGAATAAATGGCTTTCTTGGGGCCCTTCTTTAAAAATAATCCAATTCTCTTTTACCTCGTTCTTGGCTCCTCCGGCTACTTTACAAACTACTAAAAAATTTCCTTATACTCAACTACATTCGAGTTAAGATTGTGGTCCCCTGGGACGTGGTACAGGGTCCCTTGAAATTTTTGTGCCCTCAATTGTTAATAATTGACCCCTTTTAATCCGATCTTTGTTAAAAGGAACTTTTCCATTTAGTTAATGAAGGCCCTGGCTCCCTGGGGCCCGGTCCGGAGTCCCTTCAACTTTTTGTGCGCCACGCATTTTTCACCCCCCAATTCTGTCACTGTCAATTCATAAATTTAAAATTGAGTCTTGGACTCCTGTCCCCGGGTCAACACCCTAATATTTTTATTGGAGCACTAGGGCCCTTTTTAAGCACCCCCCCCCATTTTTTCCGCAATTTTTATTCAAATGATTAATTTATACCCTATGCGTAATTTCGACTAATTAAATATCTAAAGTGACTACTAGAACCTTTTAACATGTTTTTATCTCAGGGCCCTGCTCTCAGCTATCAGTTCACCTCTTTTGGGCCCCCTATTATCGCAACCTTAAAAATGGTCTGATTCCCTAGCTTTTTTTCTAAAAACGTTTTAGGATTTCCACCTACCCCTCATATTTTTATTGGGGCCTTAGGGCCCTTTTTAAGTATTTCCTCTTATTTTTAGCGCATTCATTTAACATTTTATTCTAATGATTAATTTGTACGTTATGTTTAATTTCGACTAATTGGAGATCTAAAGAACTAAATACTAGGACCTTTTAGCATGTTTTCATCTTAGGACCCTGCTCTCAACTATCACCTTGGCACCTTTTGATCCCCCTATTAAAGCTCCCTTAAAAATAGTCCGATTAACCAGCTTTTTCTTTTCTAAAAACTTGTTAGGTTTTTCAGCTACTCCATGAACCACAAAAAATTTTCTCAGACTTCAGCTACCACCAATTTTGAACATTAATCGCCTTCTTGAGGCCCATAATCCTATTATCTTGCAATTTTCTTTAATATATTTCTAGGGTCCTCCTGCCACTTCATAAACTACTAAAAAATTTCCTTATACCCTTGCTACCAACTTTTTCGAATATTAATCTTCTTTTCGGTATCAACTTACGTTTACTCACTACAGTCGTAAATTAAAAATAACGCTACTGTTAAAGGTAAGTGGTTAAATTTAGAGAAGTGGGCGTATTTCATCCGTAAATTAAATATTGGGTTAATGTTAAAGGGACTTTGTTAAATTTAAAGAAGAAGGGGGCACCTTCCACATTCTTTCCTCGTATTTTATCGGCCCGTAATCAATGACAATTGGTTCATTCGACTGAGATTATAATCAAGCTGCTTTCTGCATTATGAAAGTTTATCTTGGACTTTTGTTACCACCATTTTCGAACGTTAACGGCGCATTCTTTTCTCGGTTTCTATGGCTCGATTTCATCGAAAATTGGTTCATTCAATTTAGCTTAAGATTCTTATACATATTTTAGCTCCATATTCTACCACTAGGGGGAAGCATTCTAATCTTGGGTTTATGGGCCCGATAACTACGGGGTTTGGGTCATTCAACTTGATTTTCGATTGTCTTAGGCGGTGCGGAGCACTTCGGGTATACGCTACCTCAGACAGCGGCAACCTAGGTCACAGGTTCGTTCAGAAAGAGGCAGTGGCATAGCAAGGGAGGGGGTCCAATTGCTCTAGATACCAGTAATATTTTAAAGTTTTTTTCGTCTTGATTAATAGCAGAAAATTCTTCAATTAGATAAGGCGAACTGAACTTTACAAAATCACTGGTATCCAGAGCATTTGGACCACCACCCTGGCTACGCCACTGGAAAGAGGTTTGTTGGGTTGCACACTCGACGCTGCCGAAGCCATTGGGTGAGGCCCCGGAAAAATTAAGTTCATTTGAAAAACTCTATGATTCCGAAGGCATTGGGGCACCGATTTTCCGAAGATATAAAATCATACAAACTTGAATTTTGTTTAAGGTTATTATAACGGTCCCGGTCAACGCCGGACGGGTCAGCTAGTAATAAATATTTTATTATTGCAGAAGTTTATTGTTGCATCGTAAGTGTTCATACTTTTTCCCTCTCATAAAATTCTCCACATCCAGATCAAAAAGTCCTTCCGGCCAGTGCCGGGAGGAAGAGGTAGCTTTCATAATCCTTATTTAAAACAAGCCAACTTATATCATGCAAACACACGAAGCTCAATTTAGTGGCAACCGAATATAGGAGATTCAATACTAATTTTTATCAATATAATGAATGAGAATTTCGCGAAATTAGTCAGCTTTATCCAAGCTGCTTTTCTTTAAAGTAACTTATATTTGGCTGCCAAATTCGGCAATTTCTTAAAGTGCCTGTCATTTTAAGACAACATGGTAGATGAGGCTAAGCAGTGAACTTGGTCGAGACCTTAGTAATTGCTGCGCACATGCTCACTCACATCGGATGAGATATTGATGTATACTATCCACATGCCTTCTTACATCGAAATAGGCGAATACGTGTGTTATCGCGTGACAAATACAAGATCGTTTCAAAATGTTAGCCATGCTAGAAATTCAAAGTGCTATAAATCAACCATTTTTTAAGATATCAACAAAAGAACAAATTTTCAGAAACAAAAACTGCTCCGGAATCTTTGTATCAAGGCCAAACACATAAAAAAAAATCTTTTTCATTTTCCAATTTTTTAATACCTCCCTTTGAATTTTAAATTTAATTTTTTTTTAAATGGCAACCCTTTTGAAACAAGATGGCGAATGAAGCTGGCCAACGAACTCGGTCGAGACATTGGTATGTACTATGTACAGACCAAGTTACATCCAAATAGGTTCATAAATACGCCTGTTGTCGCGTGACAAAAATCAGGTCGTTTTAAAATATCAGCCACAAGAGAAATTCAAAATACTATTACTCAGCCATTTTTTTTAGATATAGACGAAAGAAAAACTGTTCCGGAATCTTTGTATTAAAGTCAAACACATACAAAAAAAATCTTTTTCATTTTCCAATTTTTTGGTATCTCATTTAAATTTTTTTATTTTTTAATTTTTTTTAAATGGCCGCCATTTTGAAAGAAGATGGCGGATGAAGCTGGCCAACGAACTCGGTCGAGATATTTGTATGTACTATGTACACACCAAGGTACATCCAAGTCGGTTCATAAATACGCCTGTTATTACGTGAGAAAAATCAGGACGTTTCAAAATGTCAGCCACGCTAGAAATTCAAAATGCTATAACTCAGCCATTTCTTAAGATATAGACGAAACAAAAACTGCTCCCGAATCTTTTTATCAAGGTCAAACACATAAGAAGAAAATATTTTTTTTCAATTTTCAATTTTTGGTACCACATTTCAAATTTAAATTTTTCTTAAAAGTTTAAATGGCCGCCATTTTTAAACAAGATGGCGGGTGAAGCTGGCCAACGAACCCGGGCGAGACATTGGTATGTACTATCTATAAACGAAGTTACATCCAAATCGGTTCATAAATACGCCTTTTATCGCGTGACAAAATTCAGGACGTTTCAAAATGTCAGCCACGCTAGAAATTCAAAATGCTATAACTCAGCCATTTTTTAAGATATAGACGAAACAAAAACTGCTCCGAAATCTTTGTATAAAGGTCAAATACATAAGAAAAAAATATTTTTCCATTTTCAATTTTTTGGTACCACATTTCAAATTTAAATTTTTTAAAAAATTTTTAAATAGCCGCCATTTTGAAACAAAATGGCGGATGAAGCTGGCCAACGAACTCGGTTGAGAGATTGGTATGTACTATATACACACCGTATTACATCCAAATCGGTTCATAAATACGCCTTTTATCGCGTGACAAAATTCAGGACGTTTCAAAATGTCAGCCATGCTAGAAATTCAAAATGCTATAACTCAGCCATTTTTTAAGATATAGAGGAAACAAAGACTGCTCCGGAATCTGTGTATAAAGGTCAAATACAGAAGAAAAAAATATTTTTCCATTTTTAATTTTTTGGTACCACATTTCAAGTTTTAAATTTTTTTAAAAATTTTAAATGGCCGCCATTTTGAAACAAAACGGCGGATGAAGCTGGCCAACGAACTCGGTCGAGACATTGGTATGTACTATGTACATACCGAATTACATCGAAATCGGTTCATAATTACGGGAGTTACAGTGTGACATAGGTCAGATATATATATATATATATATATCAATTTTGAACGGAGGGTGGTTTCGGGGTCTGGGGGTCATGATCGATGAAAATATACCAAAATTTTTTGAAATCGCTTTCCTCCGAACGGCTGCAATAGGTAGCTTTTTTGTAAAGAAAGCTACCTAAAATGACACGCGACAATCAAATATATCCTGACTGTCAAAGACAATGTCCCTCCATAGTTTTCCCCCAATATGAATTTTTTTCCATTTTAGCAGATGTTTTGCTAATCGCAGTTGTGAAAGTGGCACTTTTATATTTTTGGGACCATTTTTTATGGCATTCGTTATTAAGACACATACAATTACAAACCTATATGCAGATTAGTTAATTAAATTAGTGTTTAAAAAATATCTATCATATATATATATATATATATATATATATATATAATCCTAATGAAACGAATTTATGAAATGATTTTACGAAACGACTGATTGTATTTCACAGCTATCTATATTATAAAGGACAAACATATCTGTGCGTAACGCATACGTCATTCTGCGAATGGCAACACTTTGAAATTTGAAATAAAATTTTGGTTTTGCAATTTTCTCTACTGCAAATTTTTAAACTTCTAAACATCGCACATTTTAAATTTTTACACCGTCGTGTAACGAAAAAAAGGCTCTTTTAAATGAAATTTGTTTGAAAGCTGTATCTCAATTTAATTTTGAGATATTAATTTTTTTTGTAGTTTTTGATACATTTTTTGTAACCGTGGCAACTGAAGAACTCCATTTCTGTTGAAAGTAAAGGGAAACTAATCACGAAAGAAAGAAAATAATATATTACTGTACCTTTTTGTTGCTATTTTCTCATAAAAACTGAAAAAATAAATTGAAATTAAAATACGTGCTATGTAAGCGATTTTATAAATTTCTAAATATCGCACATTTTCAAATTTTAAACCGTCAAATAGAAAAAAAAATCTACTTTCAAATGCAATTTGTTTGAAAATTATATCTTAATTGACTGAGTTATTATGGTTTTTAAAATAACTAGCCCCCCGTGGCGACCAATTTGGCCTCCCTTAAATGTATGCTAGGCATTGTATCATGTTACTTTTATTCATAATTTAATTTACTTGCTCAATCCTTCGCCAAATTGGAAGATTCTGATAGAGAAATCGAGAACTCCCTACAGTTATGTTAGTCAGGCACAGGTGATAAATCGCCAAACAATGTACCCGTCGCATTTTTTTTTTTCGTTAATTCAGATTAAAATATAATCCTTTCACTCATTTTATTTAGAATGGATGACTTTAATTTAAAAATAAAACCTTTAAAATTCATGACTTAAAAAAAAAAAAAAAAAAAAAAAAAAAAATTCTTTAAGAAAAGAAAAAGAAAACAAAAAGAATAAATAATACCGTAAACCATTTAATTTCAACATCAAAGCATTGTTTTAATTTACCCCTCGAAAAATAAAAAATGCTGCTGGCGAGTTAAAAAATGCTATTGGCGAGAATTGCACCCAGCTAACATAAAAGTACGAATTCCTAGCGTTCATGGACACTTTTATGTAGTTTTATTTGAAAAAAAAAAATATTTTGATTAAATCGGTTGCCAAAAAAAATTTCTTTTCTCGCCATGGACCTTTTCTCTATTTGGCCAAGTACCTATACTGGAAAAGCACCTTTATTTATTTTTTTATTTATTGTATTTTAAATTAGATGAATAAAAGACGGCACAGGTGTCATATACGCAATACGTTGGCACGACTTTTTTCTGACGCCAATTTCATATACGCACCGGGGTACTTAATTGGCGCCAAAGTGTCGTTATTTTGCTTGATATGGTAACCCGGATGCTGTTGTTTATTTATTAATAAATTGTTTATTTACTTTTATTTTATTTTTTAAAATTATATAAATTGTTTTGTTCTATTGTTATTAATTAAACTTTTTATTTATTTATTGTTATTCACTTTTTAAAAATATTACACAATAACCAATGAGATGCGTTTCATTCGGGCGTTGCCATTAAACAGTTAACTGCCAATTGTTTACATTTAACCAATTGAACAATTAATCGCGATTTCTGTGCCACATACGATAGCGTAATATATATATATAGATTTTCAAGCATAAGTTATTTTTTTTATTTATCTCTATCACGTGTAGCTCGATTACGGAAGGTTAATCCACTTGCCCTTAAAACAATGTAAAAAATTCAGCATATGTTTCTGTCTAATGTTCCATAACAAAGTTAAAACTTCCTCTATAGAAAAATATATAAATTAATAATTAAATAAATAAATTAATGTAAATAAGAAACAAATTTAGCAGACATGTGATTGAACCACACGCTTATGCACCGAAATGATCGGAAAGACTGACGTAAGTGGCAAAATCTTGGGTTAATAACTCCTGGCATGTGGTGACATGTGAAAGTATCGCTTTTAATAAATTTCAAAACTTTATTTGATTACATAATTGATATTTTTCATATAAAAATTCTTTTTGATGTTAGTGGGCAATCTAAAATATATATTACATGTAAAAAAATAATTAGATTAAAAAACAATTGGTTTTCACCTGTATTCTGTAACCCGAGGAGCTCGGGTTCGATTCCCTAGTTATTTCTAAAATATGAAATCCTTGGCGGTGAAATTAGCACCAATTGTCCGTATTGATCCGCGTATGTCAAAAATGATATTAGAATTTTTAAATTTGATTTTGTTTTCGAGGTATTAATTTTTTTTTTTCTAATTGTAACAATATTTTTTTAATGATGGCAACTAGATGACTCCATTTTTATGGAAAAAAGGGAGGAAAGGCCAAATATAAGGATTATTAGATTTATTTTCCTTTTAGTATATTTCAAATTCAAATTGAAATTATCTTTTATTTCAATCGAAAGTGAAGACAATCTTGTGATAATATTTTTAATATGTGTGCAATATTTTTCTCATATTTTAGAACAGGTTACTATATTATATTGTTGCCAATTTTAAAAACAGTGCTAAGAAAAATATTTCATTTCAATAAAAAAATTATTTACACGTGACTATTATACGTTTGCAGGGGCAGAGCCCCCTAGTATTTATATAAAAATGCAATGCAGATGGTTATAAAACAACTCGTGGAGCTTCGAATCCTTTTTATATCCATAAAGCACTTGTCATTCTTTGAGCCCAGCTGTGTAACGAAAAGGAGAAAAATATAATTTAATTTGGTTATAATTGATGAATTTATTTGATTTCTGAAATTGTTTTATTAAAACATGAAATTAAAACTGTAAGCAAGATAATGTCATGCAGTGCAGATCGCTGCAGCCCCATGCATTAAAACCCCATTACATTTATATCTTATTTCATGAAATAAATGAGCCAAAAACGAAAAGCACCGAAAAGAGGTTTTGAGTTAAGGCTCAGCAGATGCTAAAATATTGTCTCCTTAGTTTCTGATTAATTTTGGTTGGAATTATCATTTTATGTTTTTAAAAAATTGAAAGGAAAATAAGATACACAATTTTAGCACATTTATCCGTCACAGTATCTAAATTCGTGTAAAATAATCTGATGTAATTTGAATATGAAATTAATTTCGTATAATTAATCGTTAACGATTGAATACATTTTAATTTATTTGTTAGTAATTATTGCAATTAAGTTTTGAATAGCTATTATTTTTAAACTAGCTGAACTGCCCGGCATTGCCCGGGCCCGTGATGAATGACTCTTAAATGAACCTCAAATTTGTATGACTTTATATCTTTAACTCCATTTTGTGTGAATTTATATTTTTAAATGAAAAAAATATGGAAGTAAAAATATATGCTATTTGGTATTTTATTTTCTGCGTAATTATATTTTTTGGAGTCTATGCTTAACAAAAGCGAGCGAAACTGCGACGAAACACTCAGGTTTTTACTAGGGCAAAACCACGACGAAACACTAAAGTTTATACAGATTTCGCCAAAATTTTCACACCATTTTATTTTGTAAAAAATATTTCTACCCGTCCGAAAGTTTCACAATTTTTGTAGGTGATCTAAATCTAGTCTATTGAGATTCTCTAAAAAGACTGTGTACATACGGATCTTTAGTTACTTTTAGCATACAAAAAATATCGTCTCCGTGAGGCACGAAGCGACCCGAGTTCGTCAGTTATTTGAAAGCGTTAAAATTCATATTTTTAAAAACCGATTTCACCATCGATTAGAAGAAGATTTTATCTTTAAGAACATATTTTTGGTTTGTCGGTACCTCTAAAATTACACCCTGGAGGAGCGTTGCCGCAAGGGGAAAAGCGTTTTTTTTTTTTTTTTTTTTTTTTTTGAAAAAAACGACCCTCTTCGAATTTTCTTTTTCAAAAGGTTAACCGCGATATTTTTTTTGAATTGATTACGGGATTTGAGACATAAGGGTAGGATTTTTTAGAATATGTCTTCCGTTTTTAATTTTAGTAAGCGGTTTGGCCGATGTAAGTTAATATGACAAAATACCCCCCCCCCCCCCGGAATTCCTTCTTTTCGATGTTCATTTTCTCATGATGCGTAAATAAGGCTTGCTTTTTCTCTCTCGTTGACTGAGATGAGTTTTTAATGAGAGTGCGTTACGACTGTTAATGAATAACTCAGCTTATAAGCAGATATTTCAGAATTCTGAGTCTCAGATGTATCAGGGGAGGCCTTGGACTACCCTCACAAAATTTTTCCGCTTTGTATGTGCGGTAGATGTCGCTAGCCATTGCGAATACACACACACACAGAACGAAATTTTCTTTTATTAGTATACATTATAAATATACCATATTTTTCAAGATGGAAGGGCCCCCAAAATGTTCCAGTGAGAGGGGCCCCTCACTTAATAAATCCGCCTCTGATGGTAGCTTTTAAAGGTCGTGTAATTAAAAAATAAATAAAAATAAAAGTAGATATTGTTATTTTTTCGAAAAAAAAAAGTGAGAGAGAGAGAGACCGTAGTAAGTAAAAATAAATGCTCTGCCCAGTAGTATTTGGTAAATTTCTGATAAAAGGCAAGCATAATTCGTTGTAAATTATAAACTTAAAGTTCTTTCACTTCATTCATTAAATAGGTTAGACTGACAGCACGATCTTGCTCACCTTCAAGAAAAAGGAATCACTTATGCCATATAAAAATTTGTCACGATTTCAGTAATTAATTTAAAATCAACTAATTAAAAATTCAAGAATTTTTCTAATGGAACATTCAAGTTATTTACCGTCAAATCTTGACGTGTACTATCTAATCATATAATAAATCTAGAATAATGACATAATATTCTTTTTTTCCCAAAATCTAGTGAAATAGCCGTTTTAAAAATAAATATTTTTAGTCAAACGGTATCAATTTAAAGAAAAATGTCATTTTTACTCTTCACAGAGTGACAAGTTCGGGGATACTAATGTTAAATCCACGTGACAGACTTTGTTTTTCATCTTCTCAAAGAATCATCCGATTGATTTTTCAGGTTCTGCTCTCGAAACTGTTAGACGGGAGGTGCTGGGTTCGATCCCAATCGCGCCCGTCGGCCTAATCGTTCGGAGTTTTCGTGGTTTTCTTCGAACCTTGGTTCACCAAGAGTTAATACGGGTTAGGTTCCCTTAGAAAGACCTCCACGGAAGGCACTCCCCCCCCTCCTTAGGGCCTTGATCCCATGTGCTGATAATTGGCCGACATAAATACAACCAACCAACAAACCGATTGATTTTTCTGTGAGATACAATGAATAGACCCAAACAGAGTCAAAGCATTTTCGATTCAAAAAAATATTTTTCATAATGAAAATTGTTAGCAAATTCATAGCAAAAAAATTATGAATTATGACCTGCATTAATTTTTACATAAATCGCAATTGTCAGAAACATTGGTGTATAAGTTTTACAGCCCATTCCAACTAATAATTTTTAAGATATAAATGAGTTTTACTTCTGGATTGTCTAAATAGACAGTTTACGATTATCAAAGTATTTACAGAAAAGAAAATCTTTTACAGTAACCATAAACATTTTATGGAGCAATCTTAATGTAAAGTGTGTTTCATTTACATTTAAATTACAGCACAATTTTTCTGATAATTGATTATATGTTACAGGTACTGTTCATGAAAGTTGTGTGTAACACCTAACATACCAACACATTTTATTTTATAACTCTACAAATATGTAAAAACAAATTATGTAAACTATATCTTTTGTCTATAGCTTTTTAAATAAACTATATCTTTCCCCCCTTGATCTATGTTAACTTACATATGGTGTCGAAAATGGGTGTTACAATTTCAAATACAAAGCTAATAAAAATTTTAATATGTAGACGATCATTATTTCACAAATTGTTTTCATATTCGGAAAGTAAGCACAATTCAAATGGTATCACTTGTAGCTATCTGCGATAATTTGGCGATTAAATATCATGGGTGAATGCGTTTTTCTCAGGACTGTAAATTTGAATGTAACTTGGTTGAAAGAATGAGACCCTTAAGCATTATTTATTAGATGTAAAGTCCATGTAAAATATTCAGTGTAAAAAAGAACCTTGTAAAATACTAAGCGATATTTGCAAAAATGCTGCTAGAAAACTTTTGGGTGCACAAGAAATATCTGCATATACAAAAAAAAAAAGTTCTTTTTTTCTGTATGTTTAGATATTTCTGGTATATGCAGAAATTATGTGCTGCAACGCTTTCTAACGGTTTTTTTTTTTTTTTTTTTTTTTTTTTTTTTTTTTTTTTTTTTTTACAACGGTAGTGGATTATACACCAAGCTACTTCTATGCTTACATTTGTGTTATTGTTCCCCGACAAAGTGTTTGAAATCCATCCCCTGGGTAAGTATTCATTATTTCATCATACTGAATATTCACACTCCTCTTTGTTAGTTCTCTGGTGTACTTTCTAATTTGGATTTTCATTAAATTTCAGTTATCTGAAAAAATATATGATTTTAGCGGGTGAAAACAGAGCTTAACACAAATTTGCATTTGTACTTGTATGGAAGATGACCAATCCATTTAGGAGAAATTAATCCTTTGAAAAAGGCTCGGGACGTATACCATACATCTCAGTTAGTAGACTATTCATCTATTCTATTCAAAGGAGTGTACGAACTTTGATCTGTGCACTCTATAAATTCAACAATACCGTATAGTGTTTCTCACTGTGTGTTATTGTGTAATGTTATGTAAATACCATGGGATTTTTTTTTTTTTTTTTTTTTTTTTTTTTTTTTTTATGGATACGACTTATCTCTGACATACACTTATACAAGGATATTTCCATGCAAAATCTACCACAGAAAAATGTAAATTGTGGTACGATTGATTGCTAAACATAGTCTCCAGTCTAGGCGCGTTATCAAAGGGTTAAGGAAACCGGGAACGCGAAATTCAACCAAAAAATCGATTTTTTACTTTTTTATATCATTAAATAGTTTAAACTTTTATCTTTTCAACGATGTATTACACATGTAAGTGTTGGATTTTTTGCATTCTTTATAAGAACACTGTGTTACTTTTACAGCAGTGAGTTACTTTTTTTGAATTCAGATTTCTTGATTGGCACCACTTTCTGAAGTGGTAAAATTCCCCTTGTTTTCGCCTTAATTAATATGTCGTTAAACAAGGAGAATTTTACGATTTCATAAAAGTGGTACCAATCAAGAAATCAGAATTTTAAAAAAGTAGCCCACTGGCAACCTGCTTCACAGCTTTAATTGACTTTTTCTCAAAACATGGATTTTTCATGTTTGTTCTTTTTTTTTCAATATCTATTAAAGTTAAGAACTCAATTTTTTAATACTTTTATTATGTTATATTGTATACTTTAACACAGGGATTTAATGATTTGTTAAGAATTATTTATTTTATGCTGTGAAATCTTATCAAAAATGCTAATTTAAAAATGCCTTTCAATAAATAATTAATAATTAATTTTCAGTTTCAATTAGAAAGAAAATGGTCTGTTAAAATACGTAAAACATGCTATTCAAACTACTCTAAAAAATCTAGATCTCTATCTTTCACCATTTCTGAGAAAAAGGTGCATAAAGTTGGTTTATTTTAAAATGGCCGAGATAGAGCTTACCCGGTCCCCTTAAAAAATCTTTTCATAATGTTTCAGTAATTAACCTTGGTTGTTTCTGTTGAATTGACACATACATGCGCAATTGATATATGCAAGTTGTTGCCGAATTCGAGTGACAAATTCAGAGGGCTGATAGCAGGCATCAAGAGGATAAAAAACTACTATAGAACATGGGATTGCAAACGTCCTATTTAATAAAAAATACCGGGTGTTCTACCCCCAACTCATGTTGTGTTGATGGTAATAACTTTCAGAAAACTGAAGTATATTATAATGAAACATTTAGTAGACATACCCACCTTTGTTGCAAATGTGATAACATAAAAAAAGGGTAGAAATTTCCATTATACCAGCAGTATGCACTTAAATCTCCACATTTTGGACTATGATAACCAGTTCATACGTTATCACCGATTACGTGAGAACCTTGTTTTCCAGAACATTTCGTGATGATATCACATTTCGTACAACACAAGGTATATATAGTTACATTTTCAAAACAATGTTTTTATTTTTATCAAAATTTATACCGTCAACCAGAGTTCAGTTAGGATGAAACACTCTGTATTTGTGACTAAATAAGTGGTTTGCGATCCCAGGTTCTATGGCAATTTTTCATCCTCTTGATGCCGTCAATTATCCCTCTGAATTTGTCAGTCAAATTCGGCAACACCATACAACGCTATTTTATTTCTAATAATCCAGAATTTATTTAATTATCCAGTTCTATACATAAGTTGGCAGTTCTTGTTACAGATGATCCATTCAAATAGCACAGGACGCAAAATATAGAGCATAAGGAGCGGGAAGCATTAAAACCAGGGAAAACCCCAATAGAATCTTCAGGATTCGAACCTCTCCTACCATGATAAACAAACAGCTCCGTTACGCTTGAGGCCATGGGGGAGGGGAAGGCAAATTGACCTTTGAACTAGAAAATCTCAAAATATCGCCACTTTTCTTAGAGTAGTTGACATACTATGATTTCATTATTTAATTCTGTAAGCGCGTGAGTTATTACCAGTCTAGGTGTAGCTAGCTCGCGTGCCAGCGAGCCAACTTCCACCACTATTTACAAATAGTTAACTGTACATTATTGAAATACAGGAATTATGAGATTTAATCAGGCAAAGATTAGTATATGGAAATAGTCGTGACTATTGGCCCGCTGGCACACGGGTTTACTATCCCTGTACAATTCGTAAGCAATAACAGCTTTTGGATATACTGCTTAAGATGGAATACCTTCAATTAAAGTTATTGAAGGAAAAGTGAAGCAAAATCTCATTTAAGTGCAAAGAAAATACCGAAAATCTCACATAGCTGCACAGCTTGAACATAGTGTGTCCGAATTCGCAATTGCAACATCCAAATCTACATATTCGTAGTCACTACGCTAATCTCTGTTATAAATGCGTTACGTTTTGTGTTGAATGATATCCTTATAAACATATTTTTTGTAAATCATTGTGCATTGCTCCATTTCGTTTTTCGTGGTACCATGTACACATCACGATATTCACATATATAGCACTAAAAATCTTCAAATAAAATTGTTTATTTTATCGCATTTCATTTAACAAGCATCCCATTCTTCGACACAAAAGATATGCAAGTGGAAAACAAATAATTATGCTTATTATTACAGATAGTAAATTCTAGTACATATAAAAATAATTTAGAGATTTAAGAGCATATGAAGCCGGACAATATATGAAAAAAACATACCTACAGACATTATTTTCGGCAAAAAGTTGAATTATATTCCTCTAAACAAATAATGATAAGCCAATAAATAAAATTAGCAGTTTTCCTTCTCGAAATACCAAAAGCTTGTAATAGTTTTTGAAAGTTTGAGAGTGAATAATAAATTTCTTGAAGTACTACATTATTTGGCAGTTGAGTGCTCATTTGGCGAATTTTCATTATTTTACGTTAAGATTTATTGCCAGACATGATAGCAGTTTTTCGTGTATAGGTTTGCAAATGAACACCTAAACGGATATAATATTGTTTATTGTGTTTTGAACTTTTCTAAATTCCTAAACAAGAGATTAATATTTCTAGAGTTATGAAATATAGCTTAGTTACATTCTTTCGTTCTTTTCTTTTAACTGAATATGTTCTGAACTTTTAAGAAGAGGGGATTTTCAGCTCTTAAGCTAAATTATTATTTTAAAGAAATAATTTCATTAATACTTGATTTAAGTAATTTTCTTTTTTTTTTGTAATCGTTTGTAGAATAAGGAGCAGTCCAAGGGGAAAAGTGATCATCCTTGCTATTTTTTCACCAAATTGTCGCAGAGAGATGCTAGAGGTACGTTCATTTGGGAATTATGTTATTTTTGGAATATGAATGCAATTTTTACAATAGATTTTAAATATTAGAAATTGTACCAATTTGGAATTTTGAAATGGTGACACCCACTTTTGACAGAACCTTTCCCTTCGAACAATGTGGTCCTAAAAAAGGTATAACTTATATATTTTTTCTTAAATATTCCTAGAGATGGACGAGTTCAAATTTTGGGGGTGCTAATGTTAAATTTGCGTGACAAACTTTTATTTATATCTTCTTTAAAAATAATATTCGAATTTTTTTGAACCAGATATAATGAACAAATCAAAACATATTCCATGCATTTTTTGAAATTCAAAAACACATTTTTAATTGTGAAAATTATTAATAAGTTTATTTTTTAAAAATTACGAATTATGACCTGCATTAATTTAGGCAGAAAACGAACCACAATCACTAGAAACATGATTGTGTAAGTTTACAGATCATTTGAGGCATTATTATCTGAAATATAGATAGATTTTACCCTTCGGTGGTCTAAAGGGGTCATCTTCTATTCTGAAAGCATCCACAGAAAAGAATATCTTAGTTAGTCACCAAAACATTTGTTGTGTTTTCTTTTTTTAAGTAAGTTAAATATATATTTAGATTTTCACATATTTTGTATTCTGAATAATTGAATGTTACTGTACTTTTCCTTCTATGACGTTACTTTGTTTTTTTTCAAAAGTTTTAGATAAATCCCTAATATATTTTCTATGAAGATTTTAAAAAGTATATAAACTATACCTTTTTTTCGTGTTGCCGTAATCCAAAGAACTTAAATATGATGTCCAAATTGACTATTACAATTTTTAAATTAAAAGTTTTCGCAATTTTTAATATCTAACGACTCTATTTGAACCATTGCTGTCATATTCAGAAAATAGACACAATTCCCAGTCAAATGATGCATGCCTTTTTGCTTTTAATTCCACTTCAGCTTTTTCCTGCTGGATTTCGTCGCGTCAGACATCTTGGGAAATGTCGTTGTAAAACGTCTATCTCTGATCAGGTGATCGCAGAAGAAATTAATATTACAAATAACTTTTTGTGAGATGAGAGTGAAAAGTTGCGCATATTCTTGATCGCTATTATACTTGGTGTTATGGCAATTTCTATCCAAAAATCAGTTCAAAAATCTAAATTATCTAAAATATTGCCTGAAAGTTGTTGAACGTATTAGCAACTTTTATCCATTATGATTTTCTTATTTAGCAATCTATTTATTTATTTTCACTGGACACTTTAAAAAACTTAACGCTCTTTATATTTATTAGTTCTTTTCAAGCTTTATGTTTCCTCTATGAATTATGCATTCGCACATATGTAGACATATAGAGCACATCTTAGATTTATGCCCATATTCAGTATATGACTTTAATCTGGATAGTAGAAACCGAACTTTACTGAAACCTCTTCTGGGACCATAAGAGACAGAGAAAAAGAGAACCAAATAGATAGAACATTACTATCTAACAGAAATAATAAAACGTTCCATATTAAAAAAAGAAATATTTCCCCAATTCATTGAAGATTAGCAATGTTAAAGTATTTATAATAATGATAAAATAAATTACGGTAATTAAAAGATCAAAAGTAAACAAAATCCCAGACAACTTTCGACAGAGTAACTCCACTATTGATGAATAGCTGTTTGTGGTGACGAAACCAGTCTACTGATATCTTAAATGTTGTTACTTGCTTTTTCTATTCTTCTCATCCATAACTTCATTTATCAAATATGAACATTTTAGTCTTAATAGATTTGATTCAGAAATAAGAATTCAGATTACAAAATGTTAAATTTTTATGTACATGAACTTGTAAATCAGGTTTACGCTATAAAAGACATTACGCCAACCACCAAAATTAATAACACTTGCATGTGAATCACTGTTTTCACTCAACACTGGATAGAGTGTTAGCCTTAAATTAAGCATTTCAATATCACAATTTCAACGTTAAATTTCTTACATCAACCTATAAATTTAGAAAATTATAAACTTTATTCATTCGGACCACTGTGACCCTAGCTGTAATAATGGACGGAAGTAGAGTTCCCCATTTTGACCTGAAGAGGGAATTTTCTTATTTAACCCCTTCACTTCCAGGCTCAATTTCGCTGGTGAAGGGCTATATACCAGGCTGTGCGATGTAAAATGTCTGTGTCATAGAACATTTCATAACTTCCGTGATATAATACTAGTGAAATTAAGGTCGTTAAAGGATTTACAACATTATCATAATACGTATAAAATGATATATAAATCTTGTACATTATATACATACACTGATGTATATATACATACAGTATATACCTAAAACTCGGGAATTTATTTTAAAACAGAGGTAATTTTTCACGATAGTTTTAACAGTGATGGTCGAAAGCTTATTTTCATTCTTATAATGACGTAAGATGTGTAGTGAACGTATTGGTGTACGTCCTGGTCGCTGATTACTGAAATGAGAGGGCTTACGCAGCGTACGTCCTACGAGTGAAGAGGTTAAATCCAGTATTCATTCATGCTCAAACCGCAGCCCACGGCCGCATATGGTCCACAAACCTTTTATCTGCAACCCGACACGCACAATCATTTATCTGCATTTATAAATATTTGATATGCACGTAAAAGATTTTTTTTTTTTTTTTAATCGGACGACAAAATCTGGCCTGTTTACAATTAATTTAAAATTACGTTAAATTTATTTTCTCAGAAGTTATTTTTATATATAGTGCTATTTGTACTATAATTATATATATTATCTATAATATTCGACAAAACTTTAACTGAACATTATTTGTTATTAATTAACTTTGCACTATATGTTTTTAAATTTTAAAATAAAGTAAAACGTTTTTGGATTGAATAAAATAATTGACGAAATTTTCTTAGATAATTTCTCGATTTTTTTTTTTTTTTAAATCTTTTGAACTTAGAAATTTTGCATTGTCATGTTATTACGTTTATTGCTTATTATATTTTACTGATATTGATTTTATTAATTTCCTATATTGTTTTGTTATACTACTGCTGTTATCTTTATATAATTTAATTACCCTGTTTTGCATTATAATATAAGTATTGTGTAAGTATACTGTGCTGCGGTTCCCACGTTGCAAATATATGTTTACTTTCCGTGAGGATAAAAGCTTGGGTATGGCTGAACAATCCTTCAAAATTTAATATT
Source organism: Maratus speciosus (assembly GCA_963932465.1). Classification (NCBI taxonomy): domain Eukaryota; kingdom Metazoa; phylum Arthropoda; class Arachnida; order Araneae; family Salticidae; genus Maratus; species Maratus speciosus. Next base: position 524,416,497 of record OZ010796.1, on the reverse strand, counting down.
AACCTGGTAACACTGGCTCCAGCTATGAATATCCCCGGATACGTACAGTTTTTACGTTCGAAGTGATTAGGTGTAAAACATGGTAACTAAAATTTTCAATTTTCTTTTTTTCTAATTTTCATATAAAATTATTTAACAACATCCTGATATCCTTTCAAGAGTAAACTTTTTTTTATTCAATATATGACATCATGATCAAAGATAAAGTTTATATAAGTGCAACGTGTCTTTGATATAAATATTCAATAAATTCAAAATAAATTAAATATATCAGTTTAAAAACGTTGCACATAGTTAACTGTTATCACATCTGCTGTTTTAGAGGAAGCAGTCATAATAGTTTGGATTGTAGATTTTTTTTAAGAAAACTTGAATATTGAACTTTTCGAAATTTGCATTATGTTCGTTACCTTTTTCACTCCCAAGCCTTTCAACTGTCACCACCATTTTATGAAAAGTAAACTTTTTTTTTTTGAAGAATTTGCTACAATTTTCTGGGATTATACAAGGTGACTATTAATATTTTTTAGTATTAGTGGCAGAATAAAGACACTACGCAGCCTAGATATGCGCTAGTGTTTCCGTGTAAAAATTCTTATACAGAACTAAGCATGGGAATACATTAAATTTATATTTTTGATAGAAATATTTATGTGAACTTTATTCATAAAAAGCAATTACCGACCTATATTTAAGAAAGTAGCTCAATAATTTATTTATTTGTTTTATTGTTTCTAAGAATATGCAAGTTCTTGTGAAACTTTTACTTTTCACTCTTAATTCCATGAAAATTCAGTGAACATTTTTTTTTCTTATAATCCCAAACTCGCTAGATATTTCTGCCTCCAATATTACAACCGAGTTACACCCCTCCCCAAAACACACACACACACACGCTGTCACACCTTCTGGACCACTGAAAGCAGTCACAATTCCTGGAAATTAATTTATAAGGTTCAGTAATCATTGCAATCCTGCAAATTTAACATTGTAAATTCTTTCATTGTACGAGGTTTAGATAAATATTCATATTATTGTAATTTATTAAAAATATTTGCAACTTTTTAAATGTATTTAAATAGATACTGAATAAATTGTTTATCTGTTTAACTATACATATGAAATATACATAACAACAAAAAATATGTATAAAAATATTCACATTTATGTAATTTATAAAGAGTATTTACAAATAAATATTTGATTAAATACTCAATAAATTGTATATATGTTTGCTTATTTCTAGGAATATACATTAGGCAAGAAAAAGAAGGAAAAGAAAAGTTGACATCTCCTACTAATTCTGTTGATTATCATCTTATAAAAATGGACTAATCTATAAATCTTTTAACAGAAATAGATTTTTTGTAACTGAAAATATGCGAAACCAAAATTACAGTTTATTCCACCAAGCAGTTTTTGAGTTACCCTTAAAAACTACCCGTATTGCAATCTGTTTTTCAACAATTGCAAAGGATTTTAACATTAAGAGTGACAAACTTCAAATTTCCATAATTCCTAAACTACTTTATCGAATGTCTTCCCATATGGCATTCGCAGGTAAAAACTACCAAAGTATCCAAACATAGCGTATAAATTAGGCTTTATTATTGAGAATTAAAGACATTAATACCATTTTTATACGCAAACGACCCTATAAGCAAAATTTAAATATAAAATTAATTTGTAGACCTTCTTTATAAATCTATTGGTAGCAGGGACATTTTTATACGATTTCAGCGATATAGTTGGCATGGGTGTCTTCATTGAGAATATAAAAAAAAATATAGTTTTCCCTGTTCTGGGGAAAACCTGTTAATACAGCTTTGTTTACAGACCCCTATATTCTCATTAAACGTAATAGTGGAGTAGAGAAGTCTCAGGTTGAATTTAAATTGTTATTTTTAATTTCCAATTAACAACAGGGTTTTACTTTTATTTTCTTTTAATAGCCATGTAACGTTGGGATATTCCTTTATAATGACTCTGCATATATATACATACATGGTGTCCCAGAACCTCGTGTAAACACTTAGAAGAGAAATAGAGAACATCGTTAGGAACCATAATTACATAGGAAAGCTTGGCGGAAACGTCACCTTCACGTGATAAAGAGACACAAAGACACAGTAGGTCAGAATGCAGAAAGCAGTGTAAAACCCTTTATTACCCTGAACAGAGTACAATTTATGACTCACAAGCATCACAGGAGGAGTTCGAAATTGCGCGCATTAGCGTGGATGCATGCATGACACCTATGCGACACGAATTGGAGAACATTTTCGAAGATCCCGGTTGTTGCATTGATGGTAGCCGCAGCGATGGAGATTTATGCTATACAGGTCCATTTCAGTATTTACGGGCATCCAAGAAAAAATAATCAAGAGGAGACAAATGAAGTGATCTGGGGGAAACATGCGACGGGACCGCCACGCCCAACCCAATTGTTTCAAAATGTCCGGTCCAAATGGGCACTTATGCGTCCCGCGTAATCAGATGGCGCCCTATCATGTTGAAACCACATTTTGCATCAAACGTGTGCTGGGACATCGTTAAGCATTCTCAGAAGAACATCCTGCATAAAAACGAGATACTTGCGAGCGTCCAGTCGAGGTAGTAAGATGTATGACCCAAGTAAACTGTCCGTCTCGATACCCGTCAATACATTAATAATGAAGCGTTTTAATTAATTTTTCAACTACTTTTCAGCAGTGAAATTACACTTGAAATTATTGAATATTAAAGACGTGAATTATCACTTTGCTAACTAAGAGTAAACCAACAGACTGAAAAATGCCCAAGCCGGGAATCGAACCCGAACCCCTGGAATAGCGCTCCAGTGCTCTACCATTAAGCCACGAGGACGATGTCCAGCTTGGCATCTCTCACTCACATAAGTCGGTAAGACTACTACCGCAGCTATTAGATGGAAAAGTCTTCATGAGCATACAATCTTGCGGCGTAACATGAGATGCAAATGAACCGAGCATCGGTGGGTTTACGCTTAGTTAGCAAAGTGATATTTCACGTCTTTAATATTTAGTGAAGCGTTATTGTGCGCGGGTTGTGGTCAGGTTCCGTGTGATTCATGCTGGTCGTACGTATTCGGCGTGTACAATAAGGAAACCACGAGTGCCGACCTTGATAGCTCGCACACATACAGCCCGATTAAAGGTGTCTGGACCCATGGCTCATAACCTTTTCAAAGGCCCCTCAAAATCAAAATAGTGGCTAAAATTTTCTTTTGGGAATATTTGGAAGTTATTAGATATTGCGAGATGCAGTTTCTAAGTTAACTTTTTTTTTTTTTTTTTTTTCAGTTTTTAAGCAAATTTCAGAAAAGGGCATTTTTAAGAATTTGTTTCTAAATTACTTTACTCTTTTTAGGGCCCCCATCAACAGTCGGCTCAAGGCCATGGCCTAGTTGGTCTGTGCGGTAATCAAGCCTTTTGCATACAGCGCCACCTGTCGATATCCACCTATGCTTACCTATGTAATTACGGTTCCTAATGATGGTCTCTACCTCCCCTCCAAGTTTGTACACTAACTTTGGGGACATCCTGTATATGAGGACATGAGTTTTAAAACGCGCGTTATCCAGAAAATCGAATTTTGGGAAATCGCGAAAACCATCTGACTGCGTGCATTGGTTTTCATTGTAAACCAAGATTTTACAATGCCAGAAACACACGATAAAACTATTTTTTTGCAGATTGCAGTGTTTTTTCGATGCAGGTTCACTAATAGAATAAACTGATAGAGAAAAATCGATTTTAGAAATTTTGGATAAAGCGAGTTTTGAAACTCACTTTCTCACACACACATATATATATATATTGCAAAAAATGTATTTGAATAGATACTTAATAAATTGTTCATATGTTTGACTGCTTCTAGGAACTTCCAGCAAAATCACGAGACTTTTGCGTATCCCTCTCTCAAGGTATCTATATGCATTTAAAACGTCAATTTAGATCAAATTTCAATTTTCGTTTCTTTTATTAAATTAACATAAAATTTCAATTTTTTTTTCCTATTTCAGAGTTTTTTGCACAATTATATTTCGTGTGGTCGGTGACGTCACAGCATTGCTTTGATATTCTTTATACTTTCTTTAATTTTAACTGCTAATAATTATTAACTGTAAACATGATATATAGTTTTGTGGTCATTTGAATGTTATTTATTACACTGATGAGGGGCTAAAATTTAGCTTGAAATGTTTTCTTTTTAATTGTATTAAATGTATTTATGTAATTTTTACTTGTATGTCTGATGAATTGTAATATATTTTTTATTTTTAAATCGTTCATCAGACGTTAAACAATGATTATGTATTTTAATATTGTATATGTTTGATTATGTGCAGGTATAAAACCGTATCGTATATAACAGCTTTTATGTCCCCCTCCCAATTCCATGAAAACGCTCACAGCATGTTCTTTTATTTCTGATGATCCCCAGCTCCCTAGATACCCGGATCCCAGGGCTACGCAGCCCGGGTTATTCCCTCCCTCTCATCAGACCTGTTGGACCGCGGAAAGCAGACACAAGCCCTGGGAATTAATCCTTACAATCCTTAATATGTAAATTTTAATATTAAATAGTCTGGCATTGCGGAGTGCATTTCAAAATTAAAATTTCATTCTTGATATAAATTCTGATAATAATTTAAATTATATATATATATATATATAATAGTTTTTAAGCATACGTAAGAATAGATATTCGATAAATTTTGTATTTATTTCTAGGAAAGTCAGATAAAACATGGGTCTTAATAAATAGCTTTTACGTCCCCCCTTATAATTCCGCGAAAACCCTGGAACGATTTTATTGTTATTTCTTATGATCCCCAACGCTCTAAATACCCCGCCTCTCAGGGAGACGCGGTCTGGTGTAACACCCTCCCTCTCAATCAGACCCGCTGGACCGTGGCGAGATAAATCATAAGTCCCGTGAAAGAACTTACACAATCCCAAAATAATTAAATTAAAGCACTGTGGAGCATGGTTTTATTTCGTAATGATTCCAGGACTTCATTTTAATAACCAGGCCCCGGGCTTTTACCCCAGCTAAATCCCCCTCTTTCCATCATACCTGGCTGTTTTTGACGGAACCTGTTTCGCTATATTTAGCTTGCACACATTTTGCAAGATCAGAAAATGCAGCTTTAGTTATGAAGTAAAGAAATTTCTTGTTTAAAGCAATGAGTCTTGGTGTAAAGTTTTTCAGTAGAGTTAACTTTGATTTAAATAAAACTGCTTTGAATTGAAAATATTAATAAATTGTAATTTAAGAATAAATGTTTGTAGATTTAATAAGTCGTTATGTATTTAAAAGCTTAGTGTTATATTTTCAAAAGAAATAACATATCTGATTTTAAATGCAGTGCGTTTTATTTGATGTTATGGTAGATAACTGATTTTTACTGAACAAATAACAAAGATGTTTCGAGAAATCCATTGCTTATTTCAATTTAAAGAATAGAATGAATTGTAGTATTTCTGAAAATTCTAATAGTTAGCATTTTAAAGATACATTAAATCTTCAATAGAAGAGACCGAACATTCTTATTTACATATTTTTTAAAATTATGTTGAAAGATTATTCTTTTTAGAGCTCCGTGCTTAAAAGAATAAAAATGAAACCATTATAAGATCACACTTGTGTCTGTTTGTCCGTCTGTCACAGCTGTTTTCCCCAAAAACTGTGAAACGTGGAAAGTCAAACCAAGCAGAGTTACAAAGGCTATTAACTAACATATTTACAGATTATTAGACTTTCACGAGTAATTTTAGCGGCCAATGAAGGTACTTGATTTTTTTTCTTTTTCTTCTTTTTTTTTTCTTTTTTGATATCGTATGACGTATTGTTCGAAAGATCTCGTCACACCGAACTTAAAATATATTTGTTTTAATTTTAAGCATTCTGTTTTGGGTGATATCGTCGAAAATGTACTGCAAAAATATGTCCCTCCCACCTCCCTTTCCGAATCTACTTAAACTAAAATTATGAAAAAATTAGGGGTAAAGTAGTTTATTTAAACCTTGCAGCAAAACTATAGTGCAGCAAAAATAAGTCCTAGGTTAGGTAGTTTTTTTTGCTATGATCGCATTTTTCAGTTAGACACAAACTTTACTTTTGCAGTAGCTCAGCGGAGAAGTTTAGGGGCGCTCTAGGTACTTCGGAATCATCCAAGGATTATTGATAATGATTTTCTTAAAAAATTGTTGGTAATTATCCGAGATATTTCTTAAACACCTATCTAGAAAAACGCGACATTATAAAATTGCGATCTCCTTCCGAAGCGAACTTGCAAAAACAAGTTTAAACTTTTTACAAGGTAAATTTATTGTACGGAACCCTTTGTTTTTGCGTTAAACTCACACTTGACACATTATTTTACATTCCGAACACATTGTGTAAGAAAAGTACTTTAATAATGATTTGTATGTGTGATCATGAACACGATCACTCCAAAACGGTACTTCCGATTAAGCTCCCGTTTGGTAAATATATTATAAACTACTATCGCAAGGAAATGTAACGTACAAGGGATAAATATTGCGGTGCTTTACTAGTGCAGAGGTATGTTTCCAGATTCGTAACGGTAGTTCCAGCGTTCGAATCCAACTGAGTCTATCGTGTTGGAAATTTTTGTATATATATATATGAGGACGTGAGTTTCAACACTCGCCTTATCCAAAAAAATCAAATTTTGGGAAATCGCGAGAAACCTATAACTGCGACCCCGTGCATCGAATACCTCCAATTTTTTGTATACTTATAGCTAGTTGCACTGTTATATCGTTGTGTTAAGTTGGAAAATCTACTTTAATTCATTTAATTAATTAATTGGAAACAGTGTCGGATAAGAAGAGTTTTGTTGCCAACCTATGAATAAGAAAGTTTTGATATCAATTTCTTTAAAAAACATCGTTTATTATACTTGCTGAAAGAAATTAATAGTTTCTATTTTTGGTCATCGCATGATAATATTTTGTATTCAAAAATAATACTTATGACAGCAATAAGTCTGATTAAAATTTAGTATTACGTTTTATTATAAATAAAAAAAAGAAAATTGCCCAGTTAAACTGATGGCATTGAGCTCACAGGCTATTCACACTAATTGTATATTGTACAAAGAATAATACCTCTCGAAAAATAAAAGAAGGGATTAGTCCCCGTTGACCCCTCTATACTTAACCAAAGAACCTCCAAATCTAATCAGGGAAGCTCTTTAACATAATAAACTGGCATACCAAATTTGAAGCAAATCAGAAGATTCTGCATGAAAAAACCATTTCGCTAAATTAAGGGGTGTATTGCTCCCCCATTTTTCCCTTTATGCTGAACCAATGAACCTTCAATTCTAATCAGAAAAGCTCCTTATCAGAATGAACCTAGAAAAAAAAATTAAACTAAATTAAATAATTCTGCATGAAAACACATTTATCTAAATTAAGGGGAGGGACAATTGCCCCCCCTTCCCCGTTTTATTCTTAACCAATGAACCTCCGAATCAAATGAAGGAAGCCATATCGGAATAAACTGGTATATCAAATTTGAAGCAAATCGAATAATTCTGTATGAAAAACCCATTTATCTAAATTAAGGGGAGACTAGCCCCCTTCCCTCCTTTATACTTAACAAACAAATCTTCAAATTTAATCAAGGCAGCTCCTTAACATAATAAACCGATATACGAAATTTGGAGCAAATCGAATAACTCTGCATGAAAAACCCATTTATCTAAACTAAGGGGGGGGGGGGGTCTAGCCACCTTTCCTCCGTTTATACTTAACTAATGAACCTCCAAATCTAATCAGGGAAGCTCCTTAACATAATAAACCGTACCAAATTTGGAGCTAATCGAATAATTCTACATGAAAAACGCATTTATCATAATGGGGGTAGCCCCCCTTTACCCCCTTTACACATAATAATGATCTTCCAAATCTAGTCAGAGAAGCTGCTTAACATAATTAACCGGTATACCAAATTTATAGCAAATCGCATATTTCTGCATGAAAAACCCATTTATCTAAATTAAGAGGAGGGGTAGACCCCCTTTACTTACTCCCTTTATATGTAACTAATGAACCTCCAAATCTAATCAAGGCAGCACCTTAACATAATAAACCGGTATAGCAAATTTGCAGCAAATCGAAAAATTCTACATGAAAAACGCCTTTATCTAAATAAAGGGGGGTAACCCCCCCCCCCCTTTTCCCTCTTTATACTTAAATAATGAGCTTCCAAATCTAATCACGGAAGCTCCTTAACATAATAAACCAGTATACCAAATTTGGATCAAATCGAATATTTCTGCATGAAAAACCCATTTATCTATATTAAGGGGGGTAGCCCACTTTTCCCCCTTTTACCTTAACCAATGAACCCCAAAACTAATCAGGGAAGCGCCTTATCAGAATGAACCTAGAAAAAAAAAATTTGAAGCAAATCTGATATTTCTATGAAGAGTTACGTACACACGTACGTACATACAGAACCGGCGGGCACATAAGCTCTCAGGCTGTGATAGCCTGTGAGCTATAAAGCAAACTTATCAACAATCAAATAAAACTTATCATAACTAGCTTATGATTAAAATAATATTTTTAATGCGATATATATACATACACACACACACACAGGGTGTTTCGCTACCAGACCGACAAACGTTGAGGGGTGACAGTAGACGTGAAGACAAACGTTATTAAATAGGAAACCGTGGGGCTCAAACGTCTTCTGTAGGAGCTAGGGGCCATTAAAGTTTAAGGTCCAAAACTTCAAACGATGATAAAAAAAGGAAAAAAAGGTCGATTCGTTTGCGGTTTTCGTTAAAATCATTCTTTATATCACGATTTTCTTAACTTTTTTTTAAAGGTTACGTTCAAAAATTGTCGGTAGAGGGCGCTTTAGACTTTACAGTAAGGAACAACTGCTGTTTATCGTAATTTTATGTATGGGATTAAAATATTCTAAAGTTTAGAGTTTAACTTAAATTTTAAGCTCAAAATCGAAAACATTAGGATCGGGTAACTAGCGAAAATTGAACTTTGAACAGAGGGGGGGGGGGGGAGATTTTCAACGCTCATAAACATTGAACGAACTAATCGATTTTTTTGCGGTTTATGTGTAGGTCATTCCCATGGTAATGATTTTTTTCTTAAGGACTTACAGCTTTGCTGTCCTCATTTTTTGATAGAGGGCGCTTCCGACACATCTCCGACATTTCAATGACATTACTCCTGGGTGTTTTACTACCAGACCAACATACTTCCTGGAAGTGTTAGGGATGCAAAGACGACTCGGAATCACATAGGAATGTAACGTTGGAAATGCCTTTTTTGCGAGTTATGGTTAAAAGAAGCAGAGTAAAAAGCAACAGAAAGAAGCAGAGAAAATGCAACACGTTATTATGACAGAAAACAATTTATTTAGATGTTTTACTACAAAAGGTGTTCGAAATTACGACCAGAAGTAGTCCTGCAAGCTTGACAGCGTCGGTAGATAGCGCTGCGGTTTCCTTGCGGCTCAAATTTCTGTAGCTACCAGAAAGCTATCAGAGATGCCAGGAATCTTCCAGAGCGTGACGAATTCCATGCGACGCCGCTGTCAAGCTTGCCGCACTACTTCTGGTCCTAATTTCGAACACCTTTTGCAGTAAAACCTTTAAATAAACTGTTTTCTGTCACATTAACATGTTGCTGTTTCTCTGCTTCTTTCAGTTGTTTTTTTCTCTGCTTCTTTTAACCATAACTCATAAAATTGTTAAAAACAGACTAATTAAATGAGAATTAATCGCACAAATACTATGGGATTCGCGACTAGTTTCCATTGAGTGGCTCTCTCAATATACCTACTATGTCTTTAAAGGTTAACTAAAAAACTATATGGAATAACAAATATACAGAATAGCTATATTTGCTATTAGTTAGTTTCCATATATCTTTGAACTTTCATGGTATATCCATTTATACTTCTCTAGTATACAGGGTGCAAAGGAAAGTTCCTTTAACCTGAAAATACTTGTGAACGGAGAGAGATACAGCTATGCAAGTGAGGTAACGGTATAGTAAAGCGACTACGCCCTATTTAATGAAAACGACAGCAGCGCCCCCGGTGGCGAAATTTGAAAGATAGAAACTGCAAATCGAAAACGAAAAGAGAGCAAAATTTCCAGTTCGAAAGTTTCATAGCATCAGTTAATTAATAGAATACGACATTTGGTTTACTTGGATAAGATAAATCTTCGTCTGTTTACCCAAAAATGTCCGAAATCGATGCACTCCATTTTGTGTAAACGTTTGAATGGAATAGTCAGAAGTATGAAGAAATATGCACAATTTATGTTATAAATACGTACTTATCTCAATCCATTTTGATAAAATCGCACACACACAAAAAAAGACAAACTGTCTCACAGTGATAAAAAGTTAATATTCAGTATGTTCGAAAAGTTCCCCATTGCTCACGATACACGTCTGTATTCGTGAGAGTAATTCTGCTGCACATTTCTCAGCATGGAACGTCTATTGCAAGCCTCTTCAATACGACGACATAGATTTAACCCTTTCAAGGGCGGTGGCTAGACGGTCTAGCCACCTAATTTTAATTCCAAAACTGACAAATGGCACCAAGAATATTTTAATAAAATTTTGCTTTTGTAATTAAAGTGCAAATTAGCGGGTTTTTGTTTTCTGAAACAATTCGTTTGTATATTCTTGTGTCAGTCAGTTATTTCAACAGTTTACGAACAGATTTCTTGTGGCTCTGAAAGGGTTATTCTAAAATTTTAAATGCATTGGAAATTAAATCTTTACAGACATTACAGTACAGTACAACGTCACAATCTGCAATTGTGTACTGCTACATTTCCGGAATGTGAATAGGCTAAGTAGAATCGTCGCTCATCGATTTCGGACATTTTTGGGTATGCAGGCGACGATTTATCTTATCCGTGTGAACCAAATGTCGTTTCGTACTAATTAATCGATGCTCTAAAACTTTCTAATTGGAAAATTTGCTCTACCTCTTTTCGTTTTCGATTTGCAATGGCTATCTTCCAAATTTCGCCACTAGGGGTGCTGCTGTCGTTGTCATTAGGTCGGGCGTAGTCGCTTTACTTTACCGTTATCGCACTTGTATAGCTGTAGCTCTCTCCGTTCTCAAGTATTTTCAGGTTAAAGGGACTTTCCTTTGCAACCTGTATACTATGCAGCTATACCTGACCCTACGTCGTATAGTTTTTACAAAGTCTTACTATTCTTTTAGCAACGGTATTTTTTTAATAATACACTTACTAATTCATACATTATTGTACGGAACCCTCTGTGCGCGAGTAATACTCGCGCTTAACCTGTTATTTTACAAAAATATACTTTCTTCACCGTGTAGTTATAACAGTTATTTTTCAATTCTTTAGAAATAAAAATCTTTATCATTCTGAAACAGACATTTTATGAAAAATTGAGATAAATTACATCTATATTTATAATAAACATGTACATTTATAAAAAAAAATAAAAAAAATCCAATTACCTGTTCATAAGTATTTTCATTATATATCTCTTTATGTTTCATCATTACATTATCTTTTTTTCTCTATTTTACATGAAGACGACAGAACAATTTTTATTCCGCATTACACTGAAGTTTTACAGGGAACTCGAGTATTTTTTTTTTTTTTTTTTTTTTTTTTTTTTACATACTTTACACCTCCATTGTTTCCTAGAATTTTCTAGGAAATGGTTTACGCCATCAAAGCGCACGTCATTTGACAGAAATCCAGAAGTTGCCGAACGGGGACGTTATTATATTTTCTATTCTACTTTCATCAATGACGAAAAAATTTCAAGGAGAAATTCTATCTCTGTAAGTTTGCCTTTACAATCTCTTATGGATTCGCCAAGAAGTATATAAGATCAGTGTTGGATTTTTTTTTATGTGTTCATTATGATCTTAGAATACAACATGACTAGCTATTTTAGGTGAACGGTGTATGTATTTTATTTAACAGTTGAATTACTCGGTGGTACTTATAAGTACCGTCAGTACACTGGGTGTTGGGGAAAAACTTCTTGTTTAATTTTCGTCTGTGTAGTTATCCACAGTTTTCATCTGTTTTAAAATGTAATTACTAAAATGTAGTGTAGTAATGATTTGCCTGGTATTTCTTTTCTGTTTCATTGTTATCTTTTATAGGAAATCGAAAAAGTTGTGGCACCGGCTCGTTTTTTCTATGCTAGAAATGGCATATGTAAATTCATATATTACATATGTGGAGATGCGACAGAGCATGTTGTCCCTGGAATATTGACGTCGCACAACTAAAGGACTGCTAACAAGATCGAAACCTAAAAAAAAAAAAATAGGGTTTTTTCAACCCTTTCAGGAACAAAGCTTTTCAGTTCTAAAGTGTTGAAATAAATGATTGGCACCGGAATTTGCCAAACGATTTATTTGTAAATAAGAAAAGGCCTATATTTCACATGCTTATTAAATAGAAAATATTTTCTGATGCCAGTTGAAATACCTTGTGGATTTACTGTTACGATATTTTAGTCATAGTGTACTGACGGTACTTTAAAGTACCACTTTAATTAATTACCTCTAAATAATTAAATTTCTCACGGGTGAGTAGTTTTTTTATGTTTATCCTTTAATTTTCGTTGTAGTAACTGAAAAAATAAATTACATGAAAAAAATTGCAGTAGATCATAATGCCGTAGATAAAGGGTTAAAAAATGGAAAATGCAAATGAAACTTTTTAAAAAAATTACAGAACTTATTTCGCGTATTAAAAATACAAATAACATAAACTTTTTGACAATATATAAAATACTCATATTAGAAAAAAATCCTAAATTAATGTTCCCAAAATGGGAGCAATGGCGCTTAATGGATTAAATCAGAAAAATCAAACTAAATTCAGGCGATACAAAAACCCATAGTCTAAGTTTTAGGAATTGTTATCTATTACTTTTTCTACAAGGAATCTCTCTACAATAGAAAAAAAAAATATTTAGGAGAAATCCATTTAATTATTCTAAAATACAGGATATCTTATCGGATCTGAATCTGGATTTTGTTTCACAACTTTATCGGGAATGGAGATGTTTAAGAATTTTGTAGCATATAAATATATTTTTTTCATTTTATGAAGTATAACGATATCTCGAGAAAAGTTGTAATAGTGGTACCATCTACATCGAAATAGCGCTGAACAATACGTTCCATATTTTCGAATGCAATAAACATTGCGTACTTCCTCACAGACAAAATACTCTACAGTTTCAGCATTTTTCATGGCAATAAATTGATTAAAACTGTGATTTCCTACACAAAAATTGCTTGTTCTTTCTATCTCACCTAACAGTTCGTCAAAGAACTTTTGAACTATCCTGTACATGTAACACTAATAATTTCTTTTAATATTTAAGCAAGAAAGTATTATTATCAAACTAGTCAAATGTGCCATTGTTAAAACATTCTTTTATCTGACACATGTTAATACTTCAAAAATAGCATTTTTAAAAATTATGCAGATAAATTCTTTCGTGTGTCCCTGTAGATAAACGGTAAGTTTTATGCGCACCACATTCTATAGTAAAAACCTTGTAGTACACCTCAGTGATGTATATCAATTTCAATATGTTTAAAATACTTTAATATCATTAAAATACACGGCAAATGAAATTTCCCCATAGAACGCAATGCAACGGAGTTCTTTTGAGTGGCCCTGTACATGAACAAAAAATGCTACACACTTCCTTATCAATACCGAACATGCCATAATAAACCATAATGACATATTATACATTTCATGGCAGTCGGACTATATTTATGGGAGTTAGAGCACGGACAAACAAACCGAATTCATAAACACTTTTCAACTATGTTGGAAAGTGTTAAAAATGAGTTGTTAACAGATCTATTATTTATTTTGTTATTATACGTCAAGTTTTTTGTCAAAAAATGTTTCAAGACTTTGGAGGGGTGAAGGAAAAATAAAAATAAAAGTGCCCAGTTAAACTATTTATAATCGAATAATTGAGCACACAGGCTATTCACACTATTTGTTCATTATACTCTTATTTCAAAAAATAATGCCCTCAGAAAATAAATGAAGGGGATTAACCGCCGTTTCCCCTTATTTATACTTAACCAATGAATCTCCAAATCTAATCAGGGAAACTCCATAACATAATAAACCGGTATAACAAATTTGAAGAAAATCAGATAATTCTGCATGAAAAAACCATTTCGCTAAAGTAAGGGGGGATCTAACCCCCTTCCCCCTTTATACTTAACTAATGAACCTCCAAATGCAACCAGGAAAGCTCCTTAGCAGAATGAATATAGAAAAAAAATTAAAGTAAATTGGATAATTCTGCATGAAAATCCATTTATCTAAATTAAGGGGAGGGGACTTACCCCCTTTCCCCCCTTTTATACTTAACCAATGAACGTCCAAATCTAATGAAGGTAGCGCCATATCGGAATAAACTGGTATAGCAAATTTGAAGCAAATCGAATAATTCTACACGAAAAACCCATTTATAAGAATTAGGGGGAGACTACCCCCCCCCCTACTTTATACTTAACCAATAACCCTCCAAATTTAATCAAGGCAGCTTCTTAACGTAATAAACCGGTATACCAAAGTTGGAGCAAATCGAATAACTCTCCATGAAAAACCCATTTATCTAAATTAAGGCCGGGGGGGAGTTAGCCCCCCCCCCCTTTTATACTTAAATAATGAACTTCCAAATCTAATGAGGAAAGCTCCTTAACATAATAAACCTTATACCAAATTTGGAGCAAATCGAATAATTCTGCATGAAAAACTAATTTATCTAAATAAAGGAGGGGGGATAGCCCCCTTTCCACCCTTTATACTTAACCAATGAACCCCCAAAACTAATCAGGGAAATGCTTTATCAGAATGAAAATAGAAAAGAATTTTGAAGCAAATCGGATGTTTCTATAAAGAATTATCGCGTTATGTAGATACGTACGTACATACATACATACAGAACCGGCGGTCACATTAGCTCTGAGGCTTTGATAGCCTGTGAGCTAAAAATTCGTAACGAAGTCTAACCAACAGGTAATATACCAAAATACGTGAAAAATGTTGTTTGTTACAAAAAAGCAACTTACTTAAACACTTATTGGACAATTGGATGATTCAGTATGATTTTTTTTAAATAGCTACCTTGCACGTCCAGAAAATCGAACAAAATTCGTTATCACAACGCCACCTTCAGGAATATTTCTCCAAAAGTTTATACAAGCCTCGGCCTATTATTTCGCAATGACTGACAGTTTTATTTCTGATACTTAGACATATAAAACTTTCAATTCTTAGCAGAAGCTCCTCAGAAAATCTAAAATTTCAACTGTACATGCAGTTATAACTTCATATGAGATATAATACAATATGGAATAAATTACCTAGGAAAAACTGTTCATATTTAGTAAATATCACAAAAAGTGTGGGGTAATTATGAACATAATTTTGTAGGTCCTTGTAAATTCAGTTTAAGCAAAAAACTTATTGATATCGTATTAAAGTAATTATAACTTAACCCCTTGAGAGGCGGTGGGATATATTACATCCCACCTAATTTAAACAAGATCCGCACCATAAACTTTTAACTAAATTTTATATTTTTAACTTTGTGGGGAAAATGTTGTAAAATTTCTTTTCCTTATTTTAAAATAAAATTTTTCGATTATTTCGCTGAGAATTCAATATTACAGAGACATTATTGCTTGCCCCTCAAAGGGTTAACAATCATAGATTAAAGACAATGATTTAGCTTGATTTTATCTGTTCGAAACGAAGAATGTTCACAGGCGCAACGAAACTGTTGTCACTTTGAACTGTTAAGGAATTTGATATCAGCAAGCATGTGTGCCAATAGTGGAGTAGAAACGGCGGGAAAGCTGTCATCCTCATGGATGTAAACCTTTGATTTATAACTTATTTGCTTTGATTTATACTTCACTGAAGTTTCGGATTCTTTCACCGAGAATTAGGGGCGCTTGTTCTGGATTACCCCATGTAAAATTACCTCAACGTACCTTACTACCTTATTTAGAAGGATTACCTTATTTAGAATGAGCAAAAATAATAATTCTTAAGAAATTTATCTTATATGTCGTTATATTAGTCTATGTATTCACTGGTTTTATGTCGGATTTATACGTCTATTTAGCATTTTGCTTTACAGTTTATGCGTGAAAAAAAATCATTCTTCACTAAAATGAAAAATAAGTTGTCAGAGTAAATAGAAAAACTTTAATATGTTACCACAATAATTATAAAACCCAAATCCAGACTTTTTGTTGGATGTAATTGGGGCGTCAAAAGTTCGTTAAAATTTTAAAATTGATTAAAAAAGAACAAATGGTAAAAAAATTGAAGTTTGTACGTTTGAGATCCGGGAGACATCGGTTTTTTTCAATAACAAATAAAAGTGCAGTTTGAAAATTCCCAAGAGATGGCGCTTACACAAAATGTGAAGATTTATAGAAATTAAGCTTGTTATAAAATAAAATGAACATAAAAAATAATAGGGTAACGTACGACAAGCTTTACGTGAAAGGGGCCCTTTTCCTGTCTTGAATCCTTTCGCCCGGCGAAATATATTCGAAATATTTGCAGTTGTTCTGTTCAAAATCACCATTTATGCAAGAAAGCCTAATCAACAATGCCTGGTCTGGTAAAGTAGTTATTAAAAATATAAGGAAGTGGGTGCCTCAACATTAGGTTTCTTTGAAAAGATTTTTAATCCTTTAAAAATATAAATTGAAAACAGACCGAAGCGTAGGGAAAGTAGGGGAATGGCGCTCACTTAAGGAAAAACGTGAATAGCTAATCAAATTTAGACAAAAAAATAAAAATTTTATTAACGAAGTATAACTCCAAAGCATAAGGAATGTTTGCAATCAACTAATTTGCATAAAAGTTTGAGGTTTTTTTATCGTTTCATTTAAATAACCATCGATTGAGCGGTAATGCCCGACATGGTAGGGTAATTGCGATCAGAGTTTGAATACAACATTTAAGTAAGACAAAAGTCACATATGTCGTTGTGTGGACTGTCCACACCACTGCAGACTTTTTGCGACCACTTTACACGTATTGTGCACACATATTGTGGGCTACTATTTTTATAATTAGGTTTTTTATTTCACCACTTTTTGAAATCGTAAAATTCGCCTTGGTTAATGACATATTAATTAAGGCGAAAACAGGGGAATTTTACCATTTCAAAAAAGTGGTGTTAATCAATTTGGATTTTTAAAAAGTTGCCCACTGGCAACACTTCAGAAATTCCACGCGAGCGCCATTACCCGTTATCGCCATGTTAGGTTTTAATGCTTTATAACTGCCATAACAACGCACTACAAAAAATAAAAGCATGAAAGTACAGCTAAATGTATATATTTTGTAGACATAATGTGTAAATTAATACTTGAAAATAAGAGTGTATACTTACCTTCAAGTTAGATGTTGTAGAATTTTATAATAAAACAACTGCAAATTAATAACGTGAGGACACAAAAATACTTTCCTTCCGATGGTCACTATATCCTTACTGGGAACTTAGGATTATGTTCGCTAGGTGCCGGTACCGATGGCACGTTTTCAATTCTATTCTGTTTAGAGATATTAGCTGAGTGGGGTTACCCTTCTAAGCGTCATTACCCTACTTTCCCCTACATAAAACACTCCAGTTATAAAACTGGATTTAAATGCAATTTTTTTTTTGTCGTACGCTGTCCTATTATTTTTTATGTTCATTTTATTTTATAACAAGCTTCATTTCTATAAATCTTCATATTTTGCGTAAGCGCCCCCTGTTGGGACTTTTCAATTTGCATTTCTATATGTTATAGAAAAAATCTAATCTCTCCATGAACTCAAACGCACTAACTACAATTTTGTATTGCCATTTGTTGTTTTTTAATTAATTTTAAATTTGTAACGTAATCTTGACGCCCCCAGTACATCCAAGAAAAAATTTGGATTTGGGTTTTTATTGTTAGTCTAGTAACATATTAAAGTTTTGCTATTTACTCTTGCAATTAATTTTACATTTTACTGAAAAATAAATTATTTTATTATTATTTTTATTATTTTTATTATTTTTATTATTTTTATTTTTTAGCATGCTGTAGGCAACGAATAAAAAATCCACGTGCATCCACGTGTATTATTGACCACATGATTCCCACAAATCTACTTCATACATTGCATTCATCGCCCAAGCCGACTGTTGAAATGCAAATTTTGTTTCCGATTTTGCCATTATCCCATTTGTGCAAACCGAAATTTTTCATAGTAGAATGAACGAGCCAATAGTTTATCAAATAAGGTCAGTGCTACGAGGTTTATTATATTTCTCCTTTTAAGTTTTAGAAGTAAACTAATGTGATTGGTACAACCGTTAATGAATGTTTGTAGAGGGCAAAAATGAAATATGCTGAAATTAAATAGCAACAAAATTATAAATAAATAGTTTCTTTAATTTCCATTTTCCCAGTGGCTAATCAATCGAAGAAATCAGCCAAAAATTCAAAAATTAATCTTTAAAATATAATGCTTGGGCTGTGATTAACAATAATTCATATAAAACTATTACTTGAAATAAGAATGATGGAAGTGGACTATTTTTACTTACCGTAATTGTCTTCAACTAATCAAATACTAATTTTTTACGTTTTCCAATAAAAATTAAAATTACAAAGTGGATTCTTTTACAGCAGGTGCTCCAACATTCAAACAAAGATATTATATCTAGTAACACGCGTAAAACTCTTTTCCACCTGAAATGAAGCAATATTAAAAAAATGGATCAACTACTGGTGGGGTGTCAACTACTAGCGTGGTCTGGTCACCCTATATCTTTTTTTTTTTTTTTTATTTATATTTAAAAATTTTAAAAACTTTTGACAGATCCGAATTAATAAAAAATATAAGCTAAAGCTAAACTAAACGTGCGGCGCTATAATCCGTTACGGATCATGGTCTACTGTGCCGAGCCCTAATTTCCTGACCAGGGACGGTGAGCCATTGTACAGCATATGTCCCGGCCAGGTAGTCAGTCTAACGCGGAATATAAAAAAACACTTATCACATAATCACACAGTTCCAAATTTCGTATGATGAATCAATTCTAAAACAAAGCAAAGTAATTATTATTTATTTATTTATTTATTTATTTTTTTTTTTTTTTTTTGTACGATTAAGCATGGCTGCCAACTTTTACACTTTTTTGTTACCACTAAAATTTAACAGAATTTTTCGCATTATTTAATCGGCAGGCTTTGTCGGTAAAATAAGACAACATTTACTATTAAATTTTAGTGGTGAGAAAAAAGCATAAAAGTTGGCAACTATGGATTAAGCGTCAACCTTTCTCACGGATAAAAAAAAAAAAAAAAAAAAAAAACGCTTTTCCAAACAAAAATATATGCGGTAGATTTCTAATATATTTTCAAAAGAAATCTACCACGAATATTAGAAGTATCGGAGTTAATTATTTTGAAGCCATTTCTTCCACGACAAACGTTCAACACTCGTTATGATTAAATGAATTCTAAAAAATCTAATTTAACGAGAAAACATAAAAATTTAATTATTTAATTATTTTTAAAACAAATTTATTAATAATTACAATTTTGTTACGAATTATTAAATTCTAGCTCTTTTTACTTGATTTTAAAAGTTGGTTGCTTCATTTTTTTTTAATTGTACGATGTTAGCAGTTATACAGATAATAGTAGCAGTCAAATTTAACTAAGCAATTTTCTCTAGTTCCAATCGGTACGGAAGAAAACAATTTAGAGAACGAAAAGGAAATTTGATACAAGAAACAAAAATCAAACGTCAACCATCACTTACGAAACACTTTCCAAAACTTCCAGAATACTGTAACGAAACTTCACCATTTAATAAGAAGATATCATAAGTAAACAATTTAGAGAGCGAAAGGAAAACTTGAAGCAAGAAACAAAAATCAAGTGTCAACCATCACTTAAGAATCACTTTCCAAAACTTCCAGAATACTGTAGCGAAACTTCACCATTTAATAATGTTAAAGAAGATATCTTAGGTAAACAGTTTAGAGAACGAAAAGAAAACTTGAAGCAAGAAACAAAAATCAAGCGTCAACCATCACTTAAGAAACACTTTCCAAAACTTCCAAAATTCTGTAGCGAAACTTCACCATTTAATAATGTTAAAGAAGATATCTTAAGTTAACAATTTTGAAAACGCATAAAATATTTGAAAAAGCATTTTCAATAATGACCGTCTATAATCAGATCCATAATCTTTTCACTAATTACTCAAATTCATTTGTGCAGCCCTGTTTATGATTAATACATTTTCATATATACTACATAATTCTACCCAGTTAGAAAACGCATAAACACTGTTGAAGAGTCACCTTCAGCAGTTTCCGCTAATATACTGAAATGTTCTAGAATTTTTTTGCACAACACGCTATGTCATCTACAGATTTTTATACACATCTCATTTTAAGCTAAAATTTAATTCAGATAAAAAACGCATCTTCAGTAATTACTATCTCTAGAATGAAATGTATCGAGTCATTGGCGTAGCCCTGTATATGAATTTGTTTTTAATTTTCAGACATATTTTAACGAACTAAATATAAGGCAGCTGGAAAATTCAATACACAATTGAAGAAGACCCTTAAACAATTCATGCGAAGACACAATAATGTTTTCAAATTCTTTTGTGTAGCCATGTAATATAATCTATAGAATTTATGTAAACCTTGCAGTATGCAAATATTTAGTTCTATTAAAAATGCAAACTAAAATTTATTTAGGTAACAGGAATTATCGTTCATAGAAATACTGGAACCTAATCTTTTTATGCGTTGCTGTAAATGAAATATAAATGCTAGCCGATGTGCATCCTAAAGTAAGAATCTTAGAATGCACCTCAGTAATGTATATAAATTTCATTATGTTTCATGTAGCATGGCTATGTTTGAAATAGTGTAACGTTGAATTTAGCTGCAAATACCCTTTACCCTTTAGACCATTATAAAACAAAATTCTTTCGTGTGACCCTGTAAATGAATTTGATCAAATAATAATTAAAAAAAAACTGGAATGACACTAAATTTTCACTGAAACTTAACATATTAATATACTTTACTACTGATTTGAGTATAATTACAAAACAAACCACATTACAACCAACATTACAAAATCGTCAGTCAATTTTCGAATTCCCCTCGCCAATGTTAAACCTATGGGCGTAGACTGCATTCGTATATTTAAAACATGCCGTCAGGAAATTGATAATTTTAATTTATTTTTTCTGTGTACATCTTTTTTCTATTCTTGTTCCTTCTTAAAGAATGTCTCTTTTTTTCTTAATTGTCAAAATATTTCTAAAATATATACTTCATTTAATGTAAAGAGTTAAAATCTTACTCACAGTTCGCCAGCTTTTAACACATGATATATTATAAATTTCCTGAGGCGGCTCTTTATATATATTATTCTAATGTATTCTACCTCCATAGCTTTACCATTAGCGATGGGAATTCGGAAGTTGACAGACTAACAGCCTTAAACACACTAAGAATTTTGAACAAAAATTAAAACTAATGGCGTATTTTAAATATTTATTTATTTATTGAAATGCACACTACAGACGAATTCATTTACAGTTTGCAAGAACATAAAAAAAATAATGAAAAAGATATATCTATATAAACACATAGATATAAATCACATAAAATATAAACACAAATTAAGAGATTAAAAGTTCAGAACATTTATCTTTGAAAACAGTAAAGGACATAAAAAATATTAAGATGCACAGAGAATTCATTAAATATTATGTAAAATTTATATAAAGAGAAATTAGTAACATAATTATATTTAAGAAATGGTAATATAAAAAATTGAGTACACCTTAAGGATCTGTTCGTTTCATTCAAATTAATAGAATTAAGTATATCACTACAATCAATCATTTTATTAATAACTTTGTAAAAAAGTAAAACACAAAAAGATCCCGCCTAGAATTCAAACTTGGAATGTTAAAAATACTACGTAGATAGGAAGAAGAAATATCATAAGAATATTTATGATTACTCTTGAAGAATGAAAAACGTGTGAATTTAGACTGTAGTTGCTCGAGAATTTTAATTTTAGTATTATAGTAAGGATCTCAAATGAGACTGCAAGATTCAAGATTAGGACGTAAACATATTTATTAGCTTTCAAAAAATAAATTTTTAGAAAAATGTTTTTGAAATATATTATGATATGCTATTTTCATCCTGCTTTTTAAGAAGGATGAAAATACATTTTTTGCCCAGTATGTGATATTATTTTATTCCTTAAATTTTAAGTAAATAACAGAAATCAAATTTCGTAATTTTTGGCTGAATTTTGTTTTTTAACCGACATTCAACGAAGGAGATCATACAGTACGTTTGTAGTTTTTATATGCATATCCACGCATACCTCTTTAATTTACGCTCCAAATTTCACATTTTTGTTTCCTTTCTCGGAAAGCTCTCGTCCAGGTGGTGGTCACGTTTTGTTTTCCTCTAAATATGATATTTCATCTAAATTTGAATCTAATTATGATACGCTTGCAGTGTGGCCAGATGCACCACTTTTCTGAAATTGTAAAATGTGCCTTATTTAATGACATATTAATTAAGGCAAAAGCAAAGTTAATTTTACCGTTCCGGAAAAGTGGTGCTAATCAAGAAACCTGAATTTAAAAAAAAGTAGCCCACTGGCAACACCGTATGCTTGTCTGTATGTACATTTTATTCTCTTTTTAATTTTATTGGTTTTTAATTTATAAAAATTGGACAATCTTCATGAATTTTGAGTATCTTGTGACAGTACACAGCATGAAACCAGTCGTCTTATTTTTATAGGAACTCGTAAAAATTTTAATATATTATTGCCTACGGCGCTTCTAAATGAAGACATTGTCGCTAATGTGAATTAAAATGAATATGAATCGAGGTGTTTCATTAGTCGGGTAAGCCGATTTTACATAAACTAGACACAATCCCTGGTTCGAGTCGGCTGGGGTTAGAATATATTATTTCTGCGGTTCGGGTTAGTCAATAGTGTATTACATTTGACATGAAACTATGTATTTGGATATAAATGAGTACATACAGGGTGATTCAAAAAAGCGTTTACAAAATGACATGACAAATCAGGCATACAGCAAGGATGAAAAGTCACATAGGAACATAGGTTCGCAAACCACTTATTTAGTCACAAATACAGAGTGTTTCAACCTAACATAATTTGGGTTGACGGTAATAACTTTCAGAAAACTAAAGTATGGATCATTCCATGTCAGTTCAGGCAGGCATGTAACCCACCATCACAGATTTTGATGAAAGTGCGTGTGTTTGTTCCTATTATTAAGATATGATCACCAGTATTTTTTTTTACTCCTTGGTCAAATAGTTTCTGAGAAAAAAATTGTCAAAATTTTGAAAAACTGTCGTCAGTTGGTATTCTTGACTGCTCGGTTTTCAAATGTAGCATGACATAAATATGATCATATTTCAATATCTACTCAACAAATCATCTTCATATAATTTATGCAAAATATATAGGGTACGCAGTTTATGAAAAAAAATACTGCTACGCTTATAACATTTTAAGTGTGTCTAAAAAAATGTTTAAACTTTGAAGCCATGAATTTTTTATGAAAAATAATGCATTAATTAAAAAAGCATTATCAACAAAAGGCGGTATTTTTATTAAATTTATTTTTTGTGGGGGATGTATTTAAAGGTGTCCTTTACCTGATTCTGAAATAAAAATAGTGGGATTTTGGGTGTTTTTAGTAGTATTTCCTATTTAAAAATATTTTGAGGCGTATTTCAAATCAAATCAAGCTGAGTCATTCCATGTCAGTTCGCCTAAGACATTTAATTCACTGTCACAAATTTCAAAGAAATTGGGTATGTTTATAGCTCATTTTAATACGTAATCACCTTTAATTTCCTTGATCCTAAGTAAAATATTTTTTAAGATAAAAAAATATCTAAATTTTGAAATTTTTTTAAAAATGTTCTTAATGACAGATCTATATTTAAAGACTGCATAAAAAAAAGTCATTTCAATATAAAATCCCTAAATAATTATTAAATCATGTATATGTGACAAATAATGTAGGCAGATTATTATTTATTGCTGTTTGTCATGTTTAAACTCTAAGAGTGTGTTTAATCTAGTGAATTTTTAAAATCAAGAATTTTGTCAAAAATAATGTGTTAATCGAAAATTTATTATTAACCGAAGACAGGCTGTTATTACTTTTTTTAATTGTTCCTAAAAATATCTTTTCAATAGTTATTAAATAAAAAATAGTGAAAATATGAGCAATTTTAACAACATTTTCATAAAATGTGAAAGTTTAATGATAAATATTGAAGCTTTTCATGCTAAGATGTACTATAATGACTACGATATCGTGTATTGCTACTCTTGCTTAAATATAACACATACAATAATAAAATAACAAATATTATTTACAGCAATAAAAATTAAATAGTACCAGTTCCTTTACTAACAGTAGTCTGATCAACAGCCGACTTAAAATCAACAGCCCATTCTTATTGAAAAATACTTTCAACTGTTCAAATAATAAATAAACTACATTTATAAATCTTAATACCAACTTATTATCTTAAGACGATAATAATAACTAAACAACATAATGAATTTATAAATCATCTTTTAATTGAAAATTCATGAAATGGTCGCTTTAAATGTTGTTGTTCATCGAGTTAATCAAAATAAATTTAAAAAAAATAGTGAACCTAATATGCTGACTGCAATGACACTTCTAACAAAACTAATTAATTCATTACCATCTGAAATCAAACCCGAAAGATCAAAAAGAAAAAATCAGCTGTAGTGTGAATGTGACATACTCAGTTGTTGAGATAGGAATCGTTGTGACATTTTTCACCTGTACTTCAATAAAATATAAGCATGTACGTTTATTTCATTCATCCAAATTAAGTAAAACAATTATATACTTTTGTTGTCATTACACCAGATGTTAAATTTTTCGTTACATACTATTAGATAAGTTCTTTACTTTTAGATATTATTGACATATCATAAAATTTACCATATGTATTTTCTACAAGTGTATAAACAATATATATGCTTTATTACATAAATGAATAATTTTAAAATAATTTGTTTGAAAACAGGGATAGATATACACACATATATATACATACATATATATGTTGAAAATCCATCTTTCAGCAATATTGTGATGAAATAAATCAAATTACATATCATTAGAAACTAAATAAAGTTACAAAAGTGCAACTCATTAAGTTTTAAATACTTTTTTAGATATAGTTATTTGAAAGATATAAATATAATGTATTATGCATTTTTTGCATATATTTAAAGCACAATATGTCAAAATTTTCTTCAAAAGAGTGAAATTTGGTATTTTTTTCAATATTAGCAGCTCAATACTAAATTTTCAATATTAGCAGCCAAATATGTGTTTAAAGATTAGGAGTGTCATTTTGAAAATTTCTAATGGGCGGTGAGGATGTAGTGATTTTTTTCTTTTTTGGAAAGGGATAATTGCTCTTCGCCCTAGAAGTTTTACTAAAAAACAATATTGTTTATTTTTTTCCTTAAGAAACGAACATAAAAGATAATTTGAAAAATAAAATAAATGTATAAATAAAAATATTTCCAGGGATGATGCATTGGATAGATTTTACATCTAAAAATATTGATAATTTTAAATATGATTTAAATACTACTCAAAATCCCACTATTTTTATTTCAGATCCAATTATAATGTAGTATTATGTACAACTTAAAATTAAAAAAATTAGTCATAGAAACTCCGCCTCTGATTGATAAAGCTTTTTTAATAATTTCATTATTTTTTGTAAAATATTTTTGATTTCAAAGATTATACAATTTTTTAGACACATTTAAATATTTTTTAACATTACAGCAATATTTTTTTCATAATCTACATAATTTATTTACCTTGCTTAAATTATTTGAAGAATATTTCTTTATTAGTTATTGAAATGATTTTATATATAAAATGAGGCCTTTGAAAATTGAACAATCATTAATGGCAACTCGTGGCAATTTTCCAAAACTTTGATAATTTTTTCTCATATTTTTATTTTATAACCATTTAAAAGATATTTTTACGTACAATTAAAAAAAAGCAATAACACACTGCGTTCGGTTAATAATAATTTTTTTGATTAACACATTATTTTTGACAAAATTCTGATTTTAAAAATTCACAAGATAAAAGACACTCTTAGTGTTTAAACATGACATAAAATAAGAAATATTAATCTGCCTACATTATTTGAAACCTATTTAGTGATTTTATATTGAAATGACTTTTTTTTTTTTTTTTAATGCAGTCTTTGAATATAGAACTGTCATTAAATTTTTTTTTCAAAATTTTGATATTTTTTTTATCTTAAAAACTATTTTACTTAGGATCAAGAAAATTAAAGGTGATTACGTCTTAAAATCAGCTATAAACAAGCATAGTTTCATTGAAATTTGTGACAGTGATTAAATGACTTAGGGGAACTGACATGGAATGACTCTGCTTGATTTGATTTGAAATGAACCGCAAAATATATTTAATTAGAAAATACTACTAAAAACACCCAAAATCCCACTACTTTTATTTCAGAATCAGGTAAAGGACACCTTTAAATATATCTCCCACAAAAAATAAATTTAATAAAAATACCGCCTTTTGTTGATAATTTTTTTTTTGTTAATGCATTATTTTTCATAAAAAATTCACGACTTCAAAGTTTAAACATTTTTTTAGACACACTTAAAATGTTATAAGCGTAACAATATTTTTTTGTCATAAACTGCGTACACTAAATATTATGCATAAATTATTTGAAGAGGATTTGTAGAGTAGATATTGAAATATGATTATATATATGACATGCTACATTTGAAAACTGAGCAGTCAAGAATGCCAACTGACGGCAGTTTTTCAAAATTTTAACAATTTTTTTCTCAGAAACTATTTCACCAAGAAACAAAAAAAATTACTGGTGATCATATCTTAATAGTAAGAACAAACACACGCAGTTTCATTAAAATCTGTGATGGTGGGTTACATATTGATATTTTACTGCCTGATTTGATGTGGAATGCCCCGTATATTATAATAAAAAAATTAACAGATAATTTCCCCGTTGTTGTAAATGTGATAACAGCAAACAAAAGTGGTAGAAGTTTGCACCATACGTGCCAACATTATGCACTTGACGGCCCGCATTTTGGACTGTGATTATCAAACCATACGGTATCATCGATTGTTTGAGCAACATGTTTTTCCAGGTCTTTTCGTGATGTTATCACATTTAACACAAAACAAGGTACATGTCGTTGCATTTTTATTACAATGTTTTTATTTTTCTCGAAATTATTTGCGTCAACCCGGGTTCAGTTAGGGTGAAACAGCCTGTATTTGCAACTCAATAAGTGGTTTGCGACTCTATGTCCCTATGTGATTTTTTATCCTTGCTGCATGCATGATTTGCCATGTCACTTTGCAAGCGTTTTTTTAACCGCCCTATCTATCTATCTATATATATATATATATATATATATATATATATATCCTCCTGAGACCCAGGCAAAATATAATGCATATATATATATATTTTAATATGAGTTTTTTCAACAAATAGGCATCAAAAATGATGTTTTTAAAGAAATTAATAAATTTCGATTTTTTAATTTTCTTTTACAGCACATCCATCTAAATGGATGTTCAGACCATAACTCGCTTTAAAATAATTTGAAAAACGCTAAAAGTATGGGAAAGAATAGAATTTATTATAAAGAACGTAAGGCAAATATTAACATCTGCTATTAAAATTGAAAAAAAAAAAAATGTTTAAACAAATTAAAATAACATAAAAACGAAACTTACCAGCAGAACGTAGAATTCCAACTTGACTCATTTATTATGCCATTTTAAAAAGAAAATAGTTACCGTTGCCAAAATCCAAAAGCTGAATGTTGATTTTTGATTCATACATTACCATGCCAAACTGGTTTTAGATTGCTACAATGAAATCTAACGCAATAGAAAGAGAAAGCAAAACATCCATTTAAATGGATACCAGTTCTCAGGAGGTTTTATATATATATATATATATATATACACAGTTCGTTGTCTTACGCAAAAACTTTGATATTAGGTTTATAGAGTAACCCTCGCAGTACTAAGATCAAAATATTATGTAGATGGGGTATTTTGACCTAAGATTTTGTATGCCTAAGATGGGGTATTTTGACCAGAATCTTAATCAAATAACAAAGCATGTGCCTCCTAGATAGACAAACCGTGACGATTCATTTCGTTGAATAGTGAAATTTACACACAACCGAACACAATAACAAAGAAATAACGGAATGATGGAGGCGCTTATACTCGCTTGCATAAAAACGCTGCACCCACAGCGCCATCTGGTTAATTACATTTGACAGGATACAAAATATTTTCCTTTTTTTTCCCCTTGAAACGTGATAACTGATAGAAAGCTTTCATTTATTCACGGATTGCCTAAGATGGAAGCAATGTGACCCATACGCAATTTCTACAAATAAACAAAAAAATTTAACTGTGCGAAACTTACTAAGTAGACAAAGTTATAAAAGAGGCCTTTGTAGGAGAATTCCTAGAAAATAATTTGAGCATACGTAATCTAAATGAAAAAAAAAAAAAAAAAAAAAAAAAAACTGCAAAATCTCTAGATGGAGTCAAATTTACCCCATCTTAGTACTGCGAGGGTTAAGACATGAACTAATTTTTTGGTTTCTAGTTGATTGGGAATAGAATTTTTGGGTTTGTGTCGTACATAACACGACCCGTCCCAGATTCTAATTTGGATTGCACTTAATATAGCAGTTACTGCAGTTGATGCTGCAATAATCCGAAAGTAAAAAACAACATCTTGAAGTCGGCTTCATTTTTTTAATCACTGATTTTAATGTACACCGTCGTCGTAAATTAATCTTTAGCACTTGGTTTCATCTGGGTGCTTTATTCAGGTGCCCGAATTGTATCTAATAAATGTAAGCTTTATCACTGAATGAGTGATATTTTCCAAATGTTAAAACTATCTACAAGAGGCTCGCGAATGTGAAATTAGTGTGTTATTTTGGACACTATCTGTTGTTCACAGAAAGTAGCTGTCAGTCTTTAACAGTGATTTATGGCATCTACGAAACATATATTAACGGAAGAGCGAGTTTGGAACAACATTAAGTGCGCTACTCCTGAACTCTGTTTTCTAGAGCTTTCATATAAAATCTGCAGATAAAATGAAATAAATACAAAATACAAGTTTTAGTTACCGTATGTTTTCGCAAATATACCGCATCCTCCTGCAACACACCTTGTGAAACTTTGCATAAATACTCTGAACATGGCCTTATATACTAATATCTTTGTTATCATGTGATTTTGTAACAAATGTTTTTAATAAATACTTTTCTATAAAAAACAAAATCCTCCCGTCTTATGCCGCTCATAGGGTAAGATTGCATGGATATGTTTCAGGAGTTTCTTTTGAAAAAAAGAACAAAATATTACATTTTTCGAATTTAACTGTGAAACTAAACTATCAGTATTTCAATTATAAGTCTAATAATAAGATATTTAAGTACAAAAGGATAGTGATCGTCATTACAATATGCGAAATAGCAGAAAAAAATTCATTTCTTGACCATCTGTATAATAATCATAATCTCTCTCGTCGTTATGGTTTTCCCTGCTTTTTCTCCAAACACTGTTTAAGGGCATTCCAAGCAATATTTTTCAATATGCTTTTTTATCCAAACCAAGAAAATGTGGATCGCAAACCAAAACCATAAAAATGGTCTTTGTATGCTAGCAACAGCTTCCTCGTTAAAAAATATCTTTATTAAATATTATACTTATAAAAATATAATAAGTTTCAGTAGCTCCAAATGTGTTAATATCTAAGTATTTTGAAAACTGGAAAAAATTAATGCAAAAATATTATAAAATAAACTTTTCAACACAGAAACTATACAAATCTCAGTATTGAGATGACGTAATGACCGCTTCTTCTCCTTGCATAGAGCCAAGTATTTAAACCATTGCTGCTCAAATCGAGTCGAAACTGAGATATCCGGTTTCATCGGACTATACGGTTTTACATACTTTCTCCTACACTTTTTCTCAAAATAAAATAATGCATTGCAAACTTTGCGTAAGAGTACCGGACGTATCATTCAGTTTGTAATTTACTGGTGTTAATTGGTGTTGCTTCTTCTGTAATTAATATGTAGTTTTAGTTGTTGTTCTGGTGAATTGTTTATTAAAAGAAGTTAAAAAAATTATTATTAAATTGATAAGTAAATTTTTATAGTGTTAGTTGACTGACTTTGGAATTATAAATTTTTATATTTATATTAACTTATAACACATTTCACGTATTCCAGCATACAAAGATCAACATATGTTATTCTTTAAAATATTAAGATTTAAAAATGCGTGGAATTGCTATCTCAAAAATAAATGAATTGATTTAAAGAATATACAAAGTAAACCTTGTCTAAATCTTATAAACATTACTGAATCAAACTCAGGTAACTGAATATTATTTGATTGTTTCTACTAAAAAAGGATCTATTCCATTACCATTTGGGGGTAAACATATTTTCGCATATCCAGCATATTTTATTCTTTCAAAATCAAACTTTTAGCACTATAGTTGTGCAGCATTTAATATGTGGCTCCGTAAATTTCGAAACATAATTATTGGGCATTTATGCATTTAATAACGGTCTTTGCACTCCTTATATCTATGACATGGATTGGACGTTTGTCGCGCAAAACATTGGGTCGAAAACTTTAAATACCACTATATTTCCATACGGAAATATTCCTGTTAGATTTCATTTGGAAATGGTGATGTTTCTTTTGAGCATTTTTTTAGCGGCAAACGTTCAGTCCAAGTCATAGATACAGATACCAGTCAAATCAGGCATTCTCATGTAACAGGTGTACCTCGATTTTAAAATAAATTTAAGGGGGGACAAAACCACGCTGCACACGTGGAAAAATATGGTGTTTTTAAAATTGATCGTAATGTACTGCAGTTATCGTCTTAATTAAAAAAAATTGTTGTAGATGGTTTAATTTTGTTTCAGACTAATATTGTTACAGCAATATATGCTACATCTTTGCACAGTTTTGGTACCAGTTCCTTTATTGGTGCGATTATATGATGGATATAGTTGGCCAATATTTTATACCGATGCTTACTAATGTTGGTTATTTGTTGGCATAACACTAGGAATGTATTCCATTAAGTGTCAGTTTTTGGAGAATTTTTAAAATTACATTTAGTTTACCTATACAAATAAAAGAAGAGTTTGTCTGCTGGTGTATGTGTGTGGTTTGGTAAGTAAAATCTCCCGCAATATGAACGCTAAAAAATTGGACGATGATAGTCCAAAGCAGGTCAAAATACACTTGCAGCTCATAGTTTTTGTTTTCAGGGTTCCGTACTTAAAACATAAAACCGGAAACATTATTAGATCATTCCTGTGTCTAACTGTCCCTCTGTCGCAGCCATTTTACTCGTAAACTATGGAACGTGGAAAGTTCAAATTGGCTGAAGTAATAAAGGCTATTGACCCACATATTTATACGTTATTAACCATTCAATAATATGTTTAGGAAAAATCTAGGGAAGCTAATTAAGTTACTTGAAAAAAAATCTTTTCTTTGTATATCGTGTGAGGTATCGTATGAAAGCTTTCGTAATGTCGAACTCAAAAATACATTTCTTTTCATTTTAGGTATTATATTGTCAAAGATATCGTTCAAAATGTAATGCAAATATGTATCCCTCCCCCCTCTATTTCCGCATCTACTGAAACTAAAATTATGAAAAAAATTGAGGGTAGCAGAAGTTAATTTAAACCTTTTAAGAAAACTATAGCGATTACCCAAGGTCACATAGTTTTTGAGAAAATCGAATTTTTCCGTTACACACAAATTTCGATTGCGAGCGTTCGGCAAAGGAGTTAACGAGCGCTGGA
The DNA here is from genome assembly GCA_963932465.1 of Maratus speciosus. Taxonomy (NCBI): domain Eukaryota; kingdom Metazoa; phylum Arthropoda; class Arachnida; order Araneae; family Salticidae; genus Maratus; species Maratus speciosus. The sequence goes on along the minus strand of OZ010796.1, from coordinate 524,384,292 downwards.
GGTACCTATCGTCGCAGAAGTATAAAAGGACAGTTGATAATGATTTTCGAAAAAATATGTCGGTAATTAGCCGAGATATTAACCCTTAAAGATACGGACGGTTTGGGCATACATAAAGACACGGGCAGCGTACTCTATGCGCCAAGGCTATTCAAGCTTAGATAACAACTTTTAATGGTATATTTGTGTAATGCAATTTGTGTAATAGAATAAAAGCAATCAACGTCAAACTGCTGAAAACTTACTAATTTAATTAGAATTAATCACATAATTAATATTTGATTCGCGACTAGTTTGCATTCAGTGCCTCTCTCAAAACGCCACCTGCGTTTTTTAAAGTTAATTAAAAAACTATCCGGAAAAACGCGGCACGGCGTTGGAACTTTGCGACCTCTTTTCGAAGCGCGCTAAGCACAATGCCAAGTTTAAACTTTGAACAAGGATTTTGTTTTAGGTTCACTGTAAGAAGAAAAGATTATTACTACGCTTAAATTGGGTTCGTGAAAGGACAAATGAAGTTTAAATATGCACTACTTTTATTGTCAGCACCAAATTCAGTTCATCGTAAACAGATTAGGATAAGATTAAAAAGGGGGTTATACAGAATAGCAATATTCGATGCTATTTAAGCTTCATACCCCTCTGAACTTTCATGTCATATCCATTTATACTTTTCTAGTATATAGAGCTACACCCAACGAAACGTTATGTAGTTATTATTCTTTTAAGCAACAATTTTTTTGAAATAATGCCGTTAACAATTAATATATTTATTGATATAATTATTGTACGGAACCCTCTGTGCCCAAGTAATACTTGCACTTGACAATTTATTTAATAATTAGCTGAAATATACATGAAACCTACAAAAAAAAAGAAAAAAAACTCGCGCAGGTTAGTGCGAAACCCAGTCCCCAAGCGCAGAAGCCGGGAAGTTCCAATTCAAAAAGAGCTCTCTTTTAGTGGGGCTCTTTTCTGAGCGTACATCAGCGAAACCATTCTAAATACTGCAAAACTAAAACGATATTCTTAAATTTTGTAATTTTTACTTAACCCTTTTAAAAATATTTGATTTCGTAGCTTTTTTTTTTTTCCTGTTCTTTTGAAGCACGCGCCCGCCTGAATTTTTAATGTACAGAAAAAACAAAAAATGCCCGTTTAGTTCGGATACTTTATCTCCTCTGCAATTTGTTTATAAAATGTTATCACCCGAATCAGTGGAGCCAGGGTGGCAGTCCAAATGTTCTGGATACAACTAATTTTGTAAAGTTCCGTTCGCCTTATCTAATATGAGAATTTTCTGCTATTAATCAAGGCGAGAAAAACATTACAATGTTACTGGTATCCAGAGCATTTGGGTCTCCTCTTTGGCTACGAAACTGCCCCGAAAATTACCCCTTTCAAAATAAAATTTGCTAGTGGAAGTCACTTCAGTCAGCTAATCAGTCAAAGAACTATACTAATTACTAGAACTTTAACATTTTTTTCAAAAAGTTAACAAATTTATATTTTTTTTTCAGCATGCTTATAAAAATAGGAAATTTAAACTGCACAACAAACAGAATACGAAGTGGGAGAAAACTTTTAGCACTTTTGGCTCATTGCGTTTTATCTCGCTAACGTGTCAAAGATTTGTATTTTTAAAATTTGCTTACCTGTCTGTTTCCGGATACGTATTTCGGAAACGCTCACGACTGACAACATCGGTCAGGTCTGTGGAGTGATACGAGGTAGATGGAGGCCAGAAGCTCCACCCAGCGGGGAAGTGATCTCTACCTTGGACGAGACCCAGGAAGCCCTCGCAAGATACCACTTCCGACAGGTCGATAAAGTTCAGCAGACAGCGATCAATAAGACTGACGATCCAGACTTGTTCGATATGGAAGAGCTAGAATTGGCTCTGGACTCAATGGCGACTTGTCAGGCGCAAGGTCATGACCGATTTAGTCTGGAATTCGTCAAGGAAGTCTTTCGCTACCATCCTCAATCGTTGCGAACCCATCCTATCTTCTAGCCACCAAGGACGGAGTAGTCGGAGAGGGTAAGTTCCGCCTGACCAATGGATCGATTGTGTTCGCTGCCGAGGTCCATGCGATCTAGGAGGTGATATGGGATGCTCTTTGGAAGGGTCTGGGTGAGCTCGATATATTTTCAGATTCGATAGCCTCTGAGCTAATGAAGGATGGATGGTAACGGAGCGGACAGTTTAATCCTAAAGACGTTCAAAATATGATTGGAATAGTGAAACTGTGAGGGGTAATTTCTTTCCACAAGAAGTTCATCAAAAGCAGGCACTAGCTTAAAACGAGATATCTATGCTTATCGTTTGCCTAAAACTATGAAAAGTGCACTTTACACTGTTAAAAATATCGTGAAAAATTACCTCTGTTTTTCAAGGCTATCTATTTTCTGACCAATGAGAACGCTTCATAGGTGTTTATGTAGCGTTTTCATTGGTCAGAAAATAGAGAGCCTGTTACTGTAGTTAGAAATATAAAATTTCATTTCTAATACTTCTATCCTCCTATGAAAAAATATAAAATACTGCAATATCATTATAAAGAAAACTCCATGGATTTCCATTTATATATATATATATATTGATTGTAACACCTTATCACGCTGTCAAGCTCTTAGTCGAAGAAGCTATTCAAAAGAGTTCGCTGGAAAACTTCACTCAGTGATGGAACAGTGGCGCAGCAGTTGAGCGTTTCTCACCACTAAATTTTTATAATATTTTACGCCTTCAAAAATCACAGAAATTCTGTCCTAAAGTTAGATGAAGAATACTAACATAATTTTGCGGTGTCACTTGATTCTCTGCTGCTACACTGTTCCATCACTGCTTCACTGTTACAGAGCACGTAGAAGATTCTAAGATGCTCGTATCTAAGTTACTACTCAGGGCAGGATGCGACAATATCCATCGAATCTTATTCCCACTGCCGTATTTATATCAGCTAGACGACCACATATGCCTAATTATCATATAATTTTACCAAATAACCGTGAAAATCAGATTCTTGGAGATTCAGGCACAATTTGCGAAATTTAAAAAGCGACAGAATACGTAGCTTATTCACGCACAATTGTTAGACTCAGGAAACCACGATCGCACGCAAAACTCAAAATTCACTCGACCGCAGACTACCTTCATAAGAGAGTAGCTAGGTGCTTATGCTATATCAGTACACCTGAAATTGCGGCAAAACAAGAATGTCACAGACACAGTTGAGAATTTACGATACCGACACTATACTTCACTAATATCACGCCGATATTCCTGAAGAATATGCCAATAATTGTGATTTACACTGTTGATCAAACTCTGAAGAGTGTATAAAAATGTTACTTAACTTTGTTTTATGCACAGGGCGTTTCCTTAATTCCGTTTCACCTAAAATAACTGTTGAACCGTGTTAGCTACAGCCATGTTCGTGGTGTCTAGGTTTAGAACAACAGATATGCGCAACACAATGAGATACCAAGTCATAATTGAAACTAAAAAAAACTAAGGTAGGAAAGAAATTTGTCACTTGACTCAATAATTGCCCGTAAGAGAAACTTCAGTAATTGTCACCTTTTACACATAATGCTTAAATTAATTTGCGCCGTTTACTTGTGATTGAATTTTAAAAACCATCAATTCATTTTAAGACACCCTGTATTTGAAGAGTGCATTCCACAACTTTTATGGCATTTCAAAATTGAAGACATATTCGAAGTGAATGTATATATAATAATTTTAAATCAGTGTCCAAAACACATCACTTAAGGACTGGGGAAAATATATAGATAAAATAAATGCATTTATAAATTTTTATTTTGGGAAATCTCTCCGCATTTATTTGTCAGTCTGCATTCCGCTGGAACGGGAAGGGAACGCCGCGGACAATAGTTGATGAATTAACCAACAGCTTATTGATCTGGTCGAACGAATTCTTGAAATGACCACATATTCCTCTCTTAACAAAATAAAGATTTTTCTCCGTATGACGAATTCCAATAAGCTGGTTAATGATACATTTTAATGAACATTATTTATCATTTAATTTGCTTTGGGATGCAATTTTTTTTTTTTTTTAATCACATTTAATTCTTTAGCTTAACCCTGTGGTCGAATATCTCCGCTACGGGGACACTTTCAAGGCGGGCATCAGTTACACTTCTTTTATATTTTAGCACCACTTCTGACAAACTTTTTTTGTTTTATTTAATTCCTGAAAATTAGAAATTAGATAAGGAAATGCTTTCTGTTCAAAAAGTACTGGTATTCCAACTGAAGAATTTTGCACACTATACGGAACGTATAAACTAGTATTTTTTAAGAATCTACTTCTGATAGAAAGTTTTAAATTAATAGAATAATATAAATACCTTTCAAGGAAAAAACTTGAGGAAAAAAATATTCATAAATAAAAAAGGTTAAATTTTGATTATATTCTTGAATTAAAGATAATAGGATTATTGATACTCCGGTGCAGTATAAAAATGCACTATAAAAAATGCATGAAAGTTTCTTGAAAATAAATTCCAACTTGTTACCCATTTCTTGGAAAATTCTGGATTTCTATTCAGAAACATTCCTGGTCAAAATTGACGTATGCGAATCAATTTCCTTCAGGATTCTTATACAGGGTATTTCACGAATAATTCAAACTTTGAAAATAAATAACTTGGAAACGGTGAAGATACAAGCATAAAACCAGTAGTAAATAATAAAAAAAAAAAACTCCGTAAGAATCTGATACAGAAACCTCAAAATTTTAGTTAAAAATTGTTTCGGTAGATGGTGCTTCAGGCAGCATTACGGATCCCTATAAAGAGAGATCAGTCATGAAGAACGATCAGTCATCGAAGAGTTTGCCGTTAAAACGTAGCCGTTATTAGCGCTAGCGAAAAAGATAGGCTACCTCGGTGCATCCCACGTGTCTTTCTTTACAGATCGCTAGAGTGACGTGATGCTCTTTTCGCATACTTTCATTGGTGCATTCGAACATCACGTTACTAAAGCGGTCTGTAAAAAAAAAATACGTGGAAAGTTCAGGGTAGCCTGTCTTTCTTGTTAGCTTCGTATTAGCGCATAGTGAAAGAAATTCCGGAAGTGATGCATTCCGTGTAAGATTTGCGTTTATTATGGTGAAGTACCACCGATTAAATGACAGTCCTACTGCCACAAGCAGAAGTTTTCAAGTCGCAAAGGGTCCATATGGGAAAACAATTCGTGAGCTATTCAAAAAATTTCCGCAGACAGGCAACGTGGCCGATGCGTTAGTCGGAAATGTGGGTCCCACCCACCCCGTCGTTACACCTGAAAATGCAACGACACTTGCTGCAGGTATTGCGCGTCATCCGAATAAATCTGTCCGCAGAATTGCAGCTGAATCCGGAATCACAGAATCCTGCGGAAGACATTATGCATGTTTACGTACAAGATTCAATGGAGGATATTCTATTTTCGTTTTGATCACGTGATCAAGGTAAAAACTTCTAGCGTAAAGAATGGAAGTCTCCGTAGACGTGTAATGTAAATCCCCGCTAGCCAATGAAACAGTTCATGAGGCAAATGAGTAGTATCTTCCCTTCTTATCAGTTAGAAGTTCATTGGGTAAATTACCGGTATCACGTGACTTTTTTCAGCCTCGAACCCATATTTGGAATATCCTCCATTCAAGCACGCCATACGAATGGAGGATATTCCATCTGCGATTTGATCACGTGGTCAAGGTAAAAACTTCTAGCGTAAAGAAGGGAAGGCTCCGTAGACGTGTAATATAAATCCCCGCTAGCCAATGAAACAGTTCATGAGACAAAGCAGTAGTATCTTCCCTTGCTATCAGTTAGAAATTCCTTGGGTAAATTACTGGTATCACGTGACTTTTTTCAGCCTCGAACCCAGATTTGGAATATCCTCCATTTGAGATGAACGACAACGAGTAGATTTCACTAACGAGATGCTCGAAATGATTGATGGTTCTAGTTTCGTACTTTGAACCTAGCAATAGTGTTGTAACTTCAACAGGTCCAAAGTACAACACGACTGCATATTCTTCTATTAAAACGCCAACAAATGGAAATATCATTTCCCGAAATTTTGTACTTGTATCATTAAGGGAAGGAATGAAAAATTCAACTCTATATGTACACCACTTGTGTACAGAAAATATGCATAAATGATGACAGTGGTGAAGAAGAAATTATTGTTGTGTTCATGAAACGTTTTAATAGCATTAGAATAGAATTCATACTTGAGGAAAGTATGTTTTTCAATCAGGTGCGAACAAATCATTAGCATTTTGCCAGAACCTAGCCTTATTGTATGATACAGAATTATTCTTTATGTTTTTCCTGAAATATTATCAGTTTTAAAAAAAATAATCTTAGCTTTTTCGGCAACTGTTTTTTGTTAATCTTGCCTCGTGATAAAACAGATATATGTAATAAAATATAAGAATGCAATAAAGCAGTTAAAATGCAATTGATATTTATTGTGGTTGGAATTATCCCTAATACTTTCCCTCTAATTGTACCTTCTCATTTATATTAATTTAAAAAAAACTTTCAAAAAAGTATCTATGACAAAACTGTTATTAAATATACTTTTAAAATTTATTTCAAATTCATCATAAAAATGTTTCGTCAGTTTTATTTTTTATAGAAAAATGATGCATAGTCCATGGTAAAACATGCCTAGAACCAAGGTACAACATGGGTGTTGTACCTTGGTTCAAAATTAATATTTTTTTTAATTAAAAGATAAGCTACGATAGGCCTAAAAGTAGAATTCAAGAAAATTATGAAAGAAGCAGAACATGATAAATATTTAGCAAATATCTTTATATTTCACTATTTACATATTTTAATAAAATGCAAAAGCATCATTTGGCCGTTTTTCTTGCGAGAAACGTTGCGACTGACCGGTATATTGTGCTTTTGAAACAATCTGTCCCCACTCAACATCGTTGGACGATCAACAAGGCACAGCGTGGTTCATCCATGATGGAGTACGTCCACACCGTATACAAGACATTTTTGACTTTCTGGACGAATACTTCAATGATAGAGTTATTGCGTCGAGCTATTCGACAGTTAATAGTAAAGGAATGAACTGACATCCGTATTCACCCGACCTCACCCTCTGCGACAAATTTTTGTGGGGCACACTGGAGGGCATTGTTTACTGAACAATCCTTTAATACTCGACGAGCTGGAGGAGACAATTTGTCAAGCTTGTGTGTCGATTTCCGGTGGCATACTGTAGAGTGTCACTGAAAATTTCATTCTTCGTTTGCGATATGTGTGTTGTGTAAAAGTTGGACATTTTGAATAGCTTTTGATGTGCTACAGCCTACTTGTAATGCCGTCTGCAGCGCCCTCTAGCGGCGCAATTGATTACTGAAATTTTAAGGTTTCTTTGTCAGATTTTTACGTTTCTTTTTTTAATAAACGTACCACTGGTTTCATGCTTCTATCTATCACCGTTTCTGATATATTTATTTCAAAGTTACGGTTCCTTTGTGAAACACCCTGTATTTTCAAGAAACGTTCCTTGAAACTGTTTGGATAACTATGGGCTTATTATTTTCCAGTAACGTACCTTTTTTAGGGTCAAAGAAAATTCGTATGTTCTCTCTTTGTTGTCCGTCTGTCTGTCAAGAACGTTCTTCTCATGAACGGCTGCGGTTATCCACTTGAAATTAATATTAAATTATAAGGACTATGGTCCCACTGTCGTGTAAAAATGTCGAGTTTCTAGGTTAATACGATGAAAAATTACGGCTTTAAAACAATGTTTTCGGAAAGCATGATTACGGAAAATCACGTAATAAATCGATCTTTATGAATGTGAAAAAATCGCTGTCATGAATTTCTTTTAAATATATCCTTATCGCATGCAGCCCGATTACGAAAGATTAACCCGTTTGGACTGAAAACAATATGAATAGTTCAGCTTTTGTTTTTGGCTAATATTGCATAACGAAATTAAAATTTCATCAATAAATAAAAATAAAATAAAAATATAAATAAAACACAAATATAAGAGACAAATAATTGAAATACACTCCTAAACCATTATCAGAATTAAAAATGCTGCTCTAAGTAACATTCGTTTTCCGCTGATTACTCCTAGCATGTGGCAGAAGTTTTGATTTTAAAAAAATTTAAAATATTCATTAAATACATTATTGGCATTTTTCACATTGAAGTGCTTTTTTGGTGTTTTTAGCCGGCAACCTACAAACATATATTAAATGTAAAAAAAAAAAAAATTATTAGAGTTTTCAATTTAAAAAAAAATGGTTTTCACATATTTTCTGTAATTCAGGAAGTCCGACCTGGATCTCCTAGTTTTAATAACCATATAGTTTTAACAAACAATCTTTTGAACACAAATCCTTCGCTGAAATGATTAGAAAATAAAAAGAAAAGTGCCCAGTTAAACTGATGGCATTGAGCTCACAGGCTATTCACACTAATTGTATGTTATGCTCTTATTTCAAAGATTAATGCCCCTCGAAAAATAAAGAAATCGAGGAAAAAAAACCATTTAGCTAAATTAAGTGGGATTAGCTCACCCATTTCACCCCTTTATACTTAACCAATGAACCTCCAAATCTAATCAGGGGAGTGCCTTATCAGAATAAACCGGTATACCAAACTTTAAGCAAATCGGATAATTCTGCAGGAAAAACCAATTTATCTAAATTAAGTGTGTTATTATACCCCCGTTCTTCCCCTGTATACTAAACGAATGAACCTCAAATTTCAATCAGGGAAGCGCCTTATGAGAATAAACCGGTATACCAAATTTCAAGTAAATCGGGTAATTCTGCATGAAAACCTGTTTACCTAGTATAAGAGGGAGGATTAGCCCCCCCCCCCTTTGTACTTAACCAATGAACCCTCAAAATTAATCAGGTAAGCCGCTTATCAGAATGAACCTATATCCAAAATTTGAAGGAAATCGGATATTTCAATCAAGAGTTATCGCGTTACGTACATACATACCGGGTGTTCCAAAAATAACTGATGGATTTTTAAATTTAATAACTTGCAAACGGTGGCAGATATTAAAAATTTCTTTTAGGAGTGTTAGGCAAGATGTCAGGAGCTTTTATGATGCGATTCTCAGTTTTAGTTACATATAGCACCGATAGATGGCGCTGCAAGCAATAACTGCTAAATCCGGGCTCGATTTTTCGGCCCCTCTCTTCTTCCATGCGAAAATAGGAGATTAAACTGCATTGAATGGATCCCGAAGTATCAAAAATCGTGTCTGGAATGAGCACCTATTGCTCTCAGCGCCATCTATTGTTTGAAATTCGAACTAAAATCAAGAATCACTGTAAAAAAACTCCCGACATCATAGATAACACTCCTGCGAGAATTTTTTAAATATCTGTCACCATTTGCAAGTTATTGAATTTTAAAATCCATCAGTCATTTTTTGACACCCGGTACGTACATACAGAACCTGCGGGCACATTAGCTCTCAGGCTTTTATAGCCTGCCAGCAAAACAGGAAGATTATTGATTGTTCAGTGCATCCTAGTAACTTGGATGATATTTCCTTTCCTAGTAGAATTTTGTTTTTTAGCGCATTTCGGTAATTTGCATAAAGACATACATATAGGGTGATTCAATTTAGAGATTAGTGCGGTATTTCTTAAACCACTATTTGTAGAAACATACTTCCAATTTAAAAATGCATACACATGAATAATTTCTTTTAGATAAGCCTTTTGTTTTACAAGGCTTATCAAAATATACTTATAAAGTTTTATATTAGAAAAGTTTCCATAGAAACTTTAATTGTTTTTCTAAGAAGTAAAACAGTACAAATTCCATTTCTCTCTTACTAAAACTTGCTGAGATATGACACTTTGAATATTAGGAAATTTCAGTGCGTTTCTTTCATTTTGACAAGAAACAGGTGTCTTTTTTTACTCTAAGGAGGACGGAGTCACATTTCATCACCTAATATTTAAATGCCATAAATCCTCGATTTAAATTGTAATTTATTTCTCTTTTTTTACGTAAAAGTGGCAACATTGATTATTTCAAACTCTCCAATAACCTGGACAATTATATATTTTAATGTCTATAATTACTTTTTTGCATATAAGTCTGCTTACCTTAACTCCAATAACTTGCATAATAATATACTTTTAATGAATAGTATTTCTCTTTTGAACATAATTCCTTGATTTAAATTACCATATTTTTCTCCCTTAAAAAAGCACGATTTTGACTGTGTGATGTATTTTAATAATCTCTTTGTCTGCATAATCTGACATTCTTAATGAATATTACTTCTCTCTCTTACAAAAATCCCTGATTATTTTGCCTTTCGTAGAAAAAGAGAAAATCTCCCAATTCTATGAAATTTAGCTAAATTAAATTATTTTTTGTAAATATCTTACCGAATTTCAATAATTAAAATGAATGAATATGTTAATCTTAAGTATAACATTATTTGTTTTTAATTTATACGAATACACGAAAAATCAAAAATCTTTTAAAGATTCTTCAGGTGACAATGGGCTTGAAATATATTTCTCATTATTTATATTATTTCAACAAGAAATTCTTCAAAAATGTATTTTACCGCAAATTCAATAATTATTTGAAACTGAGTTTCAATTTATTGTAATTTTTTTTTTTTTGTTTTTTGTTTTTAAACAGCTACTAATTCATTTTATAGGTGACGCACACTTCTTGGAAACTGCTTTTTAATTAAAGGAATTTTATATTTAATATTTAAAATGCAGAATTTGCAATCATTTTGTTTATTTACAGAATTTATTTGAAATATTGGTTACTCGAAGTCCTCTCAGACTTCTTGGGAAGGAGGGGGGGGGGGGGGGGTGAAGTACTTGAATTGTATCGCCGTTTGTTGTTGTTGTTGTTGTTGTTTTTTTACTAAATACAACGGATAAAATGTTCGTGATAGTGAGAGTTCTGGTCAAGACTTATCAGGTCATTTATATAAACAGAACAAAATAATAATAATAATTCTTACAATTAGTATAAATTATCACGTTGTGAATGCTTTTGCAGGAGTCTCAACGCATGAGCACTTAGATTAATCAAACATTTTATTTCAAGAATTGCTATTATCCAACACTGAATTATTCTCGCCGATAACTCAACCCCAATATAAACAGACATAATGCATGGAATAATTAAGAACTCTTCATTAATATTTTTACCCGACTGCAAAGAAGAGTTATGTGTTTCACGCATATCTGGGAATGTGGATTTTTTATACCCTCGAAACTTCCCAACGGCTGGATAGATTTTAATGAATGAGGTATCTATCGTTTCGTCTTAACTGTCCGATTGTTATAGGCTAGGTTTTGTTTTTATAATTCAAAAGAGCCGCCGTAAAATACAAAATGACTGCAGAGACGAAAAAACATTTTGCGCACCCTATTGAGTAGCATATCATTGGATAGGTCTTTCAAAAGGAAGACGATGTTTCATTGACTATTTTACAGTCAGAAGCTCCGTTTAAATGTTACACAACCTAGAAGTTGTGTAAATAGGATCTCTAGCTTTACTGCAACTCTAACATTTATCGACATCTATAGGCCTCATCAAAACAGTGTTTATAGTTAGGAACTAACAATTAAACACAACTTAAAAGTCATCAATACAAGTAATTAAAAAATAGGTAAGTAATACAAGAAAGTCCTTCCGGCCAGTGCCGGGAGGAAGAGGTAGCTTTCATATTCCTTATTTTTAAAAAGCCAGCTTATATTATTCAAACGCAATAAGCTCAATTTAGTGGAAACCAATTATAGGAGATAAAATACTAATTTTTATTAATACTAAATCACTATGAATGAGAATTTAGCGAAATTAGTCAGCTTTATCCAAGCTGCTTTTATTTAAAATAACTTATATTTGGTTGCCAAATTCGGCGATACATTGAAGTGCCTGCCATTTTAAGACAACATGGTGGATGAGGCTAACCAGTCAACTTGCTCGAGACCTTAGTAATTCCTGTGCACATGCTCACTCACATCGGAATCGGTTGATATATACGAGTGCTGTCGCAGGCAAAAAATCAGATTTTTAAAAATGTCACCCGCATTAGAAATTCAAACTGCTATACCTGAGACATTTTTTAAAATAAATTCAAAACAAAAAATGCGCCGGAGTCCTTATATCAAGGTCAAATACTTAAAAAAGAAACCTTTTTCAATTTCTAACTTTTTTGCACCTTACTTTAAATATATATATTTTTTATTTACTGGCCGCCATTTTGAAACAAGATGGCTGATAAAGCTGGCCAGTGAACTTGGGCAAGACATTGCTATATACTATCCACATGCCTTCTTACATCGAAATAGGTTAATAAATACACGTGTTATCGTGTGACAAATATCAGATCGTTTCAAAATGTCAGCCATGCTAGAAATTCAAAGTGCTATAATTCAACCATTTTTTAAGATATGGACGAAACAAAAACTGCTGCGGAATCTTTGTATCAAAGTCACACACATAAAAAAAAATCTTTTTCATTTTCCAATTTTTTGATACTTCATTTTAAATTTTAAATTTAAAATTGTTTTTTAATGGCAGCCCTTTTCAAACAAGATGGCGAATGAAGATGGCCATCGAACTCGATCTATAAATTGGTATGTACTATGTACACACCAAGTTACATCCAAATCGGTTCATAAATACGCCTGTTATTGCGTGACAAAAAGCAGGTCATTTCAAAATGTCAGCCACAATAGAAATTCAAAATGCTATAACTCAGCCATTTTTCTAGAAATAGACGAAACAAAATCTGTTCCGGATTCTTTGTATTAAGGTCAAACACATACAAAAAAAAAAATCTTTTTCATTTTTGAATTTCTTGGTACCTCATTTCAAATTTTTAAATTTTTAAAAAAATTTAAATGGCCGCCATTTTGAAACAACATGGCGGATGAAGCTGGCCAACGAATTCGGTCGAGACATTGGTATGCACTATGTATACACCAAGTTACATTCAAATCGGTTCATAAATACGCCAGTTATTGCTTGACAAACATCAGGTCGTTTGAAAATTTCAGCCACGCTAGAAATTCAAAGTGCTATAACTCAGCCATTTTTAAGATATAAACGAAACAAAAACTGCTCCGGAATCTTTGTATCAAGGTAAAACACATAAGAAAAAAATATTTTTTAATTTTTAATTTTTTGGTACCACATTTCAAATTTTAATTTTTTTTAAATTTTTAAATCGCCGTCGTTTTGAAACAAGATGGCGGATGAAGATGGCCAACGATCTCGTTCGAGACATTGGTATGTACTATGTATACACGAAATTTCATCCAAATCGGTTCATAAATACGAGAGTTACAGTGTGACAAAGATCAGATATATATATATATATATATTTATATATGGATATATATATATATCTCCTCTAATTAACAATAATATTAAAAAACTAATTTATGATGCATTAAATCATGGTTTTCCAAAAAAATTCATATATTCATTAATATACAATTAGTACTTTTCTTACATGATCTTTTAAAACAAATTAACACATGCGTAAACAAAATTACAAAAAAATTATAAAATAAAAAAAATCTATAAAAAATTAAAAATTGTAAAATAATATAAAAAAATTATTATAGGTTGGTTGGGTGGGTAGATGTTAGAGTACGGAGGAGGGTGGTGTTGTCTGGATAATACGCAATGGTTAATTAAAAATAATGGGGCTTTTGTATTATTACTATATTTTTGATACGTTTTTTATATGGATGTTGATTTGATATTTTATATGTAATTGGAGAATTTCATTAATATTATAATTAGCTTAATTATTGATTAATCTTATTTACAATCATTTGTTATTAAATTTTAATTTACTAAGGACAATGTCATATTAATTACTAATAGTATGCCATTTTTATAGTGTATATACATATAAGTATGTTTAATACAAATATAGTTATACTGTAAGTATTAAAATTGGGTAATTATTTTTATTATTATTCCTCTATTCTTTTTAATATTTATCTATTTTCAATTTATTATCGGTTTAATGTTTTTGAATGTCCCACATTCATACTTTTTGGATTTTTATGGATGTATGAAAATAATCCACACTCTATATTTGTGCTTTTTAGGTAATGGGAATTTAAGTATCTGTTAACCTTCTACATACTTCCATATGTTTTTTATTTCCTGTTCATTTTATAATTATCGTATATATAATAGATTTAAAAAAAATTATATTATTTTTAATAATTATTTATATTAATTATTACTGAATTTATTTTGTTTTATAACATATAGCTATATGCTATATATTATCATTGTTCTAGAATTATTTAAATTCTTAGTTTAGTTTAAATAAGTTAGCTAATAGAATATTTTGTATGCTTTTTAAATTTTATTAACAATAGTTTTTATTTTTTTATTTTATTTTTTTTAAATATATTGTGTGGTTTATATTAGGTTTATAATTATCTATATATAAGGATATGTTTGGTTTTGCTGTTAAAAAAAATTATTTACATTCAAATGCTTAGAAATGTTTATCTTGTGACATTTGAATAATAAAAGTAATACTAGATGGCAGCACCAAAATTTGTCTTTTGAAGATAGTTCTAAATTTTAATTTTTCTAGCTCCATTTCAGTTATAATTCACTACACCAGGGGGATTTTTAGCTAAATTTTGACGATATTGTTAAACAGTTATTAATTAATTTAATAGTGCATTTTAAATAATGTAATTACTATCTATTTATTTTATTTTATATTATATTAAATGTATTTAACATGGTATTTCAAAATTTATTTCAAAATGTATTAACTGCATCCTTTGGTATCAATTACTGTGATTTCTTAACTGTTTTATTCACCTTCATCTTTATGATATTCTGGTAGCCATGTGCGCGTGGATATTTGTAAAATACTGAAATATTAACCGGTATGGTGTTTATTATTTCTATTTTATATCCTATAAATAATTAAATAGGTTTTAGTGATTCTTCCATTTCATATTATTTGTTTCTATTCTGTTTTCATTTTTAATCAATTCACTTGATTTTAATGGTTGTTTGGGCACAGGGGAAAATAATTTTTAGCTTTAGCTTATTTTTCTCACAGAAAACAACCATTTTGCTTATATCATTGAATTCTGTGCCCTTGACAACGTAATTCAACATATAAACTTTTCCATTATTTGTCGGTGTCCACTTTTTTCTTTTTCTTCCATAATAATTCTTATAATAAATTAATTGAATATATATATATATATATATATATATATATTATACTTACAGCTTTAATTCATAATATTACGGTTTTTGATGGTGGTAGGTTATGTTTAATTAATGGTTTTATATATATATATATATATATATATATATATATATCAACTTTTGAACGGAGGGTGGTTTCGGGGTCTGGGGGTCATGATCGATGAAAATATACCAAAATTTTTTGAAATCGCTTTCCTCCGAACGGCTGCAATAGGTAGCTTTTTGCAATGAAAGCTACCTAAAATAGTTTCATATGGATGAGAAATAATTAATTAGTTCGCTGTTTACGCAGTCGGGTTTTTTGATTTTTTAAATTTAATTTTTACTTGTTATTTATATTTATTCACTGTATATGTGTATATATATGTGTGTGTGTGTAAGGAAATACGCATTAACATAACTAAAGCTGGGATTAATTAGATCTAATTACTTCGGTTCTGCGTATTGTATTCTGCGATTTAATTAGATAAGAAAATCTTATAAAAATTGCGATAAAAGTGTACGCACCCTCGTTTTAAAAAAGTCCTTCCGGCCAGTGCGGGGAGGAAGAGGTAGCTTTCATATTCCTTATTTTAAAAAAGCCAGCTTATATTATTCAAACACACGAAGCTCAATTTAGTGGAAACCGAATATAGGACATTCAATACTAATTTTTATCAATACTAAATCATTATGAATGATAATTTCGCAAAATTAGTCAGCTTTATCCAAGCTGCTTTTATTTAAAGTAACTTATATTTGGCTGCCAAATTCGGCGATTTCTTAAAGTGCCTGCATTTTAAGACAACATGGTGGACGAGGCTAACCAGTGAACTTGGTCGAGACCTTAGTAATTGCTGTGCACATGCTCACTCACATCGGAATCGATTGATATATACGAATGCTTTCGCAGGCAAAAAATCAGATTTTTCAAAATGTCACCCACATAAGATATTGAAATTGCTATATCTGAGCCATTTTTAAGATAAAGACAAACAAATAATGCTCCTGAATCCTTATATCAAGGTCAAATACTTAAGAAAGAAACCTTTTTCAATTTCTAATATTTTTGCACCTCACTTTAAATATATATATTTTTAATTTAATGGCCGCCATTTTGAAACAAGATGGCTGATGAAGCTGGTCAGCGGACTTGGTCGAGATATTGATGTATACTATCCACATGCCTTCTTACATCGAAATAGGCGAATACGTGTGTTATCGCGTGACAAATACAAGATCGTTTCAAAATGTTAGCCATGCAAGAAATTCAAAGTGCTATAATTCAACCATTTTTTAAGATATAGCGAAAAAACAAATATTCAGAAACAAAAACTGCTCTGGAATCTTTGTATCAAGGCCAAACACATAAAAAATTTTTTTTCATTTTCCAATTTTTTAATACCTCATTTTAAATTTTAAATTTAATATTTTTTTTAAATGGCGACCACTTTGAAACAAGATATCGAATGAAGCTGGCCAACGAACTCGGTCGAGACATTGGTATGTACTACGTACAGACCAAGTTACATCCAAATCGGTTCATAAATACGCCTGCTATCGCGTGACAAAATTCAGGTCGTTTTAAAATGTCATCCACAATAGAAATTCAAAATGCTATAACTCAGCCATTTTTTTAGATATAGACGAAACAAAAAATGCGCCGGAATCTTTGTATCAATCCCAAACACATACGAAAAAAATATTTTTCATTTTCCAATTTTTTGGTATCCCATTTTAAATTTTAAATTTTTTTAAATTTTTTAAATGGCCTCCATTTTGAAACAAGATGGCGGATGAAGCTGGACAACGAACTCGGTCGAGATATTTGTATGTACTATGTACACACCAAGGTACATCCAAATCGGTTCATAAATACGCCCGTTATCACGTGACAAAAATCAGGACGTTTCAAAATGTCAGCCACGCTAGAAATTCAAAATGCTATAACTCAGCCATTTTTAAGATATAGACGAAACAAAAACTGCTTCCGAATCTTTTTATCAAGGTCAAACACATAAGAAAAAAATATTTTTTCAATTTTCAATTTTTTGGTACCACGTTCCAAATTTATATTTTTCTTAAAAATTTAAATGGCCGCCATTTTTAAACAATTTGGCGGATGAAGCTGGCCAACGAACTCGGTCGAGACATTGGTATGTACTATGTATAAACAAAGTTACATCCAAATCGGTTCATAAATACGCCTTTTATCGCGTGACAAAATTCAGGACGTTTCAAAATGTCAGCCACGCTAGGAATTCAAAATGCTATAACGCAGCCATTTTTTAAGATATAGACGAAACAAAAGCTGCTCCGGAATCTTTGTATAAAGATCAAATACATAAGAAAAAAATATTTTTCCATTTTCAAATTCTTGGTACCACATTTCAAATTTTAATTTTTTTTTTAAATTTTAAATGGCCGCCATTTTGAAACAAAATGGCGGATGATGCTGGCCAACGAACTCGGTCGAGACATTGTTATGTACTATTTACACACCTAATTATATCCAAATAGGTTCATAAATACGAGAGTTACAGTGTGACAAAGGTCAGATATATATATATATGTATATTTCAGTAGTAATTTCCTACACCAGGTGGTTTTTTTCACTAAATTTTGACGATATTGTTAAACAGTAATTAAGTAATTTAAAAGTGTATTTTAGTTATTTTAAATAATGTAATTTCTTTTTATTTATTTTATTTTATATTATATTAATTGTATTTATCACGGTATTTCAAAATGTATTAACTGCATCCTTTGGTATCAATTACTGTGATTTCTTAACTGTTTTATTCACCTTAATCTTTACGTTATTATGGTAGCCATGTGCGAGTGGATATATTGAAAAAAAAAACTGAAATATTAATCGGTATGTTGTGTAATATTTCTATTTTATATGCTATAAATATTTAAATTGGTTTTATTGATTTTTCCATTTCATATTATTTGATTCTTTTCTGTTTTCATATTATTTGATTCTTTTCTGTTTTCATTTTGAATCTATTCACTTGATTATAATGGCTGTTCGGGCACAGAGAAAAAAAAAATTTAGCTTTAGCCTTTTTTTTCTCACAGAAAACAACCATATTGCTTATATCATTGAATTCTGTGCCCTTGAAAACGTAATTCAATATATAAGCTTTTCCATTATTTGTCGGTGTCCACTTTTTTCTTTTTTCTTCCATAATAATTCTTATAATAAATTATTTGGCACTTTATTTTATACTTACATCTTTAATTCACAATATTACGGTTTTTGATGGTGGTAGGTTATGTTTAATTAATGGTTATACACACACACACACACATATATATATATATATATATGTGTGTGTGTGTGTGTGTGTGTGTGTCAATTTTGAAAGGAGGCTGGTTTCGGGGGTCATGATCGATGAAAATATACCAAAATTTTTTTTAATCGCTTTCCTCCGAACGGCTGCAATAGGTAGCTTTTTGTAATGAAAGCTACCTAAAATGGAAATTCTCCATGCCTTCTTATTTTCACAATAATTTTCTCCTTTTTCCCTCCCCTTTCTTATTACAAAAAAATTTATTATCAGCCTCAGCACGTAATAATAACTCTAAACAGACCTAAAATGAGTGTTCAATGGTTTCATATTTTTAAACGAAAATCTTTCCAAATGAACTTAATGTTAGTAGTCCCACTGTCTTCAGCGGTATACACCCTTGAATTTGCATGATTATATATTTTTAAATGAAAACATTTTCGAGCTAATCTAAAGTTGGGGGGGGGGGGGGGGTCACACTGCCTTCCGCGCTGCGTACACCGGAAATGCTTCGCTCGATCCTGTCTGTTTTAATTTTATCTTTTAAAACGAAAATCAATTTACGGAAATCACCTACTCGTGGACAGCTAACCGTGAGGTATGGGAGCAAAATGTCCACGAGAAATAAAAACCATTTCCACCACCCACCGGACCAGGGCCAGAGGACCCGACCCATGAAACCACGGGAGAAGGAAGACCCCCAGCCGACCCCTCCAGACTCCCGAGGGACTCCGAGAGGTAAGCGGCTGGTGTCCGTTCAGTCGACGAAGATTTATATCGAATTTAAAGAAATATAAAATAATAATCACATGTGCTGGTCAATTTCTCCTATGGCTGGACGAGAGAAATTATATGTTGCACATTACTCTTGATGTAAGATTTTTCATAAGCTGACACAAATTATGTTAGAAAATCAATAGTTAATAAGCAGTTACACAATAATTATCAATTTAAAAATAAAACTGAATTACAATATAATTACGTATATACATGTACTAAAACAAACGATATCAATGTTCATAAAAAATAACAGATCCAGTATTAATATTACAACAGTAAGATCCAGTGGAATAAATTGATGTTAAAGCAATCATGTAAACTAAACTTTTTCAGAAAGATTAAATAATAATTATACAGAGATTTTAATTTAAGAATTTTCAAGATTTATAAGCAGAATTATTGTTTAGAATGGGGAGGCAATGGTAATCAAAGTTTACACAGAAACAAATGAATGTAAATATTATAGATTATCCACAAATATATAGTTTATAACAGATTTTATAAACTTTTTGAGATGTATGAAAAGTTTCTGTTTAGAATTTCATAGTTCTCTGTAAGCTTAATATAATTGTTCGGATCCAGGAGAGTTCTTTAACAATCTTTCTCAGTGTTCATTTTTGTTGAATTTGAATTGAAATTTCATTGAAAACAGATTCCGAAGATTGTAAATGAATTGGTTGTAGTTGGTTGGTTGGTTGTATTTATGTCGGCCAATTATCAGCACGTGGGATAGGCCCTAAGGGGGGGGGGGGGTGCCTACCGTGGAAGGTCTTTCTAAGGGAACCTAACCCGTATTAACGCTTGTAGAACCAAGGTTCGAAGAAAACCACGAAAACTACGAACGATTAGGCCGACGGGCGCGATTGGGATCGAACCCAGCCCCTCCCGTCTACCAGCTTCGAGAGCAGAACCTCTCGGCCACTGGTGGGGCCTGTAAATGAATTGAATATCCTGGAGATTACCACATGGACACAAAGCATTTATGAGGCATTCTCACAATCTTTTGATTTTGAAAGTACATGAATAATAATTTTTATTTTAGTACATATTCTTTTGGTTCTTTTTCATATACTAGGGAATATCCCATTGCATTATTGCATAACAATATTGATGAGATATATAAGTTTTGGACGATGTGGGGGATCCAAATACCAGGAAAACTCCTATACCGTCCCGTGTCCCTGATGCTGATTTTTAGGTAGTTTTCATTACAAAAAGCTAAAAAGCTACCTATTGCAGCCGTTCGGAGGAAAACGATTTCAACAAATTTTGGTATATTTTCATCGATCTTGACTCCCAGACCCCGAAACCACCCTCCGTTCAAATGTTGATATATATATATATATATATATATATATGATATTTGTCACACTGTAACTCTCGTATTTATGAACCGATTTGGATATAAATTGGTGTATACATAGTATATACCAATGTCTCGACCGAGTTTGTTGGCCAGTTTCATCGGCCATCTTGTTTCAAAATGGCAGCCATTTAATTTTTTTTAAATTTAAAATTTGAAATGTGGTACCAAAAAATTGAAAATTGGAAAATAATTTTTTCTTATGTGTTTGACCTTGATACAAAGATTCCGGAGTAGTTTTTTTTTTTCGTCTATATTTTAAAAAATGGCTGAGTTATAGCACTTTGAGTTTCTAGCGTGGCTGACATTTTGAAACGACCTGATTTTTTGTCACGCGATAACCGACGTATTTATGAACCGATTCGGGTGTACCTTGGTGTATACATAGTACATACCAATGTCTCGACCGAGTTCGTTCGCCAGCTTCATCCGCCCTTTTGTTTCAAAATGGCGGCCATATAATTTTTTTTTTATTATTTAATTTAAAATGGGGTACCAAAAAAATTGAAAAATCAAAAAGATTTTTTTCCTATGTGTTTGACCTTAATACAAAGATTCCGGAACAGTTTTTGTTTCGCCTATATTTAAAAAAATGGCTGAGTTATAGCATTTTGAATTTCTATTGCTGCTGACATTTTGAAACGACCTGATTTTTGTCACGCGATAACAGGCGTATTTATGAACGGATTTGGATGTAACTTGGTGTATACATAGTACATACCAATGTCTCGACCGAGTTCGTTGGCCAGCTTCATTCGCCATCTTGTTTCAAAAGGGCTGCTTTTTAATTTAAAATTTAAAATGAGGTATCGAAAAATCGGAAAATGAACTATGTTTTAGCATACTATGTAGTATGCATACGTAGAATTATATCATATACATGGCTGCAATGAAAATCATATATTTTAGCGATTATTCGTGGTTATAGCAGAAATTGGGTTTTCAAATGCGTTATGCGTTTTTCAAATTTTTCATTTAGACGTCATCTTTACACTTAGTCAATTGCAAAATTTTGTTATACTACTCTGAATGTGTTGGAAAGTGTTTCATAATCTATGCTGTAAGCATGATTTTTCGTTCTTGTTCATTCTGCATCAGCTTTGAATTATGTCCGCTTGAAAAAATAATTTTCTGCTTCCTTTACAAACTTGATTATGGCCATGTTCATTTCCAGTTAGGATATCAATTGGTATGGTAGTAGTCAAAATTTTTAGTGCGTCGCTGAAATACTTCACGTTTCTGATTAGACCTAATAGTGCATTTCTTTGAACTGACTCTAGCTTTCGGATTCCATAGGTATTTAGATGCGGAAACCTGATATCTGTGGCAGATAAAATTTGTTTTAGTACTACACAAGTGTGCCATGTTTTGAGAATTTTTGTTTTCAGGTACCCGTAAAAAAGTGAAGACTTCGATGAGCACTAACGAAGTTTAAAATTTTTGTTTTAATATGAATAAGATGATCTTGGAAATTTAACTTGATTTCCATAGTTAGTTGTAACTAAGAGATTTTTTTTTTTTAATACTTACAGTTTTACTATAAATTTTGAAAATTGGATGTACATTTTGTAGTAGATTTTTGCCAAATAATATTGCTGTTGATTTTTTTTTCAAAGATGTGCAAGTTTAGACTATTGCATTAAATATTAAAGACTTTAATTATGTAGTTAGCTGTTATTTCTAGGTTTTGACGGGTGTTTTTTCAACTATAACTGCAGAAACATCTGCATATGCCGTGAGGTATTTCTTTTAATAATGTTTTAATAGATGATCGGCTATCAGGAGCCAAAGAAGTGGTCCGAGGCAGGAACCTTCAGAAGGTTTTCTTTCTCTACGTTTTCAGGCCTCTGAAAGCCCCAGTGGTCATTGAATCTGTTTAAAATGCAATTTTTTAGTAAACATTTTAAATGCTTAGGAAGTGGGGATTGATGTATTATTTGAGATATAGTGTGCCAATTAATTGAATCAAATGATCCGTGAATATTGAGAAAAAATAATCCACAGTATTTGTTTGTTACTAGTAATCCTGCTATGTTACTGATTATCTGTTGTAGAGCATCTGAAGAACGGCAGCCTTCCCGAAAAGACATACTGATCCTTATCAAGATATGATAAATATTCCAAAAAAGTCACGATGATAGTTTTGATAAGTCTTTCTAAAACTTTACTTAGCATCGCCAATGAATTAACTCCATTGCATGAGCTCTGAAATCAAAACTATTTGATAAATGCACTGAATGGCAATTCTCATAAAGAAGTCTCTACCATATATTAAATCTCTGTAAATTTAAATACGCTTTACTTGAATGACAAGACCCATAATGAAGTCTCTACTAATTATATAATCTCTGAAAATTTATATAAGTAAACGTACACCCTCGAATTTGAGTGATTTTATATTTTTAAATGAAAATCTATCCAAAAGAACCTAGAGTTGGGGATAAAATTGCTTTCGCCAGCGTACAACTAGCGTGCTAAGCGCGTTCCGGTCAGTTTTCCTTTTTTTTTTTTTTTTTACAAAAATCTTTCCAAATCAAACTAATTTCTGACATTTAGATATTTTAAACTTTGATTTCTGACCAAATGTTCTCGAAAAATCTAAATAATATAAAACACCCTCCCATTTTTAAAACACGAGTGTAATAACTAAGTAAAATGTCAACCTCCGCGGCGAGCGGCCCCTTTTCGTCCGCAGCCCTTTATTCTTCTACTTATTCTGACTCTTTTGCGGAAGCAAGGTTCATAGGTCTCTAGTCACGTCCCGAGTAAAAGACACTCTAGCAAAAGCCAGGTTGAAAAAAAAATCAAAAATTGTAATTATAAATCGCATTATAAATCGCACTTATCGCAAATGTGTCTTTGACGCAACTTTAAATAATATATGAGACGGTACAGGGGGGTGAAATATCTGGTGAATTCGTGTAAGAACTTCCTGAAATTATTCTTTGGAAATAGTAAATATTAGTATTTTTTAACCCAAGACAATCTGAAATATCACAGTAAACGCGAAAAAAAAAATGTAAATTGCTAAAAATTCAAAAAATGCAGAGGATAAAGTTTATTATATTGGGCTAAACTATTGTAACCCGAATTCTTTCACGACTGTCAAAAAATTGAAGGAGAACGAAATTTACTCTATTTGGCTAAGCGACTGAAACCTGATTCCTTTTACCAATGGAGAAAAATAGCCGCGAAACATCAAAAAATTAAGTTTTAAAACAGCTAATAAAAGTATTGTATCCAAAAACTGCCTTCGAGGTACATAACTAAAGACATAGAGGTACAATCGTGGGAAAAAAAGCAAACACCCCTACTAACTGCTCAACAAATTATCGTACTGGTACAAAATGATTAAGAATAAAGTCTACTTTTAAATGATGTACATAAAATTTGTTTAGGGAGCCATCTACATAATAAAACGAACCATAACTTTGTTTTATTCAATAGCTATACACAATTCTGGCAGCATAAATGAACTCTACACCCTTCAATTAGCCTAAAAATAAATTTTTATACAATTCATACCATACGTTCAAGAGAAATTTATTATTTTAAAACAAGTGTATTTTAAGGGCTGTATTCAAATTGAAGTTCGGTACTGGATTGTTAACCGAGAAAACCACCTTCATGATCAAGGCACCTTCAGCGCCACTCAAGCAATCAATGAAGCCTGTTAGATTACAGGACAAAAGAAGAAATTTCAAAATATTTACTCACTTCTATCATATTCATATATACCTTAAACCATCATTTTGCCGTTTTTAGGGTTCCGTACTTAAAAAGTAAAAACGGAACCATTATAAGATCACTCCTTTGTCTATCTGTGTCTCTCTGTGTCTGTCACAGCACTTTTACTCGTAAACTATGCAACGTGAAAAGTTCAAATTGGGGAAGTAATAAAGATTAATGACCCACATATTTACAGATTAATAAATATTAATAAATATATTTAGGAAAAATTTACAAGGGCTAATTAAGTTACTTGAAAATAATCTTTTCTTTGTATATCGTGAGGGGTATCGTGTGAAAGCTTTCGCAGCGCTGAAATCAAAAATATATTTCATTTAATTTTAGGTATTATATATTCAAAGTTATGGTGGAAAATGTAGTGCAAAAATATGTCCCCCCACCAATCTAATTCCGAATCTATTGAAACTAAAATTATGAAACAATTAGAGGTAATAGACATTAATTTAAACCTAGCAGGGAAATTATAGCGATTACCCTAGGTGACATAGTTTTTGAGAAAATCGCATTTTCCGTTACACTCAAATTTCGATTTACGGGCTTCAACAAAAGTGTTGAGCAGCGCTGGAGGTACCTATCGTAGCAGAAGTATAAAAGCATCGTTGATCATGAATTTCGGAAAAAAATGTCGGTAATTAGCCGAGATATCAACAATTAAAAACACGGACGGTTTGAACATACATAATAACAAGGGCGGCGTACTCTATGCTCCATCGGCTTTTAAGGCCTAGACAACAAATTTTAAGGATATATTTGTGTAATACAATGCCCAGTAGAAGTATAAAAGCAATAAAGTCAAATTGTTAAAAACAGACTAGTTTAATGAGAATTAATCACATAAATACTATGGGATTCGCGTCTAGTTTGAATTGAGGCTCTCTCAATACACCTACCGTGTCTTTAAAGGTTAATTAAAAACCTATATGGAAAACACATATACAGAATAGCAATATTTGATATTAGTTAAGTTCCATATATCTTTGAAGTTTCATGGTATATTCATTTATATTTTCTAGTATAGAGGGTGCAAAGGAAAGTCCCTTTAACCTGAAAATACTTGCGGACGGAGAGAGCTACAGCTATGCAAGTGAGGTAACAGTATAGTAAAGCGACTACGCCCGATTTAATGAAAACGACAGCAGCGCCCCTAGAGGCAAAATTTAGAAGATAGCCACTGTAAATCGAAAATGAAAAGAGATATTTAGCAAAATATAGAGCGGAATTTCCAATTAGAAAGTTTTAGAGCATTAATTAATTATTAAAAATGGTTTACATGGATGAGATAAAACTTCGCCTGTATACCCAAAAATGTCCGAAATCGATCCACTCCATTTTGTGTAAACGTTTGAATGGAATTGCCAGATATATGAAGAAATACGCACAATTTATGCTATAAATACGTACTTATCTCAATACATTTTGATAAATTCGCACAAAAAAACAAAAAAGACAAACTGTCTCACAGTGATACAAAGTTAATATTCGGTATGCTCGAAAAGTTCGCCATTACTCACGATACACGTTTGTATTCGTGAGAGTAATCCTTCATGCGCATTTCTCAGCATGGAAAGTCTATTGCAAGCCTCTTCAATACGACGACATAGATTTAACCTTTCAAGGGCAGTGGCTAGACGGTCTAGTCACCTAATTTTAATTCCAAAACTGACAAATGGCACCAAGAATATTATAATAGAACTTTGCTTTTGTAATGGAAGTGCGAATTAGCGGGTTTTTGTTTTCTAAGAAATTCGTTTGAATATTCTGGTGTCAGTCAATTATTTTATCAGTTTACGAACAGAATTCTGCTGCCCCTGGAAGGGTTAATCTAAAATTTTAGATGCATTGTAAATTAATTTTCTACAGACATTATAGCACAGTACAACGTCACAATCTGCAATTGTGCACTGCTACATTTCAGAATGTGAATACGCAAAGTAGAATCGTCGCTCATTGATTTCGGACATTTTTGGATATGCAGGTGACTATTTATCTTATCCGTGTGAACCAAATGTCGTTTCGTACTAATCAACTGATGCTCTAAAACTTTCTAATTGAAAAATTTGCTCTACCTCTATTCGTTTTAGATTTGCAATAGCTACCTTCCAAATTTCGGTACTAGGGGCGCTGCCGTCGTTTGCATTATGTAGGGCGTAGTGGTTTTATTGTACCGTTACCTCACTTGCATAGCTGTATAGTTCTCGCCGTTCGCAAGTATTTTCAGGTAAGAGGGACTTTCCTTTGCACCCCGTATACTATACAGCGATACCCAACCCTACGTTGTATAGTTTTTACAAAGTCTTAGTACTCTTTTAGCAACGGTATTTTTTTAATAAAACACTTACTAATTCATATATTTATTGTACGGAACCTCTGTGCGCGATTGATACTCGCACTTGACCGTTTATTTAAACATAATTTGAAAACTACTTGGAAGAAAAACGTGAAATTTTGGATTTACATAAAGCAGGACTTAATAAATCTAAATTCATGAAAAAAAATTGTAGGGTGCAGTTCATAATTTTTCCGAATATTAATTTCATAATTCATAATTCATATCATAAAATTACAAAATTTTCAAATTCAGCGTATTTATGTGTGGATATATTAGTATTACTGCTACACAAAAAATTAGCCCGTTAGGAGCATAATTTCAGGAGATATATATAAAAATATGAAAATGTAATTTAACATTAGAAGCACTTAACTTTGAAGGTTTATAATTCAAAAACTTATCATTCAAATGACTTGAAATTTGGTGTCTAGGCATAGTTTGAACCGAAGATTTGAAATATCTCGTTAAAATTTGGTATTACCATTTGAAAAAAAAGTAAAGTTTGGATTCGTTTTAATATGTAGATGCCCCTCTAAGCAAATTTTATACATCATTTAAAAGTAGACTCTATTTTCAATCGTTCGGTACCAGTAACTTTCGTCTACGATAATTTGTTGAGGAGTGTATACTTTTTTTTCCCACGACTGTACATTCCTGGAAGATATTCGCAGCGGTCCTTTCAGACTACAGTGCACACACACATAAAGAAACGAAAACACAGAAAAAGTTATATCTTTATTAGTATACAGGGTATTTCAGCACAGAGGTTACAAAGTTTCAGGAGTGATACATATTATTCTTTTGCACAAATTTTATTATAATTAGCTTTAAAATTTCTTTATAAAAATAAATTAGCCAAAGTAAAATTTGTAGTGTAAGCAATATAATTTAATTCTATACACTGTCAAAAATCATATGTATGCCAAAGCATAATTTTCTATTGTAAAAGACCATTGTAGCAGTTTTCTTAGAGTTACTTTGTAATTCATGAACAGTAAATTTTTTCTTTTCAATACACCAGACAATTATCTTCATCGTTTTAAAGTTATGCAAATCTGTGCACTGCTTAGAGTGAGACACGCTGTATTTATGACTGAATAAATGCATGGCAAGTCTGGTGTCTTACACAAAAATTGTTTGCTGTTGTGTCCTTCATCACTTCTTCAAATTTATATACGACATACATGACACCCTGTATTACAGAGTATCCATGGTAATGTGGTCATATCTGTTCGCTCCTAAATACATACACACTTAGAAAACGTTCTTTCTACTTATTGAGATCTTATCACAGAAACTGTCAATAAAATTTTATGTCTAAGTACTTTTCCATGAGTTCTGTAGCTATTTTAGTGAAGAAAAAAAAATACTTTCTTTTAAAGAAGTTATTTTGAATACAAATTTGTAAAAAGTTGCAATTTTTTTCACCTTTCTTGATATTTCTCCATGCGTGCTTTCACTTAAAAAGTAAAGTTGAGTAAAGAGTAAAAAAGAAAAATGCCCAGTTAAACTGATTTCATTGAGCTCACAGGCTATTCACACTAATCGTATATTATACACTTATTTATGTCTATTATTAAAATAGAACTCACTATTTTTGAGAAAAACTAAATAATCAGGGAAGAACCTAATCGGAATAAATCGGTATGCCAAATTTGCAGCAAATCGGATAATTCTTTATGAAAAACCCATTTATTTAAATTAAGGGGGGATTAGCCCCCTTTTCCCCCTTTACACTTAACCAATGAACCCCCCAAAACTAATCAGGGAAGCGCCTTATCAGAATGAACCTATTTACAAAATTTTAGGGAAACCGGATATTTCTATCAAGAGTTATCTCGTTGCGTACATACATGCTTACGTAGATACAGAACCTGCGGGCATATTAGCTCTCAGACTTTGATAGCCCGTGAATTAAAAATGTGAATTGATAAAAAAAATTCAGATAACAATATTGTAGAGCATTGAAAATCAATCCTTTTTTAATACTTTCAGCATAATTAACAAGTTTTTATGATTAACCGTTGCCTAAGTGTATACACAGACAAAATAAACGGTCAAGTGCGAGTATTACTCGCGCGCAGAAGGTTCCGTACAATAATATATGAATTAGTAAGTGTATTATTAAAAAAATACCTTTGCTAAAAGAATACTAAGACTTTGTAAAAACTATACAACGTAGGGTTGGGTATAGCTGTATACTATACAGGATGCAAAGGAAAGGCCCTTTAATCTGGAAATACTTGCGAACGGAGACAGCTACAGCTATACAAGTGAGGTAACGGTACAGTAAAGTGATTACGCCCGACCTAATGCAAACGACAGCACCACCCCTAGTGGCGAAATTTGGAAGATAGCCATTGCAAATCAGAAACGAAAAGAGGTAGAGCAAATTTTCCAATTAGGAAGTTTAAGAGCACCAATTAATTAGTACGAAACGACATTTGGTTCACACGGATAAGATAAATCGTCACCTGCACACCCAAAAATGTCCGAAATCGATGAGCGACGGTTCTACTTTGCCTATTCACATTCCGGAAATGTAGCAGTGCACAATTGCAGATTGTAATGTTGTACTGTGCTGTAATGTCTGTAACGATTCAATTTCCAATTAATTTAAAATTTTAGAATAACCCTTTCAGGGCCAGAAGAATTCTGTTCGTAAACTGATGAAATAATTGACTGACACCAGAATATTCAAACGAATTTCTTTGAAAACAAAAACCCACTAATTTGTACTTTCATTACAAAAGCAAAATTTTATTAAAATATTATTGGTGCCATTTGCCAGTTTTGGAATTAAAATTAGGTGGCTAGACCATCTAGCTACCGCCCTTGAAAGGGTTAAATCTATGCCGTCGTATTGAAGAGGTTTGCAATAGACGTTCCATGCTGAGAAATGTGAATGCAGAATTACTCTCACGAATACAAACGTGTATCGTGAGCAATGGCGAACTTTACGAACATACTGAATATTAACTTTTTATCACTGATTACACAACATTTAGTGCATCGATTTCGGATATTTTGGGGCAAACAGGCGAAAATTTATCTTATCCACGTAAACCAAACGTTGTATTCTATTAATTAATTGATGCTCTAAAACTTTCTAACTGGAAATTTTGCTCTATCTCTATTCGTTTTCGATTTGCAGTGGCTATCTTCCAAATTTCGCCACTAGGGGGTGCTGCTGTCGTTTTCATTAAATCGGGCTTAGTCGCTTTCCTATACCGTTACCTCACTTGCACAGCTGTAGCTCTGTCCGTTCACAAGTATTTTCAGGTTAAAGGGACTTTCCTTTGCACCCTGTATACTAGAAAAGTATAAATGGATATGCTATGAAAGTTCAAAGATATATGGAACCTAAATAATAGCAAACATAGCTATTCTGTATATTTGTTATTCCATATAGGTTTTTAGTTAACCTTTAAAGACATAGTAGGTGTATTGAGAGAGGCACTCAATGGAAACTAGTCGCGAATCCCATAGTATTTATGTGATTAATTCTCATTAAATTAGTCTTTTTTTAAAAAATTGTCGTTTATTGCTTTTATACTGCTACTGGGCATTGCATTACATAAATATATCCTTAAAATTTGTTATCTAGGCTTTAAAAGCAGATGGGGCATAGAGTACGCCGTCCCTGTCATTATGTTTTTCCAAACCGTCCGTGTCTTTAAGGGTTAATATCTCGGCTAATTACCGACGATTTTTTCCAAAATTCATGATCAATAATGCTCTTATACTTCTGCTATTGGTGCCTCCATCTCTGCTCAACTCTTTCGCTGAAGCCCGTAAATCGAAATTTTAGTGTAACGGAAAAATGCGATTTTCTCAAAAACTATGTGACCTAGGGTAATCGCTATAGTTTTCCTGCAATGTTTAAATTAATGTCTACTACCTCTAATTTTTTCATAATTTTGATTTCAATAGATTCGGAGTTAGTTGGGGGGAACATATTTTTACACTATATTTTCCACCATAACTTTGAAAATATAATACCTAAAATTAAATGCTATATATTTTTGATTTCAGCGTTATGAAAGCTTTCACACGATAATTACAAAGAAAAGATTTTTTTTTTCAAGTAACTTAATTAGCCCCTCTACATTTTTCCTAAATATATTTATGAATATTTATTAATCTGTAAATATGTGGGTCAATAGTCTTTATTACTTCCCCGAATTTGAACTTTCCACGTTGCATATTGTACGAGTAAAAGGGCTGTGACAGACAGACACAGGAGTGATCTTATAATGGTTCCGTTTTTACTTTTTAAGTTCGGAACCTTAAAAAAAGGGGGGGGGGGAGAAAAGAAAAAAAGGTCTTCGGTTTATTCATATCACATCTTTAAAACTGTCAGTTAATGAAAGAGAATGGAATGTTTTAAAAATACTATACATCATTCTGTTCTGAAATATCTACTTTATTCTAGTAACAGTATATCGTTTCTAACATTATTAAACTAAGTTGCTTTAATATATTTTATATTTCATTAAATATCCACAGTTCCTTAAAAAAAGTCTTTATTGAAGGAGGTTTAATTTCTTTGCGTGTGCTTGCGCCTCAAGTGCGAGGTAATTTTTAATAATGTCTAGTAGGATTTTGAAACTAATAAAAAAATTTAAGTAACAATACATTCAAAAATCGTCCTTTCACATTTTCGGCATAATACACAATTTTTTATACATTTTTTTTTTTATTCTGTCGGGTTTGTTTTTGATTCAGTGTGTCGGCCAGACCATGCATATTCCAAATAAACCAAAAAATTCCATTATGCAATTGAGGTAGATTACAATATAATCCTTAATAAAATTATTTCTGTAATATTTGTAATGCTCAGAGTAAGTGCTTCACACAAGAAGAAATCGAAAACTTTTCAAGAACTTATAATTTAATAATAATAATATATTTCAACAAACTCAACTGAATTTTAGTATGCTTTTTAAAAAATGTTAAAGAATTCATTTTTTTTTCAATTTCTGCCTATTTGCATTCATTTTCTGTAAAACATCTACAGTTCTTTAGATAACTGGTAAAATTTTGTAGGAAATTCACTATTGAAAGCTGCATTTTTATATCGAACAACGCTCCTACTGGTCAATTTTTTGAAAACCAGTATTTCTGAAGAAAAATATTCATGTAGTTTTTTACAGCATCTGCAATAGAATTAACCTGCTGTGTAGATTTCTATATATTTAGTATATAACAGATTATTACTGTTTGAAAAAAAAAAGGGTATTTAAAAAACGAATCGAGTAGAAGTCCAGCATCAAGTGATTTGTTTGTTTCAAATGATTCGTAAATTCTATAAAATATGCGCTTTGTGAACGACGTTAATGATAATATACAGGGTATCTCAAAAGGTCGTTTACAAACTTAACATGCTGGTCTGCCATTACATGATAAACAAGATTTACATAGGAACTTGTGTTCGAAAATGCAAACTGTGACAGCCAGAGAGCGATGAGCGCAGGCTTACGGGAGAGTAGGAAGCGTAATCATTTCAGGCGAGGACGTTGCAGGAGAACGATGAATCGGTTTAATAACGCAGAATTTGCCAATATGCATTACGTATATGGCGCAGCGGATGGAAATGCACGAGCCGCGGTACGGATGTACCTTGAGAACTTCCCAAGCAGTCGACAGCCAAGTCATGATTTGTTTGGACAACTGCATCGCAGATTGCGTGAAGCAGGAGCTTTCTAAGTGCATAGCCACATCGGTTGAGAACGCACTACACGCAAGCCTGTCGTAGAGGAAACCGTGCTACGGGAATTTGACAGGAACCCGCAAACAAGTCTCCGAGCAAGGGAACGCGTCTTGGGTGTACATCTTTCCAGCATTATGCGCATACTGCATGAGGACACGCAACACCCCTACCACTTACAAAGAGTACAGGCATTGTGCGTTGACGATTTTCCCCAACGCGTTGCATTCGCGCGCTGGTATTTGCAACAACGGGTCGCACAGATCGATTTTCCATCGTGGATTTTGTTTCCAGATGAATCCTGTTTTACACAGGACGGTGTCCTGAACCTGTACAGCATGCACATATGGGCGCATGAAAACCCAAGGTCTTCACGTGCCCATGCTCGTCAACAACGTTTCGCCGTAAACGTTTTTGCTGGTATTATAGGTGATATGTTAATTGGCCCCTGCCTACTACATCAGCGCTTCGACGGGAATACCTATCGCACTTTCTTAGAAAGAGTCTTGCCGGATCTGATGGGCGACATTCCAGCCGCTACACGCCGAAGCATCTGGTTTCAGCATGATGGAGCACCTGCTCATTTTAGCTACACTGTGCGAGAATACCTCGATAGGATATATCCTAATCACTGGATTGGCAGAGGCGGTCCAGTCGCATGGCCACCGCAATCCCCCGACCTGACTCCCCTGGATTTCTATCTGTCGAGACACATGAAGTCCATGGTGTATGAGACTCCCGTAACATCGAACATGGATCTCGTCGTCAGGATCGTAGAATCGGGGACACGTGTCCGTGAGACAACTACCAATTTTGAACGGGTCCGTGAATCCACGCGTCGACGTTGTGAAACATGCATTGCGGCGAATGGAAGGAATTTTGAACACCTTCTGTAAATTAAGCCATGTTCTTCAATAAAAGTCATATTAATACCTCTTTTGATATCCTTTCTTTCTTCCCCTCCACACCTGCGCTCATCGTCTTCTAGCGGTCGCAGTTTGCATTTTCGAACATAAGTTCCTATGTAAATCTTGTTCCTCATGATATGACAGACCAGCATGTTAAGTTTGTAAACGACCTTTTGAGACACCCTGTATATTCCATACTATAAATGTTAACAAATGTAATGTAAATATTAGTAAATGTTGGTATAAATTATAATACATTTCTAAGAATTGCCAGTCGGCCTTACTTTCGCACTATAAAATTTCATAAAAAATGTCCGATCGCAACGAAACATGAATAAATTACTAGAAAAGACTGCGCAAGTTCAGACACACTGAATATCGGCTACAAAAACGATGGAGGCAACATGCGATGAGCAATATGAAATTTTGTTTTCGCCTGAAGAAATCATTAGTCAAGGCCAATGAAATGCTACAGGATGCTTATTAAGAGTAGGTTTATTCCTGTAACACAGGTAGAAGACTTTTTATGTTGTTTAAGTTGTATCTCAAATTTCCTGCTTAACAACGCTGAACTTTCAGACACTTTTTCTGACTCATTTTTAAACGTAAAGGCATAAAATTCGCAGACCTGACTATTGCAGCGATTTGGAATCGAAAATGCTTTTTCATTTTTAATAAATAAATTATTTATTAAAAATTATCGAATTATAAAGAAGTCTTGTGATGTGACAAGTTTTTCCCCTTTCTCGCATTGCCGGATCGGAAATTCGATTCAAAACTCCCACTTTGACAATATTTTCTGAAAAATCTTCTGCCTGGCATTTACCAATAAAAGGAAAATGCCATTCGATTACATAGTTTCTGAACAAGAAAGACTGCCAATTTCATGTGTTTCCGACCAAAAATGACTTCAGAAATGTGTCAGAAAATAGCCCCTTTGGATTTGAGAACTGCCTTAAAAAAAGGTAGATATCTTCAAAGGAATACGGACCCGAAGCTCCAGTCAGTTAGCTTACAGAAGTTAATAATATTCCCGACGCTGATATTGTCAGAGACGATCATCTAATGTTATAACAAGTATTATCAGAAACATTGCCTATATCATTGGGATACCATCCGCACATTGGCAAAAGAAAAACTGAACATGAGATGTGTTTGTGCGAGATATGTTCCAAGGCTCCTCATGCCCAAACAATACCATGCTCGTCCGTAAGTTTGTTCGCAGCTGAAGGCGATGTTAAAAGCAGGAATATAAAGGCGCGTACACGGCGTTATTTATACGTAGCTCTATACCCACTGTTGCTCAAGTAAAGCTATGGCGTATACTCTCTGGTTTTTGCGACTAAATCACTGGCTGCATGTAATGTTACAGTCCAGATCTAGCCCATATTGCTTATCGCGTGTTGCCTCCATCGTTCACATAGATGATGCTCAAAGTGCCTGAATTTGCATGGCTTCCATTGACGTACTAATTGAAAGTAATAAACGAAAAAAATATCCACATATTTATTGCGCATTCCGCTACCATGTAACATAAAATTAAATTTCTATACAATAAAAAAATGTGAATAAAAAATTAGGATCATTCTTCATTGAGCAGCCCTCGTACCATCACATATTTCCTTTCACTCAAAATCTCTAATGAGATTTGGCACAAGATTTGTTACTTGGATTCAGGATTGCCAGTTTAGCCTCTATTTTTTTCAGAAATTCCGAATTCATTTAGAAAGAAGAATTATTACTTTAAGTAATTACGATATGCTTGTCATTAACCCTTTCAAGGGCGGAGGTCACACGGCGTGACCACCTAATTTTAATTCAAAATTGACAAACGGCAACAACAATCTATACTAATAAAAAAGAAGTTTCGCTCCATGTGTGTGTGTGTGTCTATCTTTCTGCGATGGCTAGCGAAATCTACCGCACGTAGAAGTCTGAAAATTTGCGCGGGAATAGTCCAAGACAGGTCCTGATGCATATAAGGCTAAGATTTTTATTTTTTAAGGCCCGGGCCCCCTGGGCCCCTTTAAGTTTTTATGCCCTAAATTGTTAATAATTTGCCTCCTTTTTATCCGATTTTCTTCGTTTTTGGGGAGCTTTATCTATTTAATTCTCCCATTTCTACATTCCAGTTAAGACGCTGGCCTCCTAGTGCCTGATAAAGAGCCCGTTGAAGTTTTTGTGCACTAAATTGCTAATAAATTGCCCCATTTAAGTCCCATCTTCGTTTCTGGGGCCCGTTTTCCCTTTAGTTATTCTCCCGTTCTACATTACAATTAAAACCCTAGGGCCCCTTAGGTCCCGGTCCGGGCTCTTGGACTTATGGTGCGGCATGTATTTTTCAACCCCAAGTTTATCACCCTCTCTATGCATTACTTTAAAGTTGAGTGTTAGACCCTCTACCTGGACCAACACCTTCATATTTTTACTAGGGTCCTAGGGCCTTTTTTTAAGCATTTTCTACCACTTTTTACGTATTTCTTTAAACTTATAATTATTAATTCATACCCTATGCTTATTTTCGACTAGTTGGAGATCTAAATAGCTAAGTACTACGACCTTTAAACATGTTTTCAATTAGGACCCTGCTCTCAACTTTCAGTTTGCCCCTTTTGATCCTCCTATTATAGCTCCCTTAAAAATGGTCCTCTAGCTTTTTTACCTAACAACTACTGAGGTCCTCCAGCTACCATATGCTCGATGACCACCGGGTTTGGCTCATTCAATTTGGTTTTCGATTATCTCCGATGCATGCAGAGCACTTCCGGTACACACTGCCTTAGGTAGCGGGGACCCAGGTCACAGGTTCGTTCGCAAACAGGTTTTCTGGGAACGTATTAGACTGCCAAATACAGTGGGGCCCTCGAAACTAAGTTAATTTAAAAGATTTTGCAAAGATATAAAATCATACAAAATTCAGTTTTACTTTAGGTTATTATAACGGGCCCCGGGTAACGCCGGGAGGGTCAGCTAGTATTTTAATAAAATTTTGTTTGTATAATGAAAGTTCAGAAAAAAACAAGTTTTTATTTTCAAAACATTTCGTTTGTAAATTGTTGTGTCAGTCAATCACTTAATCATTTTGCAAACAGAAATTTTCTGTGCTTGGCAGGGTTAAATAAAACAAAAATTACTATTCGAAATTTCATTTATGAACTCGGAATTTCTGAATAAATAAGGAAGTTAAAATGGAACTCAACAATGCTTAGATTAAGTAAATCCCGAAAAAATATTCGTGCATGGCGCAAAATATATGTAATTGAATTTTTTTCAAATTGTGTACAGGTTTTAAAGGAATGAAGGCATGAAGAAGGACTTGTATATTCTTAAGGGGTTACTTCAGTCAGGCGAAAATACCCGTTTGCTAATGTTAAACCAATGGGAGAATTTTTTTTAAGCTATCTCGTTTACATTTAAAAATTTTAAAATGATTTTTTTTTTTTTTTTTTTTTTTTTTTTGGCAATGGATAGCTGGGGTAGATTGGTACGCAGGCCATTTTTATTTTCCAATTTTATTTGTAGGTTTTCTTATGATGATGTTTTCACTTTCGAAACCGATTCCGGTCCCACCAATTGCTCAGAGGTTCAGCTCACGAAGCTAGTAGACGGGAGGTGCTGGGTTCGAACCCAATCGCGCACGTCGGCCTAACAGTGGTTTTCTTCGAACCTTGGGAAACCTTGCTTAAACACGGGTTAGGTTCCCTTAGAAAGACCCCCAAGGATGTCCCTCGAGCAGATAATCGGACGTCATAAATAACACCAACACACCAAACCGGTTCCGAAAGCGAGAGTATCCTCATAAAAAAAAAACCTGGAAACAAAATCAAAAAAGTGCAAAACTGCCTTTGTACAGATCTATCTCAGCCATCCAAGGAAAAAAAAATCATTTTAAAATATTCAAATGCAAACGAGATATCTTTAAAAAATTCTCCCATTAGATTTCCATTAGCGAATGGGTGTTTTCGCCTGACAGAAGTAAAGCTGTTTTAGCTTCTATGTCTTGTTTTTGTAGAAACTTTTTTAGAAGAGAACTCTAAAATTTTTTCGGACCCCTACAAACTACGGGATGAAGTTACGTGTCTACTAGGCCTAGGTCATAATTAGGCCCTGCATATATTAGCTTCAAATTTATGATCATAGTTAAAAATCTAAATCAGAGATCAAAAGAATTTTTTTGTAACTTTTGCGTTATTATGTGTAAATAAAAAAACCGTACATCTAAATATTATGGGAGCTAAAATATTTTAAACTCAAGTTTAATTCAAATTTAGTTCGTAGTGATTCTCTCTGTGTCTGCCCACCAGATCTATAATTTTTGCAAGATTTCTAAGAAAATAATGTCTTCTCATAGGCTATTGAAGTAGACGACATCTCGATTTCTTTTAAAAATTGTCACTATAAAATATGTATGTTAATCCAAATTATATTTAGTTTCCGTTGTTAAAAATAAAAATCCATCTGCCGCAATAAGAGAAACATAGCGAACAATTTGTATTTCAAAACATATGATATTTAATTTTTGATAATATGTTGCAATTTAATTCGGATACACATATATATAATGACTTGTCAAATAAACTTCTCATTAAATATGCAATTTTATTAAACTTCCTATGGAAAATAAATCTTCGGCCATTATCAGAAAACTATATACTTCAACAAGAATTCAGTAGATGGAGCCACTTTAAAAATAAACCACTGCCACAATAGAAACTATATGGACAACTAGGTTTGTTTGTACGGTTGGTTGGTTGTATTTATGTCGGCCAATTATCTGCACGTGGGATATGGGCCCTAGGGGGGGGAGTGCCTTCCGTGGAGGTCTTTCTAAGGGAACCTAATCCGTATTAACTTTGTTTGTACGGACAAAAATACATTTACTGCTATAAATTTTAATAAAAATGTCGTTTACTAAACGAATTTTAATTTCATTCGTTACTTTTTTTCTACATAGATTAATAAGGTGACAACTTTTTATTTTCTTGCTTCTTTAACTCCATGCAAATATCATTTTAACAAAGGTATTTTTTACTGAACACAGAATTGTAGTCTAGTAACTTTTCTAAGGAAACCAAATCTGTATGTTATTTACTTCTTTTTAAATTAAATAGATGGAGCCACTTCAAAATAAATTTGGGTTATCGCGTAACGGAAGATTTGAAAATAATTCCTTTCTATTGAAAAAATCATTTACGCAAAATGTTTTTATTTTGTTCATTCAAATATTTATTCCTTTTTCAATTTATCGTGCATAGATTTATTTAATACAAATAGTATAGAACAGCAAACTTTTTATTTTTCCATTTTTTTTACTGCAGATCTACTATATTTTATAATTTTTTATTCTAATGCTCCGGGGAAAACTCCAGATTTCAGGGGACGAGATATACACTTTTCGATAATTAAGAAGCATAAAACTTCAAATCATACACGGGGATGGGATGTGTCGTTTTCCAGGGCTGAAACTAGCCTTTTTTTCGCTTCGGCCAAAGATGGATTTTGGCACCCCCTCACGCACAATAACAGTTATTGGCCGCAGATACCCTATGCAAAAAAAGAAAAACAAATTCTTAAAAAATAAAAATTGTTTAATAATTATAAAAATACTAGCAAGAAATGTGTAACCAACGCGCTCCCATAGGATTAACATTACATGATCGTTAAGATTCTACACTAGTTACGCGAAGAAACTGGATCGGTAATGTTAAACCTATGGGAGCGCATAAATATAGATAGCTTTTTCTCATAACTGGATTAATTTCTATAAACAAAAACTACTTAATATAGTAAACAGAACTTTCTTTTACACATGGTAATTTTTTTTTAAATCACCTGTATAGGTCTTTTTACATTTTTTAATAGTTTTATAAATTCAAAAAATTGTTCACATGTGCCCCATCAGCGGGGTAGTTGTGAACACACGTGGGGCACATGTGAACACAAGGAAAAAAATATCTTTTAACATGCGTTTTATCTGTTATTCATTTGTCATCGTAATCATTAGTTATATTACCTTTTAAATTCACCATAAAGAAAAAAAAACTATATATATATTTCTCTAGTTTCTGGGTGATATGTTTAAGCAAAAAATTAAAAAATGAAAATAAGTAGATTTGGTGGGGAGAGGCTTAGATGATTCAATAAGTATTGTTGAAATAAAATGCAAAAAATAAAGAAGCAATTTAAAAAAAGAAATTAAAACTTTTAAATTTTGCTTAAGGGTTTTTGTTTGGGGGAGAATTTTAGGGAGGGGGCATTTACATACTATTTATCGGAAATCTGCTGAAATGCGAAAGATTCTCACTCCTATATTTGCTTTATTTATTTGTAAATTATTGATAAAGAAGGGTTTTTTAATGATTAAAAAAATCTCGACAATAAACGCACCCCAACTGCTTTTGCTTTTGAAAGAGGGGCGGGGGGTGCAGTCGGGATTTTACAGTAGTTATCATTTTAAAAATTTTACTTTCTTAAAACATTGCTGGTATTTATGGATATGGTATTTTGAATTCAAAGCATCATATACATAACTATTTTAGAGATGGAAGTAAGCCATCATTGCAAGGTTTGAACAAATGCAATAGAAAAATTTGCAAAGTTGTTCAAGGTAATACTTTTGTATTAACAATGCATAAAAAATATTGTTGTAAACCGTTTAGTAAAATAATTATAACACTTATTGCATTTTAGAAAACATTAAATATATTTAAAGTACAATTGAACGTAAACGAGCTTGTTGATCTTTATGTATTTGCTGAAAGATGAGTTTGTGGAAGTTTCAATACAAATTCAATTTTGTGTGAGGAAAATATCTTCTATTTTAGGAAAATTGTAGATAATGTAACTGATATTATTTCTCATTAAGTTAACTGAAAGAAACATAATCACAGAATGATTATTGGGGCACTTATGAACTGTTCATATCTGCCCCAAGTAGTCTGTTCACAAGTGCCCCACATTGCTGCTTTTGTTAAATTGATAAATCTTTAACATTTCTTAATTTTAGAAGTAAAAGTACTTTATCAAAAATGTTTATTAGTATTCATAGTATATGTTAAAACACTCAAATTCAAATAAATGAATAAATAAATGAAGTTATTCGCTTATCAACTTGGCACAAAGATTTTACTTTTGAGATCTAAAAAGAGTCTTTTGGCTAAAGAGGACAAACAAAATGTCATAGAGCTTCGAAAATTTTTTACCATATGTCTACAGGTACTATCATCTTTAGTAATTTTTTTCAAATAAAAAAACTTATAATAACTATCGAAAAATTGCGATGTTCACATGTGCCCTATGTTCACATGTGCCCCCATCTCCCCTATATATATATATATATATATATATATATATTATATGAAACGACAAACAAAGTCTTCCTTTGGCACCCCTTCCGCCTTTCGTTTTGGCGCCCGGGCACATGTCTGCTCTGCACCCCCTAGTTTCGATCCTGACGTTTTGACGATCCAAAGGGGCATATCCTCCGGAACAGCACTTGAATTCATTTCAGTTGTAAGTACTGCAACTATTGCAGTATTGTATGCCTTGATGGTATAGAATAAGATTTCTGATGACATATCTTCGTCACATTTTTTGAAAAAGTGACACTCTTGTTAAGGGGACTACAAAAGTTATGAAATCTCATGTGAAGCAGCTAACATTGACATACCAGTGTTGATCGGCCTTTGTAGAGATCGATCTTAGCTATCCAATGAAAAGAAAAAAAAACTATTTTAAACTATGGCAATGCAAACGAGATACATTTAAAAAATTCTCCCATAGCATTAACATTAGCAAGCGGGCTTTATTTCACTCAGAGAATCGTCTACATAAAGAAATTGTTTCAAACTAAAAACTTTTCAATACTAACACCTAATTTTGACATAATACTTAAATTCTTCAGTTCATTTTACCATCAGATGGCAAACAGTAAGTCATTCGATAAATAAGTTTGGGAATTATACAAGTTTAAAATTTAGGACTCCTAATGTTACATTCCTTTTTACTTATTGTAAACACATTGCAATTCGGGCAGTTTTTAAAGCCTAACTCAAAAACTACTTCGCTGAAT
This sequence comes from Maratus speciosus, assembly GCA_963932465.1. Taxonomy (NCBI): domain Eukaryota; kingdom Metazoa; phylum Arthropoda; class Arachnida; order Araneae; family Salticidae; genus Maratus; species Maratus speciosus. The sequence continues at coordinate 524,342,827 of OZ010796.1, read as the reverse complement.
AAGCTGTAATTTTTTATTCGAATATTTAAGGCTTAGAGAAATTATTGTATGGTCCTAATAATGTGTATGTTACAATTCATGTAGGGGTGATGGGGGCACATGTGAACAGTTCGCATAAATATAGCTTTTTCTCGTAACTGGATTAATTTCTATAAACAAAAACTACTTAATTTAGTAAACAGAACTTTCTTTTACACATGGTAAATTTTTTTTAATCACCTGTATAGATCTTCTTACATTTTTTAATAGTTTTATAAATTCAAAAAATTGTTCACATGTGCCCCATCAGCGGGGTAGTTGTGAACACACGTGGGGCACATGTGAACACAAGGAAAAAAATATCCTTTAACATGCTTTTTATCTGTTATTCATTTGTCATCGTAATCATTAGTTATATTACCTTTTTAATTCACCATAAAGAAATATATATAGTATATATATTTCTCTAGTTTCTGGGTGATATGTTTAAGTAAAAGATTAGAAAATGAAAATAAGTAGATTTGGTGGGGAGAGACTTAGATGATTCAATAAGTATTTTTGCAATAAAATACAAAAAATAAAGAAGCAATTTTAAAAAAGAAATTAAAACTTTTAAATTTTGCTTAAGGGTTTTTGTTTGGGGGGAATTTTAGGGAGGGGGCATTTACATACTATTTATCGGAAATCTGCCGAAATACGAAAGATTCTCACTCCTATATTTGCTTTATTTATTTTTAAATTATAGATAAATAAGGGTTTTTTAATGATTAAAAAAATTTCGACAATAAACCCACCCCAACTGCTTTTGCTTTTGAAAGAGGGGGGAGGGGGGTACAATCGGGATTTTACGGTAGTTATCATTTTAAAAATTTTACTTTCTTAAAATATTACTGGTATTTATGGATATGGTATTTTGAATTCAAAGCATCATATACGTAACTATTTTAGAGATGGAAGTAAGCCATCATTGCAAGGTAGAACAAATGTAATAGTAAAATTTGAAAAGTTGTTCAAGGTAATACTTTTGTATTAACAATGCATAAAAAATATTGTTGTAAACCGTTTAGTAAAATAATTATAATACTTATTGCATTTTAGAAAACACTAAATTTATTTAAAGTACAGTTGAACGTAAACGAGCTTGTTGATCTTTATGTATTTGCTGAAAGATGAGTTTGTGGAAGTTTCAATACAAATTCAATTTTGTGTGAAGAAAATATCTTCTATTTTAGGAAAATTGTAGATAATGTAACTGATATTATTTCTCATTAAGTTAACTGAAAGAAACATAATCACAGAGTGATTATTGGGGCACTTATGAAATGTTCATATCTGCCCCAACTAGTCTGTTCACAAGTGCCCCACATTGCTGCTTTTGTTAAATTGATAAATCTTTAACATTTCTCAATTTTATAAATAAAAGTACTTTATCAAAAATGTTTATTAGTATTCATATTATATGTTAAAACACTCAAATTCAAATAAATGAATAAACAAATGAAGTTATTCGCTTATCAACTTGGCACAAAAATTTTACTTTTGAGATCTAAAAAGAGTCTTTGGGCTAAAGAGGACAAACAAAATGTCATAGAGCTTCGAAAATTTTTTACCATATGTCTACAGGTACTATCATCTTTAGTAATTTTTTCAAATAAAAAAACTTATAATAACTATCGAAAAATTGCGATGTTCACATGTGCCCCGTGTTCACATGTGCCCCCATCTCCCCTATTTCTGAAAAATAATTTCGCAAACATTTATTTTTCGAATATATGTATATTTCGAAAATTAGTTTGGAAAATAAATAACTTTATTACTACAAAATGATATGTAATTAAAATTTGATTTCTGCGTAAAGAATTAATCCCAAAATGTTGGAGTGATTAAAGCGCTGTAATTAAAATGTGCCATGTTACAATTTCTTTGTTAAACAAACTTTGCGGACTTTGTTAGACTTTTTTTTCAGCTTTTGATACAAGTTTATTACTTTTTCATTGTATTAACATGAACAGACAGTTGTCAAATAAAGGATTTTGCACGCCCGTTACTGGCGCATTTTAAACTTTCGGAAGAAAATAAACTTTGTGCGGAAATCTAGAGTAAAATGAAATAACATGTCCGCGAGCGGCTCTGAATCGCCTTTACTGCAGTTTTTTTAACTTCCAGACATCACAGAATTTCAATATTTACGTAGTCGAATAGGAATAAAAATATTCTGTGAAATGCCATTTGTTCGAAAACAGTATCTCATTTTATTGGTTTTAAAACAATTTTTAACCATGAATTTCTTTTAAATTTATATCGCATATGCAGACCGATTCCGAAATATTAACCCGTTTGCACTTACACTATAAATAAAAGAGAGTGACTATTCACTCTATCGCAGATTCAAAATATGTCCAACCTCTTTAAAATGACTATTCACTCTGAGCAAAAGTATAATTGTTAACTCTCTCAAAGAGTAAATACTCACGCCTGGGAAGTGAATATTCCCTCTAAACAGTGGCGAATAATTACTCTTTCCGCTGAGTGTATATTCATTCTTGCAAAAGGAGTGCGTTTTTTCACCCCCGGTAAGAGTGAGTAGTTATTTTTTCAGAGGAATGAACGTTCACTTTTTATGGAGTGAACTCTTTTTTATGTTTGTTTTAAGCTCATTTTAAAAGAATCATATCTTTTAGAGCGTGTAATGAAAATAAATACAAGCGCGCTAAAGATGGGAGTAAAATACTTTATTGGCAATATATTTTAAATTCACTGTTTGTCACACAAACTGAACTTTTAAGTAAAAATTTAATTAAATTTATATATGTATTAAATTAGATTTGTATGGTTTTCACTATCTCCTGATTAATCTGGTAGCGGAAGAGACAGGAAAACTTTTTGTCTAAACTTTGAATTATTTTATTCTTGGATAATTAAGAATATATACTTAAGGGTTTTCAGGTTCGTGTTCAAATTATAATAATGAAGGTCTTTTTGCCACAAAGTCTATTTGTGAATAAAAGTCTCTAGACATATGAAACTGATGTTTCTGTAAGAAAGTTTTTATCGATGCTCTAAATTCAACAGAGACTGATGTCTCTCGAAGGATACTCGCTAGCCTAGGCTATCTACGAGTCTCTTCGACTAAGTCCACACACTCTAAGTCCAGTCGCTCCTCTCGAGCGACTCCAAGTCCTTCGGCTGGGAATTATTCCCGACCTCTCCGTATGCGATCCAAAACAAGACTCCCCTCCACTCTCGAAATCCGTCCCTCTCATCCCCACCTTCTCTCCGCCCTCCAACCGCACGGGATCTTCCTCCTGCAATCGGTAAGTCCCCGCTTCTCATAGGAGACTCTTTTTTTCCCACTGGCGCCGTTGCCATCTTGCTTCCCCGAGATGCTGAAACTTTCTTCCTAGGAAGGTCGCTTGTAGGAGAAAACGATCTATAAAGCCGATATCAGATTCACCGACTTTTCGTGCAACCAACTTTACAGCCGATTTTAACCCCAACTTTTTCCAGTTGAAAGGGAGAAAAAGGTTACAATTGTCTTTGCTAAAGTTGGAGGAAAACCCGGGAAAACCAGTACTACTAGTACCAGCCGTCAATATTTATCGCCTTTTCGTATCAAACGCTTATCTCTGATTCGCTGAAATGTTGAAAGGTGGGAGGAAAAGTTGCGGCTAGGACAGACTTTTTTGAGATGCGGATAAAAAGTTGGGGATATTGCTGTTTGCTATCACATTGGGTGTCGAGACAACATTTCGCGAAAAGTTGGAGGAAATCAAGAGTTGGCTCAAAAATTGCTCGAAAAGTTGGTGAATCTGATAGCGGCTTAAGGGATGGACCGTGAATAATTTTTAACGTCAGTAGACATTGGACCTAAGTCACCTCGAAATATTCTCTTTTTGTACCTTTAAGATGAATGGGTTTTTACCCGTGGGAACCTAGTCAGGTTGTGAAGTCTTAGTACAGGCAAAGTTCTGTTAATCAATATTTTAATTAACTTTTCAGATTACTGACAGAAATAAACTAAAATATTTTATTTCAAATCTTATCCCTTGTGTTTGCTTTCATTGCATGCCCTATAAAGATATGATAGTTTTAAAATGCCCACAAGGGCAAGTAATTAATCAAAATCAAAATCAATTAATATTATTCCTTTCTTTTTTAGTCTTACTCATTAAGTTGTATTTAGTATTTTAATAATTCCCACGATGTACGTTATTTACGTTCTTTTTTTAATGTGTAAATCATTCAAATTTTAAATCTTTAGATCTCAGTATTCATTGCTAATGGACTTAAATCTAATCAAACTTTATTGTTTACTGTATTTTAGTTACTTTTCAAGTTTTATTAATAACAGTATAATAGGTAGATGTTATATGATTAACAACGTGTGATTTCATTTTAAATATAAAATCTTATATTTTTATCGTATTTTTCAGTAAAGTATCGCTATTTTGCAGAGTATGATTATTCTAAAATATTTAAAATTTTCCCACTTAAAAAAGTTTGCCTATCAACTCACATCTTTGTTTAATAAGTTCTAAGCTTGATCTAAATATTAATAATGTGTAAGATTTTTTTTTTATGTGTTGTGATTTGTCATTGTTTTATCAAATATAAACATGGAGTCTAAATTTTTATATTCTCTGGAATATGTATATATTTTTCTTTCAAACATATTCCTTAACTTAATCATGATTTCTAATTTTCTTCCGCTATTGCTGTAATATCGATATTAATACAACGCTTATTTACGGAACAACATCATAAGACATATTTAATTTAATTTTTTTATTCCCGTATATATTGTATTTTGTGAATATGAGCTAAATAGGTTTCGTATGTTTTATAGGAAAAGATTAATCTAGGAAATAGAAAAAATTAAGGAAATATAAAGACAAAACAAATGACTGCATATGTACTGTTCTTATTGTTTGAAAAACATTTTTACTGTTAAAAGTAGTTATTTATTTCTTAAAAAACATTCAATCCTGTATTATATAAGTGACAATATGAACTTAAAAATAATATACTAAAGCAGTTTTATCCGTAAACTTCGTATCAGGCATAAAAAAAGATTGTATTTCAATGCTTAAATTTCATGTTTTATTTTTTAGTGCCAATAATTACGTGTCTCATAAACGTAGAACATGCGTTTACAATAGAAGGAAATTTAAAAACTGATTCAGAATGTCAATAATTAAATGTTTTAATTAAAATCACAAACAACAGAAAAATGATTACATACAATTTAAAAAAATGAATATACCAATTTGAAAAACACTAAAAATAATAATTAGTATTTTAGAATTATACTATTAAACAACAATAAACTACAATAGATGAATTAAATGCATTATTAAATTTAACAGCGTCTCAAAAATCTTGCCATTTGATATAAGAAATTCCACGTTTTTTTCTGTATTCGAGCAATTGCAAGTTAAAATATTTTACATCACAGAATCACAAGAAGAATAAAATATTTACACTCAATTTGGTATTCACAAAGGCCACACAAATGAAGTCCTGATTATTTTTTGCTAAGCATTGTTTGTTATTCAATTGTTAAAAGAATTATATTCTAAACCACTACATGAAGAAGGAATATAACAGACAATCGCTTCTGAAATCAGGAAAACAATTCCAGATCAATCTTTGTGACCTAAAGAACTGATCCTTGTATTAGATTGCGGTCTAAAGTAAGTGTTGTCAGGATGTTTTCAAAACAAGAAAAACGAAGTTGGGAAAAAAATGAATGTGCCAGAGGTCGTACAGCACGACAATGTCATTTAGGGCTTCAAGAGGCTTGCGGGCAATCTGCATTGTCTTACAGAATTGTAGCAAGATGGGTAAAAGCCTTCAATGAAGGACGCCAAAATGTGTCAGACATGCATCGGCCAGGTCGTCCTAGTGTCAGCGAAGCAGAAGTGCATGCTGTTGCCGCACTAATGGACAGTGATCGGCGCCAAACGATTCGTGAGCTGGCCCGAGAGACAGGATTTGCGCATATGACTGTGATGCACATTCTGAAGGAACTCCTGGGTATGAGAAAAATCGCTTCACGATGGGTTCCACATCATTTGACGGAAATGCAGAAATGGCTACGATACGATGCTGCTCGAACCCACCTGGAGCGCTATGAGCGCGAAGGAGAGGATTTTTTACGCCGTATCATTACGCTGGATGAGACTTGGGGCAGATCGTACCAGCCAAAACTGAAACGCAATTCAAACGAATGGCGTCATTACGGGTCACCACGATGTTCGAAATTTCGTTAGAACCCCAGCAATGTGAAAGTTACGGTAATTCTCGTGTACGACTCTGATGGTGTCATCCTAACGCATACCGTTCCCCCACAGCAGACCGTCAATGCGCAGTATTACTGCTCATTTTTGGAGCACCATCTCAGACCAACTTTGAGAAAAAAACGGCGATACTTTCTGCTATCATTTTGCACGGCAATGCTCGGCCGCATGCAGCTCCAGCTGTGACTGAATTGTTCGAACGATGGGGCTGCTTTGGGCTGCCGATGGGAAGTGCTTTTTCCTCCACCATACTTCGAAGATCTAAGCCCTTGTGACTTTGACTTAATTCCTAAGATGAAGGAACCACTTCGTGGCATTCGCTTCTAAACTGTTCCAGATATTCTTGTGGTAATAAGACCGGTCAATTGGAACTATCAACAGAACCGGCGCTGCTACAGGTATTCTGCGACTTCCACATCAATGGAAACGGGTTATACACAATGCTGGCGACTATATTGAAGGACTGTAAAACATGGTGACATGATTCACTTTTGTATTCCATATAAATAAATAGTTGCCACTACTAAATTTCCAACCCTGGTACGTATTTTTATAAATCGATCTCACCATTGGAATGGAAAATGAACGCACATGTGATTTGGCATTTTTTTTTTTTTTTTTTTTAATGTTTTGATTTCACAAGCCGATGCGTAAATTTGAAATATGCCATAAAAAGGGAGGTAAGGAGGCCGTCTGGCACATTTAACGCTTTTAAAAAAATAGCTGTTATCGTTCAAACTCTTTGAAATATTAATCAGGCAAAAATATATTTCTGAAGCCAATGGAAAAAATTCGTGAAAAAATATTGATATTTAATAGTAAAGTCGCTTAATTTTTTGTTTCTTCACGTCGTCGGGGGCCCGACGCGTCGGGTCGTTTAATAGTTTGAAAAAATAGTTAGACATATATATATATAGATATATAATATTTCATGCAGTTTTCATTTTATAGGGAAAAAAATGAAATTTATAAAAATTCGAAGTTTTCTAAATATGGCATGCTAGGCATAAATGCGTTAATGTGAGTACAATGAAATGTAACTTACATCACTCACATGTAATGTGCAGCTCGGAAAAAAATACTACTGTAGAATCTACCTATGTAGAAATTGAATCTATCATTTTCAGTCACATACAAAGCATTTCTGTCAAACTACTGTTCACTAGCCAGACTTTTGTGATATAAATAACTTCTCAATAATATTCTAACTAAATAAGTTTAATTTAAATCTATGTTCCATTTCTCATGGTGAGAAAATGCACCATTTTCTTAAGTAATGATTTTCCTATGAAAATGAATGTTTGCATCAACAATCATATTTTTCTTCAAAGCTTAGAATGTTTGTTTTACCCATTAAGGACCAGCATGTTTTTCAGGAATTTTATTCAGTTCACACTTCTTTTTGTTAAACACTTACTTTTACTTTATGAATCGTTGAAATGTGTTAAATAAGGCAAATTTTACTTTTCTCTTTTACTGGTATATATATATAAAAAAAAATCATAAATATAATGTTGTGAAAACGCAACATCAGTCTTTAATGGTTAATTAATTCAATAATTTTAATTGCTAGTCACAATTTATATACATATATATATATATATATATATATATATATATATATATATATATATATATATATATATATATATCTTTAAAGTGAAATTATAGTGTTTGATTCTTTGAAAAAAAATTCATCGTGATTGTAGTGATTGTATATGCTGAGTGAATAGAAATGTTTTATAAATAAGTAAAATTTAAATTTCCATGATTTTTTTTTCATTTAAAAAAAAGAAATATAAGTCATACTTTTGTTTTCATGTTTTATCACTATATGATTACACAATTTTTTTTTTTATAATTTCTGTTTTAAGATTCTTTTTACACTGTTTTATAATTCTTACATTTCTTCTTTGCATTTTATTCAATAGTATGAGCTATTTATTGCAATATATTAATATGTAACAAAAAATTTTACAAATTATTGTGGCAAGGAATGGGTTATGCACGTGTATTAATCGCTTGTATATTGAAGGAAATCTTCCAACACGTTACATAGCCGTTTCCATTTATTAAACAAGAAGGTTGACAGTCTGCTTATGCTATCAATAAAATTTATTTTTATCTACGTCAAATTATTCTCATGTTACGTTCCAATATACCATAAAATTTTTGATAGTCGATTTTTTTCACACGTATTATTAATATTAATTCTATTGCTGCAATTTAATATATTTTTACATTTATTGGTACTAAGTTTATAATATTAGAAAATATTTTCATCACTTCTGAAGGGTGAAAAAAAAGCTTTGTATGTTTTCAACTAATCGAAGAAATATCTATAGTAAACAGCTATTTAAGTCATTAACCTTCTCACCGCCGTGAACAGATATATCCGTTCACTAAGCTGCAGGTTTCACAACAGTAGGAGCATTTTTTAATTTAATATAATTCGAGTGATATAATGCAGTTTTTAAACGTTAAGTAATTATAAATACCCTCAAGGTTTATATTCATATCTGCAATTAAGTTTTCCATATCATGTTGGAAAAATAATCTTTTTTTAGAATTTTTAAAAAATTGCAGAGAAAAAAAAAACATTATAATTTTGCCCTTTTACTGGGCAGTCAAAGTGAAAAATAATAGCTGTGAACTATAGTTGTTTTTCTTTTCATTATTGGCTAACTAACAAAGAAATATTAATCTTCAGGGTTTCTTTTTTCTTTTTTTCACAGTTTGGAATGTTTGCAAAAAAGAAACTTTACTGAAAATAAGTTCATAGCGTTTCCCATGCGTGCTAAAAGAGATTATTTCATTTAAATTTATTTTTCATTATACATTCATGCGAAACAAAAGTAAAGGCAAACATGATATTTTTTTTAACTTAAATATCAAGAAAACAGATGGTTTATAAATATTCCGTTAATAAAGAACATATTTTGAAATTTCGGGGAAGGCTAGTATGAAATCGTTACTGCTGCCATCTATGTATTTTTTATTAAAATATTTGCCCCGTCATTTGTTTATGAATTATTTGATCATTACAAAAATTAATATATACATGTATATATATATATATATATCACTTAAAGATAATTTTTTGTAAGATAATTCGATTTTATATTGTACTTGTAGTATCATGAGACTTTTATAACTTAAAACAACCAAAAAAAAAAAAAAAAAAACACTGCTTTTTATATATCTTAAATCAGATCATTTCATATTTTTCAGACAGACAGTACACACAGAGCATTTAATCGTTCTTTATAGAATTTTAGTTTTTGAGAATTGAAGTATTAGTTGAATAATTTAACCCCTTGAGGGGCGGTGGGATAAAATATATCCCACCTAATTTAAACAAGATTTTCACCAGAAAATTTTAACTAAATTTTATATTTTTAACTTTGGAGGAAAATCGTTCAAAAATTGCTTTTCCTTATTTAAAAATAAAATTCTTCGATAATTCCGGTGAGAATTCAATATTTAAAGACATTTTTGCTTGCCCCTCAAGGGGTTAATAGCTCAACTTTATGGGTAAATTTACTTATCTTTAAATCAATTAACACCTTACACCATACTCAAATTGGGTAAGTGCTCCTACTAAGTCTGCTCAATAAGAAAATCTAATATAAAAATCCCTACCAGCTCGGCCTACAAGCACAAATAGATTTCGGAGTTAAGTACTAATTTCACCAACAAAAACTAAATCGAGATTAGAGATAAACCCAGTTTAACAATTTTGACAAGTTTTTAATTTCATTTTTCAGTGAGAGCTAGTTTTACCAGAATCATGTTAATGCGATATTTTTTTCTTCAATTCTTTTTTTTTTCTATAAGAGTTGGCCCTATCAAAAACTTGTGAATATAAAAATTGTAGATAATATTAAGAAGATTTATAATAAATTCGAGCGGATTTGACATCTTGTGAATTGACGAAGTTGTGAATTTTTGTATTCCTCAATATCTTTTTTCATTTTTCATTTTTTTTTCTTTCACTGTAAGAGTTGTTTCTATGAAAACCTTGTGAAAATAAAAGTTGTAAATATGGTTGGTTGGTTGTATTTATGTCGGCCAATTATCTGCACGTGGGATATGGGCCCTGGGGGGGGGGGGGGGGGTGCCTTCCGTGGAGGTCTTTCTAAGGGAACCTAACCCGTATTAACGCTTGGAGAACCAAGGTTCGAAGAAAACCACGAAAACTCCGAACGATTAGGCCGACGGGCGCGATTGGGATCGAACCAGTTGTAAATATGATTAAGAAGATTTATAATAAATATAAGAATGTTCGATATCTTATGAATTGACAAAGTTATGATTTTTTTTCTTCTTAAAATCATATTTTTTGCGCCCCTTGAGCCCATTTTTAATGATATCAAAAGTATGTCAAACAAAAATATTTAGCCCTTTTCCTTGGAGTAAATAACTTCAAACCGATTTGATGTGTATCATAATTAAGAAGTTATGGGTTTATTTTCTGTTTTCACAAAATCCCTCCCTTTTCCACCGCTTTGGTCCGAATGTGCCCATTAATGAATTTACGGAGATTTTCTGCCCCTTGATTTTATGTATCAGTTTGGAAGATATTTGTGCCGAATTATGGAAGTTATCGCATCCATAAAAAAGTGATATAAGTATATGCAGGGTGCAATATGTTATCTATCGCTGACCTTTAATTTCTCAACCGTTGATCGTAGCATATAGTTCCAATTACAAAAACGTTTCAAATGAGGTAAATATTCATGCTGTGGCATTATTTAAAATAGAAAATCAATTTTATAAAAATTACGAAATCCAACTTTTTATACGGTCCCCCAGTCCCTATAGTTATATTTAGTAAAAGTTTACACATATCATAACACATATAACACAAAAAGTTTGACATCTGTGCTACAAAAAATGACACAGTATTAAATTTCAAATTTTGAGATTTTTGCACATGATTTTGACTTTCATTGAGGGATCAATTAAAAGATGAATTAAAGTAATTCGAGATCAAAATCAGGGTGCTTCTCCTTTTTAAGGCGAAACCACCTTTAGCCGGTATCACCAGAGAGGATTATTTCATCTAAAAATTTGAACTGACTTTTAGGTATACAAAGCGAAAAGTGTAATACTGAAATTAAACTGAAAAATAAATATCAATTTATTATAACATCAGAAAACGGTCTACTATAGATGAATACATCAAACGTCGGAATCTACTAGAGATACTGCTCAAAGTGGTCTCCATTCAGGGCCTGATTAATGCACGGGCCTCCAGGTCCTCGGCCCTGGGCCCATAAATTTGTGCGTATTTGCTCACAATTTAAGTTTTTCCACTGTTTGCATTTTATATTTTGGTCCCTGACGTAAAAACAAAGTTTTACTGTAATAAAAAACCTCCATATTTAATTTTTCTGTAAAATTCCTTTTCAATTTGAGAGTACCTATAATTTTCAAAACTTGCCGTATCCAGAAAATCAAATTTGTGGAAAATGCCAAAAACTGCATACTGTGTCTATTGGTTTCAATATAAACGAGGATTTTACAATGTCAGAATTATAGTTTAAAATGATTACTAGACTGCTAGGGAAAACACAATTTTTATGATTTTGGATAAGGCGAGTTTTGAAAAAGACGTCCTCATTTATTTTGCAACATAAACTGTGGATCATAGATGTTTGTGAATTATACAAATGCTTATTTAAGTGGACGGTAATTCATTTTCTTGATTATTCTTGTAAGTTAAATTTTTTTTGTAAACTTGAAACTTTCACCCAAATAACTTTGTCAACTCATCAAATAAACCTACATTTTTTTCTGAAAGTGTCGCCGGGAATGGGGAGGTAGGGGGGGGGCAACTTTTTAACAGGCCCTGGGTCCAACTTCAGCTTGATCGGGCTCTTTCCATTGGTGGCAATGCCCAATTGAATGCTTGACAGTACTGAGTCCTGGACACGTTAGAGCATAGCAGGCGTGCAAACTGTGCGACTATCAAGGATGATGCGCTGCTTCAGATAAACCATAGAATTGGTCTCAGTCACATAGGCTTATGCCGTGATGCAATCCCAGAGGTAGAAGTCCATGGAAGTTAAGTCCGGTGAACACGGTGGCCGTGTTGTGTAGCAGATGCAGGTAATAATCGCCCGTTAATGTCCCATCGTAGAAGATGGGTCCAACAATATAGGTTCCCCATATACAGCACCACACGTGTCGTATTGTCCAGGCGATGTGGAGATTTCCAGGTCGCATCATCCTTTTAATTTTCGCACAGTTTGCACACCTGCTATGCTTTAACGTGTCCAGGACTCAGTACTGTCAAGCATTCAATATTGTGCTTTGCCATCAATGGTGAAAACTTTGCGCAGTATCTCTAGTAGATTCCGGCGTTTTATGTATTCATTTTTTATACTAGACCGTTTTCTGATATTATAATAAATTGATATTTATTTTTCTGTTTAATTTCAATATTTCATTCTTCGCTTTCTATACGACCCCTAAAAGTCAGCTCAAATTTTTAGATGAAATAACCCTCTTTGGTGATACCCCGATTTGGCGATGCCGGCTAAAGGTAATTTTGCCGTAAGAAGGACAAATCAACCTGATTTTGATCTCGAATTACTTTAATTCACCTTTTAATTGATCCTTCAATGAAAGACAAAATCATGTGCAAAAATCTCCAAATTTGAAATTTAATAACTGTGTCAATTTTTGTAGTACATATGTCAAACTTTTTCTGTTATATCTATTATTGTATGTGTAAACTTTTACTAAATATAACTGTAGGGACTGGGGAACCGTATAAAAAATTAGGTTTCGTAATTTTTATAAAATTGATTTTTTACTTTAAATAATGCCACAACATGAAAATTTACCTCATTTGAAACGTTTTTGTAATTTCAACTATATGTCTACGACCAACGGTTGAGAAATTAAAGGTCGGTGACAGATAACATATTGCACCCTGTATATTCCGCTTTTACGTCATATGGACTGAAAAAGAATTTCCTTATTTAAGACTCACTTTCAACTTTTTGAAGACTTTTGGTTCTAAGAATGGAACATTTCCTGCGGCAACCACGTGATAGTGACAAACAAATAAAAAAAAGTAAATGGCAAGCCGTAAGCTACTAGGTATGTCTTGGCGCCTTTAAGACTAAACATGCATTATTGCTTATCCAAATTTACCATTTTAGGTGATGCTAATTACCGATGACGCACCTGGGCACTAACTAGAAATTTTAAATTTTGAACCAAGATTAAATGTTATCTGCCTCCAAATACCACTTGTCTACTTCAACCCAAGGACCACGGCGTGATCAAGACGTTTAAAGTATATTATATGCAGTTCTCAGTCGGCGGTCAGAAGCTTGCAAGGCAAAGGTAAAAAATTGTCCGCGTTGTCATTGCAATATATTAGTGTTCTCATTTACTATTATCTTAATTTATGCTTCTCTAATTGAGCTACACTTATCAAAATTAATAAATGATTCTCTAATCATGTAAAGGAATGCGATAAATAACATTTTTTGCCATAAATATGAACTAAAGTTATTGCCACTGTATCCTGCCGCGCTGACCGCTGGAAATCATGTCGGAAATTAGGAATACAGATCTTCTGTTATATATGAATTCATATATATTTTTAAAGGAATTTTTATTAACTTTTCATATTTAGGCAATATTTAGTCAAATTTTAGTAAAAAAATGCGCTTATGGCAAAACTTCTATAACAAAATCTATTCAATATATTTCACTTTTTTTCAACAATATCTTAGCAAACCACTTACCTGTGTTATGAAGCAAAATATTTGCAAAATCTCTTAAATTTACTAACTTATGCCAAATATTGTTTACAAACAGGATTTTTTAATAAAATGCAAAGGTAAACATTTAAGTAATTCAAATTCGAGACATTTGCGCATGCGTCAACTTGGAACTTCTTCAATTTAGAGGAGAGTTTAACGAGTTTCTGGTGGTGCAGTAGTCTAAACAGGGGCCTCGCTAAGGGGGGGGGGGGGGGGCTCCACCCCAACAATCGTTGGCGAATACTATTATATATGGCAAATTTACAAATTTAGTTGACAAATTTGTTTAAATCTTTAATAAAAACTTTAATAAAAACTATAATACACTTTATATTTCTGATATAAACTTGGCAAAAGTTACAAATATAATTGGGAATATTATTAAAATTTTTACAAATAAGATCATATTATATTTTTAAATTGTGGTAACTTGGCAAAATTATAAAACTAGTTGGAAATACTGAAATTTGACTTGGCATTTTAAGGTCGCCCCCCCCCCCCGAAGAAAAAGTCTTAGCGATGGCCCTGGGTCTAAAGTTGCAGTTTAAAGCTCTGAATTATTTGTAGAGTACGCAGGTTCCAGTCTAACGCCTGGCAAAATGATTTATGTAATATTTTGGGCGATAATTCATTTCAATAATAGAATTTTTTATTGGGAGGAAAAGTTATATGATTTTATTTTTCATTGTATTTTTATTATTATTATTATTTGAATGCTTTATAATTAAATAAAATTTAACACTCAACAATATTTTAAAAAAAATAATCGTTTTATATTTAAAATATTTAAGCTAAAATAATTTGTATGTAAGTATCAATTAAGCATCTGCAATTTTTGTTATATTTTCTGATCATTATCAAGAATATACAGTGGTGACCAAAATTATGGACATATTTTGAAATTTTCATGTTTTATAAATTTGAGTGCTTATAGAATATATTAATTTTCACTTAAATATAAATGTTTATACATCCAATTCAAGGGGATTTGATGTAGAATTAAATAAAGAAAAAAGAATTAAAATATCTGCATTACAAAAAAAGTTATTCTTCCTTTAGTCTAAAATACAAACACAATTAGTCATGAATGCTGAAGTGTATTTTAATAAAGGCTTCCTAGGCAATCACAACGACTGTTTTGAGAACCAATCAAATGTCAGTAACTAAACTGTAGTATGTTTTGATTTGTAAAAGCGGTCATTTGCTGGAATGGATTTTGCAGAAGGGTGAATACTAGTGTAACTAAATATAATATATTTTTTAAAAATATTTCTATTTTTTTCTTAATGCAAATAATTTAAAACAATGTCATCAAGAACAAGAACTGATTGGATGCCTACAAAAAGAAGTCGAAATGTCATATTGAGAGAAAATGGTCTTTGTTATGCTGAAATTGCAAGACAGGTTGGTGGATCAGTCACTTTATCTGGCGTACGAAAGTTGTGCTAACGTTATGAGGAAAGTAAATCAGTGATAAATAAGGAAAGGTCAGGCGGAAAAAAATGTACAAATGCTTCTGGTGATAGAAAGATAAAAAGAATAGTCCTCAAAGATAGAAGAAAATCATTAGATAATGTTAGATATGAAATGAATGCAATAGGTATTTCAGTTAGTTCAAGAACAATAAGGAGAAGATTTACAGGTTTTCGACTGAAAGGTAGAATTCCGAGGTAAAAACCATTTTTAAATCTTCAGCAACGTAAGAAACGAGTTCAGTGGGCGAAAGAACAAATTAATTGGTCACATCAGTGGAAGCAAATAATCTAGAACGATGAGAGTAAAATATCGCTCTTTGGTATTGATGGGCGAAAATATGTGAAATGTAGAGTAGAGGAAGAACTGCATCCTGATTGCACTGAATCAACTACAAAGAAGCCAACAAATGTCATGATTTGTATCTGTATGTCTGGATATGGTGTGGGCCGCATTCGAGTGATTGATAGCATTCCGAATGCAAAAAAATGAATCGAATCTGCCCTGGAACCAAAATTGATACCTTCCATCAGGGATCTCTTCCCCAATAAAGCGCCATTTATCTTTCAGCAGGATTCAGCTCCATGCCATACAGCAAAAATATGCAAAATATGGTTTAAAAATAAAAGCATACAATAATTACCCTTGCCAGGAAACAGCCCTGATCTGAATTTCATAGAAATTTTGTGACGACGACGTTTGGTAATCCTTGTACAAAAAAATCGTATATCTAATAAAACGCAACTTATTAAAGCTATAATTGATTGTTGGTATCACGTGATTAAAAAGGATGAACTCCAAACTGTCCCAATGAAAAGACGCTGTGAAGCTGTAATAAAAAACAAGGGTTATTCTACTAAATATTGAATGTGTAAGTGTAATTTTAAAATATAATGAAATCTCAGATAGATCTTAATTTTTGTAAGCGTAACTTTTTTTGTAATGCAGATATTTTAATTAATTTTTTTGTATTGAATTCTACATTAAATTTTCTTGAATTTGGTATATAAACATATGTATTTAAGTGAAATGTATTGTATTCTTTAAGCACACAAAGTTTTAAAACATGAACATTTCAAAAAAATGTCCACAATTTTGACCACCACTGTATATGTGTGTCTGTCATAAAGAAAAGTTTGTCATTCTTTTCCGTAAAAAAGAAAACAGAAATAAATAAACGTATTCAAAAGGAATAACCTTGATATCTATGGTTAGTACTATTTAAAAAATGTATAAAAATGTAAAATTAATAATGTAATTAATGTGTAATTCAAGTAATAAAAAATATATATTATAAATCGTTGGGTGCATCAAGTTTCAAATCTAGCCTATTAGAGAATGAGACTGATAAAAATCAAATTCATGGCAGCTTTTAATGGTTGTGTCGTTAAAAAATAAGTAAAAAAATAAAAATAAATATTGCTATTTAAAAAAAATTGAGACAGTAGTAAGTAAAAATAAATGCTATTCCCAATATCTTTAAGTAAATTTCTGATAAAAAGCAAGTACAGTTGGTTGTAAATTATAAACTTAAAATTCTTTCAGTTCATTGAATAGGTTAGACTCATATAACCATATATCGCCTTAAAGAAATTGGAATCACTTATGCAATATAGAAATTTGGCACGATTTCAAATTTAAAAGTTAAAGCTTTTTAAAGTAATTTAAAACCAACTAATTAAAGATTCAAGAATTTTCTAATGAAACATTCAAGTTATTTACCGCCAAATATTGATGTGTACTATCTAGTAATTTATTAACTTGTATATATGTTTCAATTAAAAAGATTCTTCTTCTGAAGTAAATTAGTCTAAAATGTATCTTGTTGCAATATATTAAGAGCAGTGCTGCTGTTTGGAAAAATTTTGTTATACAGAATATATATCACTATTTCAGAATAAAAATCTTTGCGTTATTTAATGAAAATTTTTTGATGAAACAAAACAAAGATTACTAGTCCAAAAATGTAATAAATATTTTGAATAAAAACGATCCCCAATCTGGCAACATTCATCAAAGGATAATTATCTGTTAAATAAATGAACAAAGAATAAATTTTGGTAAACATATTTTAAATAATTGTTATATTTACTTCAATAAATGGATTTTATATTTATAAGTATTGAGAATAAGATTTTTAAATTATCCAACAATTATAAATACTCATATAACTGAAATTGAAATTTTAATTTTTTTAACCTACAGATCATCATCTAGATATTAAAGAAAGCATTTTAAACTCATTAATTTATTTTTAGCGCCAGAAAATACCAGAAATTCATAATATTCTGAGTATTACACCTTGATAAATTTTAGTTGTATAAAAATGGATTTTTACTGTTTTACTTGATACAGCATGTAGAAAGTTTCTCTAAATAAAATTTATAAAAACTAGGGAAAGTGTTAAAATGCAAATTTCGTAACCTAAAAAAAAATATTTTCACTCAGATGGACTTTCATATGATGAAAGACATCATTTTAATTATTTTTGCAATTGAAACTATGCCTCTAAAATTAG
Source organism: Maratus speciosus (assembly GCA_963932465.1). Classification (NCBI taxonomy): domain Eukaryota; kingdom Metazoa; phylum Arthropoda; class Arachnida; order Araneae; family Salticidae; genus Maratus; species Maratus speciosus. The sequence continues at coordinate 524,324,771 of OZ010796.1, read as the reverse complement.
CAATTAGGAATTAGCTATTCCTCAAAGAATAGAAGGAATATCATGTACATTAGGGTGGATCGAAAAATCGAAATGTGGATAATCGAATCGGCGCGGGATGCAAAAGTTGCCTTTTATGTATACTAGTTTACACGTGTTTTTTATTAAAATCCATTTGGAACAGATGTCATAAGTTCCCGGGGCCGCCATCTTGGAATTTTTCTTGGCGCGAAAACCCCTTTTCCTCCAAGTAGTAAATGTCGCCAAGCACCGGTTTATACGCATGTTTGGCTTAACGAAAATAAAATGTAAATAATAAACAAAATTCTCTAAAGTGGCAATCAGTAATCGTTGTATGAGCGCTTCGTGCAGATTAACCGAATAAAAAAAATCACTGCATTCAGCAGTTCTCGCTGTGTAGCATTCTCAAAATTCAGAAGTTCTCGCTTTCTAGCAATCTCAAAATGTAAAAATTCTTAAAGCAGAAAAATATACATAAAAAACGAAACTCGCTAAAGTGGCAATCAGTAATCGTTGTATGAGCGCTTCGCGCACATTAATCGAAAAAAAAAATCACTGAATTCAGCATTTCTTGCGGTGTAGCATTAACAAAATTCAGCAGTTCTCGTTTTGTAGCAATCTCAAAATGTAAAAAACTCGTAAGGCAACAAAATATACATAAAATTATCAACATTCCTTAACAGACATCTGCTTTCTTGAAAGCTCAAGCACGAAATACTACCTGTCATAGCATCACCGTCATTTTCCAAAACAGGCTTATGAATACGCATTGAAACACTATAAACAAACCTACTTTTCTTGTCAAAATTTCCTCATATTTCTTAATTACTTCAGCAAGAGCGTTTAAACGGACTACAGAAACCATAGTCAATCAAATACATCCAATAAATTTAACATAAAAATAAAAAGACAGAACGATACAACACGATATCAAAATACATCCACAAAATTCTAACCTAAAATGAGCTTCTCAGGGGTTGCCAGAACACCACACGTCACAACACACACGTCACACGGGGTTCCACATATCGAGGTTGCCATATCCATAAACACCGCCAACGCGCCAACAAAAAATCGCCAAACAATTCAAAACAACGGCTGAGGGAACATAAAGCATCTAAGCCATCCATTTAAATCTTCCGGTGCCCCAAGCGCCCCAAAAATAGATAAAAATTGAAATTCTTATGAAAGTATACAATTTTTTTTTGTTTTTTTTAATTGTTTTAATTGTTTTCGGCGCGGTCGCGAAAGTTATCTTTTATTTATATTACTTTACATATTTTTTTATTGAAATCCAATCATATCTTCTGGTGCCCCAAGCGCCCCGAATGTAGTTAATTAAATATGAAAATTTATAATTCTTTTTTTTTTATTAAGTTACTTTTGACGCGGGGTGCGAAAGTTTTCTTTTAAGCATACTAGCATACATGCAAAAATTTTCAACTTCGATAAATTACTTCCGGTGTCCCAGGACACTTGAATATTTGCCGAAAGTAGATTTTTATGCAAATTTTGAACTAGAAAATATAAGTAAAAATAAGTGTTAAAGAATCATTTGCATAGAATTAAAAGTACTCTCTATAAAATATGAGAAATTGTTTATCGTTTATCATTAAATGTATAAAATTATTTTTTATACTACATAGAAAAGACCACACAAAAGTGCAAGTGATGAAAGGCACAAAGTTCTACACAAAAACCACAAAAGAGTATCATTATACTCTTGTAAAGGAACCGTATTCTCAGTATATTGGGCACGTTTCAGTTGCAACAAGAGAAGCTAAATCCATAAAAGAGGCAATAATAATTTTTACATCAAATAACTTACAATTATATGAGCTTACAGTAATTGGATGCGACTGAACAAATGTAAATATTGGGAACAAAGGATGAGTTATTTGCCTGGTGGAGATGAACTCAATAGACTCTTACAGTAGCCATTTGTTTGTTTCATACAAATTAGTTGCCTTTACAACATTTACTAAATTCTTTACATGGTGCAACAATTGGTTCTACAGCCTTTTGTGGGCCAATTGGTACGTCAATCAAAACCTGCGAGCTACCTTTCCTTTTCTTCAATAAGTGTGGAGAATATACCAGATAACATAGATAGAAGCAATGATCAGCAATATTTATATGATATTTGCATAGCAATATCACTTGGTGAATGTGGTTCTGACCTGGCATTAAAAAAATCTGGTGCAGATGTTCACTCAAGAAGACTGCGACTGCAGATAGAATTTTAAGGTTGTATGTGGCCACAGAAAATCCATTTTAGAATCTCATTATTCTTACAACATATATTATGGAAGTATATGCCCCTGTATGTGTATGGTTCCATACCAAAACATTGCCCTTCTTATAAAAGGCTTTGGGCAAAAGGAGCGCGGCATATTTCGAAACTTATCACGTTTTCTAGATATTTTGAACTCAATCTGTGAAAGATAGTAGACGCTGTTATTCAACGATATAGCTTCTTTTGTCATCCTGAAATTTGTTATTGTCAATGCTATAAGATAACAGAGAGCATATCAGTTGTTCAGGAATACGAAAGCTAATTTATGCTAGAAATGAAAATAGAGGAACACCAGAAATAAAGATTTCTCAAGTACCAAAAATACACTTCAAAGGAAATTATTATTATGGAGTTAATAACTGGCAACGAGTTGGACGTTTTGAATCTCCTCTTTTGATGAATGTTACTTGCGAACAAATTGAGGATATGGTAAAAGTAGGAAAAACGGAGGATTGTTTAAAATATCCTTGCCATACCCACGCTATTGAAAGATGCATTCGCCTAGTTTCTGAGGTATCAAAAAGCGGACCTGGACAAGAAAAGAGATAAGATTTCATATTGAATAGAATATTATCAAGAAATCATATTAAACATTTTAGCAACAAAAATTATTACAAACTTCAGAAATATCTAAATCTTCAGAATAAAAGAAGAAAAAAAAATTCTACAAAAGTTCGATTTTTATAATTTGTATGATTTAGTGCTTTTATTTTTAAATTCATACTTCATGTATTATTATAAAGTTATTATTATTTATATGTTTATCTTTTAATAAATAAACACTTTGCCCGATGTGTAAACAATTTTCGTAAATTAAAAATGTTTAATTGCATTTTCTTAAAAATTACAATCTTTAACTATACTTGGGGCACTAGAAGATATGAATGGATTCAGATAAAGAATTATGTAAGTTACACAATTATGTAGTACACCCAATACAAACCTTTCTCATCAGGCGTTAAATGAAATTTAATATAAGTAAATAAATAAAAAGAAATAAAATCAAGAATATTATAAATTTTCATAAAATTGTCATTTTTAAACTATTTCGAGGGCGTTTGGGGCACTGGAAGATATAAATGGATATCAGTTTTAAAAAAACATGTAAACTAATATGCATAAAAGACAATTTTCGCACCCCGTGCAAAATTAATTAAAAATAAAAAATAAAAAATAATAAATTATCATAAAAATTTCAATTTTTAACTATATTTGGGCCGCTTGGTGCACCGGAAGATATGAATGGATTTCAATAAAAAAATAGATGTAAACTAAAGTACATAAAAAGCAACTTTTGCACCTCGCGTCAATAGTAATTTCTAAAAAAAAATTTTTTTTTCGGATACTCATAACCTGCTCAGCGTTGCTTCTGACCGTTCCTTTATATGTATTTTCCTTTATATTGAACAATCTAACAACCCCTAAGTTACTCCTGCCGACGCACTCTGGGGTATTTGAAGAATCTGGCTGGCCAAAAGTCGATTTCATAAAGGACAACGCAGGATGGAACGGATGGATATAAGTTGAAACTGAATCATTAGGGAATCACATGATGCGATTTATATCTCTTATAACACTAGAACCGCCGGAAATTTTACTGAAGTGTTATAAAAATATTTTACACCGGAAATTTTAATTGAAACTACTTAAGTAATTTATTTAACTCAATACTCCGTGGTACATTTTAAACTTATTTTAGAAAGAAATTTCTGGTGAAAATCGAAATATTTTTATTTGGCAGCGGTCAAAATGACAGCTACGGCGGTTCTAGTGTTAAGTGAACGATGACCTCCTGTTATCAGTTGAAACTGGAGTTTTGCGTTAAGTGCATGAGTGTCAAATCGTTCTTCTTTGTTACTTTCTATTTTTGAATGTGAATAACTTTAGTTTTGGAAGTATTTAAAATCTAATCGTTATGGATAGTGACGAGGCAGGTATGTATCATTATTTTTAATAGCTTTGAATTGAGAAAGAAATAGTTTTAGTATTTACAAAATTAATTTAAAATAATGCATATTTTTCTATTATTTTTTTCCCTTGTTTCCCAATTCACGAAGGGTTCAGTTATATTACCAAACACTTCAAAGCAAAATTACTTGTTGTACCAATAAAAATACACCCTTTTTTGTGTTTTCGTTTAAAGTAGTTCCATCTTCGTCCACTTTTAAAAATGAAGGCGATATAAACATGCTCTTCCAAAATTCTGAGTAAGCATACAAAATTACTATATATTGATTTGTAACTGATATTTATCATATAAATTTTAATATGAAAAAAATTGTTATGATTCATTAGAAAGTGATCACATTTGTTTATTTTTCAGTCATTCTGATTGAAATTAAATTTATATAATTAAAAAAAATGCTTTAAAGTAATGTATTCATTCCCTTTTATCTTTTGTTAAGCACTTTTCAGAAAATTGAAATAATGTTTTACTCGTTATTAACATTTGTTTATCTAAAAAATAAGTCGAGGCAATTTTCCATATGTTTTTGTTAAAAGTTAGTGAAAGATTGTGAGATTTTTTTTTTTTTAAATAAGGGATAAAATGATGTTATCTATCTAAATTGCATATAATTATTATGCATACTTTTTTGTTCATATTTTGTATTTATTTTTATTTAGGGCCTTCGAATGTCAGAGTAATGACTCGAAAAGATTTAAACATTATGCAACAGCAGAATTTGCCAAACATTAATCATAGATTAAATTTCCTGTAAAATTACCTTCTTAATAGCGATAATTTTGATGATGATGAAATTAAAAATCTCAAGCACGATTCCTCCCAATTTAAATTTCAGTTCATGAGGAAATGGATCGAAGCCCATTATATGTTAGATAAATTTGTGAAAAATAATAAAAAATGGCTTGAAGGTAAAGTAGAAATTTAAAGAAAAATAAATCGACCAGGAAGGCCAGCAAAAGCTTTCACTGAATCAAGTGACAGGTCAAAGTGGAGAAAGTCTGAAAGTTTGAGGAGCTCTACTGATATGGAAGTACTCACACATGCCGCTCAGATAAAGTTAGAAACCTCAGGGAAGAGAGATGCTGCCCATGTTCTAAAGGCATTAACATGTTCACCAATGCGAGCAACAAAATATAAAAAAGCATATTTGAGAACTCAACAAACGGAAAAGAAAACACAAATATCGCCTTTTCAAGCATTATCATTATTTGTCGAAGCTAACCTTTCAAGGAATCAATACGAAATTACAAGACGATATCAAAAAAATGTATACCCTTGTTACAGTCTTCTACAACGTTCTAAAATTGATTGCTATCCACACAAAGAGTCTTTTAAAATTACTGAAACTTGCGCTGAAATTAATATTCAAGATTTACTTAATTTAACAGTGACACGATTATTCATTTATTTGAAATAAGTTTTAGAAAGTTTAAAAGAAGATGAAAGAAGTGCATTATTTCTTATATATAAATGGGGCTGTGATGGATCGCAACAAGCACAATACAAACAAAAATTTGAGAATGATTCCTCTTCCGATGCGCATATATTCCAGAGCTCGTTTGTACCAATTCAGTTAATTTTCAGTATAAACAACAAGATTATCTGGCAAAATCCATTGCCTTCATCACCACGTTATTGCCGACCCATGCGAATAAAATTTGTAAAAGAAACAACAGAAATTATTAACGATGAGATTAATTACATAAAAAATGCATTAAAATCTGTACAGCCCTCAAAAATTACATTAGAGGAAATACATTTTTAATAAAACATAAAATGATACTTACTATGGTCGATGGAAAATATGTAACGCAGTCACAAGTAGAAAATCAACAATGCGTTGCTACATTTGTGGACTGACATCCAAAGATTTTAATGGTCTCTCTAAAAAGAAAAATGTGAAGCCAGAAAGATTAGAATTTGGACTATAGATTTAGCATGCTAGGATTCGATTATTTGAAAATTTGTTATATTTAGCGTACAAACTACCGATAAAAAAGTGGAGATTGAATGCAGAAGACGAAAATGCTCTCGTTAATGAAACAAAAATGCGCATTCAAGAAAATTTCAAAACAAAGTTAGGTTTACTTGTAAATCATATTAGATTTTATATTATTAGATATTATTTATTTACCAATTAGAATAATTGAGTTAAAATTAATGTTACTTGTAGATATTCCTAAGCCTGGTTATGGTAATACAAATGATGGAAATACCAGCAGAAGATTTTTTACTGATCCATCTCTAGCAGCGGAAATTATCGGCATTGATGAAAATTGAATATATCGATTTAAAGTTATTCTTGAAACCATATCCAGTGGCCACAAAATTCACCTTGATAAATTTAAGGAATATACAGAAAAAACAGCAGAGCTCTACGTCCAGTTATATAAATGGTATCCAATGTCACACACAATACATAAAATATTAATCCATGGATCCACTGTGATAGAGAAAGCTTCACTACCAATAGGCCAATTGCCTGAAGAAGCAGCCAAAGCACGAAACAAACATTTTCGATTATTTAGACAAAATCTATCGCGTAAATTTTCAAGAATTTCTTGCAACCGTAATGTTCTCAACAGATTGCTTTTGAGTTCAGATCCAATTTTAACTGGAATGAGACCCACGATAAGAAAAAAATCAAAACTGTTCCTTAAAGAAACTCTAGAAATGTTAGTGCGTATGGAATCTTCTGAAGCTCGTGATCCAGAGGATTCTGATTATGAAGAAACAGATTACGATTCTGAATTATCATCTGATTAAAAGATCCGACCTTGGTGATTTACAAACTAATTGTCCTTATCATTAATAATCTGTTTTTATAATTTATTTAATTATTCAATATATTATTCCATTTTTTAATCATAATTATCATTTATTTTATAATGCTATTTATCATGATTATTATTTATTTTATAATACCATTTATCATAATTATCATTTATTTTACAGTAATATTTATCATAATTATCATTTATTTTATAATACTGTTTATCATAAATATCATTTATTTTATAATACTAATTTTGATCGATAAAAATCAGTACGAAGTTGCAAAACATCCATGATTTTTAAGTTATTAAACAATATTTATTTCAAAAAGTGCACTTATTTACTGCTTTAAACGTTTAAATTAGTTTAAAAGAAAAAAATAATTTTGGCCGCCCAGATTTGTGAAATACCCCACTGTGCGACGTTGCCTGAAAATCAGTACTGAAATCAGACATTTTACTCCAGTAGGGATTTAATATTCAGCAGTGTACACCCTCGGATTTGCATGATTTTACACTTTCGTCGTATATTTTTCAAAATTACTTATACGCTAAAAACCTGCCAATGCTGTCGATACATAATAGACATAAAATATTTCATACAATAAGAAACGTGTAAAATAAGAACGGAGTAACACACGAAAACAAAACATAACTTACCTACCTGCCAGTCATAATTAAGACTTTGCTGACAAGTCACGAGTATATTCGTGTATCCAAAACGATACATTGTTGATCTAAAGGCGTGCACTGGAGCCTTATTTCCGCTTACGCCATTTTTCTTGAGTAAAACATCACCAAGCTTTTATTATAAATAGAATATACCTTTACACAAAACAGTTGGCCAATTTTGTTAGACTATAATAAATTTCATATAAAATCCAAGCATTTTCAAATTATTTATTGATAGATAAACTCGAAAAACCTATCTAAGCAACCGACGTTCAGACAAGGCAAGGCTTCTATTGTATCGAAACACAAATTTCATAGGAAATTGCCGGTCAATAAGGAGTTAAGGTGCGTGCACTCTTTAGTATTTCCAAACAGTCTGGTACCATTATTTAAGATTAGAAAATTTCTATATAGTATTTAAATCGCAGAATTTGCAATCCCCTCGTTAAACATAGATTCTGTACTATTTTTCTGCTAATAAATAAGACGAAAATGTTTGTTAAATATTCTGGTTTAACTGTTAGCTCCTTACTTTTTATAAGGAAATAAAGAAGTAGGGGAAGGAAGGAAAATGTGGCCACTCTAAGGTTTGATGAATTCTTTTGATACTTTTTATTCAGTGAAGTTCTAGAAGCAAATACCAATAGTAACTATAATAACTGCCGTTTCAATTACTATTTTGCTTAAAAAAATTGTTTCAAGATGTACACGTTACTTTAAAAGAAAAATTACAAAATGGATACTTTGCGTGACTAGGCTGGGTGAAGTGGCAAGCATAGGTAGATGAAAAAAATCACATTGATTCAGTATGTATATTTAATCAATACAAGCTAAAGTTGACACACATTAAAAATAAGTATTACGTTTTCTAATATTTTAAGTATTAACTCGTTACACAATAAAGTAAACAGTAATGAGTGTAAATATGATGAATAGAGGAGTACAAGTTCCCCCCCAGCAGACATGCAGACGGCAAATTTCGAGAGTAAGCCTTTCTCTGAAGAAGTTATTGCCCCGAACTGTCTTCTTTGTTTCAAAGAATATACTTTTGAGTAGTATTTTGTTATGAACAATGAATAAAAAATCGTTTCCGGGCAAAGTAGCCATATGGCCATTTTGCCCAAACTTTTTATGGCCACTTTGCCCGGAACGACGCCATTACAAAAACTGTGACATAGCACCTAATCTACATGACTTGGTTCTTTCAAACACACATCATTTAAAAGGTTATTTTATAGTAACCAAACAGCATAAAAGCAAATAATTTTACCACTACATATTATTCAGCTATAATCAAGGAATTGTACCACTTGCTTATAATCAAAACTACGAAAAAACAATAAAATGAGTTTAAAGCTAGAAAAATGTAGTCTTCCGCTTCAAAATCGCAAACAGTATTACCAGCATCTGTGACGACAATTTCGTCCAGTTTCAGCGTGGCGGAAGCCACCATACAGCGTAAAAAACTCAAATGATCATTTTGCCCTCACTGGCTTAGGGGCTAAGCATATATAACGTTATAATTTTATGGGGGAGGGGGTGTCGGGCACATGATATCGTAAGATATCTCTGGGGGAGAGGGGGGTTTGCTTTTTAATATCGTTATCATTTTTATCCAACCAAACTTTTCTTTTTTCAGTAACTTTTTCTTTGCATCCAAATAGTCTGTTACCTTTTTTATTATTACAATTTTTATATGTTTTTATGAAAATACAAAGCTGTTATTAAAGCCAATCAATGTTTATAAAATCATTTCCTTCCGAAATTTCGAATGCGAAAACGTTTGGCATTACTGTTCTTCTGCCATATTCACATATAATTCGCTGTTAGAGAAATCAGCAGCACAAAATGTAGGAAATCATACTTGAGTTTATCAATAAAGAAATACAAAGAATGTTGTCCACTGTTTTGTTGATAAGTTCTGTTTTTAAACTCTCCAGGCAAGGGAGGAGTGCAAGAAGACAATATTACATTTGAATGCATTATGTAACAATAAGCTATTATTAAATACGTTTAAAGAGTAACTAATTCTTTTAGATGTTATTTGATATAAATTTATTTCATGTATTGATATTTTATTGGCTTCTTGAATTCGTAAAGTATGCGACTAATAAATGTCTAATCATATGTTTATATCACTGTAAGTGTATAAAAACAAAGAAAAAGATTCTAAAAATCAAAGAATTTTTAGACATTGAAAAAGTTATCATCGGGTAAATGGGGGGGGGGGGGCGCATGATAACGTATGATATCGTAAGGGGGGGGTCCAAAATTAGCAAAATGTTGATAACGTTATATATGTATAGCCTCTACATTAGTTCTCCGTTTTGACTGTGACTAATTGCGACGATTTTGACTACAGTGACCTCGCATATTCTGTCTATACTATCAGAGGTATAAATGATGATGATTTTATAAACATCCAATATGAAACAAATCCGGTATTCTAATACTAGAGAATTTTTAGAAGATACTCAAATTTTTGTGAAATCCAAAATTATAATAACCGTACAATGCAAAAACATATTTTCTAGAAAACTTAGATATGTAATATAAGGTTACCGTATTTCTGTGAAATTTGATAATTTTGCACATTTCTGTAAATTAATAGATTATTTTAAAGCAATGTAGTAAAATTTAAAATTCTAAATATGTGTTTCGAGTTTGACAGAATAATGGAATGTTAAAAACACACCAAAAAACATTAAAAAATGCTTCTTGTTCATATAAATATAAACAGTGGAATATTCACAGTACATACACGTTTTGTTTTTCTACTTTCACACAACTTTTAAAGTTCTTTTTTTTTTCTTTTTTACTTTCGCTGCTCGAGTTTCCTTCTATAGCGTTGAGTATTCGTATCTATATTCATAAAGATTTTAAATGTATAGTTTTTTACGTAAATTCTTCGTCCTTAAAATGCAGAGACTGTTTAGATTCAGAGGTGTTGTGTTTATGTCATAGTAACTAATTCACAAAAAATACATCAGAAAAACAATTTTGTAATGTTTTCTTGACTCAAGTCAAATAACATGTTTTGAAACAGATATTTTATTTGATAAACGGAGTCAAAAGAGTTCAACATAATATCAAGAAACATTTTATGAAATAAATATTCTAATTCTAACCAAATTTATTACACTTGTGTCAAATTAAACAGTTTTACAGAAGAATACTGGAAAATTGGAATATATGGTATTTTCACACTTGATTATTCTGTTATATATTTATTTCTAAAGGAAAAGCAGTATTCCATTTTTAACAAATAACATGTTTTGAAACAGATATTTTATTTGATAAACGGAGTCAAAAGAGTTCAACATAAAATCAAGAAACATTTTATGAAATAAATATTCTAGTTCTAACAAAATTTATTGCACTTGTGTCAAATTAAAACAATTTTACAGAAGAATACAGGAAAATTGGAATATATGGTATTTTCACACTTGATTATTCTGTTATTTATTTCTTAAGGAAAAACAGTATTTCGTTTTAGAACTAAAATCAATTCTTAATATTAGAAGATGTTGGCAGTGTATTTTTTGTAATTTCGTAACTGCAAGAACAAAAAGAAATCTGAAGAAATTTATCAATTAAGAGAAGAACAGGTTAGTTAGAATTTTTATTGCATTTGAAAAAAAACAATGTTGCTTTATTAGCATTTATTTATGTTAATATAGTAGAATGAATTATTTGGATGATTTAAAAAATATTAATTTAAATACCTAAAAGGAAACTCGATTACAACTGAAATACTGACAAGGAAAAAGAAACATTAAAAGTGGAACAACTTCAGTAGAAATTGAATGTTTCAATGGAAAAACGTAATGAAAAGTAGGGTGTTTCACATAATTACTCTATTACCACCAGAACGGTCTGGAAATTTTCTCAAGTTTTGCATAAATATTTTAAACGAGGATTTCTATTTAACTTATTTATGTGTTTTAAATATTTAACTTATAGGCCGAGTTGTAGCGACAAAAATAAGTGCATTCTTCAGTTACGCTATTAAATTATAATGTGAACAAGATTATTAAGAGTACATGAAACAATGAATGATCTGTCTCGGCATATCTTAGTACGATATGAGCAACAGGGTGGCGCCAATTCATTATTGGGGGAAATTTAGGCTTTAACCTTTGAAAATTTAATTTACAAATGAACAATATTTCTATTCTACAGACATTAGTTAAAGCTCTAGATTTCATACTATTAAGTATTTGCATATAACCAGATGGACGTTGTAGATTTTTCTTTGTATATTTCTATGAAATTCTCATATATATTATCAGTGTCTCCTTTTATATTCCTAATAACGCCGTAACGCTACATATTTGAGAAAGCCTTGACACGCGTCACGAAAATGTCACACAAAGCAGCTAAAACACAGAAAAAAAAATCATTCATTGGCTCGTGGATTGACACAACACGCTTTTGCTTATCCAACCATATTCTTCGGGAACATACACTCTAAAAAATAAATGTGTAAATTTACACACAAAAACAGGTATATCGATGATACAAAAACGATTTGTCTATATGTGTACATTGGTGTGTAAATTGCAAAAGTACACGCCTAATGTGTAAATTTTAAAATACGCACACTGTAAAAAAACGGACTAAAATACGGAAATTGTACTGACAATCGATACGCCAGTACTATTTCCGTATTTTAACGGAAAATTTCCCTCGTAAATTCCAGAAAAACGAAATTTTTTCTGTAATTTACAGGGAAAAATTCCCGTTAAAATACGGAAATAGTACTAGCGTCTCGATTGCTAGTACAATTTCCGTATTTTAGTCAGTTTTTTACAGTGTATTTAAGTGTGTAATTTCATGATAACTCTAAATGTGTAAAAATTATCTGATAACTCTTGAAATACACACTTGAATATGTAAATTACACAGGCATACAGATATTTCTGTGTAACATTGTTACACATATATATGTGTAGTATGCAAAATACACATATTTTTATGTAATATACAAAATACACATATTTTTGTGCAATATACAAAATACAGAGATTTGCGTGTAATATTCTTTTATTACACATATTTCTGCATAATATGCAAAACACAGATTTTTGTGTAATATTTAACGTAACACACAGTTTTGTGTTGTATTCCCTCAAACCGCCTTACAACAGTAACAGCTTGTATTGTTTTCAATATTTAAAGAATCTTTTCCTTCAAAAATAGTTCTACATTTTTCCCCACACGCTGAAAATTGAATAGCTTTAACTGTATTTATAACTGATATAAAATATTGTTTATTTTCACTTGTTGCGGTGTTCCGGGAGAAAAAAACAAAATGTATACTTTTTTTAAAAATTTGTAATAAGTTATTTCAAACTTATTATCTTTTAATCAAACTACGCGAAGTTTAAGCGTAATATTAGTAACTTACAGATTTCAGTAGAAAATGCTTGAGTATAAAGAAGGTAATGCTGCTAATGCTGGAATTTTCATTTGGTTGTAGTGGCCTCTGGGTATGCGACTACATAAATGCTGCAGTTAAGATTTTGCTAACGTCGCAGCTAAACTTACATCAGGGCTCGTACGGATACCGTTATTTTCCTGGTGAAATTTCAGTATTATTTTATAGAAAATAAATCTAGTTTAAACGCGCGAAATTTTGCCTTATTTAAAGAGAGATTTTCTATAAGAAAGTACTGGTACCGACGAATTTCCCAGTCTAGAAATTCCTGTACTAAGGACCCGTACGAACCCTGTTACATATACAGTAGCAGGCAGAAGTCTTGAGACGATATGTTTTTCTGCCCTAACTATTTCTGTAAGCAAAATTTCTTAATGATGTAAATTGGTAATTTATACCCCTTTTAAAGATCAGCAAAATGCAAAATTAGAACAATTAAGACATATGCATAAATTAAAAGTAATTTGGGAATTCGCTAAATTACTTAAGCAAAAGTTTTGAGACGATTCAGTTTTTCTAAATTTTTATTGAAATTAAGGGTCTTAATGTAACGAAATTCAGCAATATTTGATATTTAGTTGCATATCCCTTTGCTTTGAAAACAGTGGCACATCGTCTGGTCATGGATTTAAGAAGGCTTTCTAAGGTAGGCCTAGGGATTTTCGTCCATTCCAATTGAAGATTCTGAAGGCGTTTTGCCTTTGAAGAGTGATTTCGTGTCCCGACTTTCATTATGGTGTGTTCTTATTGATAACACAAGCTTGTGATGAAAAAATTGCCGGTATTGTAAGTGGTATTTTTTATAGTATTTTGGATGCTGATTACTAGAAAAATAATGAAAAATTTCCATCACGTACAGTTTCATCACAAATCGCAATCTATTTTTTTATGAATTTAGTATATTTCGGACCAAAAATTATTATTTATATGAGTTTAATAAATAAATTTATGGACTTAAAGTAGTAAATTGGTGCATTAAACTAATAAAAGGCTAATTCCATGAAAAGTTGTCATGTCTGTCACGCAGCTGAAAATCGACATGCTTGTTGGCTACCAGTGTTTTAGAACGGAAAAATGTGACTTATTGTTTCGGAGATATCTCATCAATTGAATAAAGCGAAGCAAACTTTTCGAAAATAACGGTGGCCAACAAGCATAGCGATCTTCAGCTGTGTGACAGACAAGACAAATTTTCATGGAATTAGACAAAAACGAAAAAAGAAACTATTTCAATACAGAATATTTTTCTGAATCGGTAAACTGCCTATTAAATACAATATTCAAGACAAAGGAAACCAGTTGAAATCGGATCTCTCCTGCCTGCAGGTATCTGCTCGCCATCCCTTCTTCACACTCTTTTCCACTGACCTTTGAATCAGTGTCTTTCTTTACTTTGTGCTATGCACATATGTTTTTATCCAACCTGTGAGTTATAAGTTATAGTAGTAATTTTTACTTCTAGTTTTTGCTGCATTAGAGAACATGGCTTGTAGAGGATGTACTAATTCACCGAATTGCTTCTGCTATATTTGCGCTAACTATACAGTGAAAAAAGAACAAAGAAGCATTTCTGATTTTGTAAAAAGCTTATGTCGCTTATTTTGGCATGAAATTGGGTGATCAAAACAAGTCTTGGGCTCCATACAGTGTTTGTCGTATTTGTGTAGAAGAATTAAGGCAATGGTTTCAAGGTAAAAAGCTATCTTTTTCGGTTTGGTATACCAATGGTTTGGAGAGAACCTAAAAATCACAGTGATGATTGCTATTTTTGTATTTGTAATGTGAAAGATTTCAGTTTAAAGAACAAAAAGGAAATACTTTATCCTGACATTCCGTCTACCATACGTCCTGTCCCTCATGGAGCTGGTAAAGAAAAAATTTTGTTGATCCAAAAAAAAGTGTCACTTCCACCGCTTCACATAAAATTAGGTCTTATAAAACAATTTGTCGAGGTTTTGCCAAAAGGTGAGTGTTTCAAATACCTTTGTGAGCAGTTCCCGGGCTTATCTGAAGCAAAACGGAAGGAAGGTGTGTTTGTAGTACCAGACATCAGAAAAATGATGAAAGATGAAAATTTTCAGAATTAAATGAAAACAAACGAAAGAAAAGGCTGGAAATCTTTCAAACTAGTTATTACTAGCTTTCTTGGCAACAAAAAGGACCCAAACTACAAATCTATTGTAGACGAGATGGTAAAATATTTCAAGATTTTAGGGTGTAATATAAGCTTAAAATTTATTTTCTCGATTCACACCTAGACTATTTTCCTGAAAATTTAGGTGCAGTTAGTGAGGAACAGGGTGAAAGATTTTACCAGGATATAAAGGAAATGGAGATGCGATGGCAAGGCAAATGGAATGTCAGAGCATGATAGCCGATTACTGCTGGATACTACAAAGAGACAATCCCTGCAAAGTTCACAATAGGAAAAGTGGCAAAAGAACTTTTGATGTAAAGAAAAAACATTACCCAAAGGACTTGTAACCTTCTACATATTCTACATATACCTAACTATTATTTGAACTCAGATATAAATGTAATTTATATGGATTTATAAATAAATAAAATTTAAATGAAATGTCAAAATTTCGTGATTTTAGCTTTTTCTTTAAAAATATGCAATCATTTTGTGAAAAATCCTTACGTGATAGAAAAAAAACGGATTTCATTTTCGGAAATAGCAATAAAAGAAACATAAAAATTAGTTATTGGAATTAATGCAATTTTCAAAAAGTATTTTTTTGCAGGTCTGTGAATCAATGGAATTGAGGTCAGGTGACTGACTCGGCTAGTCCAAAACTTTAATTTTCTTAGATGTAAACCAATTTTACATTATTTTGGAGGTGTACTTGGAATCATTATCTTACTGAATCATCCATCCATGAGGCATCTTTTTAAAAGCATAATGCAAACTCTGATCTTCTAAAAATTTTTTTAAATATTTTGACCGATAATCCCATCGATTGGATGAAGTGGACGACACCATCATAATTAAAAGCTCCCCAAATTATTACTGATAAGTTTCCGTGCTTCAATATTGGACGTTGGTACCGGGAATTCATTCTGGTGCCTTTCGGAGAACGAACATGACGTCAGCCATCACTTCCAAACAAATTGAATTTGGTTTCATCGCTCATATGATCTTCTCGTAATCTTTGGCTGTCCATGTTTTGTACTCAGCGAATTTTAATCAGATTTCCTATTTTTTGCCCGTATGAGAGAGGTTTTTTGCAGGGACACATGCACACAATCCAGCGGCATTCAGAAGACATCTTAAGGTGTCTATTTTCACTGTGAGTGACTATTTTCACTGTGTTAGGTGGCCATCTTCTTACATATTTCAGCAGAGTTCTTGTTTGGATCAGACCGACTTTGGACCGACTTTCTTCGGATCAACGCGTCTTGACGTTGGGTCGTTTTTCTTTGGGTTACTAATCTTGGAAGATCGCGCAAACCTTTATCATCCTCCCACTTTTTTATTGTGTGGCCAACAGTTGAATTTGGAATTCCCAACTTCCTGGAGAGAGCAGATTATGACTTCCCCTCCCTGCTTCTTTGATAATTAAAAGACAAATGCCCAAAGGTGTATTTTTCCCTGTCTCCATAATGAAATTGATACAGATGCTAACATTAAGATTTTCATGTGCGAAATAGAATTCTAATGCTTTAAGGATTAAGCAAGTTAGTTTCGGTATACAACAAGCCGGCTGAGGTGCCGGGTTGTTTCATGCTTTATATATGAAGCATCGTACAGTCTAGAGCATTTTGAAAACATGACTTAAAGCTACTAATTTGCATATCTGCGCAAAGTTATTGAAGTTATAATGTCATATGCATACAGCTCGTATGGAAAGGAAATAGCGGAAATGTAATTTAAAAGCCAGGGGCGGGATTCTATACTCGCATCTTCTGCTCTAGCCACTGAGCTAACAGAGCCTTTGTGTGTGTGAGACAATATCACATGTATTTAAGTATTAAATACTTGAATTTCATCAGATCGTCTCAAAACTTCTGCTTTCAACTTTTCAAATGTACATTTGGTATTTTTTAAATTAACAATTTTCCCACATATCATAAGTAGCGCACCATGTAGGATGACTAAAGCTACAAATTACTAATTTACATCTTTAAGAAATTTTGCTTACAGGAAAACATATGATCTCAAAACTTTTGCCACCTACTGTATATACCTCATATATATAGCTTACACACATATATATATATATATACAAGGTGTTTCATAAATATTGAAACAATAGGCTATCTCCTAATATTGCCCCTAGCTACATACCTCCAACTGCAAAGTTTCACAAAAAAAGGTGCAAAATTTGATGAGATAAGTTTCAACTCCATGGGGGTCTATATGAGAAAATACAAAAAATAAATTTTTATATGGCCCCCGTAGAGTAAAATTCCCAATCAGTAAATTTTTCCTCATCCATTCCTCAATTAAACACAAAAAATTCATCTCGATATCTTCAAAATTCGCAGAGATATCAAAATCCGAAATTCCTGACTTACACCATTTATCCATGCCTCTGAGCGACGAGTTTTTGACTCATTTTGAATGCAAGATAGGGATCATCCACAAATTGTACATTATTAAAAGTCTATATAAGACAGTGCCTCTCCTTTGGACATAAAATAGGCAGCGTATAGATTTTACTTTAAACCTGCTTTCAAAGTATGATGGTGGTCTGCAGTAGAGGTCTGAACGGGTCGAAATATCTAGGTCCAGTCCCAAACCGACCCATAAGGAAAAAAGTTCGGCCCTGCCTGGAAAAAGTTCATATCGTAGCCTGGCCCGTCCTGACTGAATTTCTACATAGTTTTTTACATCGATATGGTTAAAAGTTGTTTCGTATAAAGGATTTCTGACCAAAAATACTTATTATATTATTTGTTTTTTCATGTTTATAATTATGAATTTTAAAGAAGCGCCAAAAGTTGTGATTATTTGTTTCATTAATGAATATTTATGTGCAAGCGATTCACTTCTCCTTTAATATCGTTAATCCATATTCCATGTGTTGGAAACGATGAAAATGCTATAAAGTAAAATCTTATAAGATGGAATCACATAGGAAAGAAAAAAAAGCGTTATAGACAAGTTCCCTTCTTAGAAGTTGTAAATGTACTAGTCTTTTTTCTCAGGTATTATTATATTCAATTTCCATGGATCAACAGATTTTTTGGTTTAAGAATGGATTCCGTGATAGGCAGGTTTTTTTCACTAGTTTTACTGTATTTTAATTTTTTTGCCTTAAAATCTACTATCCTTTAAAAATGTGAATTTTAAAGTTTTATTGTAAAATAATGGCCATTTAAAAATATATGCATTTGTTGTAAAAGTTTTTGAGTTGAGCCAAATTTTAGTTATTTTTGCACGGATTAGGTCAGTCAGAGATAACGATTTTAATACGGGTTGTCTCGAGACCGGGACTGAACATTTCACCCAGAGGAGACCTAAGATTAAGGAAGCCAGTCCCGGTTTGGTATAACCAGTGGCCGAGAGGTTCTGCTCTCAAAGCTGGAAGACGGGAGGTGCTGGGTTCGAACCCAATCGCGCCCTTCGGCCCAATCGTTCGGAGTTTTCAGTGGTTTTCTTCGAACCTTGGATATCCTTGCATAAATACGGGTTAGGTTCTCTTAGAAAGACCTCCAGGGAAGGCACCCCTCCCTTCTTGCCCATATCCCTCGTGTAGATAATTGGCCGTCATAAATTGCACCAGCACCCGGTTCGGTATGAAAAAAAATACGTTAGACCCGGCCTGACCGAGTCTTCAGACCCCGAATATAGACTTTTTTAACGGCCTGCCGGATGATAAAAATCCTGAATTTGTGAGGGCTAAAATTATGAAAAACTCTTAATCGGCATGTTAGAAAATGCATTGTTTCAAATTAAACATTTAACATTTATTTATGGACATTTAATAGTACAAAAAGGAGGTGGAGACGGCAAAAGTTAAACTGAATCGGAAGTTTCAGCTACAGAAAGAAGTTACTTTTCCACGTGCAATTTTTAAAAAAGCATTTAAACATTTTATTAGAATCCAATCAATGTTTAAAACTTTAAATGCGTTTTTTGCATGAAGTTTTATTTTTTCTTTTTCTTGTTACCATTTTTCGTCACTAAGTTATTATAAGTCAAGAATCGTAAATAAAAAAGGTGCAAACTTGGAACATGTCTTTTTTGATTATATTACATTAATTTTGTTTCGGCAAATTTGAAAAAAAAAATTACTTTTGAAATTATAATTTAAAAAAAATAAATTACATAATTTTTTAAATAAATATTTTAAATGTTTTTAAAATTAATATTTAAAAAAATCCTGAAACAAAACTAAAATTATACTTTCCTCTTTAATTAAATGAAAAAAGTTTTAAATCCGATGAATAATTTTTCGAGTTATAAAGATTTTAAATTAAATCCGCTTAAAAAATACTAATCATTTAATTTTTTTTTTAACTTTATGGAAATATTAGGATGTGATTTTGTTTGCAAATTATATGGTTAACCATCACAAAAAAAGAAAGAAAAATCAAAATTCTAACTCAACAAATATATTTTTTACATGATTCCTAGAACGCTAAAAGTAATATTGTTTCTTGGATTGGACGCATTTCAATTTGTGTCTAATCCCTTCAAACCTGATGAATTATTTAAACGGCCATAACTCTGCGAGTTTTTCGGATATATTCAGGAATGGACAAGGAAAGTTTTACTGATTGGAATTTTTACACTACGGGGGCCGTATAAAAATTTAATTTTAGCATTTTTTCAAATAGACCCCCCATGGAGTTGCAACTTATGTCATTAAATTTTGCACCTTTTTCTATGAAACTTTGCAATTGGAAGTATGGATCTAAGGGTAATATTTAAGGAAATAGCCTATAGTTTCGATATTTATGAATCACCCTGTATATATATATATATATATGTTGTATATGAAATATATATCATATACATACATTTTTTCATATTCTTTATATGCACCTTATATACACTTTATATAGCGTCATATGACTAAAATTTCGTCAGATATATTATTATATACGTATAAAATATTATACAGATACACGTCATTTATGAAAATCGTTCTGTATGATATGATACACATCATATCATTAAAAATTAATATAAAACACAAAGTATGCAGAATTGCTTAAAAAAGAATGCAGAAAGCAGGAAAAAGGGTACTTCATAGCGGGCTTCGCAATTATGATTATGACAAAGTCGTTGATACACTATATGTATGTAGTTCATGTAATCATATATATTGGATATTTACATCTTATGATATATATGTCACATTACACACTGTTAAAAATTTGCAGCATTCTGGCAGGTCATTTGACCGTTTTTTCCGAAAACGGTTACACAACCGTGATTTAACACTATTCTGACCATATTATTGCCCATTTTATGGTCATAATACAGTTAAATTATGGTTATGAAACCGTTTTTTCAAAAAATGGTCGAATGACCTGCCAGAATGTTGCAAAATTTTTAACAGTGCATCTTATAGCTATAACTTGGTCATACACAATATTGTCTTATGCATATTATAAAATCATTTACAGCTATAGCGTTATTATTACTTGGCGATACATCGCTATTAAAACTTGGGGGCCTGTATAACAAGCGTGTAGCAAAAAATGTTATTGAAGCAACATGCAATTACCCTGCAGACTTAAATCTTTGTTGTACACTTTTTTCTGTTGTACTAAATGAGAATGTTGGAGACAATTGAATATTTGATGTATCACAATTTGTTGAAAATTAGCTATTTGGTTTTCTAAACGGCATTTTTTTACTATTTACAATTACCAAAAAAACACTTTTGTTTAAATTCTCGAAGCATTATCAAAATAAATTTATATAAAAATAATATCTTGTAATATACAGTACTTGCTGTACTCTTTAAACTATAGAGAGACTGAATGAAATTAATTTTTCTCATTTACATAGCTGCCAACTTGTACGGATTTTTCTTAGCACTAAAATCTAATAGAATTTTTGGACTTATTTAAACATTAAAATTTCTTAAATTACGGTGATTCAGTTAGCTAAAATTTACTTTTGAATTTCAGTGGTATGAAAAATCCGTACAAGTTGGCAGCTATGCATTTAATATACGCATTACGAATTCTAAGTCACTGCTGATTCTTTCAGTTACACAACAGCTAGAAAAAGATTGAAAGATAAATAGGAAAGCCGATATTAAATAATTATATTTTATGTGTTTTAATAGTATGATAAAGTTTACTATAAAATCTGTATAAATTTGTTTGTAACAGTCCCTACAAATTTCATTATGCCAAAGTTACAGTTACGATTTCGACAAGATCATCGTGAAGTTTATATATGCATCCTATACATGTATATTATATATATATACATATATATACTCCAGACGCTGTCATATGCCACGTCCTTATATACGTATTATTTACGTCCTTTATGCCACATATGATATACAGGGTGTCCACGTATAACCTGACCGACCTTTATTTTCGCAACGTTGGTCCTAGATGAATACTTCCAATTATAAAAGTGGTCAAAATTACGTGCAGAGTTAAGATAAAAAAAAATTGAAGCAAAAAAAAACAATTTAGTGAAGAATTACAGAATCTAAATTTTTATACTCCTGTTACACTGACAAGTAAGCTAAAAAAAAGTCCCGTTATTCTACGATTAAAATTGACCGAGTAATAGCTGATTAAAGTTGGAGCATATTTTTTGCTGCAAATTAAGGGGTAATTCACAAATTTAGTAGAAATATAATTTCGTCAGATATATTAAAGAAATGGTTGAGAGTAAAATTAGCATTGCAATATAAATTTTAAATCTTTAATCATTCTCACATATTACTGCAAAATATTCAGTTAGTACTGAACATATAAGAGGATAAAAATAACAGAGTTTTTGTTAAATAAAAGGATGAGAAACAACAGTCTCAATTCTTTACAAAATGATACATATTTTTAAGTGCTGTTAGATTACACTGCCTTTCAAAATTTGGATTGTGCCATGTTTTTAGCTTCTGAAAATTGATTCTTATGTATTTTTAGCGCTGAATCCGAAAATGACCTTCATTTTAAACTATCACGTCAGGGTTTTCCTCAAATCGCAATTTTCAAAGTTAAAAAGATCAAAGTTAAAATTGATCCCCCTACCCCTCCCAACCTCATCGGGACCCTGAGCTGTTTGGCTGTAAGAAACTCAGTATAAGTCAAAAAATTGAATAAATTATTGAATTAAATAAAATTAAACTGAATAAAAAAGTCTTACATCTATTTTATAGCATCAGATTTTTCGCTATTTTTTAACCTTGAAATTTACGATTTGCGAAATATACTGATATGATGGTTAAAAGTGAAGGTAATTTTTTTATTCAGCGTTAAAAAATACATAAAACGTAATTATAAAAGTTAAAAAACACAACCATCGCAGGTTTATGTTGTCTAATCTAAAACTTTTTCTTATTCTTGTTGACGGTAATCTATCCGAATTTTTTGTGTTATCCTCTAATATAAGTATGTATAAGATGGTAAGGGTCGAAAATTATAATAATATTACATTGTAATTGGATTTAAGGCAGAGTGTAAAATTTAACTTCGATAGGACATTTGAAAGTGAGTTAAAGTTCGAGTACAAATTTAAACAGGAATGACGATCGTTGCAAGTTAAATAAAATCTTATGATTATAACATAATTTTTGTTAAAAGAAATCATAGCCTCATGTCCTTACAAAATAAAACATTTGTTAAAATACAATTATTTTAACTAATCTGAAACTTAACTAATAAAAGTTAACTCAATAGTAATAATTGTACGATTTTTTTCAAAGCGCAGATACCTTGAAGTACGTTTAAGTACTTTATATACAACCCCTGAAAGCATGGCCGAAATCATCTGTTTTGAGATGCAACAAAGTGGTATAAGTGATGCATTTAAAAGTTTCATAACCCGGTCAATTTTAATGTTAGATGAATGGGACTCTTTTTGTTTTACTTGTTAGTGCCACAGTAAATTTTTACTAAGTATCACTTTTAGGACCGGGGGGCAGTATAAAAATTTAAATTTCGTAATTCTTCAATACATGTTTTTTTTATTTTTTTTTTACCCAAATCGCTTCAAATATAAATCTTTACCTTATTTAAACCATTTTTGTAATTGGAAGTATGCATCTAGGACCAACGGTTGCAAAAATAAAGGTGGGTCAGGTTATACGTGGGCACACTGTATATAAATAGATTTATATATGTCTTATACATGCATACACACACACACACACACACATATATATATGCACATTTTATATACATATCATATACATTTACGTCTTCTATAATTACAACTGGACCATATATCTCACGAAGTATTATTTGTATCGTATACTATTATAAGGTCATATATGCTTTATAATTTGGCAATTCATCCTCGGGGTCCGCTATAACAAAACTACCTAAAAAAAGATTAAACTACTTCATTTCTAAAATATACACTGATTTGTCATGCTGTCTCTCTATTCTGAAAAAAAAGTAACAAACACTGCTGCTTCTATAATTGAATTTATTGTAATCTTTTGACCTTCACGGCCTGTATTAAGAAAACAATGGCATGTAAAAATATGAAAACTTGTAGTTTTATAGCAAAATACATGATAAACTTGCTGAAAGAGACAGTGTTTAAATAGAATAATTATTTTAAATGATGTCTGATGTTGAAATTGCAAATATTTACTCGAACGTTAAAATATGTGATTTTAAACATGTAGAATATGATTTAAAACGTAAAAATAATAAACTGATTTTTTTTTTCAATAAGCAGAAAATTGCACATTTCTTATCAATATTGTGAATTTTCAAGTGCAAAATTGTAAAATAAACTAACTTACCTTTGTAAAAAATCTATTTTGGGCCATCTCCAGCCTTTTTAATTTTACAAAATTTACAAAGTTCATTTTAGCAATAACGATCTGAAACTACTCAAATGATCAATAAAACTTTGATATGAAAAATTAACTCAGTATAGCCGTATGTTGAGAATTCTATGTACAATTGTGGAAACTATCGCTATGTTGGAAGATAGCAGTAATAAATATGACCGCCTGTTGAAGCTCACTGTATAAGTAACTTTGACATTTGTGCATGTTACAGATATGCCACACGGTAATACAAAGGTTTAATTTATTTTACATCAAGCCTGCAGCAAAATACATACTTAAAAAGAAATTTTTGGTTATTAAAAAATAACTTTAATAATTGGTTGCCAAAATTACATTTTTATTTATGAAATTCTATATTAAAAGATAATAACTCTTACTATGATTTTTTTTTAAACGAGGATCATTTATCGTTTATATCGCACAGCACAGCAGCTACTCTGTTTCAGGTCTATATGAAACTTTTTATACGATTTCCCGAGGATCTGTCTGGCTGGAAGTATGTTGCAAGTGCCAATATCGCTCTGATATCATCATAAATAGTACAAGCTGATTTGAAAGAAATTACTATACGGGTTTTAAAATTAAGTGTGGTAAATTTTTTTATGTAAGCAGTCTGTTAGAAATTCATATAACCATACTTATTTTTTATATGACACATTTAAAGATAATAGAAGAAATGAACATAGTATCAAATAGTTAATCACTTTTTACTGTGAATAAAGTATAAAAATTCAGACCATAAGTACAAAATTGAAACACATTGGTATATTATTATTAATATTTTATTTACAGGATTAGAGGATAATTATAAATAACAAGCTCTATTTTAACCCTCCGCGTACTAGGCGGGTCCAATGGAGCCGACAAGAAAAAATAGTTATAATGCAGTAAAATCAAGATGAATGTGATAAAATTAAGAAATTGGTTTGTAAATTCGTATTTTTTAGATCTAAATTCGTAAAAATCTGGAAAAATTTTAAAAGAATATCGTATAAAAACTAATAAATTTCAACTGCGGTTCGATGCATTATTTTAATTTTCGTACTTTTTTTTTTTCTTTCTTTACTATTCTCTTTGTTAATCATATTGTTTTCTGATAGTGTATGTATGTAGTTTATATATTTTGAAATTCCTCTCTATAAAATCATTCAGAAAATAAAATAGTACTTTTAAAAATTTTCAATCAGCATGTTTAACAACTGAAAAATTCTCACCCGCCACGAATATATTTTTATAAATTTTATAACATTTCTCATATTGAATAATACTCACTCACATTGATTTTTCCCCCTTAATACTGCACATACATGATTTATTTTAACAGTACTTTTCCATTGTGTCCACAAATTCTTATTTTTTTATAAATTCCTCTTCTGTATAGATATATTTTTTTTAAATAAAAATATGCACTGCACATTGTTTCATACCATTACTTAACACAAAATTTAAAAATTAAGCTTGCAAACAATTTTATTCTATAAGAAAACTTTTTTATTCACTAATTTAAATATCTGCAAATATTTAATAATTATATTTATAATATTTTTCCACAACATTTCTA
Source organism: Maratus speciosus (assembly GCA_963932465.1). NCBI lineage: Eukaryota > Metazoa > Arthropoda > Arachnida > Araneae > Salticidae > Maratus > Maratus speciosus. The sequence continues at coordinate 524,299,107 of OZ010796.1, read as the reverse complement.
AATTTGAGAAAGCATGTGATCTTAACGAATGATACTTTAAAAGAAAACAAATCTTATTAAAATGCAATTTAAATAATTCATTTTTATCATCTGATTACAATTGTTGACATACAGTTATTTATTTCAATAAAATCCTTATAATTTAAAAAGAAAAGCAAACAGAGGAAATAATATTTGTTCATACATATTTCTCTTTGACGTCGTCTTTCCTTTTCTGACGTAATCCATATTGTTTGAAGAACAAATACTCCGATAATAAGTACAATAACAGTGACATGAATCCTTTTAACCATGCCAAAGCCATTGTAATTTTCTCGGACGCATATTTTTCTAAACCACACATAGAAGGACTCTTGTGATATTTTTTGTTAAATTTTTAAATTGAGACGGACTATACGTCACTGCGACTGGGCCTGATACATGGGTAATGACAATAAATGTACCTAAGAAATGTAATCTAATTAAAAATCTTACTCAAGCGTTTACTTTTAAAACTTATGGTTCTTCTTTTGTAATTCTAAATAGCCGTTGGATAGATTTTTTAATAAAACATATGCACATTGACGATGTGTTTTCAGATTAACATACTTATAATTATGTGTAACACGCCCATTTGTGTAAATTCAGGTATATGTCTACATTTACACACTTGTCTGAGTTTATCAAGAGATAAACAATCGCATGTTTGATTTCATAAATTAGATACACATAAAAACAGGTAAATTTTTGTTCAAAATATGTAATTTTTATGACACGTATATAATTTGAAAAATTTACACACTTATCCGCGTACATAAAATTATGTTTAAATTAGAATAACTCACAAATTCGTGTGAATAGAGGCTTTTTTCTTCATTTACACGCTTGTCTGAGTTTTTCAAGCGATAACAAGTTACACAGTTACTTTCATAAGCTAAATACACATAAAAACAGGTAAATTTCAGAAACAAATGTGTAAATTTTACGACAGGTGTGTAATTTTAGAAATTTACACATATACCCGGGTAAAATTAGCTAATTAACACATTTATTTTTTAGAATGTATGTCATCCTCATTCCGCTCTGTTGAAAATGGTTTGTAGAAGCCCTCTAAATCCCATGTTAATTAAAATGAAACTAAACTATTAAATGAATTTGCACCAAAATTAACAATTTAACTTATATCAGGACCTGTAGGTTGCTTCACAGTTGACACAACTGATAAATAATAACACACAATAACACCAGTCCAAAAATAAGTTAGTCGATTTTTTTTAACTCTTCTGTAATTTACGATATACGTTTGAGTGCTGGGGTATTTTAAAGGATAAGCTCTAACACCAGTACGAGAAAAATGTGCATTTCCAGAAACGCCTGTTTATCATAACTATTTATGTTTACATTATAATTAGACACACCTTAAAGAATACATTTATATTATTGTATTATTTTCATTTTCGTCCGCGTAAAATCATCCTCATCGCTCTCTGGCTCCGTATGCTCAATCTCCTTCTCCGCAGGGGTCTTCTCCTTCAAAGTTTTGGCCCCCTCAGACGACGATAAAAGCCTAGGCGAAACATTATTACTGAGTTTTGTCAAGACAAAAATAAACCAAGTACTAAGCTTTGGAGATGCACGTTTTATAACTTTTATCGTATCGTTATGTAAATAACACTTATGAAATCTTTCCCAAATCGCAGTTGACCAGATTTGTTCAATTGTGAAATTACTTGTTACAGATATTTTTTGGGTCGAATTTTAAATTAGGATCCCTTTACTTATGTGATAAAAGGTTGTCATACGCCCGAATCTTTAAATAGTACCCCAAAAGATTTTATTAAAGGATTCAACATCTGATAATAAAACGTTACTTTCAAACTTATAACCATCCCCCAACAGATTTAAAGGCTTAACATAAAAGCTATTTTTAATACTGAAACCAAAGCGTCATCCTTACCTTATCTAGGGGATCATATATCCATGTACCACAAGAACCATCTAAATCGGATGTCACATTTAAACATTCCTTCAAGAGTAGCTTTATACCTAAGATGGGATGGGCCCCATCAGTGGCCGAGAGGTTCTGCTCTCGAAGCTGGTAGACGGAAGGTGCTGGGTTCGATCCCAATCGCGCCCGTCGGCCTAATCGTTCGGAGTTTTTGTGGTTTTCTTCGAACCTTGGTTCTCCAAGCGTTAATACGGATTAGGTTCCCTTAGAAAGACCCCCACGGAGGGCACTCCCCCCGGGCCTATATACCTCGTGTAGATAATTGGCCGTCAAAAATCAACCCAACCCAACCCTAAGATGGGATGTCTGGATATGTGTCCTTAATGGAATCAGTGTCACATTTGGCTTTAAAAACAATAACTTCTAAAACAACCTTATTATGTCCAACAGATGGAGGATGTCTTCGAATTCTTTACATTCTTTTACTTTTGTTAGAATAATTTTATTTCCTTCCCCTTAGTTCTCGTAAGATGCGCCCCTGATACAACCTTATTGACACACTTAAACCATTTTCGTACTTTAAAAGCTACATGGCATTAGTAATGCGTGCGATTTGTTTCTCGACAAGTCTCTCTGTCATATATAAGGTATATCAATCTAATTTATTTAATTTAATTTTTTTATATATGTAATGAAATTGTATAGAAAAATTTTAATGAAGTATTTTTCACGCGATCTGGACAGAAAATATATTCCATAATATAATTTAATAACCCAAATTAAAGCTTAGCTTAGACAAAGTATTTAAAAAAGTATTTTGGGCTGCATGGATATATCCTTGTAGGACCCTCATGCAGACAAAATTTTAAGACCGAAAATTACGTCATATAGTAATATTCAGACACTATAAGCATAAGATTTTATATTACAATGTGATCCTGTATTACCTGATCAGCTCGTCCAAGTGTCACGGGCTTATAGTCGGATGCTATACATAGCAAATCGGATTCTGGAACATCATTAATTGAAATGTACGATCACGTGATGAATAATCAGTTTCGTTATGAATTTACATTTAGCTAACTTTTGCGAGCGACTAAAATTAAGATTAAAATTATGTGATTTAAATAGTATACATCATCGCTCTTCACGTAGTTAAGATCCTACACTACTCACGGGAAAAGAGTCAAGCCACTGTCAATCTTAAGGAAGCGTGCTTTTGAAATTTCTTGTTTGCTTTTAAATGATTTTGTTTACATAAAATAGCTGAGGTTGATCCCTAATCGCTTTCTTTTTCCTACTTTAACAGCTTTGATTGCAGTTTTTACTCTTATGAGGTCACTTTCTATTTCGGAGCAGGTTCCGAAAGTGGAAGTAGCCCCTTAAAAAAAAAAAAAAAAAAAAAAAAAAAAAAAAAAAAAAAAAAACTAATTGCAGTTTTTTTATGAGGACACTTATTTCACCTGGATTACTTTAAATGATTACTTCAGAGGATTACTTCAAAATCGAAAAAGTTAAAAAGTACCAGGTTAGTGATCGACCTTAGCTATCCTGTGCAAAAAACATGCAAATACATTCAAATGCAAGCAAGACATTTTAAATGAAAGCTGCTATTGGTTTAATATTAGTTTGCGAGTGTCTGCGTAACTAGCATAGGCACTCAAACGCAGAATTCGTGTCAAAAGAAGGCAAAATTGTATATTCATAAAATTTAACAGAAGTTTGCCCCTGCGGTAACCGGTCTCTGAGCAAATGGGATTAACTAAATAAGTCTCACTTTAATTATTAAGAAGAAGCTTGGTGAAATATAATAAAAATATAAAAATATCAATGTTAAAAACACCAATAATTATAGATTTTAAGCATACCGTCCTCAGTGCTAAGGTTGGCGGAAATTTGCTCACATATATAGGAAAGATGGTGATTCAAGTTAAAGGTTTATTGACCAATAGAAAAACAGAGGATTGCAGGTAACAGCCAATAGGAAAATAGATGGGAAATGGAACCGAAGTAGCGAGAATTGCATTAAAAAATACCTGCAATCCTGTTACCTGCAATTCTCTGTTTTCCTATTGGCCATTAAACCTTTAACTTGAATCCCCATCTCTCCTATATATGTGAGCAAATTTCCGCCATCCTTAGCACTGAAGGCGGTATGCTATATGCTACCGAAACCGGTATGCTTAAAATTTTTAAGTTTTGGTGCTTTTAAAATGAATATTTTTACATTTTTATTACATTTTTAAGTCTTACTTTTTTCATGTTGCGATTGGGAGATTTGTGGCAATTTGGGAAGTCACTTTACCTTTACATCAACTGACATGCTATTAGTGCATCTGTTGTATATTTAATTTTATTAAAAAATCAAAACTATAATTAAAAATTGATATAAAAATTAAAAATAACATTTTAATTAATAAAATTGTTCCATTAAAAACATAATTAGTGTAAGCAGATAATAGTTATCGGTAATAGTTAATTAAAAAAAACTTTATTTGTATTGATGAAAGAGATGGAGGTACATTTATAACACATAATTGTATATTTCAGAACTATTTTATTGAAATTTTATCTATATAGTTCAAAGAGTGCATTTATTCAAAGTAAATCGATAACGTTCTTTCATTAGTAGAATTATACAGACGAAATGAAAAAATCAATAAGCATGTAGATTTCCTAGAAAAATGTTCTTTAGTTCTAAAGGAAATTTTTAATTATCTTCTTCTTATCTTTGATTTACAAATATAAATTAATTATTTTCTTTTTAAAAGACGCAATTTATGAATGTTTGCCAGTAATTCAAAAGCTTTATTATAAAACAACTCTGTGAGTTCCTTTATTTACAAGAATAAAGCCTTTCGCGTTTGTTAAATTCTAGACCGGAGATAAAGAATGAAAGACAAAAAATATAATAAATTAAAAGATCAATTATTACAGAAATTTGTCTTTCAGTCGTGTTACATAAAGATAGACAGTATCGCTTTATATTAATATTAATCGTTTTTCTTTTTTTCTTTTTTCGTACATTCCAAGCTTTGTATTGGGTCATTCAGAAAGTTCTGCGGTTTTTCAAAGTGAAGTTCCGTTTCTTCTATTTATTTTGCTACTACTGATAAGCCATGGCCTTGAATGACTTTGAGATGTACATTCAGGCTTTTCTGCTTACTTTGCATAATTCTGGCTTGTATTGTCTCATAATATTTGTTTCAGTGCAGTGCCAAGAATTGAGAACCAATTAGATCATTTTCGTTATATTATGCTCTTTTATTTCAAAAAAGGTAAAAATGCTAGTCAGACTGCTCGTAAAATTTCTGCTGTATATGGATAAATTGCTGTTTCAGATGATACAGCTCGAAGGTGGTTTGGGATGTTTAAGTGCGGAAGTTTCTGACTCGAAGACGAGTCTTCTGGCTCGAAGACGATCGCTCTGGTCGACCATCATCTGTAAAGAAGGTCCTCTTAAAAGAAGCTACCGCTGAAAATCCACGTTACACAGTTCAGCAGCCATCAAACAGATTAAATATTTCAAAAAATACAGTGAATGACCATTTAAAGAAGATTGGGTATGTAAACCGCTATGATGTGTATCCCATACTTTAACACCGCAGAATATGCTTGCTTGAGTTTCGGTATGTGATTCTTTGCTGAAACGATATGAAGAAGCTCCTTTTTTAAAACGGCTCATTACTGGAGATGAGAAATGGATACTATAATGTTGCAAGGAAAAGATCATGGGGTAAGTCAAATGAATCTCCCCAAGTAACATCGAGAGGAGGGCTGCATTCCAAAAAAGTAACGTTTTGTGTATGGTGGGTCTACAAAGGAGTTATTTATTAAGAATTGTTTCCACAAAATCAGACAATAAATTTGGAAAAATACTGTTCCCAAATGGCAGTTTTGAGAGTAAAAATCGAAGAAAAACGGCCAAAACTGACCAAACGGCGAGGTGTTGTGTTCCAACATGACAACGCTCTGCCGCACATTGCGATGAATGTGTTTAAAACGGCTTTTACTGGCATGCTCATTACTGGAGAGGAGAAATGGATACTATACTGTTGCAAGGAAAAGATCATGGGGTAAGTCAAATGAATCTCCCCAAGTAACATCGAGAGGAGGGCTGCATCCCAAAAAAGTAATGATTTGTGTATGGTGGGTCTACAAAGGAGTTATTTATTATGAATTGTTTCCACAAAATCAGACAATAAATTTGGAAAATACTGTTCCCAAATGGCAGTTTTGAGAGTAAAAATCGAAGAAAAACGACCAAAACTGACCAAACGGCGAGGCGTTGTATTCCAACATGACAATGCTCTGCCCCACATTGCGATGAATGTCCGGCAACACCTTACTGAATATGTCTGGGATGTTTTGTGTCACCCACTACATTCACCAGACCTGGTCCTCTTAAATTTTTAGCTTTTCAGGAAAGTTCAAAATTTTACGAACGACCAAAAAATTTCTTCATTTATTTGAGTCTGTTAAATAGTACCGTGATCATTTCTTTACGACTAAATCTAATGATTTTTTTAAAAATCCAGCTTCCAGAACGATGGCTAAAAGTCATAGAACAAAATGGAACTTATGTGATTTAATATAATATCCGAATGTTTTTGTACTTCTTTATTGAAATTTATCAAAAAAAAAAAAAAAACTGCAGAACTTTCCGGGTGACCCAAACCAATAAAATAGCAGTAAGTAAAAAAAAAAAAAAAAAAAAAAAAAAAAAAAAAAATTCTAAGTCGTATATGATATTTGCAGAAATTTCAAAATTTTTGCAATATTTCACTATGTATAATTAAATATACATCAATGCCAATATAAATTTTGTCAAAAATAACCACGTATCACTGTTTAAATCAAAATTACCTTTATGCGTCTTCCTTTTGAAAAATTTTAAAGTAATAATCCAATGTTAATATGAGAACAAACGCTAAAAAAACAGTTATACTGTTTTTCCATCTCTCTGCCGATTATCAGTTCGTTATTTGAAGTAGATCGCGGGTTTTATTTATTTATTTAGGGGAGAGTAGCCGAATTTGAAACATTTCGCTTATTTTGAAAAGTAACTCACTTCAATTTTAGAATATCTGCAAAATATCACTACACGTGGTCAATATATTGATCTATCTATATTAATAAAATAACAAATCGCTCTGTGTCTGTGCGATGGCTAGCAAAAACTACTGGAAGTAGAAGTCTGAAAATTTAGATATGAATAGTCCAAGACAGGTCCTGATGCACCTGAGGCTCATATTTTTAATTTTTCAAGCGCCCGCCCCCCTGGGATCCCTTTAAGTTTTTATGCACTAAATTGTTAATAACTTGCCCCCTTTTCAACCAATCTTCTTCGTATTAGGGGACCTATCTCCATTTAGCGATTATCGTTTTTTATACTTTTCAGTTAAGACCCTTGCCACTTGGGGCCTGATACAGGGTCCTTTGAAGTTTTTGTGCAAATAAATTGTTAATAAATTGCTTCCTCTCAATCCGATCTTCATTTTTGGTATCCTTTTTCCATTTAGTTGTTGTCACGCTTCTACATTCTAGTTAAGACCCTGGGCCACCTGGGGTGCGTAGGGCCGGTCAATGTTTTCTCATCTTCTCAGTGCATAATTTTAAAGTTGAGTCTTAGACTCTTCTTCCCAGACCAATACCCTCATATTTTTATTGGGACCATAGGGCCCTTTTGTAATCATTTACCTCCTTTTTTGTGCATTTCTTTAAAATATTATTTTACCGAATAATTCATATTATTCCCTATGCTTAATTTTGACAACTTGAAGATCTAAAGCGCTAAGTACTAAGGCATTTTAACCTGTTTTCATGTTAAGGCCCTGTTTTTAACTATCAGTTGGCCCATTTTGGGCCCCCTATTATAGCTCCCTTAAAAATGGTCCGATTCAGAAGTTTTTTTATATAAGAACATCTTAGGTCTTCCAGCTATTACATGAGCGACAAGAAAAAATTTCCCAAGCTTCAGTTAACCACCAATTTTGAATATTAATCGCCTTCTAGGGGCCCTAGGTGCAGCTTCTTTAAAAACGATCCGAATTGCTTGTAATTTTCTTTAACATAGTTGTAGCGTCCTCCGATTACTTTAAAAACTACTAAAAATATATTTATGCCCAACTACATGACAGCTATGTCGTTCCTGGCCCCTTGGGCCCGGTACAAGGCCCCTTGAAGTTTTTGCACCATAAATTGTTAATAAATTGCCCCATATTAATGCAATCTTCATTTTTGGAACACTTTTTCCATTTAGTTATTCTTACGTTTCTACATTCCAATTAAGACCCTGGGACCCCGTATGGTCCCATACGGCCAGGACCCATACGGCCAATCCTTTGAACTTTTTGTGTGCCATGCATTTTTCACTCCATGGACTTTTCTTCCAGGACCAATAACTTCATATTTTTATTGGGTCCCTAGGGCTTTTTTTTGAAGCATTTACCCAATTTTTTGTGTATTTCTTTAAAATATTATTCTAACGAAGAATTCATACCCTATGCTTAGTTTTGACTAATTATAGATCTAAATCGTTAAGTACTAAGACATTGTAAGATGTTTCCATGTTAGGGCCCTCTTTTTAACTATCCGTTGGCCCTGTTGGGCCCTACACTATAGCTCCCTTTAAAATAGTCAGATTCAGAAGTTTTTTTTATAACAACTTCTTAGGCCTGCCAGTTACTACATGAACGACAAGAAAAAAAAATCAGACTTCAGCTACCACCAATTTTGAATATTAATCGCCTTTCTGGGGCCCTTGGTGCAGTTATGGGGCAATTGTGTTTCGACCCCTAGGTGGGGGGTGATCGGAGGTGCACCCTCGACGAGAGGGCAGTCGCGAAGTGAGTCAAGTGTGTTACTGGTTACCCGACCTCGTGCCGTTTCCCCTGGTAGAGGGTCGGCCGGCAGGTCTGCCTCCGAGACCCGTCCCCGCAAGGGAAAAGGGCCGAAGGTTCACCGGTTAATGTGGCGGTAAACAATGGTCCCAAATCGCGATCAAGTGGTCAAAAATCCTTCCTGGCTTTCCTTGTGGTTGTATATGATTCATTTTTAATTTTATAACATTCTAAGTGATATTACATTGTGAATTTAAACTAAATGTAACTGGATATATATATATATATATATATATATATATATATATATATATTATATTAACTTATATTAACTTAGTATATATATATATATATATATATATATATATATATATATATATATATATTATATTAACTTATATTAACTTAGTATATATATATATATATATATATATATATATATATATATATATAACCATTAATTAAACATTACTGACCACCGTCAATAATTGTGATAGTATGAATGAATTTACAACAATACAGTGTCCCCAAACACACTGAATGGATACCAAAAACATAATAAACAAGCTGCTTTGTATAAAATAATGTATATATATATATATATATAGTGTAATGCAGTATATGTAGTCTATTAATCTAGTGTAAAAGTAATTGGGAGGCGAAATAGAGGGGGCAAGTTTTTATTAAATTTAAAATTTCTTTTTTTACAGGATTTTTTATTAGAGGAATTGGAATTTTCCACTTTTGATTATGGTGAATATTTTAACTTTAAGACAAATCATCTAATTCAGTATCACCTGAAATTTTACCTCCCCCCTTTCCCTCCTTCCCTGAAAATATACAGGTTAAAATCTTATTTTTTTTCCCCCTCTTTTTAATGTTATTGAAAAGTAACAATAAAGAGTATAAGCAATCAATAACATACATAAATGATATGATATGATATGAAAATTATATGAATATGATATGATATGAAAATGATATGAATATGATATGATATGAACAAATATGATTGCCAATAATAAGAAGCCTAAACGCAAATTTGATTCGCAAAAATATAAACTTTATACTATTAAATATATTCCAAAATTTTTTGAGAAATTAAAATATGGCCTTAAACGTTTCAATATCTGCTTAGTAGCCAAATCACCTCCGAAATTAACGAAAGTCATTTCCGCAAAATTGACCCAATTAGTTTTGAGAATTACTCTGGGGTGTATAAAATACCATTTATTAGAGCAGACGTGTCAAATAATTACCATATTGGTATGACTAGCAGGAAATTTAAGAATAGCAAAAAGGAGCATATAGCTGATATTAAATATAATAGAAAGGCAACATGTCTACCAAGATTTTATCAAGCAGAAACCATCCAAGTAAATATCAATAAAAGAAAAATAATTTTACCGTCCTTTCTATACTATCCATCAGTTATAGGAGAAATCATAGGGCTAATGCGCAAAAACTTATTATGTAACGATGCAGCATCATTTCACTTACCAAAAATATGGCTCGAGCTACTCAATGAGTATGAAAAGAAAATAAACATCCATATATAAAAAAATGTAACTTGCATTATATGAAAGAATAAGTGGAAAAGTGAATGATGGCATGTCATAGACCGTGCAAATTTAGAATAGCTTTGTTTGTTTTCGAAAATGACTCGGAGTGAGTCGAAAAATGTCAACAGTCAAAATAAATGGAATTTTACTGCATTTAAAGATTTAATTTACACCTTTTAGCATTTGAAATTTATACATATATAATCAATCAGCTAAATCCCAACACCCCCCCCCCCCCCGCACACACACGTGAAATCTCCCCTTTTTCCATTTGCTCTATTATAGCAAGGAAAATCTAAAAATATTATTACTATTTTTTAAGTTTTTTACATCTATCTACTATGAATTAATGATAAAATCATCCAATTCATTAACTAGATTACTTTCAAAAGTTTCGGAAAAAAAGCAAGGGAAAAATTATAAAAACAAACTAAAAAATATATGAAAAAAAAGCCCCCAACACTTAAGCTCTCCCCCCCCCCTCCCCCCCCGCGAATTAAAAAAATAAAATTGACAGTGTTATGTTAATTAGAATGTCGCATTATATAAACACTGACAATTTTGGGTCAGTGCGAAAATTAGATTGACTTTAAACCCGATTACTGACTTTGGACTAATACCGGCAATATCCAATCTCCAACTTTAAACTGCTAGTTCTCTCAAACTCGCAAAAAGTCGCAATAAATATCATGGGATATGATTTTAGAAGGTTTATTCTACATTTTGTACTATAAAAGTCCGAGGAACTCGGAAGGACTTTTTTTATATATCACTTTTTATATACAAATATTCCTTAAAACTATGTATTTAAAAAAAAAAAAATCCTCTTTTTTTTTTAATTTTTGAGATTTTTGCAATCGAAAAATCAAATTACATATGTAATTTAATGTTGTTTCAGAGAAGTGTAATAAAAAAACGACAAACTATCTGAAAAGTTCTTAGTTAGGGTGTGAATGCAGCGAATTTATCTCAAATTCAAGTAACAGCAGAAAACGCCCAAAACTCCTAACTTCACATAAGCAATGCGAATTCATGTGAGCTTCTAAAACCAAAATATTAAAGAATATAAATCTTCAGATATTTCTAAATACCGTGGAATTTATTTAATTTCGAAATACGAAACTTCGATTTTCTGATTTTCGGCCACATAATCGCGATTTGGGACCACCGTGCGGCGCCTCAAATCTCGGACGAGCTCTCGGTCAGACCCAAGTTCTCAAGGTCCAGGTCTTCCGGTCCAGGTTCTGCCAGGTCCCCAAATTTGGATTAGAAAGGAAATTATACGTTCACTAATAAATTCCAGTGAACGCAAGACTACTAATACGCAAGGAAATTATTTCATGCACCATAAATTCTTCGATATGTCGCGCATGGAAGGACAACATTACTTCGACATAAGAACAGGAACCTCAAGTAAGGCTACACCAACACGGAAGTATGTCGTATGTAATTCACACAAAATTCGCCGAGAGACTCGTTGTCTGTGCAAAAAATGCACTTAAAATCCAGTATTATGTGTAGTACCTTGTTTTGAAAAATATCATAGTTCAGAGAGATTCTAATTTATGCAGTAGGGGAGACCGGGGCTAGTTGGCTACAGGGGTAAGTAGGCGCAGTCCTCATAAATCGCCTGTTTGTGGACAGATTGCGCAACCAGTCATAGAGTACCTTTCTTTTTGCTTTTTACAATCCTCGTTGTAGTTTTGCAGCGTTACCTACGTGAAGTGGACATTTATTACGATTTTTCTTTTTTTTGCACTCATAAGTAATTTTTTTGTTGCTTCATTCTTTTCTAATTTCTAATACTTATCTTAATAATTGCGATTTAACTTGTGCAGTTTTTCTTAGTGTATGATTGACTGTACCTACCCCATATATGATTTACTTGGATTGTTTGTGCTTAGACGGTTACGAGTCCCTTTTGTGAAGAAATTTATTATGGGGCTAGTAGGCGCATTGAACACGGGGCAAGTTGGCTTGGTGTCTGGTGTGTGCTGGTATCTTAAAAAACAGCAAACACCGAGAAAAGTGGTTGCAATGCAAGATTTTGAGCACACGAGGCTTGCCCAATCGGAGACACTCAATTTTTTATTTATGACAACTGTAACTCTGATGATGATATCAAGTAGGATGAAAGTTACTCAATGTTAATGTTTTATTCATTATTTTTATGTCTGTATAATTTAGAATTTACATTGTACGGCGATAATGCCTTTGTTTAAACTTACTGGTAATAATGAAATTGATTTCTCTTAACTGCGTGTCTTATTTGAGTTTCAATTAAATTTTTATAAAGCGTGTGCTAACTTACCCCATAGGTATAGGCAACTTGCCTGTGACGGGGTAGGTTGGCGCACGATTTTCCTTTTACTTTAGGCTTCCGCTAAACATAAACTACAAAAGATACAAACTCAAAACCCCGGGTATTTATAGCCCAATGCCTGTTCTTTAAAAGTATAGTTAAAGTTTCATAAAAAAACTTCGCCTAGTAGCCCCGGTGTCCCCTATTTCAGATTTTTATTTTATTATTATTTTTATGTTTGTAAGCACAAACAAATCATTAAAGTGAGAATTGTTATTGATTGTTATTTTTCAAAGTAAAATAAACAAGTTTTAAATGAATTTGTGTTTTGTTTCAATTTTAGCGCTGCGGGGAGTGGCTCCGGCTCTTACGCAGAGGCTGGGACAAAGGGCGCGAACATATTGTCACGATGAAAGTGTTAAAATTATGCTGAAAATTCTTTTTAATTCATCTACTTTCAATTTAATAAATCAGAGCTGCAATCTTTAAATTCATTCAGTTTCAACTCCGTTCATATTCTTTCTTCAATACATCTTGATTTTGTACTTGTAGAGGGTGTTCCTGTAAAAGTTTATAATAATAGATTTATAAAGAAGTTTCTTCATAAAAATAAACACAATTTTTCTTGTTTAACACCTTCAAAGGCGGTGGTTCATTTTGGGAACACTTAATTTTAACTCCTACGAGGGAAAGTCAGTAAGTAGGTCACAAACCGATATGAGAGGTCGGAAATTAGTATTAAATTGTTTCCAAATATGCCAATAGGTGGCAGTGCTTTCAAACTGTAAGATGTCAATTTCGAATTTATGAGACAACAGCTGTACAAGATGAACAAGGGCGTTCAAATGTTGTTGACGAAGAAGGAAGTGGTCGTCCTGTTGAGATTGCGACAGAAGACACAGTGCGGAAGGTTGAGGAAATGGTTAGAGCTTATAGGCGAACAATAATGGGCAGCATTAGCAATTGCAACAGGATGTTCACATGGTTTAGCCTACAGCCGACTGATGCAGGCGTTGAATGTGAGTTGCACGGGTGGTTGAGAGTTCCGGCCAAAGACTTTTCAGCAGCAGGTATTAGAAAACTCATAAAGAGATGGGAGAAATGTATCAATGCAAATGACGATTATACAGATAAAAATCTTGCCTTTTAAGTATGTATCTCGGTTTTACATTTTTTATTGGCTTTTGTGACCTACTTACTTGCCCTCGTAAGTTCCACATTAGTACCAGAATATTTGAATGAAAATTTGCCTTTTATTAAGAACATGAACAAAAGATTTTGAATATTTTGAAATAAATTTGTTTGTAGATTCTGGTATCATTCACTCATTTCAACATTTTTCGAATAGCCTTGCCTCTGAAAGGTTTGGTAGATGTTTCTAGCTCATTCTCATACACTTACTAATTCCGTTTAATTCATTGTTGAAGACTACAAACTATTGTCTATATGATGGTTCAAACTTCTTCACCTTAAAATTTCTCCGCGATATTTCTCTTGCTGCTTTGTAAGGGCTGAGGGACATGTTTTCATTAGAAATTAATTATATTACTTATTTAAATAGGTATATATATATTTTTAATTTCCTACATATTTTTAAATAATATAATAAAATAAATATCTCTTTTGAAGAATTGAAACAATTCTCAGTGTTCATCACAAGCGAAGTTCCATGTTCTTTCATGTCTGATCCTGACATGCCTTTATACAGCCATATTTACCAACTCAAAATCTGAAAAAACATTTCTCCATCTCCAAGGTTTATTCGTGAAATTGAAGGGATCAAAATATATCAGGTCTACCAGAAATTTCTGTCCGATAATATTATTTTAAGTTTCAACAAGCATGTATGTGTTAATTTTAGACATATACAGGGTGCTACAAGTACTTAAGAACACACGTTATAGGTGAAATATCACCCTGAATATCACAGTTACAAATCTTTTATTGTTACATGCAAACATGTCAGAAGCTAGACTAACCGACGAAATGAAGAGGATTGCTGTCATTGGCTCATTGGCTGAAGAATACTTCGATTTACAGATTGTCACATTCTTGAAAATCGTCTTTAATGTTAGAAGAGAACTGAAGGTTACCAGGTTTCATGTGGAAAACTTTTCATGCAGGAAACGACATTGTCGGCATTATGAAATCACCAAGACACCGGAATTCGTCAGTTAAGTAGATGAAAATCCTACGAAGTCAATGAGAGCACTCACTAGGGAGATGCAAGTTGATGAGCCCACAATCAAAGGTGTGATTCATGAGGACCCTCGTTAGAGGTCGAACGTGATGAGGAGAGCACAGTTCTTGCCTGAGAGAGCCAGGTTCACACTCAGAAATTAATACTCAGATTTCACGAAATTTTCTCTGTTTTTGACGAATCAGTTTCCTGAGAAATGCTCCGAGCGAATATTTCGTCAAATTGATGAAATTACTTTCTTCACTTGATTGACGATATAAATTTCGTCAAAAGTTGGCTGGTGGCGCCATCTATTTGACAGTTTGGAAGCTCCTTATTGACATGGGGAATAAAAGATTCATTTCTCGTTTCCCTCGGGGCAATTCGAACCCGCGGCCTTTGGCGTGGGAGACCGTTGCTATTCCAAACTGGCTATTGGAGACTTGTAAAGATCTGCTTTTAGATTGATCTAATGAATTCTGCTGCGTGTTTGTTTTTATAAGGTAGATTAAAATTTTATCGGTGCTGCTATAATTTCTGAAAGTTTTAAGTAAGGTTAATTTATTATTATGTTTTTCTCAAGGTCAATGAATAATTATAATATGGCTTGATTAAATAATTTATTAGTGACATTTTCTTTGCTCAGTGAATGGTTAGAATATGGTCTGGTTAATTTGTTGCTCACAAATAACGAATTGTGAATTGCATATTGCGTGAGATTTTATCACTTTGAGTAGAGGGATAAGATTTTAACACTTTACTGTTTATAAAGGGGAGAGGGATCAATTATGTTTATTTTTAATTTGATCGAAAACAGAATATACTTCTTAAATAAATTTAAAAAAAGATATCCTGGAAGTTTGAAATTTTATTGACCAAATTCTCTTTATGAATGGTTTTGAAGAACACAGGAAATTTATTCTTTTCGAATTTAAACATAACGAAAAACATATAAATAAATAAATAATAATAATAAGCATTCCTAAAAAATTTAACAGCTAAAAATAACTAATGAAGAAACAATAACTACCTACATTTCAGTATTTTCTGAAAGGCACTAAAAAGTGCTGTTTTAAAATAAATTATTACAGGACTAATAAATATAATACATATAATAAGTATAAACAAGCAAATATCTGCTTGCTAAAATCGCCGGGATTGAGGAAGTACAGCAACTGTTTCTTTAAAATGCATTGAGTCTGACCGTGATTGAGGCAAAACTTTCGTTAAATATTTGAGAGTTTACCTTTCGTTAAAAGTCACGTGATGTTGATAGGAAATGATCCTCAAAAACGACGAAATACAGCTCAAGGATTTCTGAATCGTCAAAAGTGAGAGTTTTATTTCTGAGAGTGTATAACCGTCTGACCAGAGACAAGCTCCTCCTTAACAAGCTGAAACATCAAGAGGAGCCAGGAATGATCTTGTTTCTTACAAATGAGAAAAACTGTACCGAGGTCAAGAAAGTGAACCACAAAAAGTTCGATGATGGTGTAAAATCCCTGAAGAGGTTTCAGACAGACATGTGCAGGTTCTGACAGACATGTGCAGAAAATTTCCAGCTTCACTGATAATTCTGGGAGTCGTGAGAAGCGAGTACCATCTGATGCCTCCACATTTCTTTCTTCAAGGTGTCAGATCAAAGCCGATGCTTATACCGAGGTGTTAAAGCTTTAAATTACTTCTGTAACACGTGGGAGGCCGTACGTTTTTTAACAAGACTCTGCTCTCTATACAGCTCATACGAACCAAAAATGGGTGGACAAAGCATTCATGACGATATCATCCTCAACTTGTTGGCCACCCAGCTACCCAGGTATTAATCGAATGGCCTATTACATATGTGGCGTAGTTGAGAGGGACTCAATAGTCATCCACACAAACATGTTGCGGCTCTCAAGGCAGCCGTTGTGTATGCAGTGGCAAATGTTCCCAACACTCATCTGATCATTACCTGCAGTCAGTTTTGACAGGCTGTAGAGGTAGTTATTGCGGCTGGTAGTGGTTTCAATGAATGATATCATCCAGTGTGTATTTAATCAGCTGTACAGAACTTTAAAATAAAAAAAAATGCTCTATCTCAAGTGTATATTACTGTTTGAAAGTGGGCCTTGATTTGTTCTCAAATACCTGCCGCATCCTGTATATGTCTGTTTCTCTTTATCACTACATTTATACATAGGGGAGAGGGGGGTACATGTGAACAGTTTGCATAAATATAGCTTTTTCTCATAGCTGGATTAATTTCTATAAACAAAAACTACTTAATATAGTAAACAGAATTTTCTTTTACACATGCTATTTTTTTAAAAATCACCTGTATAGTTTTTCTTACATTTTTTAATAGTTTTATAAATTCAAAAAATTGTTCACATGTGCCCATTCAGCGGGGTAGTTGTGAACACACGTGGGGCACATGTGAACACAAGGAAAAAATATCCTTTAACATGCTTTTTATTCTGTTATTCATTTGTCATCGTAATCATTAGTTATATTACCTTTTAAATTCACCATAAAGAAAAAAATATAATTTTTAATTAATTTTTCAACTACTTTTCAGCAGTGAAATTACGCTTGAAATTATTGAATATTAAAGACGTGAATTATGACACTGCTAACAAGGCGTAAACCAACTTAGTGAAAAATGTCAAAGCCGGGAATCGAACCCGGGCCCCTGGAATAGATCTCCAGTGCCCTACCACTAAAACACAAGGACGATGCCCAGCTTGGCATCTCTCACTTATATATAAGTCGGTAAGGCTGCTACTGCAGCACTAGATGGAAATGTCTTCATGAGCACACAATCTAGCGGCGTAACATGAGACGCAAATGAACCCAGCATCGGTGAATATACAATTTTTAATTAATTTTTCAACTACTTTTCAGCAGCGAAATTACGCTTGAAATTATTGAATATTAAAGACGTGAATTATCACACTGCTAACAAGGTTGGTTGGTTGTATTTATGTCGGCCAATTATCTGCACGTGGGATATAGGCCCTAAGGGGGGGGGAGTGCCTTCCGTGGAGGTCTTTCTTAGGGAACCTAACCCGTATTAACGCTTGGAGAACCAAGGTTCGAAGAAAACCACGAAAACTCCGAACGATTAGGCCGACGGGCGCGATTGGGATCGAACCCAGCACCTCCCGTCTACCAGCTTTTGAGAGCAGAACCTCTCGGCCACTGGTGGGGCCACTGCTAACAAGGCGTAAACCAACTTAGTGAAAAATGTCCAAGACGGGAATCGAACCCGGGCCCCTGGTATAGATCTTCAGTGCTTATATATAAGTGAGAGATGCCAAGCTGGCCATCGTCCTTGTGGTTTACTGGTAGAGCACTGGAGATCTAATCCAGGGGCCCGGGTTCGATTCCCGGCTTCTTCACAAAGTTGGTTTACGCCTTGTTAGCAGTGTGATAATCCACGTCTTTAATATTGAAAATATATATATATATATATATATATATATATATTTCTCTAGTTTCTGGGTGATATGTTTAAGGGAAAGATTATAAAATGAAAATAAGTAGATTTAGAGGGGAGAGGCTTAGATGATTCATTAAATATTGTTGGAATAAAATAAAAAATAAAGAAGCAATTTAAAAAAAGAAATTAAAACTTTTAAATTTTACTTAGGGGTTTTTGTTTGGGGGAAATTTTAGGGAGGGGGCCTTTACATACTATTTATCGGAAATCTGCCGAAATACGAAAGATTCTCACTCCTGTATTTGCCTTATTTACTTGTAAATTATAGATAAATAAGGATTTTTTAATGATGAAAAAAAAATCTCGATTATACCCCGCCCCAGCTTCTTTTGCTTTTGAAAGAAGGGGGGGGGGGGGTACAATCGGGATTTTACGGTAGTTATCAGATTAAAAATTTTACTTTCTTAAAATATTACTGGTATTTATATATATGGTATTTTGAATTCAAAGCATCATATACATAACTATTTTAGAGATGGAAGTAAGCCATCATTGCAAGGTTTGAACAAATGTAATAGAAAAATTTGCAAAGTTGTTCAAGGTAATACTTTTGTATTAACAATTCATAAAAAATATTGTTGTAAACCGTTTAGTAAAATAATATATAACACTTATTGCATTTTAGAAAACATTAAATTTATTTAAAGTACAATTGAACGTAAACGAGCATGTTGCTCTTTATGTATTTGCTGAAAGATGTGTTTGTGGAAGTTTCAATACAAAATAAACTTTGTGTGAGGAAAATATCTTCTATTTCAAGAAAATTTAGATAATGGAACTTACATTATTTCTCATTAAGTTAACTGAAAGAAACAGAATCAGAGAATGAGTTTTGGGGCACTTATGAACTGTTCATATCTGCCCCAACAAGCAGCTGATTTTGAACTTAACCCTTAAATGCATAGTGATGCATATCTGTATCACTTTTTATTTAACTTTTAATAAATAAATTAACTTTTTAGCAACAACTATATTTATATAGAAAAATATTAATCCTGTAAAAATTACAAAAGTATGCTACTGAATAAAGTTAAAACTCTTTCTTAAAATTTCTGGTGTCTAATCCTTAATATGACAATAAGAAACACAATTCTAAAAGAATAATCCATACATTTAAGGGTTAAGTTTACAAAATAAAATTCATATAAAATAAGTTACCTAGATTCATACTTATAAAAATAATTACACGTTTAACACGAAAACGCTTAACATGAAAAATCAGTTAACACGAAATGATAGAGCGGTCCGGACAGTATACTACGCAATTTAATGCATTTTGTTTCCTTTTAACACGAAACAACAATCGTTTAACACGAAACAAAATTCGCTTTCGAACTAGGTAGTTCGAATTGAAATTGGTGAATTTTGTGTTAAAACCACTGCATTTTGGGTGAAAATCAGTGAATTTCGTGTTTTTTTTTTTTTTTTTTTTTTTTTTTTTTTAATTAGCTTGTTTTTTTAGCGCAATGGCTCAGAAATCGGTGCAAAAACAAACTGCTATGTTATTCGTTTCAAATGAAGATGAAGCTGCTTAATGCAGTTGATGAAAAAGAAAGACGAAAACAGAAATCTGCAAAGAGTTTGGCATTGCCAATTCTACTTTAACAAAAATAATAAAAAACGTTAGTGTTTGAGCGCAGTATGTTTAAGCCAGAGAGAAAAGATATGAGAGCTGCTAAGCACGAAGATTTAGAGACAGCTTTGCTTATTTGGTTCAAACAAGCTAGATCTCCGAATGCTGAAAAATACACTTAAAAAAAAAGATCCAATTTCACCCCCCCCCCCAAAAAAAAAAAAAAAAACAAACAAACAAAACAATATTTGTTACTTGCTTTTTATCCTAATGGATGCAACTTACTAATAGTTTAACAGAAAATCGAAATAAAATTTGACGGTGTCGAAAATATTTGTGAGTTTTGTTCTTTTTTTATGAACGTTTTAACCCGAAATTCTTTTAACACGAAAAATGTTTTCGATCCCCTTAGTTTTGTGTTCAACGTAGTTTTGTGTTCAACTGTAATTTTGCTCTATTTTAGTTATGACAGTAGTTTTTGCTTGCGTTGCAGATCTGTAACATAAGAAAAGTTAACGTATTATACGAAAAATATATCTCTGATTTTTCTCCTTATTTTTTCTGTGTAACCTTTCTTAGAATCATATATATTTTTTTCGAAACAAAATTAAATTTCATGCATTTAAGGGTTAATGATAAGCCACGCTCTGGGAGGACAACTTTGATCGATGCCGATACTGTCAAGTCCATGATAGAGCAAGTTCCTTTTTTTTTTTTTTTTTACAACATCGTAGATTGCGGAAAAGCTTAACTCGGATCAAAAACATTTCGGACCATATTTGGAAGTATGAAAAATGTATTGTGTTTTTCCACTTTCCAAATGGACAGAATTTCTCCTAGATCTAATATATGTAAAGCAACTTTAATGAATTTAGATATTCGTAGAATAATCTCATGAAGTTTGTTAAAGATATGATAATTAAAAATATGCGGAAACGGCTTTTTACTGCAACCCGTTCCTTTTTAATAATTATGAGTTGCAATCATTATATTCTTTTAGTTTCAACTATGTTTATGGTCCTATTTCCTGCAAAAATATAGAAACTTATTTTTTAAGGCATGATTTATGAAATGGAAAAGAAATACCCCAATGTTGTAAAATTAGATCAGCTTGCGTTTTTACAGTTTATTTACACAAATATTTTTCATACTAATTGCATAACGATAAACAACGTACAGAAAAATAGATAGAGCGGATATCTTTTCAAAAGCATTTATTTACCAAAAATGGAAAATGTACCATTCTATATTATCTCTCTAAATACAGTGTTTTCTATAAAGCGAAAAGCAATCTTAAAATGCTTTTTCTTTGTAAAAACCTTTCTAGTACCAAGCTCCGGTTCTTTTATCACATTTAATGTATACATTTCAGGAACAGCGATCGGAATACACACGAGTAGGCGTAAATGAAACTGTACCTTTGAAAAATGCTTAAAGTAGCGATTTGTGCTGGAAATGCATGTTATCAAATTTCTCAATATAAATGTAATTTTCAGTTTTTTATCAGTAGTTTAAAGAACTTGGGATTTATCATCTCCCAAAATTTTTAGAATTAAAAGTACAATCCGTTAACTGTTGGAATTTGATACGCTATTTATCTTGGTTATAATACTTTATGTACACCAGTGTTCTTGAATTCTTACATTCTAAATGCGTACTTTGTATAACTTAGGAATAAAATGGAAGCATTTAAATGGTAATCTTAGGTTTAAAATAAGTAAATAGAGAAATAACATACATTTTTATACGACAATGTTAGGTGACAAAGGTACAAAAGTAATTTTTAGCTTTTTATTCGTGTAGGTAATATATAAACACTCTCACGAATAGTAAATTCATACGAAGTTGCATGAAAAATAACAACTCGCATACACCGTTAAAAAATTGCAGCAAACTGTCCGTTCATTCGACCGTTGTTTAGAAATTGGTTACATAACCGTAACTTAACTTTATTCTGATTATATTATGGACAATAATATGGTCGTAATAGAGTTAAATTACGTTTATGTAACCGTTTCTACAAAAACGGTCGAATGATTGGACAGTTTGCTGCAAATTAAACAGTGTAGAATTCTGCCAATAATCAGTTCAATAAGTCTTATGCAACACAGGAATAGATTAGCAGAACCATTGTCTTTTCGATTATTAAGTTCGAAAATCCGCCTTTAAAAATTTATTTCAGTTCTGAACGAGAAGAGATTTTCCCAAAGAACTTTTGCTGTTGGATCTAAACAAGAGATCGACCGAAAAAGTTTTTTTTTTTTTTTTGCTTTTTACTTTGAATTTCAAAGTATTCAAAGTTTAAATTATCACAAAAAAATCTAAAAAAGTCTAAATTGAGACATGCATATTTATACGATAATGTTCAGTGATAAAAGCTAAAAGAATCATTTTTAGCCTTTTATTATTATGGGTAATATATGAACATTCTTACGCAGAGTAAATTCATATGAAGTTGTATGAAAAATAACAACTCGCATAGAATTGTGGTTATCTTATTTTTACCCTCGCATAGAATTGTGGCTGCCTTATTTTTACTCTTTTATCATAGATAAACCTCATTTGAAGTTCAATAATTCTTATATAGCACAGCAATAGATAGCAGAACCATTTTATTTTTCATTATTCATTTAAAAGATATGCCTTTCAGAAACTTATTTCTGTTCTATACGACAAAAGATTTTCTGAAAGAACTTCTGCTGTTAGATTTAAACTAAGAACACAATTTGTTTTTTTTTAACTTTGTGTTTCAAAGCATCGAAAGTTTAAATTATCGTAAAATATTGTAAAAACTAATAATAACTAGTAAATCTGCTGATTAGGAGCCTCAACGTCATCTTTGCAAGTCATTGTTTTTTAACACTCATTGCGTAATATTCAACTTCCTAGAAATCGCTTTTTAAAGTTTTCAAATTACATAAATATTTATAAGACTACAAAATACTTCGTAACGTTTCAGAAATTAAAAGTGTTAAACAAGTGGTTATACATTGATGTTCTGAAATTCTGATGAGCTACACATTCTGGTAACTTTTTAAAGCAAAAATTGCATTTCTTCAAGGGGGGGGGGGCAGGGCCCCCCTGAACCCCCCGTAGTCTATTTAAATTTACATTCGTAAATTTTTATTGATTGTGCGGATGGTTATATTATATGTTAGATTTTTCTTTTTTACGCTGTGGTTTATAAGGATAAGCATACGTTTTTATATATATATATATAAATTAATAAAATTTAAATTTAAAATAAAATCTTCATGTTAACCGTACGCAGACAATAAATCTTGAAGTGACGCCAAAAATGTAACCCTAAAATCCGCTACATTCGGCACAAACACAACGAAGTGCTTAAAGAAAAAAATATATATATATATTTTTAGTAATACCGTTTTTAATTCATAATACGATGAAATTCTACCTTAGAATGCTTAAATATAAGCAGATCATTTTTATTTTACAGAAAAAATGCACGGAAGAAGTCAAAGAATTCGGTCCCTGTTCCACGTGCTTGTTCTTTTTTGGGCCGAATGAGGGCATTTAAATCTGAGCGATAACGCACATCATATTGCAAACTGTTTTTACGGCATACGGCATACTGCATCTCCATCTATCTCTTTCTTCCGTGAATAATAGTTAATTTTATTTTACCCAAGATAATTTTATTCCAGGATCTTTGTTTTCGATAAATGACGTCTAATTCACCTGCTATGCGTACTTACTCAAAACTTTTCATCTTGTTATATTAAGAAATACTCGAGAGTTTTCTTTTTATTTCCAATATGCCGCCATATTAATTCTTCTATTCTTGATTTTTTTTTCATTTTCCTGTTTCACGTCAAAATATTTCAATTGAAAATTGTTTAAGAGGAAATATTATTCCAGGTTTTGATTTTCTTGGCAACAATTAAAGAAATATTGGTAAATGTTATGGAAAAATGGTCACATTATTCTCTATGAAAATAATGAACTTTTGTATTTTTAAGCAAAATATTTGAATAAAATAAATAAAATATTGCCTATTTTTATTTCTGGGCTAAAATCCATCTACAGTATGGAACCATTTATCCGGAAACCAGTTAACCGGAAAACCAGTTATCCGGAATGATATTTCTGATAGACTGATTTCAGAATCTTTGCAGAAAAAGGTATCACACACTGCCAGTTTGACATATTTGGTGACATCTACTATTTGAAATGAAAACATATTTATTGTATTTTAAATATTTTAATTTTCATGCAGAGGAAACAGAAGAATTTTTGTTCCTAAGGGATTCCCATAATTTACCTTTTTTAAACTCTGGTTAACTTTTGATCTTTCTTGCATTGATTTTTAATCCAAGTAATCTAATAATTTAATATCAGAAATAATGCCACAACCATATATATTCCACAAAACTTATCAAATGGATGCTGCTTTCATACACAACCAGTTAACCGGAAAAACCAGTTATCCGGAATACATCTGACCCCATGTATTCCGGATAAAAGGTTCTGTACATACAAATGCATTAATTCACCCGTTTTGACGTTGGCTTTACTCAAACATTATACACGCAATTATACTAATATTATTAAGGCCAAATACGTTGCTAGACAACAGATGAACGAAAAGGAAAAAAATGAAATATGTATTATGTCAAATTGATAAAACAAAATGCTTTGTATTATTGGAAAACATGCATAAAATTCCCCCAAAAATTATAAACCTAATTAAAAAAATCTCGCAAATACATTGACAAAATTTCAAACTAATTGGAATAATTTAATAATCTTATTTAAAAATTTCAGCATCCAAAATTTACCATTTAAATCCATTTTTCATGTGAGCCATTTCTTTCAGCAAATGAAAATCTGAAAATCGTCTGACTTGCCATAGAAAAGCATTATAGAGCAAAATAAAATGTTCTATAATTCCCGAACGAATGAACCAAATTTAACCAAAAACTATACAGCTAAGTCCGAGTACCTCATCAACATGCCCAGTTAATTTCAGGCCGATCGGATGCATTTTACGGCCGTTACCGCGGAACAGACAGACTAGACTAACAGAAACCAAAACTTTTCGTGTCTCCACAGTAAGCCTTCACTGACGTTTCGGCAATGATTATTTTTGTTACTTGCAAACCTTGTGTGAGCTCCAATTTATTTTCAATTTTGTTTACAATAGTTTGAAAATTAGCCTTATTTGTTAATAAAAATTAATTTTAAATCTATTCTAAAGGCAAAGTATGTTTTTCACTCAATTAAAAATAATTTATAGGCAGTATTGCTAAATCTGACGGATTGTTCCTATAAAAATTTAGAATTCTGACCAGAAAATTTAGAATAACAATTGTATTTTATTTTATTAAATAATGTCTGTCATGAAATAAAGTGAAAATATCTCTTTAAACTTTCTCGAGGGAATTTCCGAAAAAAAAAATATCCTTGCCGGCTCGGCCTGCAGGCGGAAGTATATTTCAAAGTTAAATACTAATTTCACCCACATAAAATCAATCAACATTAGCGAAAAACCCAGTTTAACAATTTTATCTGGCCACTTTTGACGAGTTTTTAAATTATTTTTTCTGTAAGAGCTGGTTTTATTAGAATCATGTTAATGCGATAATTTTTTCTTCAACTCCTATTTTTGTTTAATTTCTTTTTGAAGAGTTTGTCCTATCTAAAACTTGTCAGTATAAAAGTTGTAGATAACTTTAAGAAGATTTAAAATAAATTTAAGCGGATTTGATATCTTGTGAACTGATGAAGTTATGAATTTTTTTCTTCTTCAACCCCCCTTTGTTTTCGTTCTCAAACGTTTTATTTATAATAAGTTTAAGTGAATTTGGTATCTTGAGAATTGATGAAGTAGGAATTTTTCTCCCTAAAACTCTATTTTTTTCCACCTTGAGATCATTTTTAATTTTATCAAAAATCTGTGATACATAAATTTTATGCCCTTTTCCTTGAGCTAATAATAATTTGTATATGTATTACACTCATGTCCAAAATGAAGGTCACAAATATAAAATCTGTGAATATACACTGTGTTCTCATGAAATTTGGCACAGAGGTATATTATAATGGGAAAAAGAATATGGCAACATAAAAATATGGAAAACGTTTTAATTGTGAATTAAGAGACAGGGTATATCAAAAAGTGCTAAATAATGAATCAGAGATAAAGCATTTATCTCGGGAAAAGTTTGTCTAATATGGAGTGTGACCACCATGCACTGCTGTACAAGCCTCACAACGAGCTCTCATATTGTTTATGAGGGTGTCAATAAATGTTTGTGTCAACAAAACACATTCTTCCAAAAGCGCGGCTTTTAACTTCTGGCGGGTCCTGTGAGAGGGGTTACGTTGTGCAATGGCTCTTCCTAGTCCATCCCAAGCATGTTCAATACGACTGATGTCCGGAGACCTCGAGGGCCAATTCATATGGCGAATATTCTCTTTTTCAAGAAAATCATCAACAATGTGAGCTCTGTGTGGTTTCGCATTATCGTACATAAACATGAAGTTCAGGCCTACAGAACCCCAGAACAACCTCACATAGGCTGAAGGACCTCATCTCTAAACCCCGGCGTCATCCAATCTAGTGTGTCCCTTTCACTGCATCCAACAGACGATCCCGATTGTTGCGGAGCCGAAGACATCAGTCTCGGACACAAAATTTCAAACAAGAATGGGGGCGTTTTCTTTTTACTGATCATTTGAGATTCACCACGCAAAGTAATTCTTGTAGAATCTACATCCAGGGAGAAAGTGGAGCTTGCTATCATCCCTCCTACCTAAAAGAAGTCGACAGATTTGGAGGCAAAGGAATCCTTGTCTGGGGCAGCATAATGTTGGGGAGTCATACACCACTGTACGTAATTTCAACGTACATCTCTATAGGGATGAGTTCCTTGAAGCCTATGTGAGGTTGTTCCGTGGTTATGTAGGCCCGAACTGGATGTTTATAGACGATAAGGCGAAGCTACACAGGGCTCACATTGTTGATGATTTTTTTGAAGAAGAGAATATTCACCATATGAATTGGCCCTCACAATCTCCGGACCTCAATCCTATTGAACATGTTTGGGATGGTCTGGGTAGAGCCATTGCACAGCGTAACACCCCTCCCAGGACCCACTAGGATTTAAAAGCCACGCTTTTGGTGGAATGGGCTTTGTTGACACAAACATTTATTTACACCCTCATAAACAGCATGAGAGCTCGTTGTGAGGCTTGTACAGCAGTACACGGTGGTCACACTCTATATTAGACAAACATTTCCCGAGATAAATGCTTTATCTCTGATTCATGATTTAACACTTTTTGATGTACCCTGTTTCTTAATTCACAATTAAAATCTTTTCCATATTGTTATGCTGCTATATTCTTTCTACCATTGTAATATACCTCTGTGCCAAATTTCGTGGCAGCACATTGAATAGTTCATCAGTTTTCACAGATTTTATGTTTGTGACCTTAATTTTGGACATGAGTGTATAATTAAAAATGTATGGTTTTTTTCGGTTTTCACAAAACCCCTCCCTATTTCTACCCCTTTGGCCCGATTTTGCCCTTTAACGAACTTGACCGATATTTTCTGCCCCTTGATTATATGTATCTGCTTCGAAGAGATTAGTGCAGAATTATGGAAGTTAACGTGTCCATAACCAAAGTGATATATATATAGAGAGAGAGAAAGAGAGATAAAGTTTTTAACAGGGGGGGGGGGGTGCTGGGTTCTAGGGGTCACGATCGGCGTAGATCGGCAAAATGTCTTCAGAAATTCCAACATATGGGAATGTAATAGGTACTATTTTATAGAAATCTACCTAATATGCCAGATTTGCCAATACTGTTTATACGTGAGAGAGATAACCGTAATTTTTTATACTCAAAACCTTTTTTTAAAGGTTCAGAGTCTCACGTTAAGAGCAATGAAAAAACATTCTCAAAAGTATCTGAACTGAAATAACTTTGTTTCTATGCTTTCAAGAAATTATATATTGCTCTTACACACTAGCCCATTTAATTATAAAACGAAAAGTGGAACATTTGGACTTTGACCGAAGGGCTTAAAAATGCAATTTTTGACGAAATGATGGACGACCAAATTGAAAGCACAAATATTTCATCAAAAATGTTGCTTCTTTTTGTTTGATAAAAATCGCATTCCACAGATGGGGCACATTCAGAGTTAAAATTTACATATTATATGAAAAAACACTTGCTTTTGCTTGCTAAAAATAAAAAAATCATCCACAACAGTTGGATATTCAAATTAAAAAATGAAACTTCCCGTGAGAAAAGTCTCCTTTATTGATAAAACTTTGCTTCTAAGTAATAAAAAAAATACTTTCGTTCAGAGGCCAGTTTTTATCCGATGAAACATTCAAATTTTTATGTGCGTTCGTAATTATAGTAAAGTGGGGACAGATGCCGCAGTTTTTCTTTTCTTCTTTTAAAATGTACAATAAAGGAAAAAACAACAAACTAAGTAACAGAAATCCTTAATCAAATCCTTTAGAATCAAATTTCTATGTTAAACAAGTTAAAGTCCTCTTAATAAAGCAGGCATAATTATTTTCCCAAACGTCCTTTTTAACATCATTTTTTATGTGCGGGGTAAGATGCCGTATGGGGTGTGGTACTGATGCCGCATGGAGAAAAAAGCTATGCTGTTTATTTTTTTTCAAGTAAATCACATCTTTATTTCCTCAAACTAATTAAAATGAAAATAAATAACAGTAAACTTACATAAATTATATATATCACTAAATTGTGAAAAGTTTTACGAAATTGCAAAAGTGCAAGCTCAAAAAGTAAAACTTAAGGCAAAAAAAGAAAAAAAAACATTTGACTGGAAACAATAGACAGCATAATTACAAAAAAGATATAAACCACTTGTTTATATCCAGGCGACCATTGTAGTTTGCTCTTAAGTACTAGTTCCATTCATTTAAGGTCGTAGTCTTTTTATTTTTGGCTTTTCTTCTCATTTTTTTATTTTGTATTTCTATTCGCCCACAATCACCACACTTTCCGTTGTAAGAATAAAGTGAGCTTGTTTAATGCAGCAACCGATTGCATGTTATGTACTGAATCCAGTTCGCTTTAGACTTTGTTTCTTGATTTGACTCCAGACACTCAGCACATTCAGAGTCATCAAATTCCAATCCAATACTGCCTTCAGAATCCATAAGAGGAATACTTTCGTCACTGTCGGAAGATGACTCACATTTAAGTTTCTTTTTCAAGTGAGGTGTTTTCAAGTTGATATTTCCATTACTTTTTTTAAACATTTTACTTCCGCCAAGCTGTCGTACTTTGACGCTTTCTTCCTTCTTTTGTTTTTTATTTCCTTCTTCTTTTTCCTTGTTTATAAAATCTGTGCTTGTAATATTTGTAGCCTTTTGCTTTCTCTTACTTGTCTGTATATGTCTTTTGACCACTAGCATAGGAGAAATTTTGTTTAACAGCTTAGATGGTGACAATTGTAGAAGGTCTACGTTTACCTTATTCACACAAGGCGAACCAACATTGTTGCTCAGAATATTTTGATAAGAAGAAGAAGTTCCTTCAAATTGGCGTTCTTCATTTTGTCGCATAGCCAAATTATCTGAATGGATTTGAATTGATTCATTTTGCTGTGTTTCATTTATGTTGTTATCAGTTATGAAAGCATGGTTTGGAATTGCTGTCTTATCTAATGGCAAAATTCCAGTAGCCTTAAAACCTGAGATTGCGTTTCAAGACGTCGCAGCTTGCTCCCAAGCTTTAGAAAGTAGTTCACCAAATTGCATTCTTCCAATTTTTCTAGTGGCACTCTTAGCAATCCCATCTTTCATGAATTCATAATTCAGTACATAAAGGGTTGAACAAACATTAGCTAAATAAAGAAATGCGCTGAATATACCTTCATTTCTATGTAAGTTTTACTGAAATTGTAGTGATGAATTTATTGGACCAAAAAACAAAAATATATTTTGCGGCATCTGTCCTTCAACCTCAGTGCGGCATCTGTCCCACAGTGGCGGGTAAGATGCCGCACAACCATTTTGTGTCATTTGAATGACGCGAGAGAAAGGCAAGCACATGTCTGTATTCTACGAGAATCTAGTCTACAGTTACAATCGGTTTTGGGAAGAAATATCTCTTTATTTGGCTTAAAATATGTAATAAAACTTTATTAGAATAATTTTAGCAACTTACCACGCAGGTTTGAAGCATAAAAGCTGGCAGAAATATTTAAATACTAATAGTTAAGCAGTGGAAACGCATACAACACAGCAGACAGCACTTAGGCACACAACGTAATTCTTAATTTGGCCTAGGGAGCGCTAGTGTCGCCAATACAATCTCTACGGCATCTGCGCCACCGCGGCGTCTGTCCCCACTTTACTATATATAAATACGTAGCACCTATAGTCGTCATCTGGTCCGTCCTTTTGACTGTCTTTCCGTCTGTCCGCATATAACAGTACAAAAACTACCCAACCGAATGGTTTGAAATTCAATATATATAAATCGTTGCAGAATTTTGCCGAGTCATTTCAAATTTTATGAAAATGGAATCAAAATTTCAATAGATATTAATAGAAGTTTTCTTCATTCTATTAAATCCTATCATACGTAATTACATAATTAATTCAATCATATCCCATGATATGATAAGGTATACGTAACTATAGATGATAGGTAACGATTCTAGGTTGCCATGGTGATTACGTCATATTAGAGGGACAAGGAACCTTCAAACTCACTTTTTTATTTACTTTTTAATTGCACCTTAAATACTATTTCAAGGAATGAATTATGGCTATACTACATGAATACTAATACTACATGAATTATGGCATATATTTATCACACAAGAAATGTAAAAAAAATTTTTTTTTGGAGAAAAATAAGGAATTTTAGTGTGTATTTTAAGCGTTATCAAGAACATTTAAAATGACTAAACCTGTTAGCGTTAGTTAACATTAAAAGTAATATATATATATATAAAAGCTAAATGACCTTTGAACTAGCTTCATTTGTTATTTTTCAGTGTTTTAATAGTTTGATATGCTGCTGCGACATCTATCGGCGATATCTGGAACTAAAAAAATGAACCATAGTAAAGGAATTCCCGACTTCACACATTAATCTTCAGCAAAAATAACTTCAAGTCCTGTCATCGTTTACTCGTTATTGTATTTTTTAAAGTGTCAGGCCGTTTTATGACGCCCTGTAGATAAAAAAAAAATACTATACGATACTGAATAGTATTATTGAAATCTTTTTCATTAAATTTAATTCGTATTTCGGTGTGGAAACAAATTTCTATACAAGTGAACTGATGGATTAATTTGCTTTACTAAATCTATTCAGCGTCTTAAGAAATTGAAAGAGCTATTCAATGCAAGTGAAACGAATTCAGTGAAGTATTTATTAGCTTACGTAATACATTAATCATAGCATAAGATTTCTAATGAACGGAAGTTTAACGTTGATGCGTGAAGAAATACTTTTTACTGAAACGGGCGCTATGTAACATGGAGAAAAAAAACGCTAAAAAATGTATAAAAAGTAAATAATAATAATGAAAACATGCATTTTTCATAGAAAATTATTGCAATTGGGATTAAATAATAACTACATGCAGCACAAATTTTTATATTTTAGAATAGAAGATATTAACCAAAAGGTTTTTGTCATTAATGGTTTAGAATTAAGTGTTTCACAAAAATACAGGGTTTTAAATTCCCGTTCTTGCTCTGCTAA
Organism: Maratus speciosus; assembly: GCA_963932465.1. Classification (NCBI taxonomy): domain Eukaryota; kingdom Metazoa; phylum Arthropoda; class Arachnida; order Araneae; family Salticidae; genus Maratus; species Maratus speciosus. The sequence goes on along the minus strand of OZ010796.1, from coordinate 524,267,493 downwards.
TTAAAAGTACAGTTGTAAGTTGAACAAAAACATTCCTTTCTGTATTAATAATGATATTGGCTGATTGGCTGATATTGGCTGATATTGGCTGATTCTGTATTAATAATGATATTAATAATGATATAATGATATTGGCTAAGCACTTTGGACTTCTAGGATCCTTACAGACAAAATTTTAAAAATACGAAATCAGGAGATCTTGGTGGACACTCATTCAAAAAGGAGAAAATGACAAGCCTGCTTACTCAAGTGTTTAGCTTAACCTTTTGGTACCGGATCAACAACGTGTGGTTTCTCCCCATCTTGCATGAATCTGCGTGCTTGGATTTGTAACCCTTGAAAGAGCGAAAGAGTTGGGTTGATTTTTGACGGTCAATTATCTACTCGAGGGATATGGGCCCAGGGGGGGAAGGGCTCTTCGTGGGGATGTTTCTAAGGGAACCTAACCTGTATTTACGCATGGAAATCCATGGTTCGAAGAAAACCACGAAAACTCCAAACGATTAGGCCGACGGGCATGATTAGGTTCGAACCCAGCACCTCTCGTCAACCAGCTTCGAGAGCAGAACCTCTCGGCCACTGGTGGACGAAAGAGCAAAAGGATACTGTACCCTAACATTTTTACATATTGCCTTCCTGTGACAGAAACCCTCAGACACTCAGAATCTCCTACTTCATCAAAGAACAGAGAAAACCAATCATAAGTGAGTCTTAAACTACACCAGATAGTTTTTCTGAAGCAACCGGTTATCACATCTTGCAATGGACATTTCTGCAATTTATCATTAACATTTATATATTCTTACGTTGACATTTAAACAAAAATGATTTACAAGAGATTGAGAATAATTTTTTTTTTTTGGTCTATCATTTGCAAGAAAATTGTATATGAGATCGACAGGATGGAGCAGACAAACTCTGAAATTTATTGCTGGATTGCTTCACAAAGAGTTTCGCATCAACGCGAATGGTTACAGAAAAGGGACACTTCCTAAATTTGTCCTTTACCAGAGAAACAGCGGTACAGATGTCGCAGATGGTCCCGTGTTTTTTTTGGGCGCCTAGATGGCGATTTCGTTTTTGCTAGTCATGGCAACAGGGCAATTTTTGCTTCTATGACAACGTGATATTTTATAATACAGTAGGTGCGTTTTATAATAAAATTATAATATAATTTATAATGTAATATATAATATTTATAGTTATAATTATAATATAATATGCTGTTTTATCACTCTAGGATTAATATTATTTCTAAAATGTAGTTTTCATGCCAGAATAGCATCAAATGAAAATGGCGCAATCTCCGTGCGTCTGCGACATTTGAAACAGCAAGAGAAAGAAATTCGATAATATGAATTATACGTATAATACCATATGTGGCAGAAACGTTACAATGACTGAATATCAAATTGAAGCTGCCAGCAGTGAACTCGACACTCTAACCAGCGTGGTTTAGCGGATGTCTAGAGAAAACACAGTCAGAATATCCTCGCCGTTTTCAGGTAGATTTCGTGAGAAATATTACCTATTACATTCTCCCCTACGCACAGTGGGACTTAATGATGATCTAGGGGGACAAAATCCATTTTTCCGATTATCTTGAAATTTGAAAAAACCGCGTGTACTGGTAGCTGAATGTCTGTATTTTCAAGATCCGTACAAGTTTTAGCGTAAAAATCAGAGGTTTCGATTAATTGTGACCGTAAATAGCGATTTGCGCAGTTGGTTTGAGGGAATTTGAAGTTCCCCTAGCTTCCTCTAAGTTTGAAAGCACGTCGTGACTATTCTGTTTTATTTAAAAGCACAAGTTTGCTGATCTGATGTCATAGCTTTGTAAAGGTAAGATTTAACCAATTTTTGTTTGAAAATAAGCCATATTAAACCCGCTGAACCGCTTTTTACAAAGGCTGAAATTCTGGATGATCATTGACGTTGTTTACAAATTTCATCTTGACTTTTAACAAATTATTTAGCATTATTCAGCAATAAGCATTTTTTTAATTCAAAGTTCCATTCCTAAAGTATTGAAAAATTAAATAAACACCTGCAGGATAGCAGCAGATCAGCAAGTTTTTATTAATAAACAAGCATCATATTAACTTCCAGTGCATGTATGTATGTTTAGTCCAAATCTTGCAAGTCAAATTTAAACCACTATTAGTTATCCTATTGAGCAGAAACAATGAATATATTTGTAATTTGAACGATAATACAATATTATTATGATATCAAGAACGTAGAAGTTTGTTTAGAATACTGTTTCTACAGGGCTTCACAAAAATTTAGATTAAAATTTTAAAGTTAATTTTAAAGCAATTTCAATAATCTGATTGACATGAAACTTTTCTCAGGATATGTAATTCTCATGACAATGCAATATTATTGTATTTTATGGAACGTAGCAGTTACGCTTTTTTTACAGGGTCACATAAAAGATTAGTTCAAATCTTGCAAGACAATTTTAAACCAATTTCTATTATCTGATTGAGATTAAACTTTGCCTACATGTGTTTTTCCGATGATAATTGTATTAAATTATAATTTGACGAACGTAGAAATTATGCCTTTTTTACAGGGCCACACAAAATATCGCGGAAAGATTGTTGCTAAAAAGCAGAAATTTAAATTAAATTTCTACAAAATTACTATAGGTTATTCAGATACGCAATAACATTTTTTAAATTGAAAACAAAGGGCGTAGCAGTTGTATTTCTTTTACAGGGACGCATGAAAATATTCGAATACATTACCGTCTATATGCAGAAAAATTATTTCAAATAGAATAAAATTTATATAGGTTTTTTATTCACACAACAGCATTTTTTCAACCGAAATTAATTTTGGTAGCATTTATATGTTTTACAGGGTACCACAAAACATTCAAACTTTTTTAGTATGATTTTATTTAAACAGTTTTATTTTTCAGGATGACTACACAAATTTCTCGAGAAATTCTGAGTAGACAAAAATACATAAAAAAATGAATGTTAACTTACATGTGTGCATTAAATTGTTTTTTATTTAATTGTAAACCAAGTATGTTTAACGCATTATTTGTAATGCATTATACAGGATGCGCACTAAAGTCCTTCCAACGCTCTTAATTGCCGAACGGTTGCAGCTATACTCATAAAAGTGTTGTCAAGGTATAGTAAAGTGGCTATGCTCTGCCAGATGACACCGCTTCCAGCATCACCTGGTGCAAAATAGCTGAGTTAGTATACCTATCTCGAAAACGAGATTCATGCTCAGAACGAAATTCATTTAGCATTCATGCTCACAAGGTGTCCTTTCGAACTAAATCGATGATGCTCTATAAATTTGTCATCCACTTTTATCCCATATTTCGAAACGTTTTCGTGATAGGAATGCCAAATCCGCCATTTAGCACCACGTGGCGCTGTTAGCGGTCTCATCTAGTAGCGCATAGCCTCGTTACTATACCTATACACCACGTTTATGAATATATTTGAAGTCGTTTGGCAGTTAAGGGGGTGGGAACGGACTTTAGTGAGCACCCTGTATTTTTATTTTAAGACATGTTGTTAAATAACCAAATACTTATCACTGTTTGAGTATTTTATTAGTGATGCATAAAAACAAACAGTAAAACTAATTAAACTTCAATGAAATAATTTTGTCCAACTAGATCGCCAAAACGTCCCACTGTGCTACGGTGGAATTTCTGAAACTTTTTTTAAATGAACCCTAGAACCCAAAACCACCCCCCAGTTCAAAACTTTATATATATATATATATATATAGAGAGAGAGAGATCTATCTATCTATCTATCTATATATATATATATATATATATACTAGGGGTGTTCAAATGAAAAGGTACGAAACGTCGTAACAACCAAACCGGTTGAAATTTGAATATGCCGCTTTGGGATAACTTTATGACATCAAGGGACGGGTTGGAGTTTCTAGTGTGGTTGTGAGCATGCGCTGGTGCCCACGCATGAAGGAATGGGAGAAGCAGGCAGTTGCGTGTTCCGTTCAACTGGCACTGCAGTGTGTGTGAGGACATCATGGCTTTCCCATCGCAAAATTCGATGATTCAGGGGCAATAAGTTGTCTGTGCAGCGAGAAGTCTGATAACACCTCGCTGCTCTTCAATCGTCAATTTTTGCAATAGAAAAGCCATGATGTACTGACACGCACTGCCGCATCAATTGGACGGAACACGGAACACACAACTGCCCGCTTCTCTCCCTCCTTCATGCGCGGGCGCCACAACCGTACAACCACACTGGATACTCCAATCGCGTCCCTCAATTTCTCACTACGTTATCCCTAAGGGCATATTCAAATTTCAACCGGTTTGGTTGTTACGATGTCTCGTACCTTTACAATTGAACACCCCTAGTATATCACATTTTTGCAAACACGATGACTTCCGTAATACTGTACAAATCTTTTCCAAGCTGATACATAAAATCAAGGTGCAGAAAATCTCGGTCAAGTTCGTTGATGGGCAAAATCGGACCAAGGGGTGAAAATACGGAGGGTTTTTGTGAAAACAGAAAAAACTCTTAACTTGTTAAATATAATACATATGAAATCAGTTTAAAATTATTATTACTTCTAGGAAAAAGGCCAAAAATTTATGTATGACAGATTTTTGATATCATTAAAATAGGTCTCAAGAGGTGAAAAAATAGGGTTTTAAAAAGAAAAAAAAATCATAATTTCATCAATTTACGAGATATTAAATACACTTGAATTTATTATAAATCTTCTTAATATTATCTACAATTTTTATACTGACAAGTTTTTGATAGGACCTAGACTTACAGCAAAAAAAGAAAAAATTACAAACAAAGAAAAAAAAGAGGAAAGAAGGAGAGTTGTCGAAGAAAAAAAATCACATTAACACGATTCTGGTAAAACTAACTCTTACAGAAAAATGAAATTAAAGACTTGTCAAAAGCGGCCAGATAAAATTATTAAACAGGGTTTATCTCTAATCTTGATTTAGTTGTTGTTGCTGAAATTAGTACTTATCTTCGAAATCTACCTATGCCTGTAGGCCGAGTCGGCAGGGATTTCTTTTTATTGGTATATTGCATATTCTTCAGCTTTTCATGTGTATTGCTTTTACCATTTGAGAAATTGCTAATAGATTTTGTACGGTCTATTTTCGATAATCTGAACAAAAGCATGGAATTTTTGGTCCTGAGAACTCCTTAAACATGCTTGTAAATACCTCGTCTCTTTAAGCATTTAGCGGGTGAGTTATCACATATTTTACGATAAAACAATTCTTGGTTTTTGAAAACTTTGTTCTCCAAAATGGCCTCATAAAAATCAAATTTTTATTGTTGTTATATATAAATGCATTTTCAACATATTTCTCATTACTGGAATGAAATATGTAGCATTTATAATAGCGTGAATAAGGAAAAGTTATGTCAAGCGCCTTTCGCCCAAAATGTTTAAGCGCTGAAGAATTACTTTTTTTTATATAACTATACGAATATTTAAACGTGGTATTTGTCACTTTGGATGGTGGTATATATCGTAACGCTACTCCAGCAGATTCCTATAATTTGTTACAGTAGAAATGCTTGGATAACTTAGGACAACATTCCGATGGGTACCATACAGTAATCGAGTCAAGAAAACGATACCAATATCTATTTTTGATTTCACTTTCTCTGGAACAGATGCAGTTTATAAAAAGGCGAGCTAAAGTGATATGTCTTGTATTTCGTAATTGTAAATGTGATAATTTTAAGTAATTTCAAAATTCCACTTCTTTCCAATCATTTATGAAAAGACCGTAAATTTATCGATCATTATTAAATGAAATTTTGAATTTTCAAAATGCTACTTTAGCTTTTCATGACCTGTATTTTAAACATTTAACATGCATGTAATCAGACTAAATAAATGGTTTTTTTATATAACAAATATGACATATATACTATTAATGTAACATTACTAATTCATTATAATCTACATATAAATTTAACTACAATTTGTTAAATTTTTCCAAAATGTACCTATATTTTTTTATAAGAGAAATGATGCAAAATATATGGACAAAGAATTCCTTTATTATTTAGCATTAATTACTAAATTATGTACTGCTAAGCCCGCGTTATAAAATATATTCCACCATTCATATAATCAATTTTACGTAAGCGAACCAGTTTTAATTAATCTAATTCACGCAATCTATTTCATTGGGTTTTATATAATTCAATTGCAAACAATGCTCCGAACATAAAAGATTATTTTATTGATTGAAAATTTTAAAAAAATTATGGTTTAACAGTTGTATGTTACTATATTTGAAATGAAAATCAAATTTCAAAGTAATTGCTTAAGAGGGGCAAAGACCAACATAGAGAAAAAGATTCCATGGCGGAACTCGAACCCGGGCCATCAGTATAGCGCACTGACGTTCTACCGGCTACACCACATGGAACGATACCCAGTCTGGAAAATTTATCACTATTATATGTTGGCAAGGCTACTAACGCAGCAAAAGATGGAATGTTTATCGTGAGCCACCGACATGGTGCGAACACGAAACTTAATTAAACCAGCATCGAAAGAATCTATATTAATACATGGAAATTATTCCAAAGAGAAACATTCACCTTGCATACAATATTTCAAATAAAAATCAAATTTCAAAGTAATTGCTTAAGAGGCGCAAAGACCAGCATAGTGAAAGAATTCCATGCCGGTACTCGAACCCGGGCCATCAGCATAGCGCACTGACGTTTTACCGACTAAACCACATGGAACGATCCCTAGTCTGGAAAATTTCTCACTATTATATGTTGGCAAGGCTACAAACGCAGCACAAGATAGAATGTTTATCGTGAGCCACCGACATGGGGCGAACACGAAACTTAATTAAACCCAGCATCGATAGAAACTATATTAATACATGGAAATTATTCCAAAGAGAAACATTCCCCTTGCATGCAATATTTCAAATGAAAAAAATTTTCAAAGTAATTGCTGAAGTGGCGCAAAGACCAGCATAGTGAAAAAGATTCCATGCCGGCTCTCGAACCCGGGCCATCAGTATAGCGCACTGACGTTTTACCGACTAAACCACATGGAAAGATACCCGTCTGGAAAATTTCTCACTATTATATTCTGGCAAGACTACAAACGTAGCACAAGATGGAATGTTTATCGTGAGCCACCGACATGGGGCGAACACGAAACTTAATTAAACCAGCATCGATAGAAACTATATTAATACATGGAAATTGTTCCAAAGAGAAACATTCGCCTTGCATACAATATTTCAAATGAAAATCAAATTTCAAAGTAATTGCTTAAGAGGCGCAAAGAACAACATAGTGAAAAAGATTCCATGCCGGGACTCGAACCCTGGCCATCAGTATAGCGCACCGAAGTTCTACCGACTAGACCACATGGAACGATACTCAATCTGGAAAATTTCTCACTATTATATTTTGGCAAGGGTACAAACGCAGCACAAGATAGAATGTTTATCGTGAGCCACCGACATGGGGCGAACACGAAACTTAATTAAACCCAGCATCAATAGAAACCATATTAATACATGGAATTAACTATATTAATAAATGGTTTAATTAAGTTTCGTGTTCGCCCCATGTCAGTGGCTCACGATAAACATTCCATCTTGTGCTGCGTTTGTAGCCTTGCCAACGTATAATAGTGAGAAATTTTCCAGACTGGGTATCATTCCATGTGGTTTAGTCGGTAGAACGTCAGTGCGCTATGCTGATGGCCCGGGTTGAAGTTCCGGCATGAAATCTTTTTCACTATATTGGTCTTTGCGCCTCTTAAGCAATTACTTTGAAATTTGATTTTCATTTGAAATATTATATGCAAGGCGAATGTTTCTCTTTGGAATAATTTCCATGTATTAACATTGTATGTTACATATATATATATTTAAAGAAGGGAGAATGTAACAAAGAGAAAAATACAAAAGGCTGGAATTTCTCTTAACGATGTTCATCGTCATTTTCCTCGGCAACAAAAGAATGAAAGAACTCCCATGAGAAAATATTATTTATCAACTATTAATCAATTATTAACCCTCTCGCTGCGTAAGTAAGTCTTCGCGATGAGCGTCTTTTAAAGAATTTCTAATCGTTTATCACCGGTTTTTTTAAAGCAGGATTTTTTTATTATCGTAATCGGGGAAAATGGCCTGATTAAATCAGACAAAGTTTTCGCTAAAAAATAACTGGTGGGAATAACTTAATAGTATTAATTTGTGGAGAAAATGTATGTCCGAGCGTATCTCGGGCTGCGCAGCGAGAGCGTTAATCCTTTAATCACGGCTTTGACACTGACTACTATTTCGATATTCAACCGTACCACAATTTACAATTTCTTTTCTTTGCATGACATTTATCTTGAAAATATCCTAGTATAAGTGTATACCAGAAATTATTTAAAAAAAGTGGTACGTCAAGAATAAACAATAATCCAATGATACTTATATATCTCAACAAGTAATCGAAGTGTTAAAGATATATATATATATATATATTAAAACGCAAAGGTAAAAATTTAAGTATGAAAATCTGGACATCTCCGCATGCGTAAACTCTTTTTCGAACATATTAAATTTAGAGGTAAATAGAACGAGTTATTGGTGGCAGAGCGGTTTAAAAAAGCAGTTTAAAGCTTTGAATTTTTATAGAGGGCACAGATTCGAAATGATTCCTGTATTTTTTTTTTTTTTTTTGTCGATATAATTTATTTCAATAATGACATATTTTATTAGGAGGAGAATTTATATGATTTTTATTTGATTATAACTATTATTCGAATGCTTTATAATTAAATAAAATTTAACACTAAACAATATTTAAAAAATAATAATGATTTTATATCTAAAATATTTAAGCTAATATATTTTGCATGTAATTATCAATTAAATAAATTGAGCTGATCTACTATTTTCATTATATTTTCTGACTGTTATCAAGAATATATATGTGTGTATCAGAAAGAAAAATTTGCCTTTCTTTTCCACAAAAAATAAAAAATAAAACGGAAAGAAATAAAAATATTCATATATGAACTATAAAAGAATCTGCCTTGATATCTATGGTTTAATATTAAAAAATGTATAAAAATGTAAAATAAAATTCAAATAATAAAAATTATGTTTAATAATTCAAAACAAATAGTTTCAAATTTAGGCTGTTAGAGAATGAGACTGATAAAAGTAAAATTCATTGCAGCTTTTAATGGTGGTGTAGTTAAAAATATATATATATATCGTTTTTATTCAAAAAAAAAAAAAAAAAAGACTGTAATAAGTAAAAATAAATGCTCTACCCAATATCTTAGGTAAATTTCTTTTAAAAAGCAAGTATAATTGTATGTAATTTATAAACTTAAAATTCTCTGACTTTATTGATCAGGTTTGGCTGACAGCACCATATATCACCTTAAAAGAATATGAATCACATATGCAATACAGAAATTTGTCACGATTTCAATAATTAATTTAAAAGCAACTAATTAAAAATTCAAAAATTTTTCTAATGAAACATTCAAGTTATGTACCGTCAAATCTTGACGGATACAATCTAGTATATATATATAATTTGGAATTTTTTTCGTAGAAAAATCAAGATATATTGGACATTGGGTTAAAGACATATCGGACAAGCACTGCACAATATTGCTGTAGTGTTATTGAATTTATAGGTTGAGTAGATCAAAGTGCGTAACCTTTGAATTTGCAGTCAAATTGACACCAATATTTGAAATTAGAAAAATTCTATTTATTATTTAAATCGCAGAATAGGTAATCACAGAATTTGTAATGTGGTTCTGCAATTAAATAATGAGATAATTTCTATTCAAAAAATAATCACAGAATTTATAATATGTTTCTGAAATTAAATAATGAGAAAAGTTTCCTTCCAAACCTTAAGAGAAAACCTTTCTATTCAAAAATAATCACAGAGTTTGCAATATATTTCTGCAATTAAATAATGAGAAATGTTCTATCAAAATTAATCGCAGAATTCGTAATATGTTTCTGCAATAAAATAATGAGAAAACTTCCTTCAAAAATTGTGATAGAACAGCACGAAAACTTGTTAGATCTGTATATTTTTGATAAACTATTTTCGAAAATTGATCTTCATAGTATTTTATCGCACAAATTAGGTATTAAAAAATCCTATAATTACTATTCGGAAATAGTGGGACTCAAAAATAACCATTTCTGTGCCCTCTAATTTATGTTTATGAAGATAGAACTAATATTATCTACTGACATATGTATGATATAAAGCAAGAAACTTATTCATAATATAAAAATAATTCCAAATAAATGCCGATTTCAGTTAATTATTTAGAATAAATACAAATAAAATGAAATATTAGTAAAACATCTATAAGCATGACTGGGATCAATAAAGCGGTGAGGAAGGCTTAACTCTTTACCACTATTGAGAAAATAAATAAATCGAAAAATCTAGCCCTCTAAGCCATTTGCCGCGTATTTTTCCGTTTCCCCATACCAAATTTAATCCGCTGTAGACAAAAATATTTTAAACAGAATTGTATTTCAATATGTATATCAAATAAAGGGGCATGAAGTATATTTTAGAAATAAACAGGGAAAGAAAATTTTAATTAAGATTATTTTTATAAGCATTTTTATGAAAATGCAGGAAAGCCCTCAAGACGGTCGGAGAGTTTGTTAAACTGTCATAGATTAAATGGGAATGGATGATAATCAATATTTATCAACTACTCTACACAGAAATTTTGTAACTCGTGGAGGTTGAGGTGTTTCACACTTAAATTGAAATCTGTAAAAACAATATATATATATATATATATATATATATATATATATATTCTAAATTTGGGTTATATATTACCAATTAACGATTTTTTACATTCATGAATCCAAAAATATTTCAAATAGCATTTTCGAAGAAATCGGATAGTTTTTGCTATATTGCCATAGCAAATACGCTTCAAGCAGTATTTTTCAAGAGAAGTTACAGGAACATTTGTTCTCACGTGAGACAAACACTTAAAATTCAGTCAGCCAAACAGTTCAGACTTTGTGTGTGGATTCCACATTTTGCAGCCTACTAACCAAGGCTCTGGTTGTAAGCTTACAATCGTGATTAAATAAAACAAAGACATTAAGTCTTGCGGCACTCAGAAAGCAACCTACCTTAATACTGTACCCAATCTTAAAAAGGAAGTAATTTAACACTCGTAATGTTAATAAACACATTTCCTCACCTTCCTGTATTAATTATGTTGAAAAATGTTTATGAATTCGGTTTGTCCGTTTGTCCGAGATCTAACTCTTGCAAATATACTTATATTGCCATGCAATTTTATATAGTATTGAGGTTTACGATAGAATATCTGCTTTTGAAAATGAAGTATCTAGCGTTTATAGTAGGGGAAATGTCCCTAATAGCACACCATTACCTTATATCGCTGCCGTCATGATCACATCAAGTAGGTGTTGCCGCCTGGCCGAAACTGGATCAACTAGTGTCTAGCAACAAGGCGTCAGTCGTATGAGTGCTTTGGTTAAATGCGCAGTTATGTTTGGCCTCTTTTATTTTTTTAAAGTTTTGTGCCAGCCTAAAGTTTTTGTCAACTTCATCATACAGTGAAAAATCATTTTCAAAGTAAGTGCTGTTCTTAATCATTGTAACGTAAACACAACCACATAATCATGTAATTTAATTAGATATAGCTGTAAGGTTCTTTCTATTCTTAGTTTCGCCGTTAGAGTCAGCCGTATTGCAATGTTTCGTTCTTTCTAATATCGCATCCTTACAATAATCAGAATATCGCACTGTACGATGTTACGCAGACTTCTTTATTTAAGGTTCTATATGCCAACTTTTTTATTTATGAAGAAATTTCTAAGATATTTTTTATTAATCTATTTTCCATTTAAATAAAAACATATTCTAAGATCATAAATTTGCAGTGGTTGACTCTGCTGAGACTTTTTACCAACAAAACATCCAGAAGACTGTCTTTCCATCACTGACAAGTCGTTCAGCTGAAGCAAGTCAAATTAGACAGGAACAACTTGAGCCTCAACCTGTATCCGATGGTCTTGAACTACCTGTAAACAAGAGTGACAAGTTTAATCGAAAACAGTCCAGCTGTGTATCCTCCTCGTCATAACCAAATGATAGTAAATTTTTTTCCGAGGGATATAAAACCTTTGCCATATCTGAATGAGAAAAACGTTCAAGTAAACAAACGAGGACGTCCAAGTTGCTCAGCAACGGTTCTGACAAGTACCCCATATAACATAAAACTTGATGAATTTCTTGCTAAAAGAAAAAAGACTAAGGTTGCAAAATATATTTTGCCCCCCAAAATGAAAAAAAAAACTTAAGAAGGAAGCTATTGGAATGAAGGAAAAAGATGAAACGTCATCCATTATTGGAGACATTCTCAGAATCAGACGAAGATCCTGATCAACCGTTGACAGTGTCTACTGACAACGAAGACAGCAAAAATGAGTGTGAATGTCCTTTCTGTAACCAGCTTTAGTCAACTGACAGCCGTAGATAAAAATGAATTATTTGTATTAAATGTCGCGTTTGGTGTCATGAACAATGTCTGTAGATAACTGATTACAAAACCTACATTTCTTATTTCTGTTTAAACAGATAATTTTCATTCATATATACAAATGACAATTTATAGCCTGACTTCTTTGTAAAATATCATAATCCGACACAAATCAGGTTTTTACTAAATATAATAACAATATAAAATGTTCTTTAAATTTATTTGCCTACCATGCTCCATTATTTTGGCTACTAAAAAAAGTATCGCCCAGTGCGATATTAGGAATACCAATGGTGAGATATTAGAAAAGTTTTTTCGAAACATCCAAAATGTACCTTTTGTGGTTTTATATTTTTTAAGTTTTTATTATTTGAGCTATTGAACTAGTTGTATGTAGTATGAAGAATCAATGGCTGCGATATTACGGATATTACCCCTATGTTTAAATTCTAGAATTATACACAAAAGGCTTCTGTTACATGTTGGTCTAAAGGGAAAGGTCGCTTGACTGTATTTTATGGATATTACGATATTTCAAACAAAATGAGATTGATATACATCACTGAGGTGGAATAGGATATGTTTTAACAGGAGTATAGAATATATATCATTTATAGTTCGTTTACGGGGACGCACAAAACAATTCTATTAAATTAAGAAAGATGGGAAATATCGTTTGTGGTGCATTTTAATTATGTTATTATACACTGGCCTCCAAAACTTAAGGTACAGGGACTGGATGCTTTAGATTGCACACGTTTTAACGAATATATACAAAAATTATTGGCGAATTGTTCTTGAACTTCTGGGATGAAAACAACATGTTTGATTTCATATTTCTAAGTGAAGATTTAGTCGGGAGGTCAATTAGGGGGCTAATAAAAAATTTAATAATAAAATAATATTTGCGATCACCTGTGTAACAGAAAAGGCTGGAAATGGTTTGTCACTGTGTTAAATGACTATTTAGGTCTTGTTCAAAGTTTGTGTGCATTTGTGTAAGCAAAGCACTCATATTCGTGAAGATGTTATTGTGTCTGTGAAAAATTCAAAAGTTTTTTGCTTATAGCGTAGAGAGTTTTCAACCAAATTTAACAGAACATTCGGAAAACTTGACAAAGAATAGTAGCAACTGTATACTGCAATTAAAACATGAATATATTGAATATTTGATGAGATATGGGCATTTTTATGAGATAATTTTTAACTGCGCATGCGCGGAAATTTCAAAATTTTTATTTGGTAGTCAGTATTTTGAGGCAACTTCTATAAAAAGTCCAGTCAAATGTTGTGAAAACTTAGAAAGATATAATGAGCTGATTGAAAAGTTGTGGAAAATCCCTTATAAAAAAGCTATTTTTAGAAGCAACTCACGATATCGACCCTATCTTTGTGAATTTTGGCAATATTTGACTGGACTTTTTATAGAAGTTGCCCCAAATTACTGACTACCAGATTATGAAATAAAAATTTTGAAATCTTCCGCGCATGCGCAGTTAAAAATTATCTCATAAAAAAGCCCATATCTCATCAAATATTCAATATATTCATGCTTTAATTGCAGTATACTGTTGCTACTATTCATTGGCAAGTTTTCGGAAAGTTGTGTGAAATTTGGTTGAAAGCTCTGTATGCTATAAGCAAAAAACATTTGAATTTTTCACAGACACAATAACATCTTCACGAATATGAGTACTATGCTTACACAAATGCACTCACACGTTGAAAAGGACACAAAAAGTTATTTAACACAGTGACAAACCATTCCCAGCATTTTCCGTTATATAGGTGATCGCAAATATTATTTTATTATTAAATATATTATTAGACCCTTAATTGTCCTCCCGACTAAATCTTCACCGAAAAACATGAAATCAAACATGTTCTTTACATCCCAAAAGTTCAAGAACAATTTGCCAATAATTTTGGTAGATATTCGACAAAACGTGTGCAATCGAAAGCATCCAGTCCTTGTATTTAACTTTTGGAGGCCAGTGTACTTCAAACATAATGAAATTATCACTGATGCGCATTATAAAACTTTTAAGCTTATCTCAATTTTAGTTTATTACGTAGTGTATATAAATTCTGTAGATGATATACAGGGCTGCACAAAAAATTTACACACATATTCAGATATGCACAGCAATTGCTGAAAATAATTTTTTATCGAGTTATGTCACATTTTATTGCATGAAAAAATAAATTTTTTAATCATATTTTGTTAGTTTTGGAAAGTGTTTCATAATCTATGTTGATGCATGGTTTTTCATTGATGTTTTATATAAAAAATTGATTGGGGGAAACAAAAATATTTAATTAGGCAAACGTATATTATAAGTTTGAACTGAAAAATATTTTTGTTGATCCAAACATTCCACATTTTTATCGACTTAGTGGAGGTTTAATTCATAGATGCGATTTTTTTCTTCATACACCTTCATTCATTTTGACAAATCATATATAGTACTTAAGTCCATTTATAAATATAGCCGTTAAAAGTCCGCTGCTTCATAAGTATATGGTAACGTGTACTTCAAGTCAAAACTGGTAGATAGTGGTCAACATGTGACCCAATAGACTAAGTTTTGGTAATAACCTTTAAAGAACAAGAAAAAGCAATTTTAATACATTAATATTTTTTTGTTACATTTTTCAAAAAGAAATTAAATTAAAAATAAAATATTTTAAAACTAATAAAAGGCTCCCTGAAATTTTCTAATAATGTATTCTTGGCGTTTTGGAACACACCATTATGATATCCCAGAAATTTGAATACCTTTTTGAAAATATCTTCATCGTAACGCTTAGAAATATGTTAGATATAAAAGGTGAAGTGGGAAATAGCTTAAAACAAATTCAAACATATATTTAATTCCTTCAGAAATACAGACGAGTACAAAATCCAAATTCTTAAGTCAGTCAAGCAGAAAGAATTTAAGGCACACTCACAAAAATAAAGAACAGATATTGAACAGAATAAAAGCATTTTCTTGTAAATAATTACTGTCCTTTGGCTGATTTATCTCGAGACAATAGAATGGAAAATTAATTCTATAGAAGAGCAGCATTTCTTATTCCTTTTTTCCTTCTTTAATTCTTCTATTTAAAATGTGACAAATAAAAGGGATGTTTTCATTTTCGATTTCCAATAAATGGTTACTGTAAATTAATTTAAACTCAGTTTTTTATCCCGAAGAAATTATATTACCTTAGGATCGGTAGAGCGTATTTAATTGTATAATATATGAAATTTAGGATTAATTGTTATCATTAGGGATTTTATAATTCGTTCCAATTTTAAAGTTTTTTACATGATAAAGATATTGTGCTCTTAGGAGTGTCATTATGTGATTGAAAATATTAGTTTAATTACAGAAAATCAACCACGATACCAGAATTCTCTAAATGCTGCTAAATAATTATTTTTGTACACATAGACAGAGACATATTTGGGACAAATTAGAGAGGAACTATGTATAAAAATGTACAAAATAAATTTAACTAAAAATATCTCAAAGTAGGCAGCTGTTTCGTGTCCATATATGGACACCCTTTATCGATGCTGTATGATCGGCTCTAAAATCAGTACAAAAAGAAAAGTTGACTGTATAATTTTAATTCCAGAAAAAACAATTGGTGAGATATGCAGTTAATAATTGACCGGGTATAATCTAGGACTTAGCGGATGACAGATACATTGGCGTAAACAATTTGGGGCAACCACGATTTTTATTGAAATGTTCTCCTTATTTTATTGTAGAATTTTGCGGTTCAAATGAGGTGGAAACTTCCATACAAAAAAAAGTAGTATCATGAATCAACTAGTCGTGTGCGCTCCTGAACATATAAGAACGTGCAGAGTTATCGATATCTAACATTTTGTAGGCATTGAAAAAAGTTATCGATTTTAATCTTTGTGCGCTGATGAGCGTTCCTCATGTTTGGACCAGAAACAACGCCTGCTTCTAAATGCTTTTATTTAAATTTATTGTGCATTTTTATGCATAGCTTCATTTTTACTTAGGATTTAAAGGATTTTACCATTGTATGCCTATTTTAACATATTAACCCTTTTTGCCCTAACGGTACTTTAACGTACTATTAAAATAACTTGTTATAAAATTCATTTAATATATCGATTAGTAGTAATACAATTTAGAATGAGTTATAGATACTTTATGTTATCTTGTTCCAAAAGCATTATTGGTTGCACAAAACAAAAGTATTTTAAAATGGATGGCCTTTTCAGCTTTCTTGGAATTGAAAGATTGGGGGGGGGGGGGTGAGGAGTTTCAGTTTGGAAATATTTCCATATTTCTATTGTAAGAACATTACACTTATACATTTCCCAATTCAAGAAAATACTACACTCTCAAAAATAATTTACTTAAAAATGAGAACTTCCATGTACTCGTATTTTTTTAAGTACAATTGTTTCAAAAAGAAGTACATTGTTAAAAATAATCTACTTAAAAATGAGCATTTCTATGTACTCATATTTTTTAAGTACAATTGCTTCAAAAAGGAGCATTAACTACTTAAAAACGAAAATTTCTTTTTACTCGATTTTTTTAAGTACAATTAATTCAGAAACGAGTACATGATATTTTCAAGTTGTGTATACTTATACTTGATTTATAAATGTATGCAGAAATGAATACATATATTTTGTATTTTAAAGTCTTAATATTCATCTTTAAATCCCATGTGCTCAAAAATATGAGTTTTCTGATAAACCCTTTTCTTATACCAAATTGACAGTAGGGATTTCCAAGCTTTTATTTAAAGATATGTCTATCTTTGTTATAATTTGTAATTTATAATACACACTTTTCAAATTTATTTACAATTTTATTAGAAATGTTAAAGAAGAAAATTTAGTTTAAAAATTGTTTTATCAGAAATTAGAATATTTAAGAAAGGGAAAATTCATCTCCGCTGTTAGCGATCTTTCGTCGCTGATTCATAAAAGGTGTCATTTGGGAACAGCTGGTAACTACTCTTATAGCACAGTCAGTACAATACTGATCTCCCACCTAGAGGACTCGAGTTCAAATCACGGGGCGGCTCATACACAAAATTTCAAGAATTAAAATAGTAAATTCGTTGTTCTTTATTCCAAAAATTGAGTTCTTCGCAATTAAAAATGGTGATTTGTCGGTTCTCTGTAATTTCGCTTTTTTTTCCCCTTATAGTGTATGTGTGTTTCTATACCATACTGATTTTCGAGTCCTGTATGTACTCAAAAAATGAGTACATGCGTCTTTCAAATTTAAGAGTTAAGTACTCGGAGCTATTTTAAGATCGGGAAGTGCTCGATAATTAGTACAATTTACTTATTTTTAAGAATAGTGTTTTAACAGTGTAAAAAAAAAAAAAAAAAAAAAAAAAAAAAATATATATATATATATATATATATATATATACATAAAATATATGAGTGGAGTTATAAATACTGCACAAAATCCCTATAAATTCAAATTTAATTAATAAATTTAAATTGGCAAAATCCTTCTAAAATTTATGAAATGATGGTGTAAATCTTCTAATGTAGTTTAAAAAAAATCACGAAAAATGCTTTATAAGATGAAATTTTCACGAATTCTTAGTTTGGGACATAAAGGGTAAAGAACTTTTTCTTTCTGTGAAAAACATAATCCTCTTAATTCGATTTTCCCAACTAGAAAAAGTCATGTGAAGATTCGGTGATGCGTGGTCTGCAGGTGACGTAGACGTAAGTACCACGATAAAGGATAAGGAAGTACAGTCGTGGGAAAAAAAAAGTAAACACCCCCTACTAACTTCTCAACAAATTATCGTAGAAGAAAGTTACTGGTACCGAACGATTGGAAATAAAGTCTACTTTTAAGTTATGCATTTAAAATTTGTTTAAGAGGCCATCTACATATTAAAACAAACCATAACTTTGTTTTTTTCAATAGCAGTACACAATTCTTACAGCATAAATGAACTCTACACCTTTCAATTAGCCTATAAACGAATTTTTATGCAATTCGTGCCATAAGTTTCCGAGAAATTAATTATTTTAAAACGAGCGTATTTTAAGGGCTGTATCCAAATTGAAGTTCCGAACTCGAATGTTACCCCGAGAGAGCCGCCTTCTTGATCAAGGCGCGTTTAAGCGTCAATGAAACCTGTTTGATTACAGGATAGCAGAAGAAATTTCAAAAATTTACTCACTTCTATCATAGACGGAGCCCCACCAGTGGCTGAGAGGTTCTGCTCTCGAAACTGGTAGACGGGAAGTGGTGGGTTCGATCCCAATCGCACCCGTCGGCCTAATCGATCGGAGTTTTCGTGGTTTTCTTCGAACCATGGATTTCCATGCGTTAATACGGGTTAGGTTCCCTTAGAAAGACCCCCTCGGGCCTATATCCCTAGTGTAGATAATCGGCCGTCACAAAATCAACCAACCAACCAACTATCATAGACGGCCCCTTAAACCATCATTTTGCCGTTTTTTAAGCATAATTTGAAAACTACTTGGAAGAAAAATGGGAAATTTTGGATTTCCATAAAGTAGGACTTAATAAATCTAAATCCATCAAAAAAATTGTATGTTGCAATTCATAATTTTTTCGAATATTAATTTCATAATTCATAATTCATATCATAAAATTATAAAAATTTCAAATTCAACGTATTTATGTTTGGGTATATTAGTATTATTGCTACACAAAAAATTAGCTCATTAGGATCATAATTTCAGGAGATATAAATAAAAATATGAAAATGCAATTTAACATTAGAAGTACTAAATTTTGAATGTCTATAATTCAAAAACTTATCATTCGAATGACTTGAAATTTGGTTTCTAGGCATATTTTGAACCGAAGATTTGAAATATCTTGTTAAATTTTGGTACTGCCCTTGAAAAAAATGAAGTTTAGTTTCGTTTTAATATGTATATGGTCCCCTAAGCAAATTTTATACACACCCTTTAAAAGTAGACTTTATTTCCAATCGTTCGGTACTAATAACTTTCGTCTACGATAATTTCTTGAGGAGTTAGTAGGGGGTGTTTACTTTTTTTTTTTCACGACTGTACATCTTTCTGATTCTGGATGCTAATAAAATACTATGTCGAATATCATTAGTAAAATTTTTATCGTTAGGAAACTTTTCATTTTTATATGGAAATATAGTTACAAGTGAAGAACAATGGTGGCGTAGGAATTATTTTTTTTTTATCTTATATTATAAAACGAACATAAATTGTGTGTCTGTGTTTGTGTGTGTGTGTAAATTTTATCTTAAAAACGGCTTTAACAATTTTGACTAAATTTTGTATTTTACCATTTTCGCACACGAGAAGACCTTTAGAATAGATCTTGTGTTCGAGATAATTCGATTAGTGGGTCATTTTGAGTCATAATGGGTCAGGGTCAAGCTAATTATATCTGAAAACCGGCACAATCGATTTTGACTAAATTTTATATCCAACCGTTTTTGGGTACGAGAAAACTATTGGGCTTGGTCACATACTCGAGAAATTCGATTATTGGGTCATTTTTGGGTCACTTCGGGCCAAGCTATGTTTATCTAGAAAACGGCTCTAACGAGTTTTTCAACATTTTGCTTTCGTTCGTTTTCGGGCACGAGAATACCATTGAGCAAGGTCGCATGTTCAAGAAAATTCGATTAGTGGATCATTTTGGGTCACAATGGGTCAACTGTCAACCTAATTGAATATAAAGAAAAAAGCTCAAAGCATTTTGACAAAATTTTGTTCGGCATGAGATGACCATTGGGCTAAGTCACATGTTCGAGAGAAATCGATTAGTGGGTCATTTTGGGCCACTGTGGGTCAAGCTAATTGTATCTAAAAAAAGGCTCAAAACATTTTGACAATATTTTGCATTATATTCTTTCTGGGCATGAGAAGACCATTGGGCTAAGTCACATGTTCAAGAAAATTCGATTAGTGGATCATTTTTTGGTCACTGTCTGTCAAAATAATTGTATCTAAAAAACGACTCACACGATTTTCACAAACTTTTCTATGATGCCGTTTCTAGGCATGAGAAGACCATTGGGAAAAGTCGCATGTTCGAGAAAATTCTATTAAGGTGTCATTTTTGTGTCACTGTGAGTCAAGCTAATCGTATCTAAAAAAGGGCGCAAAACATTTTGACAAAATTTTGTATTATATCGCTTCTGAGCATGAGAAGACCATTGACATAAGTCGCATGCTCGAGAAAATTCGATTAGTGGGTCTTATTTTGAGTCACTGTGAATCAAGCTAATTGTATCTAAAAAACGGCTCAAAACATTTTGACAAAATTTTGTATTTTATCTTTTCGGAGCATGAGAAGGCCCCGGGATAAGACACGTGTTCGATAAATTAAGATTAGTGTGTCCCTGTGGGTCAAGCTAATTTTATCTATAAAACGACTTTAACGATTTTGGCTAAATTCTGTATTCTTATCGTTTTTGGGTTCGAAGAGCATTGGTTAGGTCGTATGTTCGAACAAATTCGGTTAGTGGGTCATTTTGGCTCACTATGTCTCAGGATCAAGCCAATTGTATCTAAACAGCAAGAATGATACAGTGAGAATAAAATATCGAACTGAACATAAGGCTAATTTTGACCGAGCTTAGCTGGGTCATCCCTGCTAGTTTAGTATTAATTGAGCTAGTCTTCCATTCTCAAATTTAACCTTCTCTCAATATCGAAATCGACTACATTAACTTTAACTAGTACAGCACTTTTGTTCACTGATACCATCCCTGTATATTGTGATTAAATGTTTGTTCATATGCAGTAATTAAATGTTTGGACTTTCTTTTTAACGTTTTCATTTTTGTCTAAGCAGCGTTTTCTAAGTAGTTGAGATAACTCACCACCCATGATCTCTTCATATTCATTCTAATGCTAATATTTAGTTTGTAAGTAAACAAATTTTGTGTAAGATTGTATATTTATAGTGCATGAAAAATGAATTTAGTTTATCCTTAAGTATTCTCTTTTTTTTCAGGGTGCTTCTTATCTGATAAACTGCAGAAGGTGAAATCTGCAAGATTATGTTGTTAGTTATAACGATTACTTACAATGCGATATTTTTTCTAAAAAAAAATTACGCATTCCATTTAGTTACGTTAACCTTTTAAGACCGGACTGCTTTTTGAGTTTTTTTTTTTTTTAAACAATGACATAACTGAAATTTGTAACTAATAATTCAGTATCTGATGACAAAATTCATATAAAAGGGTAATTCCGCGATTTATGCCGCATATTTTTTTTTTTTTTTGTATAAAGTCCCATGGGGGACATAAAGTAAAAAAAAGCATGCTGTGCTATTTAATGTTAAATATACAACACGTGTATTGCGACAAAAACATAAAAAAAATACAGTGAAACCTGTGTGTAAGGGCCACCTGTCGTTCCATTGAAAACTGGCTCTTATGAGGGGTGGCCCTTGAATAGGGGTGACCAATTTTTTTATTTATCTTTCTTTTTATCCCGATATTTTTAAAATCTGCATATTCTTTCAGTAAGTTCTCTTTGTTTTCAACAATATTGTTTATTTGATTCTTGCTGCAATTAAACTGTAAAGCCAATTTTCTGGCAAATGTTCTTTAATCATGA
The DNA here is from genome assembly GCA_963932465.1 of Maratus speciosus. Taxonomy (NCBI): domain Eukaryota; kingdom Metazoa; phylum Arthropoda; class Arachnida; order Araneae; family Salticidae; genus Maratus; species Maratus speciosus. Next base: position 524,245,307 of record OZ010796.1, on the reverse strand, counting down.
CAATTAAGAACTTTGAATTTGCCATTCAAATTCAAATGCACTCATTGACTTGATTTAGGTGCGATAATTTTAAATTTTACATAAGCCTGATTATAAAATTTCTAGTGTACAAATTGTGCTTCAATATGCATTCGCAGTTTTAGTACATATGGAATCAGTTTTTCTAGCTAATTATGCTATCCTTTGCGTGCCCACAACAGAGGGTCAAGTTTCCCCTCGAAATCAACCCCTACAGGTTGAAAGGTCAAACAAAGTGTGAGGAACACCTGTTTGTATCACTTGTGGAAAAGTTTGTGGTCTTTCATTGTGTAACTAAATCCTCCCCATCTCCCCCTGCCTTCTTTGTTGCAAGTGCAGTTGTTTGCTGATCTCTTATCTTTTGGTTCAGGAATTCAATACACATGTTTAGGATTTAAGGCACATGTGAAAAAAATGGCCTTTATGAGGGGTAGAAGCGGCCCCAAATAGGAGTAAATTTAACATAATATCTATGAGGGAAAATTTCGTTCCTAAAAATGTTGGCCCTTAATAGAAATGGCCCTTGAATAGGGGTGGCCTTTAAAAGAAATTTCACTGTAATTAATATTTTTTAACAATTTTTTTCTAAAACATTACACTGCGGCGCGTCACCCATACATTCAAGCTGAGACGCCGCACTTGTGCGGTTCTTATGCCCCGCTTTGTCATAAGAACAGAATGAAATTATAAATAAAAATGTAAAATATATATATTCTTTTCTGGACTATAATTAACTATGTAATAACAAAAAGAAACTAAATGAGTACAATGAAACGTATTAGTAGAGATAAATTAATAATTGTCTGCCTAATTTCACTATTAAAATTATCGAATTATTTTTTTACAGTGAATTTTAATTGTTATTTCAGCAACAACGTAACATCAATGTATTAGAGAGGGAGAAGAAAAAAAGTAAAATGGGGTTTACATAATTTATTTGTTAATAGACATGTTTCTCGACCGATACACAAAAAGTGTCGAACAAGTACAGTCTTTATGTAACCACATTTGACACATGATGCAACGAGCCAATTACACTTCCTCTTTTTTTGAGTAGATTTCTAAAAATTCCTTGCAAAGAACGTCTGCGTCGCGCATGATCCAACTTTTTATTATTATCATCTTGGCGTGCATTTTTCTTCACCTTCTTACTTTTTAATTTTCCCTTTTTCTCCTTTGGTATAGTAAACTTTACACTGTTTGAACATTCATCAATGTCTGACGGACTGTCTTGGGATCCTCTATCTGAATAAAAATTAAATTTTCTTTTGGTAGTTTTGTATCTGTTTTGTAAATTTTCTTACATCTTTGGAATTTTTTTCTAAAGTTACATTAAGCTCTTTTTAATTGTCAATAGAGGTTAAGTTTATTCCCGTTTTCTTAATTCTGTGCTTTGCTGTCCCCTGACTACGTCTCGGAATAGGAGATATTTTATGTAGGTGGTTGGTAGGTGATGGTGGTTTCACACTGCTAGTTCCAGGTTCTGCAGGCTTTAAACTGATTTGAGATGTGTTGATTAGCACTTTACTTGATGGATTTGCTTCCTTTTGCGTCTTGTTTTTTGGTGAGGGCATTTCACTATCCGCTAAAGCAGTAAAGAAATGATCTGGGAGAGTGTTGTTGTTGAAAGGGAAGATTCCCAGCAGCTTTAAAGTTACTAGTAGCGTTGCCAACAGTTACCAATTTGTTCCAGGCATCGCAGATTAAAGACCCTACCTGATACAGAGTCAATCTACGCTCAACTTGCTACATTAACCTTTACGGATACCATTGTCCCTGTAGGCTTACACCTTCTTTTCTTTTATAAAATGTGGGCATTTCTAATAAAATCCGTAAAAAAGTTTAAAATTTATCTGTTTTTGAAAAACAATATTTCATTTAAACCCAGGACGTTAAAATGCAAAATCATTACAATTACAATTAACGACTGATAACATGCCTAACTTGGTTAGTCTGTGCAAAAAGAAAAGGAAAAGTTAATAACACTTTATCATCCCGTACAAAAGAAACTGCGGCATGTATACCGGAATTGCAGTGCGGCATGTATCCCATTTTGTATGGCACAGATGTCGCACATCACTGTTACCTACCGTCGCTAAGGAAAATGGCATAACCATACACAGAGTACTCTATACAAAAGCTACACTTAGTTTTGACTTCGAAATCATGCATGCATTTAGAAATTAGCGTGTGAAAATACTTAAGCATAACGCGTTTAAAAGTTTGGATAGTGAAATCATGCGCTTACGTCAAAATAAGGATGGTACAAATACAAGTAAACAACGAAATGGGATTCACGATATACACTGGTTAAAATAATCTTATTGCGCACCTATACTGCGCGTTTGACTGCCATCTATCGATAATTACAAGAAATACAAAGGGTGCGGCAACTATCCTGGATGCGGAGACTCTCCAGGCGTTACCCTATAGTTTCTGTTAACCAGCACAATCACTCGATTCCGGCATTTATAGAATAGCTAACCCAGGAAGGTAGAATTTTAGTTAATGCCTAACCCACACGATCGTGCGGGTCCGGTCTTAAAAGGTTATATTGAATATCTTTAATTAGAACGGATTTGAAGCTTTGAAAAACAATTATTCTAATGAATATATGTCTTCAGCCAAAATTGGCCGAGGCCTAAAAATAACACCCACACCTTCTTTCTTCATGTTACAACGGCTTTAGTATTATATCTATGATAGAGAATAAGATAATGCTCAGAGAATAAGATTATTATCACAAAAACACTGCTGACTTTCTCAAAAATATGCATAAATTTTGCAGATAGTAGCGATTTCACAGTATGAAGCTTTTCACGCAAAGTGAAACAGTTCATATGATGAAAAAGCTCAGCATGGAATGGCGCTTTATACTCTATAAACAATGATATCGACAAACCTAAAAATCTTTTTTAGCACAAGAACGAAGTATTTACGCACGCAAAGAGTTTGAAAAATAAACAAAATTGTATGCATGTCATTCAAAAGCCTTGCATTCCAAAAATAATGCGTTCCACCAGTGGATGAGAGGTTCTGCTCTCGAAGCTGGTAGACGGGAGGTGCTGTGTTCGAACCCAATCGCGCCCGTCAGCCTAACCATTCGGAGTTTTTGTGGTTTTCTTCGAACCTCGGGAAACTTGCGTAAATACGTGTTCGGTCCCCTTAGAAAGACCCCCACAGAGGGCAATCCTCCTAGGGCCTATATCCCTCGTGCAGATAATCGGCCGTCATAAATAATACCAACACAAAAAGAACGCAGAGTATGAGCATGATAATACAGAAAGCTCAACATGAATGATTAAACTGGGAGTGTTCAACTATTACAGTGTCGGCGAACCCGCGTGCCAGAACCCCAATTGCCACCACATTTCCTGAATAGTTTTCTTCGCTTTATTTAATCTCAAAATTTCTTTTATTCAATAAATCGAAGAATATTTTATGAAAAAGTGATGTCAGTTGGTTTGCTGGTACGCGGTTTCACCGCCGCTGAACTATTGGAATACGTGGTAGTTGTATAACCAGATATTTCACAAATAAAATACACAATTTTAGAGAACTGTAAATTACCCTTCGTACACTGCGAAATATATAATATATTAAATAGTTTTCACATACACGGACTGAAAGTATTGACAGACGCATTTATATTAAAAAGACTAAATGCAATTTGGCAATTTATTTTATTCAAATTTTATATATAGCATAGAAATTGAATGTTTTGTTTCACTTGATATAACTTGACAATTCGCGAATACTTCGGTTTTAATATATTAGCAATTGTATGTGTACAAAAGCTGCTGTCTTTCTATAATAGAATTATAGCTAGACTGCAAAAAATCACTGCAGCGTTAAATTATATGTTAATAAATTATGTTGGCCGATTTTCCATGCAAGACAAAATCATGCAACTGGGAGACATTGTAAGAATCGTTTGAATGTTTTCGGTGTTTGTTGACTTCGAAATTTAATATATGATATTTCGGAATTCAAACGCTTTAGATCTTTCTAATGCAGATTTTGTATATAACCTGCCTTTCATGAATGCATAGATTTCGTCGATAAATTTTGACCCATTTATTGAAAGTTTTGTTTCACGTACAACTTGAAATTTTAAAACGGAACATCAAGGTCACAATATTTAATGGATTTACTTATTTAAATCCGTTGCATTATTAATATTGTTCATGGTTTATAATATAAAAATTTGTACAAATTATGTTTGTAAAGGTACCATAAATATAAAATTCAATTACGAATTATCGTAATAAATATAAAGACGAAATACATGAAATGTTTCCCAGGTAGCTGATAAATTTTGTAAACAACAATTTCAAACAGATTAATTTTGTATGCGATTTCTCAAAATATAACAGATTTCACATTAAGGTGTAAAACTTCTTAAAATTCATCTCCGTGTTTTCTTAGTATCTTATTTCATTATTGAAATGCGAATAAAATGATTGTATTTAAAAAAAAAAAAATGAAGTTGATTTTGCAGTCATTTTTTTAAATTAATTTTACAGTTTCACACAGCGCAGAACAATATATTGATATAAATTTAATCTTAATTAATTTTCCAACTACTTTTCAGCAGTGAAACTACGCTTGAAATTATTGAATATTAAAGCAGTGAATTATCACTTTGCTAACAAGACGTAAACCGACATAGTGAAAAATGTCCAAGCCGGGAATCGAACCCGGGCCCCTGGAATAGCGCTCCAGTGCTCTACCACTAAGCCACGAGGACGATGCCCAGCTTAGCATCTCTCACACACATAAGTCGGTAAGGCTGCAACCGCAGCTACTAGAAGGAAGGGTCTTCATGAGCACACAATCTTGAGGCAAAACATGAGACGCAAATAAACCCAACATCGGTGAATATACAATTTTAATTAATTATTCAACTATTTTTCAGCAGTGAAACTACGCTTGAAATTATTGAATATTAAACCAGTGAATTATCACTTTGCTAACAAGACGTAAACCGACATAGTGAAAAATGTTCAAGCCGGGAATCGAAGCCGGGCCCCTGGAATAGCGCTCCAGTGCTCTACCACTAAGCCACGAGGACGATGCCTAGCTTGACATCTCTCATACACATAAGTCGGTAATGCTGCAACCGCAGCTACTAGAAGAAAAGGTCTTCATGAGCACATAATCTTGCGGCGAAACATGAGACGCAAATAAACCCAGCATCGATGAATATTGTATATTCACCGTATCCCATTGTATAATTAAAATTGTATGATTAAAATTCACCATTGTATAATTAAAATTGTATATTCACCGATGCTGGTTTAATTTGCGTCTCATGTTTCGCTGCAAGATTGTGTGCTAATGAAGACCTTTCCTTCTAGTAGCTGCGGTTGCAGCCTTACCGACTTATGGGTGTGAGAGATGCCAAGCTGGGCATCGTCCTCGTGGCTTAGTGGTAGAGCACTGGAGCGCTATTCTAAGGGCCCGGGTTCGATTCCCGGCTTGGACATTTTTCACTATGTCGGTTTACCCCTTGTTAGCAAAGTGATAATTCACTGCTTTAATATTAAATTTAATCTATTTGTGTAATTACTCTGTGGAAATATGAACTATGTCATAAGCGTGACACTTATTTCATATTTGTAACGATTTTTGTTAACAAATTGTTAGATATTACAGTAAGTGTTTTTAAAGAAATACCATTTGGATTGGTTTATTTGGATATCCACTAACTGCATTAAAATAACCAAATGAAAATGTATCTGAAGTTTTTCCATCCATATTACGGGAGACCAGGGGAATTGTGACACCTGAAGGGAAGTTAAAATTTTTCACCTCTAAAAAATATTTATTTTTAAACAGAAAAAATTCTAAAGCTGAAGCATGATCTTTAGTATCTGTATAAATTTAACCGTAATTATATCTGTAACATAAGCACCCATAAAAAAAAAACTTCATTAAACCTCTGCACAATGGCGAGATTACCCAGGATACTGGGATAATTCCGCCACTGTATCGGGGTAATGACGCCACTCTTTAAAGTCCTAGTAAATACATCAAATGGATACTAGGAAACACATAAACTACTGAAAATATTTAGAGAGCAATTTAGAAAGCAAAAGTAATTTATCAGTTAAAATTTAACTGAAATTGAAAAAGTCACAATTATAAATTTCTGAATAAGTTCTGAACAAATATAAAAAGCTGAAGCGGCTCTACTACATTCAAATGAGGCCATTTCTCACCCGATTTACATGGTGGTGGCATTACCCCGAGAGAACAATAAGGCGGAAATCCCCGAGCAAAGCTGAAAGAAGAACTGAAATTGTTCAACACATTGCATCAAAATGTCAGCGAATGTATGTAGATTACAGGCAATATTATCTTAAATAATGTTACAATAAAAGGTGTTTATCTCTACTCATTTGAGTCAAAATAAGAAGTATCTAGATGAAAACTAAATTTTTCACTAGAACAAACGAACGACGTGCAGCTCACACTAGACACTATGTTTCTATTGTTGGCCGCTATAGTGCGGGCACATTCACGATCTCATACTGCCCTTAATTTTTAACTAGGTTAGGTGGCGGCATAACCCCGGGTGGCACTATTCCCCCGGTCTCCCCTTCATGTACAGCTATTTCATGAAAACTTTTGCCTGTCTTAATACGTGAACAATGCTTTTTAAAACCCAATTCGTAATTAATAAAAAAATCCCTGCCTGTAGAAATAAAAAACACAGAAACTAACAGAAACTAAATCATGATTATAGAAAAACCCACTTTAACAATTTTATCTGGCCGCTTTTGACGAGTTTTTAATTTCAATTTTATATAAGAGCAGGTTTTATCAGAATCATGTTAACCCATTAGCCGCCAAAACTATAAGGTTTAAATTTTCAATGATTTAGTTGAACGATGTTCGCTACCACAATCTCTGAAAGATAATTTTCATTTTATATGATTTTCAAATTTTCATGTCTTTAACAAAGGCCAATTTTTTAATTCAAAAATAGTGGATGGTATGTAAATAACTTAAATATGTGCAATTATTTCGACCGTTGCGTGAGCGCAACACCAGAGGGTAATGGGTTAACCTTTAACCGATGTCACAGAAATTGTCACAGAACTAGTCTGAAGCGGTCTGTGAGACCACTGCAACTAAAGATGAATAAAAGGCACGATTAACTGATAGGATGGTGTTTTTGTACTAAACTTTTTGCACAGGACTGTTATAATTAAAATTCACCTATTCAAAAGTCTCTGGCGATAGTATTAAAGTTCCAAACGGAACAAAATTTCGGTAGTGTTTGTAGTTAAACTCAAAATTGCAAGTTAAACTATAAAAATTGAAAAAAGCCTCGGTCTGAGAGATCGGTAACATCAGTTAAAGGTTAAGGCGGTATTAAAAAAATACTTTCCCATGCACAACAAATTGAAATTTTCTGACGCATTTTCAGATTCATTTTTAAAAGAGAAAGCATGAAACTTGCTGACGTGATTTTTGAAGAGATTTATACGCGGCCTGGTTTTTTTTTTTTTTTTTTCGTTCAATTAATTAGAACTTGATTTATAAACAATTATTTTCTCAGTAGGACAATATTTTTCGTTTCCAACACAATAGCTTCGGGAAATTCAGTTCAAAATGCCCATTTTGACATAATTTTTTAAAATATATTCTGCCTCTATCATAAAATCGACCATTACGGTACATTATATAGATTGTGAATATGAAAATCTACCAATTGGATGCGTTTGAGAGCAAAAATGAATTTAAAAATGAGTGAGAAAATAAGCAGTTTGGATTTGTGCACACCTTTAGTATGATGCTTTTTGCTCTTCAACCACTATGTATTTTTAATTTGTTTTTCTGTAAGAATTGTCAAAATAAAAGTTGTAAATAATATCAAGAAGATTTTTAATAAATTCATGCGAATTTTATATCTTGTGAATTGACGAGTTTCTCCCGAAAACCCTATTTTTTTCGCCTTTTGAGACCATTTTTTACCATTTTTTATTTTATCAAATATATCTCATACATAATTTTTTGGTCCTTTTTTAGAAGTAAGAATAACTTTAAACTGAGTCGATATGTACTATAATTAAGAAGTTATAGTGTTTTTTCGGTTTTCACAAAACCCTGCCCAATTTTCACACTCTTGGTTCGATTTTGCCCATTAACGAACTTGCCCGAGATTTTATGCCCCTTGATTTTATGTATCAATTTGGAAGAGATTTGTTCAGAATTATGGAAGTTACAGTCTTCTTAAAAAAGTGATATATACCCAGCAAACACATACCTTTCGGCACAAGATCGGACTGCAGCCAGCAGTGTCGGTTAAGTGCCGGCATGGGCACAGTAATTTTGGTGAAGTGTCGGCAGCATGTCGGCAACTGAATCATAAGAATCTGCTTTTTCGACAGCCGGTTACCGCAATCGGTTTCCTTACGGTTATATATCGGTAAGCGACTTACACTGGCAAGTGACGCAGGACCGATATGTGATTTCTGATAGTGGCCCGATTAGATTTGCCAACATCGGTCCGAATTTGGAATTTTTAGTCTTAGCCGACATTTTTTTTTTCTTAATTTTGTTTGAATTTGAGTTTTGATAAGATATGTATGTTTCATGTATTTCGCATGAAATTCTAACAGTGATAAACAAAAAAAAATTCAAAACTACCTTGTATATATATATATATATATATATATATATATAATTTTTTTTAAAGCTGCTATTGAATTCATTTTTAAAGGGTTACAATTACTTGAATCATCAAAAGAGTTTCTTAAATCGCCCCTTAAAATTATTATTCGTTATAAACTTAATCGTAGAAAAAAAATTCATAAGTTAATTACTTTCTAACTATATATTCATTTTAAAAGCAATAGCTATGTTTCTTATTTTATTTAAAAATCAAATTGTTAAAAAAATGCTTACAATTATTTTACAAGCTGTAAAAATATAAAAAAAATACCCAACCTTTTAGCGTTAAAATTTAAAAGAAATATTCAAAAATCTCCCACTTCTAAAAAATTAATTACCAAAAAAAAAAAAAAAAAAAAAAAAAAAAAAAAAAAAAGGAAAAAGAAAAGAAAAAAAAAGATAAATTAATATTTCTATTTCATTCGATGATTAAAAAATGTTGATAAGTAAAAGAATCATTCTTGCTACTTAATCACTAAAAATATATTCTACATTATATCTTCAAATGATAAAAAAAGAACTCTTATTGTAATTAAAAGTGATAAATTACCAACCTCTTTTTATTAAAATTATCTTTTTTGTGTTACAAATATATATTTCTTGAAATAACGCATTTAATTACACTATAATTCCTAAAGAGAAAATTTTATTAAGAGAAAAATATCTGAAACTCACTTATTTTATTTAATAAACATTCTTAAATTTATATGAAAAATTCATAAATATCCCCCATTTAAAAATTATCTTCCAAAACATAAAAAAATGTAAATTAGTATTTTTATTTTATTTTTAAGTAAAAAATATTGATAAGTAAAATATTAATATTGCAACATACTCATTAAATATATGTTCTACTTTAAATCATCAAAACGACATAAAATGAATTCTTATTCTAATTAAAAGTTAATAATTACTACCTTTTTATTTATTAAAATAAATTTTTCCATGTTAAAAATATATATTTTATAAATTAACGCAACGCATGTAATTACATTATAATCCTAATAAGAAAATTTGATTAACTGAACAAGACCTCTAAAAATATTTTTTTTAAACTTAATTATTCTTAAATTTATATCTATTTTTAATTTTCTTAATTATATCTATATCTTAATTAAACTTAAAATTATTCATAAATTCCTTTGCTTTAGCGAATTCGCTGAGATATTTATTACATTCATTTAAATATTAAATCAACTTTTAAATAAACGCGCGTAAGACAATTATAAATAAATAAATAAATAATTAAAAATAAAATAAAAACACTTCAATACAGTACAGGACCTCAAATCCGGAATCCTAAAATCCGGACGACCCAAAATCCGGATTGAATAAAGGAATCTGAAATTCCGCGACGAGGCGGAATAAATAATTCCGGAAAACGCCCATAGATGGCGCTACGCGTATACGTAACACAGTTTCCAACTAAGGAAGACTAAACAACTCCACTCAACTGAATAAGTTTGTTGCAATGTTTTTATATTATAATTTTAATCTAAATACTATTTGCTGACAGAGTTAGAAAAGTTAGTGTGTGCACACATTTTAAATTTATTTTAAAAAGAAACCTTGTTCTTCATTTAATAGAAAATACAAAAAGAACAAATAAAAAACCAGAAAGAAGAACTATTTTTAAAAGATGCATAGAATATATTTACAATTTTTATATGTAAAGATGTTTTGCTATCTCCTCTCCCCCCCCCCCTCTCCTTCAAATGTTCAACAAATTTCATTTTTCGAAAAAATTCTATTTGTAAGCACCGTACCAAAGATATTTTTTCTTTAACTCAAAGGGAAAAAAAATATCTATGCATGGTTTCTTTCTGCATGACAAAACATACTATACATCCAAAGCTCATGATCACATGATAACGTTGACTTCCCACTTCACAAAGTTAAATAAACAAGTTGAATAAACAAAACAAACCACAGACAGATATCTCGTTTTTCTTTGCAGTTACTCAATAGTGGCCTTTTTATAGAGGTACATTATATTTTAATAAAAATTTGTTACACAGGCTAATTTACTATTATTGCAGCTTGCTGAAAATTTGAAAGAAATTAGTCAATTAGCAATGGAGATAATTATTTTTTTAATAGAGGAAAAAAACTGATTTTGCTCTTTTTTTCTGTTTGCTTGCAACTCAATAATTTCTTTCTCGTGCAATCAAACAACGCGAACTTAATAACACATTTACAAAGTCCTTTTTATACGAAAAGAATAGAGTTTGAATAGATTTCCTCTTGTTTTTGTTTATATTTAAACTTTCTTAGAACATTTTATTTAAAAAATTTAATTGTTTCTTTCTTTATTTTCACTGAGTCTAATACTGCAATTCCCGATATAGATTCCTAGACCTTGCTAGGCTCTCATGAACAACGACGCATTTTCATTTTCTAAAAGATGTTTTAATGTTGCTAATAATGTGCAGGATTTAAAAAATATTCTTATTTTAAATTCTTTTTTTTTGTAATTTGTTTTCGTCTGTTTACTTAAACTAAGCCCTACACGGCAATTGATATAGATTCCTAGGCCTAACTCGGCTCTCGTGAACAACGACGCATTTTCTAAAAGATGTTTTAATATTCCTAAGAATATGATGTATTAAGAAAAAAATCCTTATTTTCAATTATTTTTTATAATTTGCATTTTTGGCTGTTTTTTTACTGTAAGCCAAACATGGCAATTCGCGATATAGACTGCTTCGCAGCATGTAAAATTTTGCCATGGGCATCTACTGTATCTGTTTATTTATTGTTTTGGTTAAGGACCTGAAATCCGGAAAATTCCGAAATCCGGAACGATCGCGGTCCCGGCCAGTCCGGATTTGAGGTCCCATACTGTATTCTAATTTTCCAATCTACCATTCACCTCTAATGACAAACCATTACGTATCGATAAGAGTTCCCTTATTACCTCATGCAATCCTCACTTGATCAAGTCTGAGTGGTCAAGTGGTTAAGGCATCTATTTCCTGTTCTTGGGATCGTTGGATCAAACCCAGCCTCATCCACCATCGGAACACGTTCTCTTCAAATATGCATTCCGCGATGGCTCATAGATGGCGCCATCAATACTGATTTTTTTTTCAACTGAAGCTTGCGTCGGTCTGCGACCGGCATTCGTATGGATAGCCGATTCGTGCTGTCGGCATAGTGTTTTGCCGATACTGGACCGGCTGTGCGCCTATCTGTCGGGCGTCACTCGCCCGGCGTGTCGAAAAAGATACGGAACCGGTACGTCAGCCGGTGTCGTGCCGATACCGTCGGTAATGGCAAAGCGGCTGTCGGCCGATTGTTTACTGATAGCTCTGTGTTTGCTGGGTATATATATATATATATATATATACAGGGGTACCTATACATACCGTTGTACCTATATGTACCGTTGAGGGGTATATATACCCTCTCAACGGTGTCCAATGGCTGATTTCTAAACCGTTAGTCATAGACATATAGTTCCAGTTGCAAAAATGTTTTAAATGAGGTAAACAAGTGTTTTTAAAGCGATTTGGGTCAAGAAAAACATTTATTAAAAAATAACGAAATTTAAATTTTTATACAGTTCCCCGGTCCTATAAGTGATATTTAGTAAAAATATCCTATTGCACTAACAAGTAAGACAAAAAAAGTCCCATTCCTCTGCAATTAAAACTGACCGAGTAATAGATGTTTAAAGTTGGAGTATCTTTTTTGCTGCAAAATAGGGAACAGTCACAAATTTACTAGAAATAAAAATAATCGTCAGATATGAAATTTAACATTAAACATTCAGAGTAAAATTATTATTACAATTATATTTTGAGATGTTTGTTCATTCTGACATATTAAAGCAAAATATACCATTTATACTAAAAATATAAGTAAAAAAAGTAACAGAAATGTTGTTACATCTCCCCCTTCCCCTCCTTCCTGCCCCAAGCACAGACACAAGAATGCTCAATTTGTAAGTAATTTTTGTACCATCTTAATGTTTTTTTTTTTTTTTTTTTTTGGTATGCGTATATTTTTACACATAACTTTTGAATGGCTACTCTGAATATGTTAAGGAAATTAATGTGTCCCTTTTTGAAAATCATCCTCATATCACTTTTATGTTCTTTTACAATAAACATCAATTATTTGAATCACATGATACTACCCGTGCGATTACTTCGATGATCTAAATAAACATAACAAAATTATTACAATATTTTAATATTTTGTTCTAATAGAGCACAGATTTATCCATTAAAGGTCGGGCATCTTATAACTGCCCACATCCTCTCTTTTTAATAAAATTTCCTTTTTTTAAGATTGTGTTCCATTTGTCATTTTATAATAATGATAAAAAAATATTATTATTTTTGCATTACTCCTTCTGAAAATTCCACTGTCTCTCCCCTCAGCAAATATTCATTAGAGCAGTTAATTTTTTTTTAATGTTAAACATTTAAATCTTTAAAAATATTGATACTTTTAAATTCTTTTAGATCATTAAATTATTTTTTAATTAAAAATTGGTAAAAACATATTGTTAAATCAAAACATATATTAAATTATTAAATTTTATCATTTAACATTTAAGAATTTATATATATATATATATATATATTTTTTTTTTTTTTTTTTGCCGTACTTCTGACTAATTCTCTTGCTAAACAAGTTTCAAAAGTATATAAAGTACTTTTGCCATAAAAAATAATCTTAAATATTTTTTCAAACAAGTTTTTATATTTGCTTTGAAAAACTAAAAAGTTGAATTTGAAAAAATATAATATCATTAAAATGTATTTTAACACGGAAGTAGTCGATCCGACTCCGACCATATGATTAAATGTCCACTGGAACCAGAAATTCTTTCATAAAATAGGTTAAATTTAAACCACGCAGATTTACGTTAAATAAATCCATCAAATAATTTTAAATAAAAATTTTGATGTCAAATATTTTTATGAAACTTGAGTAAAATTTCCGGACGTTCTAGTGTTAAGCAATCCCTGCTCATACATCGTAAAGTATCTGGCTTCTTTTGTGCGGCACTGTATAAGAAATATAAACGCAACGCACTTTCATTTGGAAAAATGATATTATGTATCTCAATGCTTTACATAAATGTTGCAGATTTTGAACTTAAAATTTTTGTTTGTAGGCAGTAATGTATACGAAATTTTTAGTGTGGTGCTGTAAAATAAATATAAATGGTACGCACCTAAAATCATATTAATATTACATTGTCATTGAATTTACATAATTATGCAAAATTTAACCTCGATCGGATATTTGAAAGTGAATTAAAATTGGAATACAAATTTTGAACTAAGAAGACATACATATGAACGTTGTAAGTTAAAGAAAAGCTTATAAAAATAATACAACTTTTAAAAATAAAATCATCAAAAGAAACACACTCATTTCCTTACAATATATATATATATAATATATATATATCAAAATACAATTAAAAACAGTTTCGTACAATTAAGTCAGTTTCGAAACTCGCCTTATCCGAAATTTAAAAAATCGTGTTTCTCTATCAATGTATTCTATTGGTAAAACCGTATCAATCATACACCACAATCTCCAAATTTTCAATGAAAACCAATGGATGCATTTAAAGGTTTTACGCGATTTCCCAAAACTTGATTTTCTTCATATGGTGAGTTTGAAACTTACGTCTTCAATTATTTTAACCAATCTGAGAGTTAATTATTAAAAATTAACACTACCGTAATACTTATAGGGCGGGGGGGGGGGGCAACACCTTCAGTTAAATCGCTTTAAAAATACTTCTTTACATTATTTAAAACATTTTTGTAATTGGAACTGTATGTCTGTGACTAACGGTTTAGAAATTAGCCATTGAACATCGGTTGGAGTGGATGCCCTTTACAATACTTTAAGCACTTCGTGTATGACCTCTCGAAGCTTGGTCCAACTCATCTGTTTTCAGTTACAGAAAAGTGGTTTAAGTTTTGAAATTGAAAGTTTCTTAACTCTGTCAATTTTAGGGTTAGATGAAAGGGACTTTTTTGTCTTACTTGTTAGAGAAATAAAAAAACGTTTACTAAATATCACTTATAGGACCGGAGGACTGTATAAAAATTTTAATTTGGTAATTTTTTAATAAATGTTTTTCTTGGCCTAAATCGTTTTAAAAATACTTCTTTACCTCTTTTAAAACATTTTTGTAATTGGGACTATATGTCTATTACTAGCGGTTTAGAAATTAGCCATTGGACACCGTTGAGAGGGGACACCCTGTATATATATATATAGAGAGAGAGAGAGATAATTTTTTTATTATTATTGAGGATGGTTTTGGGTTCTATGGGTCATGATCGGTGTTGATCTGCAATTTTTTTTCAAAAACTCCAACATAGTGGAGATTGCAATAGGTAGTATTCCATGCGAAATCTACCTAAAAATCTTTATCTTATACTATAATGCGAGCAAAAATTGTGTGTGTATGTAAATTTTATCTTAAAAACGGCTCTAACGATTTTGACGAAATTTTGTATTTTACCATTTTCGGGCATTTGGAGACTATTGGGCTGGGTCACGTGTTCGAGAAAATTCGATTAGTGGGTCATTTTGGGTCATAATGGATCAGGGTCAAGCTCATTATATCTCAAAAACGGCTCAGTCGATTTTGACTAAATCTTATGTGCAACCGTTTTTGGACACGAGAAAACTATTGGGCTAGGTCACATGTTCGAGAAATTTCGATTAGTGGGTCATTTTTGGGTCACTTCGGGTCAAGCTAATTTTATCTAAAAAACGGCTCTAACGATTTTGACTAAATTTTGTAATCTACTGTTTTGGTTTACAAGAAGACTAATGGGCTAAGTCACATGTTAGAGAAAATTCGATTAGTGGGTCATTTTTGAGTCACTGTGGGTCAAGCTAAGTTTATCTAGAAAACGGCTCTAACGATTTTGACGAAATTTTGTGTTCTATCGTTTTCGGGCACGAGAATACCACTGGGATAGGCTGCAGGTTGAAGAAAATTCGATTAGTGGGTCATTTTGGGTCACAATGGGTCAGTTGTCAAACTAATTGAATCTAAAAAAAGGCTCAAACATTTTGACAAAATTTTGTAATATACCGCTTCTGAGCATGAGTTGACCATTGAGATAAGTCACATGTTCGAGAAAAATCGATTAGAGGTTCATTTTGTGTCACTGTGGGTGAATCTAATTGTATCTAAAAAACGAATCAAACTATTTTGACAAATATTGTATTATACCATTTCTGGGCATGAGAAGACCATTGGGCTAAGTCACATGTTCAAGAAAAGTCCATTTGTGGGTGGGTCATTTTTGGGTCACTGAGTTTCAACCTAATTGTATCTAAAAAACGACTCAAACAATTTTGACATAATTTTGTATTATACCGCTTCTGAGCACGAGAAGACGATTGAGATAAGTCACATGTTCAAGAAAAGTCGAGTAGTGGGTCATTTATGGGTCACTTTGGGTCAACTAATTGTATCTAAAAAAGGCTCAAAACATTTTGAAAAAATTTTGTATTATATCGTTTCTGAGCATGAGAAGACCATTGGGCTAAGTCACATGTTCGAGGAAATTTGATTAGTGGGTCATTTTTGGGTCACTGTGGATCAACTAATTGCTTTTAAGAAAAGGCTCAAAACATTTTGGCAATTTTGTATTATATCGTTTCTGAGCATGAGAAGACTATTGGGCTAAGTCACATGTTCGACAGAATTTGATTAGTGGGTCATTTTTGGGTCACTATGGATCAAGATAATTGTACCTAAAAATGACTCAAATGATTTTGACAAAATTTTGTATTATACCGTTGGGCATGAGAAGAACATTGGGCTAAGCCGCATGTTCGAGAAAATTCGATTAGTAGGACACTTTTGGATCACTGTGGGTCAAGATAATTGTATCTAAAAAATGACTCGAACGATTTTGATAACATTTTGTATTATTCCGTTTCTGGGCATGAGAAGACCATTGGGCGAAGTCACATGTTCGCGATAAGTCGATTTGTGGGTGGGTCATTTTTGAGTCACTGTGGGTCAAGCTAATTGTATCTAAAAACCGACTTAAACAATTTTGACAAAATTTTGTAATATACCGTTTCTGGGAATGAGATGACCATTGAGCTAAGTTACATGTTCGAGTAAAATCGATTAGTGGGTCATTTTGGGTCACTTTGGGCCAATCTAATTGTATCTAAAAAACGAATCAAATGATTTTGACAAACTTTTGTATTATACTGTTTCTGGGCACGAGAAGACCATTGGGCTAAGTCACATGTTCGAGAAAAGTCGATTTGTGGGTGTGTCTTTTTTGGGTTACTGTGGGTCAAGCTAATTGTATCTAAAAAACCACTCAAACAATTTTGACAAAAATTTGTATTATACCGTTTCTGAGCATGAGAAGACGATTGGGCTAAGATGTACATGTTCAAGAAAATTCGATTACTGGGTCATTTTTTGGTCACTGTGTGTCAACTAATTGTATCTCAGAAAAGGCTCAAAACATTTTGATAAAATTTTGTATTATACCATTTCTGAGCATGAGAAGCCCATTGGGCCAAGTCACATGTTCGACAAAATTCAATTAGTGGGTTATTTTTGGATCGCTGTGGGTCAAGATAATTGTATCTAAAAATGACTCAAGCTATTTTGGCAAAATTTTGTATTATACTGTTTCTAGACATGAAAAGACCACTGGGCTAAGCCGCATGTCCGAGAAAATTCGATTAGTGGGTCATTTTTGGGTCACTGTGGGTCAAGTTAATTGTATCTAAAAAAAGGCTCAAAACATTTTGACAAAATTTTGTATTATATCGTTTCTCAGCGTAAGACCATTGGGCTAAATCACATGTTCGAGAAAATTCGATTAGTAGATCTGTTTGGGGTCACTGTGGGTCAAGCTAATTGTATCTAAAAAACGGCAAACAATTTTAACAAAATTTTTTATTACATTGATTCCCAGCACGAGAAGACCATTGGGATAGGTCGCATGTTCGATAAATTTAGATTAGTGGGTCCCTTTGGGTTACCGTGGATCAAGCTAATTTTATCTATAAAACGACTTTAAAGATTTTGACTAAATTAATATTCTATCGTTTTCGGGTTCGAGAAGAACATTGGTTAGGTCGCATGTTCGAAAAAATTCGGTTAGTGTGTCATTTTGGATCGCTATGTCTAAGGATCATGCCAATTGTATCTAAACAGCAAGAAGGATACAGTGAGAATAAAATATCTAATTGAACACAAGGCTAATTTTGACCGAGCTTAGCTCGGTCACTAATGCTAGTAGTTATTATAAATGGCATACAAAATACTTTGTATTACTTTGTTGTTGCAGTATCTATGAAAAACATCACACGACATTTTAGCACAATTTTGTTAACGCTAAAGTGATAGAACTTGAAAAGGGAATTCCTTACCAGTGTCGAAAACGTTTTAAAATGAGAAAAAATTGTTTTTCAAATAAAACTGACAGGTAATTAAAGATATCGTCAGAAGTATATTTATATCCACATGAAGTTGCAATTAATTGCTTCTTTAACTATTTGTAGAACTGATGTTTTGCAAAACCACGTGTGAAAAATGCTGAAGTCGCTATAAAATTGTCATTTTAGGTAGATTTTGTAAGAAATACTACCTATTACAATCTCTTCTATATTTCTGAAAATGAATTTCTGAATTTCTGAAAATGTTTTGCAGATCTACGCCGATCATGACCCCTAGAACCCAAAACCACCCGCAGTTCAAAACTTTATCTATCTATCTAAATGACTTTTTTATGGATACGATAACTTCAATATTTCTGCACAAATCTATTCCAAAGTGATACATAAAATAAAGGGGTAGAAAATCTTAGTCAAGTTCGTTAATGGAAAAAATCAGACCAAGAGGGTAGAAATATGGAGGGGTTTTGTGAAAACCGAAAAACCCCATTACTCCTTAATTTTAATGCATATCAAATCCGTTTAAAATTATTATTACTTGTAGGAAAAGGGCCGAAATTTTACGTATTACAGATTTTTGATAAAATTAAAAATGGGCTCAAGGGAAAACAAAATAGGGTTTTAGGGGAAATAATTCATAATTTGTCAACTCTTAAGGTATCAAATTCACTAAAACTTATTATAAATATAGTTAATATTATATACATCTTTTATATTGACAAGTTTTTCATAGGACCAACTCTTACAGCAAAAACAAATTAAAGAAAAATAGGGGTTTACGGGGAAAATATCGTGTTAAGGTGTGTTTAATCCAAACGACGTATTTTCTGACTCATTTTTAAATTCATTTTTGCTCTTAAATGCATCTGACTGGCAGGTTCTCTTATTCAAAAACGATATAATGTGCTGTATCGGTCGAGTTTACAAAAAAATAACTAAATATAAACGTAGAATATATTTCAAAAAATTCTGTCAAAGTGGGCATTTTGAACCGAATTTACCGAAGCGATAATGCTGGAAACGGAAAAAAATGGTCGTACTGAAAAAATAGTTGTTTGTAAATCAAGTTCTAATTAATTGAATAAAAAATAAAAACACAAGTCGTTTATAAATCTTCAAAAAATCATGTCAACCATTTCATGTTTTTACTTTTAAAAATGAGTCTGATTTTGTGTCAGAAAATTTCGAGTTGTTGAGCGTAGAAAAAATATTTTTTTCAATACCGTCTTAGTATGATTCTGATAAAAACCAGCTCTTACAGAAAAATGAAATTAAAAATTCATCATAAGTGACCAGATAAAACTGTTAAACTGGGTTTTATTGCTAATCTTGATTTAGTTTTTGTTGGTGAAATTAGTACTTAACTTTGAAATCTACCTACGCCTGTAGGCCGAGCCGAAAGGGATTTTTTAAAGATAAAAAATATTTACTTCTAAATTAGAATGTGTTCTGAGTTCTAATTACACTAACATGTTAAAAGTATTTTATATTATAAGGGAATAAGTGCGTGGTAAACACACGAAAACAAAATAACTCAAAACAATATAATAAATTTTCTTCACAAAATGTAAAAAATACTGGCGGAAAGTCACCATGTCATTTAACAAAAATATTATGCTGTTTTCGGAAATTTCCGGCTTCTGACAATAAAATATGAGAAGATTTAGATTTGCGATGTTTGTGTAATTTGAAAGAAAAGATACATATACTTAAAACTTCAGTTTCTAAAACGAAAAAGTACTTAGCTAATTTGCCAGAATAATCCTGTGATTTGGTGAATAATATTTGATTGGTAAAAAGTCTGTATTTGATGGAAAATTGGTCAAATCATAGCATAAATTCTCATAAATTTGCGAAATTTAGTCATCGAAAAAAGGCATATCAATTCATGGATGTTTTTCTTTTGTTTTTTATTGTATGCACGGTTGAATAAAAGCAGGACAAGGAATCCCCAGAAATATTGTACAGCAATATTGTTTGTAATGTTATGGTAGAGACTTTAACGAACACCATTTTCAACGAAACATGTTTTGTTGTTTTGGCGTTATCTATTTCATCAAATATGTAATTATGATGTATGATTGAAAAGCCAAACATACTCGCGTTTCAAAACATAAATCAGCTAAAGAAAATATCTGATAATGAGGTCTGAACGTATCATATAATACACTATTTTAATTTTACCGATAATTACATACTCCTAATGCAGCATAAATTGTGTCTATAAAGAGGGTTATTGCCCTAGGCGATAAAGTATTATCCCCACCTTACAAACCTGACCCTCTAAAATCAACTTCACAAATTATCTTAGTTAATTCCTAAAATGCCAAAAATAAGTAATTAGTATAACAGCTCCTATGCTTTAAAAATCTACGAATACTTGAATAAGAGAGATAGTCGTCTTGAAATTGAACAAAGAACTGTGGACGTCTCAAATAAAACAATAATTTTCGATAAAATAAGATATTAACAAAATATAATTAACAATTCAATGCACATAAGTAAACATATAATTTCTTTTTAAATTCATTTGTTGTCTTATAAGAGGGTAAAGAGTAAAAAGAGTAATTAGAAACAAATTTAAAAGAAAAGTACACGTTATCAAATAAGTGAGACACAAATTCAAGATCGCGTCATAGCGAACAAAATTAGTCAAACATTCCAAATCTAACAATTACCAATTCAACAATTAGTTAACTTTAACTTTCAGGAAGAAAAAAACAATGAGCTTATTGCAATTCCAAAATATAAGACCTACTCTTGTCTTTGCTCGTTTGAAGGAAAACTTAGTTATAAAACTTTGGAAGGTGATAGTAAAATATCAGCAAATCCAAGAGATATCGGACTTTTTTCTATGACTTGGTAAGCTCTTCCAGATTGCAATAAAGGGAAATATATTCACTTAACCCTCTCACGGCGTATTTTTATTTGTTTATTTATTTTTTTTAATCAAAATAGGTTCAAAAATTGCGCATTTATTTTATTACATATTTAAAATCTATACTCTCTTAAAATAATCCAGCGTTTTTAACTCAGACTGAGTAATTTTTCGCTCCTTTCCGATATTGAAAATGCACTTATCCTATAGGAGCGAATTTCATCTATCTTGCGGAGTGTTTATCTTCACTCCTTTTTGATAAGCCATTTTCAGACTTTTTTTGGTTAAATTAATCGGCAGAACGAGTGACTCCACTACTTATTGATAATCTATTTTTCATTCCTTTTTGACTAAATCACTATGCCAAAAGAGTGTTTTCACTTTTATTTTGAGAGATTAGTACTTTTTATTTTATTTTTTAACATATTTAATACAAAAAATAATGATTTTTTAAAAATAGCTTTATTTTTTTTTTTTCAGAAATATTTTTAATGTATATTTGGATTAATTTTAGATAATTCATTGATTTTTTAAAATTTCAATTAAATTTTTAATTTTAATACCTATAAATATCATTATTGGAGAGAAATTTTAGAAGAGATTTCATCCATTGGGATAAAACATATATATACATAAATAATACTATTAAAATTCCCTAATACATTGTGTTTATGGAAAAAATTAATCACTCCTATTCTTTAGGGATACAAAATATCTAACCTTTTAGGCACATATATTCCCACTAATATATGCAGCTAGTATTAACAACAAGCTTCAAGCTTCACAAAACAAACCACAACTCACTTTTTAAGTAAGAGATAGATAACGAGCTCGGCAAACCATGTATCACGTGACGGGATTACAACCAATGAATGGGCTCTGAAATCCACCCTTTAAAGAGTTCTTTCTAGTTCGCTTTAAAATCCGAGCGATTCTGTGTATAACTCCAATAGGAATACTTTGTCAAACCTGTTTTCTTTGAAAATAGTAACTTATTGAGAAAGTCGGTACTCAGAAAGAACGAACGTCCTCAGAAAAACTTCCGTTCTTTTATTGAGTGAATAATTCATTCTTTTGAATTAAGAGTGTATATATTTTAGAGTTAAAATATGTAATATTTTGTAAAAGAGTTATTTTTTTAATATAGAATTAGATCATAAAAAAAGATCGCGGAAATCGTGGGTTGCACAAATTTTGCTACTTTTACGTTGCCCGTGGAAATCGCGGGATGCGCAGCGAGAGGGTTAAAATCTAAGTGTGCTCTAAGAGCTGGCTTCAAAGATGTGTTACCTGGAGGTAACAAGTTGCGTTGGCGGGTTAAATGAATTAAAAAATTAGACTAAAATTACATATTTGTTAAATTTTAAAACGCATTATTTAAACTTTAAAACAGGCGTACTTTTATCAGATAAAATGCCTAAAACCCACTTAAATAAATATATTTAATTATATTTTTGGTGCAAATGGACTTTAGTCTACCTCATGAATTAATCCGCCGCGCGCCGTTTCCCGCAACTATGGTACTGCTTTTTACTGATTTTACGAATAATCCTCTTCTGTGTAGTTTTCATCTACAATTTATTTATATTTGCAATATTCAAAAAATCTTTTTCCGTTTATTTGGAATGTAACTTCCATTTTAAGAAGGGCGATGATGGATGTTTTTTTTTTCTTTTTTGCGTGACATACAATTAAATGTACGATATTAGATAAATGAAAAGAGATTATCTTAATTATCGAGTATATTATCGCTTCGTTATATAAATCTTATTAAAATGAATAGCATAAAATATAAAATTATTCAACCTAAACTCATTAAACTTATTATATTAAAATCTTCTTTGTAAAACGATTTAAATATTGAAATAGAAGGATAATGATTTCTAAATATAACATTATATTTCACAATTAATAACACAATCAAAAAAGAAAATTTTAAGCGAAGTTGTATTTGAAAAATTACTGTTTAAATATCCAATTTAAAAACTAAATAGTAAAACGTAATTTCGATAAGGTATGTTTATTTATAAAGAATTAAAAAACAAAATTTCAAAGATACATATCTGATGTAGTATAACCAGTGTATAATATCAATGTGCAAATCAATATATGAATACTTCTTAATAATTTTCTTAGTACTACAGCTGAAGAAAAACCATTTTATTCAAAAAAAAAAATATATATATATATTCCTTCTAATAAAAATTTTAACAGATAGTTATTTTCAATGAGCTGTTACATTTTATGTTAAATACTTACACCACGCATTTGTATTTCTCTCAAAATATATACATAGAATTGCACAACATTATTTTAGAAAATGTTTTTAAACCGTAACTGTGGATTTAGCTCTATGAGATCGAACTGTGTAGTCTAAGAATAACAATATTGTTTTTTCATGAAGCAGTCATCAAGTTTTGAAAATATCGACTTTGTGAAAATTTCTTTGAAAACAGATATTTATCTCTCTATCGCTATTTGAATTATCACAGCAGACATTTGTAGAAATCCCTGTTAGTATTTAAATAAGTGAGGTTTATTAAATAATAATAAAAAATAAGAACCACCCTGCTGTCTAACGTGAAAGCATTTTATTCTCCACTAAAATTGTTGGAAGGAAAATCGTTTCGTCAATCGCGTTCTAAACTACTTCCGAATAATTCTTCCTTGAAACTGACATTCTCTAAAACTTTACTTAAGGCGGCTCTCAAATCCCTTTCTCAACAACGCAAAACTTTCTGAGTCATTTTTGACTCAGTTTTAAACGTAATGGCATAAAATTGGCAGGCGAGACTATTGAAGCGATTTGGAATTAAAATGAGTTTTCTATTTATTGATAAATAAACTTCTTATCGAGTTATAGGGCATTCTCACAATCTTTTGACTTTTAAGTCCCTGAATTATAATTTTTATTTTAGAACATATTCTTGTGTTTTTTTTTAATTTCATATACTGGGGAACATCTTATTGCTGCATAACAATTTTAACGAGATAAATAAGTTTTGGACGATGTTGGGGGGTCCAAATATCCAAAAAACTCCTATAGCGTCCCGTGCCCTGATGCAGATTTTTAAGTTTGGAGCTGTCTGTTCTGATTGTTTCAATAAAAGTAATTGGATGTAATTTTTTTCCGTAATTGGACTATTGATTTATATAATTATGTAGCAAAAAAATTAACCTCCAAACATTTTTACGATTGTCATTATTATTTTTAACTCTGTCCCTGGTTTTTAGATTCCTTACCGTCCCTCTTCTAAAATTATACAGAAAATCACTTCAGATGCAGCCACAGAATTTTTTTCAAGTTTTTTCTCATGCAGAAGTAGGCTAGAGAAAGCCTGTCTTCTGAAGAATTTAAATCAGCATTTAAATATCAATTTCGAGCATCGTAGTTTTATTGGTAGTCTTACCGTCCCCAAGATTTATTCTTGCACTTTTCGAGGTAAATAATTTTTTTTTAATTTAACCCATTAAAGCCGGTTTGCAAGAAAACTTGCTATACAAGGCCAACAAAATTGTTAAATTTCAATACCAGTATTTTAGTTTGGAAATTTTCACAATATCTAATTTGAGATTTTGAGGATGAAATAATTCAAAAATACAAAGTCGCAAAAACTGGTGTCGAAGAATTAAAAGAAGTGTAAAGGAGACTCGGCGTTAATGGGTTAATCCAATGTAAATAATTGTTTCTAAAAATCAATGAACATTGTGGCTATCCCTCAGTCTTAACATGATTTCCCAAAAAATAAGTGGTAATTTTCGTTATCGTCCCATCCTTACCATCCCTTTTTTTCCCCCTTACCGTCCATTTTTTCCTGTACCTTCCCCCTTTTTTACCTTAACGTTCCTTCTTTAACACCCCTTTAGGACAATGTTATAGCAAAATTTTGTACTAAAAATACTACTTTGTTGTTATTCTAATTTGAATGTCCTGTGGGTACTATGTAAAGTCATTATAAGTAAAAATTTAGAAGAAAGCAAAAAGTTTTAGTGGTAAAATGGTAAGGAAAATTAAACTCGCAAGTTTAACTTAAACCTCAGTTAAATAAAATAAAATTCGCTGCTGACCATTTTTTCTTTATTTTGAATCATTAAGGCATTTGCCTATTAGATTTAAATGTTTTATTAGATTAATTTTATTTTAGCTAAGTTTAATTTCAACAGATTTTTATTCCTGAAAGTCAAAAGTTTTTGAGAATGCCCTTTATAAACAGTTGTTGTCACATGACGATCCTTTTTTTGCCTTTCTCGCGGTGTCGTACCGAAAACTCGGTTCAAAATGCCAACTATGACATTATTTTCTGAAATATCGTTTGCGTTTACCAAAAAAAATGTAAAACGTCTTTCGATTACATAGTTTCTGAACAACACATGCCAATTTCACTCGTTTCCTAAAAAAAGCATTAAAATACGTTATCAAAAAGGAGCTTGGTGAAATATAATAGAAGCATAAAAATAACAACGTTAAATCACCAAAAGTTTTAAATTTTAAGCATACTGGTTTCGGTACCATATAGCATAAAATATTTGGTGATTTAATGTTTTTATTTTTACGCTTTAGTTAAAATATGTCTCAGAAAGTAGCCCCTTTGATTTAATAACAGTCGTAAGGCTTTCCTGAAATCTAAAGGAGATACTTTCTAACAGTTTTTTCTAATTCATTATTGTTCAGTAACTCATGAAATTGTCAGGTGTTCTTATTCAGAAACTATGATTACGAATAGCGCTTTCCTCTTTTTTTTGTCAAAGGCAGAATATCTTTCAGAAAATTCTGTCACATTGGCAGTTTTGAAACGAGTTTCTGGACGCAAGGACGAGGGAAAGCACAAACACCTGTGGTCACTCGACAGTAGTAGCTTAAAAATCGACAAGTAATTTATATGTAAAAAAAATGAAAATGTCATTCGATTTCATATCGCTCCAAAGTTCTTACAACTTTATCCTAAAATGAAAGAAAAATTTCCTTGGTAATTAAGTTTTTTTTTTTTCATTTGTACAAACTGTAATCAAATCAGAAGTGTACATTTTGAGATACGGGCTTCTTATAATGGGATTGAAATTATGAAATTTTTTTTGAGGGATTTCAAATATCAATAAATTAATGAATATTTAAACAGTAGAGAAACAAAATCAGCATGCCCATGATATTGTCATAGGTAATTAATTGGTAAAGTGGCAAATTTTTAAAGCAAGTTTTGAATTAGTACAGCTTTTTAAATTAAGTGAAAAATTCATTGCGACTGGCCGTTTGACCTTCTTTAGTCAAGGAATGACGAAGGTTTTGATTTATTATCTTTAAAACTGCTATTGTATTTTTAGCACAAACTAGATCATCTATCATGAACACTAAAGTGACAAGCATGTTGATTTGATCGCTTTTCTGCAACTGTGAAAAAGTGAGTTTTACAGATGGAACCCTGTTAACCAAGCTATACTATTTCTCACTCTGACAGGTTGCAGATGTCTATTTCTGATCTGCAGAGTGATTCTAATTAAAGTTTCTCTTTCAAAAGGCTGTAAAAAAAAAGAACCACTGCTCCGAATGACCTGATATTTCATGTGAGTATACGTGAAGTAATGGGAATTTGGTTTGCGAAAGAAAAAAGTACAAAAATTGACCGTAGATGGCGCTGTACTCGTTATAAGATACTAATAAAAGAAGACATGCGCACTGCACGTTACACTTGTGATAAAAAGGCGAGGAACATGCAGTTCCTCTTACTCTGCGTCTGAGAAGATAGTCATGACTCTATCATTGAAGGTTTGGGCTCTGCTTTTGACGCTTGTTTTAGAAGAACGGTGGCTGTGCGGAAATGGATTTGAAGAAATTAGGAACATTAAAGGATTTAAGAAGTAGCTCTGACCCATTGCATTCGGTGGTCTGAAGAAGTTGATTGATAAATTCGAAGAGATGGTTTCATTTTCGTTTTTGCTATTGCCACGGCCTAGGGACAAATAAAAATCGATTTTTTCCTATCGGCTGTGGCACCACCTTGTCGTGGTGGATATGATTTAAACAAAGATTGCCACAACAGCATTACGTCTCTTAATTAGCACTTTAGAACGAGTACAGCGCCACCTATCGGTCAACTTTTGTACTTTTTTCTTTTGCAAAACAAATTCTCATTGATTCACGAACACCGCATGAACTATCAGATCATTCTGACCAGTGGTTCTTTTTCTACAGCCTTCTGAAAGTGAAACTTTAATTATAATTCCTTTGTATATGTATGTCCTGTGAAAATTACATCAAAATTAAAGGAGGTTGATCAGGAACCTCTATACCAGTTTACAATGAATGACACATTTGTTTGAACCTAATTCTCTACAGCTACTGAAGCGAATTCAATTCTTTATCAAATTGTTTTGAAAGTAGCTATACTATAAATAGCTTGTTCTTCTAGAAATAAATGTAATTATGAAAATAATTGTAAAATTTCACAAACAAATGAAGTCTAGATTTCTTTTTAAATTAACATAAATATTGGTTCTTTTGTCTTCATTTCTTGCCGGACGATCTGTTTCTACACTGTGAAAGAAGAAAAAAAAAAAAAAAAAAAAAAAAAAAAGAAACAAATTTTCAAAACTAGTTTTTGTAAAAGCTACAGAAATCTGTTACAAAACTGTAAGCTTACTAAAGTTTAATCTGTACACTGTAAAAAAAAAAAAAAGTAAATCTACAAAACTAATTTTTGTAAAGCTACAGAAATCTGTATGCTTACTAAAATTTTATCGGTATCAGAGGATAATTACATGACTTTTTTTTGGCTGTAGCTACATAAAAGTTCTTGTCATCTCAGTTTTCCTAAAAAATTCTCAGTAACATTACAGGCTTTTTTTACAGTGTAAACATGAATCTGTTACATGATTTTTTTTGTTGGAGTTACATAAAAAGTTCTAGGCGTCCCAGTTTCCCACAAAATTCTTAGTAACACCATAGGTTTTTTTTTTTTTTTTTTCAGGTGCAATTTAGATAAAGCCAAAACAATTTAACAAGTTGAAATCATTTCAGTAGTTCCTGCTAAAAAGGAACAGGAATTTGAGTTGTTTTACATGTGAATTTGAAACTGTTGTCATCCGCTTAAATAACTTTTTTTCTTCAGTTATATATGGAATGTTAGAGATTTCTATAAGAAACTGCCATTAATTCTCAGAGTTTGCGTTGTTTAAGGCAATCTTGCATGTTTCATATTTTGCGAAATTTGGACCTTACTGTACTATGGTGCTATATCAGCGTTACTGACCAATTTTTCTAAAAAGTATTTTAACACTGCCGTTTGTAAAAAGTGATATTTGCCTGATTTATAATGGCAGATATTCTGAAATAAATTAAGGTGAAGAATTTTATTTTAAAAAAGTGGTAACTGCATTGCCCTCTTGCTGAGAAATCAGCACTATTATTCTATACCATAAAAGGCAAATTTTACGCTTGTTTGGTACCAGTAAATTGTAATAAAATTTTTACTTTTTTGAATCGCATATTTCCGTGATTATATAAAGTAAAATTTGCTATTATTTTTTAGCGGTAAGCAAAAAGCGTAAAAGTTGTCAGCTATGGCTATATACATTGAAATAATCTTTGATAATAATTTCATTTAATTGGGCAAAATATATATGTGGCATTACATACACATACAAGCATGTTTAAACAAATATAATTACGTACATAATTAGAAAAATTGCTTTTATTCATAGCATAAATTTTATAAAGAATTATTTTCAACTAATGCTTGGAAATTAAAACTCAAAATATGATGCAATAGAAAAATATCAATTATTTGAACAAAAATCCTCAGAACTAATTTTAAATAAAAAACTAACTGCTGCTTAATTAGTTCCCAACAAATTAAATGTTTAATTAATCAAGCATTTTTAAATAGTTTAAATTGTTATTTTATATCAAATATAAATAAAATGTTATTTCATCGAGATAAGGCATAAAAGTTTTTAATTGCATATCTGCGAAAAGTACTTACAGTGGAGAAAAAAAAAATCATATTGCAAATATACCTATTAATTATGTTCAGTTTCTCTTGCATTTAATATATATTTTTTTAAGATGTTAAAATGTTACTACCTATTTTAAAGTTTGAAACATCAAAAATTTAAACAACACGATCTTCGTAATCCGTTATTCAGTTTTATGATATTTTTATTTTTACGTTTTTGTGAGCAGTAATATTAGAAGGGTTATATATTACGTTAGGGTTTTTGAAATAAATTAAGAATATTTGGGCAAATTGGAAATAAAAAACAAAATGATTCTAGTCTAAAGGATATTAATATACCACCAAATATGACAGTTTCCACCTTCATTCGACAGTCAAACAAGGGCGGATCTGGAGGGTCCTCAAGGGGGGGGCGATTTTAGAAATTTGGAGACTCCAATCTGATGCGCGGGTCGGGACTAATTTTTTTCACTGAGGGTCGGGTTTGGGTCCGGTTGACTTCCACTTTTTGCTGCGTGTCGAGTAAACTTCTACTTTTTTGCTGCGGGTCGGGTTTGGGCCCGGTTGACTTCTAGTTTTCTGCTGCAGGTCAGGTTGACTTCTACTTTTTTCTGTGGGTCGGGTTTGGGTCCGGTTGACTTCTACTTTTTGCTGCGGGTCGGGTAAACTTCTACTTTTTTGCTGCGGGTCGGTCTTGGGCCCGGTTGACTTCTAGTTTTCTGCTGCAGGTCGGGTTGACTTCTACTTTTTTCTGTGGGTCGCGTTTGGGTCCGGTTGACTTCTATTTTTTGCTGCGGGTTGGGTAAACTTCTACTTTTTTGCTGCGGGTCGGGTTTGGGCCCGGTTGACTTCTAGTTTTCTGCTGCAGGTCGGGTTGACTTCTCCTTTTTTCTGTGGGTGGCGTTTGGGTCCGGTTGACTTCTACTTTTTGCTGCGGGTCGGGTTAACTTCTACTTTTTTGCTGCGCCTAGCGCGCTGGGTTTGGGTTAGATTGACATACATTATTTCGGGCTTGAGTCAGTTTCGGATTGGGTTTTCACTATTGCGAGAAGGGTTCGGGTTGACCCGATTTTTGAAAAGTAAGTCTAAATATTTTTGAAGATAAAAACAATATACAGTAAAAGCTCCATAACGGACACGTCCAAATAATTATTTAGGGATACTTTTTAATCTTCAGGATTATGTAAAAAGTACTAATTTGGTATAAAACTGCTTGTCTCTTTATATCTAAGATCAGTTGTAATTCAGTAAATAATGCTTTGAAACTTATCAAAAAACATACCGGGTGTCCCAAAATGGACTGACTGATTTTAAAATTCAATAACTTGCAAATGATGACAGCCATTTAAAAAAAATCTTGCAGGTTATGTAAGATGTCAGCAGATTTTTTGCTGCAGTTCTTAATTTTACTTTACAATAGCAGCGATAGATGGCGCTGCAATCAATAGTTGTTAAATTGGGGCCCAATTTCTGGCCTTCCTCCTCCGGGCACAGTTTTAGCGTCTATTGCTTGCAGCGCCCTCTATCGTTGCTATTTTAAACTAAAATATAGAATAGCACTAAAAAACTCATGATTACACTCTAAATTAAAATGTCTGAAATTCAGACACTTAAGTGTCTGAAATGGAGTGTTCAATTTTCAGACATTTTAAAATGTCTGAATTTTTTCAGACACTTTTTGCGTCTGAATTTCAGACACTTCAAACGTCTGAATCGCATCCATTTTTTTGTAAGCATCATACGTAGCCATGTTTGACCACGTTGAATCCTGGAAAAATATTTGGCTGTGGTCCTGTCCCCCCCCCCCCCCCCAATACAGCCTGATTTTTTTGGTGCTCTCAGTTTTGGTATACAATTTTCGTTACGATGATAATTTAAATCTTTTACGACATTGTACTGATTATAATCAATATCTTGAACTTCAGGAGTAGAACAAGATTAAAAAACAAAAAATATTTATCTAAATATTAGATTTTTTTAAATTTATTTTGTTTTTAACCTTATTTTACTTTAAAAGTTCAAAATATTGATTATAATCAGTACAATTTCGAAACAGATTTAAAATATAAGCTTTACAAATATTGCACATCAAATTTGGGGGCACTACAGTCGTAGGGGGACGGGGCACTTCCCAATTTGCCCTTCCTTTAATCAAGAAGTACTTTTGCAAAAAACGCAACCCTGCATTATAGTTGTCTAAATTGAGATGTCCGATATTCGGGAGTATCCGTTGTGGAGGTTAATGGACATTCTCGAATAGCGAACACCTCTATTTAACGAATACTTTTTTAATCAGCAGACATACATATAAGTATATTTTTACCTCAAAAAAGTAGACATCTCCAATTATCGGACAAATTCCGCGGTCCCGAAGTGTTCGCTATTAAAGGCTTTTAAGGTACATAGATAAATATATATATATATTTTATAATCTTGTCCTACTCTAAAAGTTCAAAATATTTATTATACTCGGTTGAATGTGGAAAAAGATTTAAAATATCAGATGTACGAAAATTGCAAAAATCCCCCCCCCCCCCCCAAAAAAAAATGAAAATATAAAAAAATATATTGCCACATAGGCAATTTTACATATACATCACTTGATAATCACAACAGCCATTTAACTATGAATAATGAAAATAAATAAATAAATATTCTACTTTAATAACATTGGGGAAAAAATGACTTTGGTATTTTGTTAAATATATTTGCGTTTTTAAACTTGTCCTACTCTAAAAGTTCAAAACTTTCATTATAATCAGTGCAAGATTTAAGATATCAGCTTTACAAAAATTCATGCAAAATCCCCCCCTCACCGCCCCCCCCCAAAAAAAAGAAAATACTTATTTAAAAATTATGCTTTTAAAAAATTTATATTTCCACATGGGCAAGTTTTTATGTAGATCAGAGGGTACTCACAAAAGCTATTCAACTATCAATAAAAACAAATAAGTACATATTCTATATTAAAAACATGAGGAAAAAATAACTTATGATTTCCAAACTTCTTTCGTCTTAAATATATACAGTAACATCTGTCATTTTTGTATTTTTCGTATAAGTGCATATAAATAAAGTTACCACAATTTTAAATACGAAATCTAGTTAGAGGTTTTTACTTTTTCCCATTATAAATTTCAAATTACTTTTTTATTAAAAATAATAAAAAAATCAGTATTAGAGTTGATTGCAAATCAAATACATATGTATATTTTTACAGGCAGCTTCATATAATAGACCAGTCTCATTTACTTTATTTATCTTTTTTTAATCTGCGGTTTTATGCTAGGAAGTAAGAAAGCATTAGGTCATCTTTCAAAGTTTTTCGTTTTCTTTACTTCCTTGTGGCCGTCATTTACTGCGAGATAAAAATTATCCATTGAAACTAAAAACTGACATTGAATATATAATTCGTAATAAAAAAGAACGTCATAAGTTTAAAAATATATACTTCTAGAATTAGTGGGGTTTTTTGCGAACAGATTCAAAACTAATTAAATTTCATGCAGGATCTTGTTTAGTACAATAAATAAAATCATAAAATACACTAATTTTACTACTATAAAGAAACTTACTTGAGTTGCTGCAAGAGGTAAGAAATATTCCTCGATTTGAAATTTTAAAAACTACCACAACCACAGTGAGGGAGAAAGACTTTCATCAGTTTAAAAGGTAATCCCATAATACATCCGACTAGCCATATTTAAAGAATGAGATGTTTCATCCTAAAAACAGGACCCGCCAGACAAAAGTTTCCTTTTTTTTGCCAGCTTCGACAGGACGAAGATGAATAACACAATATTATTGATATAAATTGATACGAGTTAACACTAAGCCCATTGCACACGCTTTGTAGAATTTCCGGGTGTAATCTTCAACCGTCGTCTACTTCTGTTCTGTGTCTATCCCGCCCTTGTATCGACGACAGCTTCTAAGAGACATTTGATGTCGAGCACACACGTCAGATGTATGTATTCAATAAATAAATAATCCAAGTTAATACGAATTAAAATCACAGTACTTCACATTTCGCAAAAAACGAATTAAAATACACGCGTACATAAAAACAAACTTTGTTTGAATTACAACGTATACCACTTCGAACGAAGACATCTAAAACGCATGCGCAACTGGGAGTGCTAGTGCCCCCTGGTGGTTATTGCGTCGGAAGAATCAAAACGTCTTAAATTAAGACACGTTTAAAGCAATGAAGTGTCTTAAAATAAGACGTTTGCGGATATTTTAGACATTATTCTCAGTTCGTTTACACCATGGTCATAGTAAGACGCTTATGTATCTTAAATTAAGACATCTATAGTGTCTTAGTATTCAGATTAAGACACTTAAGTGTCTAAAATTCTTTTTCAGTCACATATGTGTCTAAATTTAAGACGCTTCTATTTGCAGTGTAGGGGTGATTCCCAATAAATAAAAATAAAAAAAAATCTGAAATTCAAAGCAAATTTTCTGAAAGGTTACAGTAGAGGGAGGGGGGGGGGGATTCAATCCTGGCACTAATTATTTTTGTTGCAGGTCGGGTTAACTGTTTTCGATTCGGGTCGATTTCAGGCTGAGTCGCTGAGTGCAGATTCTTGCGCAAGCTGTGTTTGTGTTAACTCGTTTCTTCAAAAGTTAGTTCAGTATATTATTTCAGTTTAAAAACGATATCTATAATAATAAACATATAGATATATATATGTGTGCTGTTTTCTAAAGAGACCGCTGTATTTTTTCGACGACTCTTTGGTGAAATTTGCATTTCTTCCACGACTCTTTGACAGAATGCGCGTTTTCCACTACTCTTTGACAAAACTCGCGTTTTTCAGCAATCCTTTGACGAAATTCGAGTTTTATCCGCTATCCTTTGACAAAATTTGAGTTTTTTCGAGACTCTTTGACCAAATTCGGGTTTCTTTTGCGACCCTTTGATGAAATTCACGTTTTTTTCGCGACCCTTTGATGAAATTCGCGTTTCTTTCGTGATTCTTTGATGAAAATTGCATTTTTTCGCAAACCTTTGACGAAATTCGTGGTTTTTCGTGGCCATTTGCCAAAATTCCCGTTTTCTGCCGCGATTCTTTGACGAAATTTAAGTTTTTTCTGCTGCCCTTTGACGAAACTCACTTTTTTCTCGATCATTTGAAAAATTTCGCGTATTTTTTAGCGGCCCTTTGACCAAATTCGCGTTTTTTCGGCGTCTCTTTGAACAAATTCACTTTTTCGTCGTCCTTTTGACAAAATTTGCGCTTTTTCCGTGATCCTTTGGAGGAATTGAAGTTATTTTTAGATTGACGAAATAGATTTTTTATCACGACCATTTGTCAAAATTCGTGACTGTTTATGTCCGAATTTAAGCATTGATGATTTTTTTTTAATTTTCTGAACCGAACGCCTTAACCTTCTCGCCGCGTATTTTTAAGCAAAATAGCTTCAAAAATTGCGCATTTATTTTATTACATATTTCAAATCTTCATATATTTTAGAGTTAAAATATGCCCGAAACCTTTGTGAAAGAGTTTTTTTTAAAAAATAGAATTAGATCATAAAAAAAAGATGTGCTGCGGAAATCGCGGGTTGTGCAAATTTTCTACTTTTACGTTGGCCGTGGAAATCGCGGGATGCGCAGCGAGAGGGTAAAATTTTTGGAAAATTCGGAACATAATCACCCCTGCTCCTTGACTTCTTACATAACTCTCCTGCAAGTATTTGTTTTAATAGCTGCCACCATTTGCAAGTTATTGAATTTTAAAATCAGCCAGTGCATTTTGGGACACCCTGTATGTTCATTAGCTATGGGATGATGGATGAAAAAAGCATTAAAAAAATAAAGCGGCCTTCGATATGTCAGTTAGAGGTTTCCCCGGGCTGAAATTTTCTGGCCCAATCCCAGGTCCAACCCGCACAAAAAAATTATCGCCCGGCCCGATATAAAAGTTAAAAAATCGACTCCAGCACAGCCTGCATTTTGCCTTTAAAACTATTCATAAAGCACACCACACTTACTTATGCTCATATTTTACTTTCAGATTATGTTCCAAATTCATGAATACATAAAAACGATATTATTAAGGACTATTTAGGCAATTATGTACATAAACACTACTTAAAAATATGAGACAATTACATTCAAATGAAAATCCAGTTAAAAAATCCGTTTAGAATGAAAGAAACGGATGATAAAAGAAAATCACAATTTTAAAGCTCTACAAGGAGCTAGTATGTTGTGGCCATCACAAAACTTTCTTCTATCTCATACATGTCAATACTTCAAAACTCACTATCTCAGTGCCAATCTGTGTTCATCATGAGAATTCTATAAATATGAAATTCCGTGCATTAGTTCTCGAGGTATGACTGTCACTGAAATCGTGTAAATCCAGCAAAATGCAGCATAGCAGCGCCACCTATTGGGTTATTTACACCAGAACCTAATTATCACCAACTTATGTCAACGTCTAACTGAACTGTGACGAAAATTCGTGCATTAGTTCTTGAGATAGAGGTATTGCGCAAATCATGACAAATGCAGCATAGAAGCGCCACCTGTTGAGAGATTTGCAACAACACATAATCAGCGGCAATATTAATCAAGTTATACTTAAATCTGAAGTTTGATGAAAATTCGTGCATTAGTTCTTGAGATAGAGCTATTGAGGAAATAGCACAAAATGCAGCACAGCAGCGCCACCTATTGGGCGATTTACATACACACGTAGTCAGCATCATTCCATATAAAGGACTAACAAAATCTGAAGTTTGATGAAAATGTGTGAATTGGTTCTTGAGATAGAGCTACTGCAAAAATAGTGTAAATCCTGCAAAATGCAGCATAGCAGCGCCACCTGTTGGGCGAGTTACACCAAAACGTAAACAGCATTCATTCATGTCAAGGACTAACGGAATCTGAAGTTTTATAAAATTCCGTGCATTAGTTCTTGAGATAGAGCTTTTGAGGAAATCCTGCAAAATGCTACATAGCAGCGCCACCTGCTGGGCGATTTACACCAAAAACTAATCAGCACCAATCTATATCAGGGACTACCTGAATATAAATTTTTATTAAATTCTGCGCATTAGTTCTTGAGATAGAGCGCCCACAAAATTTGTGTCACATACAGACAGACAGACGGACAGACAGTCGGAATTTAGAGGAGTGCACTGCACAGGTCACGATCGGGCCAGTAACGCTTATCATAAGGACTGACACGGGCTGAACGTTTAGCTTTTATTCCGGGCAGAGGCCCGACTTGGAAATTTCGGCCAGTGCAGACCTCTAGGAAGAATGAAGTCCAGGCCAGGCTCGATCTGGAAGAAAAAGAAGTCTGGCCAGACCCGAATCTGCAGAAAAATGTAAGATCAGGACACGGCCCGGCTCTAAAAGATGGAAGACCTGACCTAGCACGAGTCTTGTGGATTAAAACTGGCGCGACCCGGGACGGGTCGCGCCGCGCTCGAGCTCCGCCCCAAGTCATTTCTCGTGAGGATGCATAATGCCGTTTTTCAAACCCTTTATTTGCCCAAGGGGGGGGGATCACCCCCTCGCCCCCCCCCCTTAGATCCGCCATTGCAGTCAAACAACGTTCTGGTGCTTCTTATATACCGTTAATAGATTCTACTACTGTTAAAAAGCCGTCATAAATGAATGTAACGGATCAGCCTTAATAGCCATATAATTAACACGTTTGCTGCCAAAGCTGAGATGGTTCATCTGTTCATGTTCACACACGCAGAGATCGCATATGCATTTTTCTTTTAAATTATTTTCTGTCGTTTTATTATTTAAGTAGTTGTTTAAATACTTACCATACGTAGTTTTCTTTAAATGTGCCTATTAAAATTTCAACATTATTTTAAAAGAAACTTTTATTTGTTTTATTTTTCGAAATATATTGTGAATAGATATTTATTGCGTGCTATACATTTAGTTATTATATACAGGTTTAGAGAAATTCATCATCCATTTCAGTACTCCAAATGTATTATTTCAGTAGCTGGTTGTGAGTCAAACACGTAAACATTGCATGTATTTGCTATGGCATTACTAGTAATCGTTGATTTAGATAAGGAGATTACAGTGAGTTATCCCTCAGCTGGCAAAAAACTCACTTTGCCAATTACGCGTATTCTCGTAGCTGGCAGTGAACGTGTTAACAGATTGCATAGTGATCATTAGAAGTACCAATCAGAACAATAATCGTGTACACATCCTCCAAATCATTTCATTGGCTCCTTCGGGATATGTTTGTGTAGTTGGGTATAGCATTGTACAGTGTGTCCAAATAAAAAATATAGAAACCCTATGCTTTTTTATAACTAAATTATCGCAAAGAGATGCAAGAGGTGCAATTCATCAGGGAATTGTATTTATTTCCGAATATGAACGACTTATGATTTCCTAATGTGTATCCGATTTCTAAAATTGCAACTAGATAATAAAAATTATGTCAACTGTTTTTTTATTTTCAAACTTTAACAACTATTGTCATGTTTTTAGTTTTTTGGATCAAAGCAGAACTGAAAAAGAATAGTTTATATATGCATATCTTTTTAAATAGTAATAGTTACATGATATCAAGGATAAACTAATGATAGTTGGAAGTCAAATTCGTGGAAAAAGACTTTTGTTTTAATCCTTTATTTTCCTCCTTTCGAATGGAAAATTAATTTTGTTTCTACGACAACAACAAGTTGTAAACTTAGAGTAATTCAGTTTGTTTACATCATGAATAAACATTACATACGTAAACTTTGAACTCAATTTTCTCAAAATATTGCTTTTTGAACTTCGATGTGCCTTTTTATAGAAACTGCTACATATTATTGTTTGGAATATTGCTAGAATATTTCACACATATTCTTGATCAAACTGAATTTAACGTTTGTTATAAACATTCGAAGAAAAGTTTTATAAAAATGTTTCTCTTTGGAAAAATGCAAGTGTTTGGTTCTTGAAAGTGGTTTTTAAAGTTGATTTCGCTATATCAGGACTTATTTATATCATGTATATAAAAAATTTTTAGTTAATATCTTGGGTAGTTTCTGAGAAAATATACATTAATTTAACGTGGTAGGTATAGGGACGTTCAACTGCCCTTAATGTTAAATGTACAGTCAGCTAAAATAAAATAACCCATACATTTTAATTACCAAATTGTCCCAGAAAAAAAGAGAAAATTTCCAATCGATTACAATTTTTGTCTTCTTTCACTTTATGGTAGAACAATCATCTTCGAAGATTATGATCATGCTGAAATTGTACCAAACAATACGAAAAAGGTATTTTCATATCATGGTATGTTGAGTAAAACGTTTTCCGCCAAGGAGATTAACTTCGCGCCAACAGCTTTCATTTGTGTGGATGTTAGCCTTTCCACAAACCAATTTTTGAATTCGAAAGCTGAACATAGGAACTACATGACTGTGTAATTTATTTGTTAAAAAGGGTCTAGCCGGATAAGCATAGCGAAATGGCCCCCACGGCCGGTGTTGGAAATAACATGCGTGGTAATAAGGCTCATCATGATAATACAATATAGGGTGTTTTTAACCTCTGACCTTGAACTGTCCTTGAGATAATCGGGAAAGTATGCGCCGGTGCTACTATTTTTCAAATACGTTTTTCACAAAAATTACAAAAGTTTAAAAAAATGAAACCAACGTCAATTATCGAAGAATATACTAGTTCACATCATATATTTTTTTTCACATTTTTACATAAATTTTAACATAGAAAAATAAACAAAAAAAATTTTTTTTTAATTATTAATGTAGTAATTTTATATTTACACCAACCAAAAAAATTACAGAATAATGCTGAAAGTATGAACTTTTAAGAAAAAAATTTCGTTAAAATCGAAGATGCGCTTTTTGAGTTGTAACAAATATAATGCTAGCAACTTACTAAACTATTCGTAACTTTCCCTGTTTCCAATTGCAGATATACGCTACTATCAATGCATTGATCGATTCGTGACATTTCTATTCGGGCAGGGTGCGCAGTGCGACTAAAAAGATGATGTTTCCATACATACCACTTCCCTATAGGTTTGTTTTGTGTTTGTAAATATTCTGTTATTTTGGTGTACTGCGCATCCTTCTCTCGTAATAATATCAAGTCAGTGGTCTTGTGGATTGTGCAGGTGAAGCTGAATAAAGGCTGTAAATATATAAGGTTATAAACTTTTTGGCAATTTCGGACCCACTCCCAACCTTCCGATATCATACGTTATCATTCCTCGAATCTCCCTCACCCTAATAACATTGTTATCAATGTTTAAAAATCTTTTTATTTTTACAATTGTTTCCCCCCCTTTTTTTTATACGTTTGCAATTATATACAGATATGGTTGTACATTTTTTATTCGAGTATTTTACTGATTTAAATGAAGAGAAGAAATTCATAAAATATCACTGTTATATAAGAAATAACTTTATATCAAATAACATTTTAAAGAAATACTTTTTAGTTAAAAGATTTTAATAATATTTCTTTGTTGTGTAATGCAATAAACAGTAATATTGTCTTCTTGCATTTCGCCTTTGCATAGAGCTAAACAGAACTGTTTGTAAACAAAACAGGCGGACAACAAGCATTCTTCCCCATCTTTTACTAGCAGTAATAACAAGTATCATTTCGAATCTGGTTTCTCTAACAATGAATCACATACGCATATGACAGGAGAATATTAATGGCGAACGTTGGGTTCTTCCATATTTTGGAATGAAATTTTATATAATGATTCAATGATTTTAATAATAACTTTGTATTTTCATAAAACGAAGAAAACATAATTAAAAAAAATTAAGATAATAGATTTAATGAAAAAGATACCAAAAAAATAAATTTTGGTTTGATCAACAATGATAACGATATCAAATGACAAACCTCCCTCCCCCTACAAATATCTTCTGATGTCAAAAGCCAGCCCCCCACCTCCCTAAAGTGATATTTTACATATGTACACTGTACAGCCTTATAGCCTTCTTCTGTTTTAAAATCATCGTAGGCAAATGTTACCATTTTGTTTGCCAATTCTTGATATTATTACTCAACAAGGATGCGCAGTACGCCAAAATAACAGAATATTTACAAACACGAAACAAACCTGTAGGGAAATGTTATGTATGGAAATACTCTCTCATTTTGGCACACTGCGCATCCTGCCTGCCCGAGTGGAAATGTCACGAATCGACCAACGCATTGATAGCAGCGTATTTCTGCAAATACAAAGAGGGAAAGTTACGAAATGTTTAGTAAGTTGCTAGCATTATTTTTGTTATAACTCAAAAAGCGCATCTTCGATTTTAACGAAACATTTTCTTAAAAATACATACTTTGAGCATTATTCTGTAATTTTTTGGTTGGTGTAAATATAAAATGACTACGTTAATAATTTTTTTTTATATATATTTTTGTTTATTCTTCTATGTTAAAATTCATGTAAAAATGTAAAAATATATATATATATATAATTTGTGCATTAACTAGTGCATAACTAGTGCATTCTTCAATAATCGGCATTGGTTTCATTTTTTTAACTTTAGTACTCTTTGAGAAAAACGTATTTGAAAAATAGTAGCACCGGTGCATACTTCCCTGATTAACTCAAGGACAGTTGAAGGTCAGTGGCTAAAACCACCCTATATTATATTCTCATTGTGAGTCTTATTAACACGCCTGTTATTTCAAACTTCGGCCCTGGGGGCCATTTCGCTATGCTTATCCGGCTAGACCCTTTATTATCTTGTGCTTCCAAAAAAGTGTTTAAAATGAAGCTATCACGTCAGCAGTTCAGAGCGATTATGTACAGTGAGTTCCGTAACAAACTCAGTGCGATTGAATGCCACAGAAAAATGTGGGAAAGTTTAGGCATCAACACTTTTTCTTTTGAGGCATTCAATATTTGGCTTCGGAAGTTTAAAGCTGGAAATTTCGACATTGAAGATGAACCACGTTCTGGCCGCCCTATTGAAGTTGGTTGTGGGCAGTTAAAGAAAATCATTGATCAAGACAGAAATCTTTCAATACGAACTAGTGCGATAGAGATTAACGTTTGCCAAAAAACAATAGTTAATACTCTGAAACGCATAAATCTAACGTTTAAGTTCAACCGCTGGGTGCCTCAAGAATTGAATGATGAAGACCAGTGTAAGAGAAATAAAAAAGAAAAGTGCCCAGCTAAACTGATGGCATTGAGCTCACAGGCTATTCACACTAATTGTATATCATACTCTTATTTTATAGAATAATGCAACCTCAAAAAAATAAGTGAAGGGGAATTAGCCCCCGTTTCCCCCTTTATACTTAACCAGTGAACCTCCAAATCTAATCAGGGAAGCTCCTTATCATAATAAACCGGTATACCAAATTTGGAGCAAATCGAATAATCCCGCAAGAAAAAAAAAAAAAAAAAAAAAAAAAAAAACATTTATCTAAAATAAGGGGGTGGACTAGACCTCCTTTATCATTAACCAACGAATCCCCAAAACGAATCAGGGAAGCTCCTTAACATAATAAACCGGTATACCAAATTTGGAGCAAAGCGAATTAAAAGGGGTGGACTAACCATCCTTTTCCCTCTTTATCCTTAACCAATGAACCCCCAAAACTAATCAGGGAAGCTCCTTAACATAATAAACCGGTATACCAAATTTGGAGCAAAGCGAATTAAAAGGGGTGGACTAACCATCCTCTTCCCCCTTTATCCTTAACCAATGAACCCCCAAAACTAATCAGGGAAGTTCTTTAACATAATAAACCGGTGTACCAAATTCGGAGCAAATCGAATGATTCTGCATGAAAAACCCATTTATCTGAATTAAGGGGGGTGGACTAACCCCGTTTTTCCCCCCTTTATACTTAACCAATGAACTCCCAAAACTAATCAGGGAAGTTCCTTAACATAATAAACCGGTATACCAAATTCGGAGCAAATCGAATGATTCTTCATGAAAAACCCATTTATCTGAATTAAGGGGGTGGACAAACCCCCTTTTCCCCCTTTATCTTTACCCAATGAACCCCCAAAACTAATCAGGGAAGTTCCTTAACATAATAAACCGGTATACCATATTCGGAGCAAATCGAATCATTCTGCATGAAAAACCCATTTATCTGAATTAAAAGGGGTGGACTAACCCCCCTTTTCCCCCTTTATCCTTAACCAATGAACCCCCAAAACTAATGAGGGAAGTTCCTTAACATAATAAATCGGTATACCAAATTCGGAGCAAATCGAATGATTCTGCATGAAAAACCCATTTATCTGAATTAAGGGGTTGGACTAAACCCGCTCCCCCCCCCCTTTATCTTTAACCAATGAACTCCCAAAACTAATCAGGGAAGCGCCTTATCACAATGAACCTAGAGAATTTTTTTTAAGCAAATCGGATATTTCTATCAAGAGTTATCGCGTTACGTACATACATACATACATACGTAC
This sequence comes from Maratus speciosus, assembly GCA_963932465.1. Taxonomy (NCBI): domain Eukaryota; kingdom Metazoa; phylum Arthropoda; class Arachnida; order Araneae; family Salticidae; genus Maratus; species Maratus speciosus. The sequence continues at coordinate 524,202,903 of OZ010796.1, read as the reverse complement.
ATACATACAGAACGGGCGGGCACATTAGCTCTCAGGCTTTGATAGCCTGTGAGCTAAAAAGCCCTTCCAGCCAGTGCCGGGAGGAAGATGTAGTTTTCACATTCCTTCATTCATAGCATGCATGGTCACAGTGACGTCGTTGTGACGTCACTGTAAGTCACTTTGTGGTCACGTCACATCTGTGACCAAAATGCCACTACTCAGTTATGTCACATTGTGACTGAGATGTGAACTTCTTAGAAAACTTTTAAAAAATACAAAAACTATTCAAAGCATGTTATTTATGTAAAATTATATTTTTCTGGCAATTAAAAAAAATTGTAACGTCACTGGTATGTCACTGCATGTAACGTACGTCCCGTCAGATATGTGACGAAAAAACCATTATATTGTAAGTCACAGTGTGACAAAAATATGAACTTCAAAAATCTTTGAAAATGAAGAGAAATATTTTAAACAGTATTTTAAACACGCCCGAGTTACAGCAGCATAAGGAATTGAAATATATTAGTGGATAGCAAATAGTAAATTCGGACACGAAAAGAGAGGGAGGGGGCATAAAAAGGAAAATGCACTAATCTAAGACATCTAAGACAGATATCTAAGACAGTGAAAGTATACTTTTTTCCTGATTTCAATTTTATCCACCATTGCAATTTAATAGAATAATCCTTCACTGATTGTTATTATTATAAAAGTATTTCTCGGGAAAATGGTACGTGCTGGAGCAATTTGGATAACATATTTAGAATTTGGCATATTAAATCTGTACACTTTAGATATTTAGTTTGCAGGGAGGAAATTATTATTATTATTTTGTTTTGTTTTGTTTTGTTTTGTCGACCAGTGGTATTTGAAACACTTTTGTGGTTTTAAACTAAAAATTTTCTGTTACAGTTAAGCCTGCAGCTCTTAATGAGCACGCAGAAAGAGTCTTCAGACTTAAGTCATATATGCATTCCTTAATTATAATTTGCATTCATTACATATTTTTTCCTGTTAGTGTTTAACTATTTTAAGTAACTATTTTTTTTTTAAATTCTACTTCTTTCAGACTTTTAAATAACATTAGCATTTTCCGAAGAAAAATATATACAAAATTTATACAAAACCCAAGTCATAATTAATTATTCGTATTTCAAATTTGTGTTTTAGAGATATGACTTTTAAAAAAAAAGTTATTTTACAAATTGTTTTATTCTACAGAAAATTAATATGAAAAAAAATGACAGTTTGACAAAGAAAAATTTTTTCATCCTCTATCCTCTTTTTTCATTTATTAAGAAGATATTCTGTATTTATTACGTGTAAAACAAACTTTACTTAAAAAAAATAGAAAAAAAGGCAGGTGTTTCATTCAAATAGAAAATTTAAATTACAAACACTTAAAATTATTGCGCATTTATAAGTTCCAAATCTGTTGTATACAAAAAGAAAAAAAATAATACGCTAGAAACATCTGCTTGCTATAGATCGCCTGCGTTCGATTTCACCGCATAATAAATAAAAGGATCAGAGAACTTTTGACGCGGGAAGTTATTTCAAGATAAGTGAAAGATGTCCGCCTGTTTAGTGCACGGATAGTATTACAGTATTTATGGAGTTATAAAGGTATGTCTTATTTAATTTAAATTTCTTACTCCTGCTTGGTAGATTATTAACATGAGTTAAATAGTTTTATGCAATATAGAATGAGACTGATCTGACATTGTTTCCAGAAACGATATTTTACGATTCGATACTGTAAAATGTCTTAATCTGCCATCGCTAGAAAAAAAGCTGACGCAGAGACTGACTCATTCCCACATTCATAGTGGTATGATTGTAAATATTAATTTGCAGTTACTTGAGATTAAAAATGTATTGTGACAGTGATTTGAAATTTTTTTCGGAGTCTTACTGTTTTAAGATTACTAACACAGTATTTATCGTCATTATTATTTTGGAGTTAAATATGATATTCGATTATTATGATATTACGAAACTGTCTCAATTCAGAAATTTACATTATTCTGGGAAAATGTCTTTTTACATATTATAGTAGTGAAACTTTTGAAAGATTTTTTTTCATTGCTAATAATATTTTAAATTAGTATTTAAAATCCTAAAGCTTCATACCAATGTTTTCAGATTTAACATTTGCAAAATTATAAAATAGGAATTCCTTAAAACGTGGAAAGATTTTAAAGAAATTGTAAAATCTAATAATGCATTTAATTCATCTATTGTTGTTTGTTGTTGTTAAATAGTACAATTATAATTACTAATTATTTAGTGTTTTTCAAATTGGTATATTTATTTTTTTTAATTGTATGTAAGCATTTTTTGCTGTTTGTGATTTTAATCAAACATTTAATTGTAGACATTCAGAATCAATTATTAAATTTTCTTCGATTGTAAACTCATTTTCTACGGTTTCGATACACGTAAACATTGGCATTAAAAAAAAAATATGATATTTAAGCATTGAAATAAAGTGTTTTTCATGCGCTTTAGTATACTTTTTATAAAGTTGCTGTTTACTTACATAATACAGCACTGAATATTTTTTTAAAAGAGATTAATAACTACTTTTTATATTAAAATGTTTTTCAAACAATAAAAACATTTCATATGCACTCATTTATTTTACTTTTATATCTCCTTTTTAAAACTTTTCAACAAAGTTGAAAAGTTTTTATGACTTCGGTTTGTCTGGCCGTCTGTCCGCGCTCTAACTCGCGTAAATATACTCGGATTGCCGTGAAATTTTTGGATGTTATTGACGTTTACCATAGCACGGCACCTATTTGTAATGCAGTTTCTAGCATGTTTAGTTCATTTACAGGGAGAGTCAAACGTATTCCGTTACATTACGGCCTATGGGAAAAAATAGTTTCAAATAATTTTTAATGATTTTACACGCTTTCAAACTGAATAAAATTGATATGCATTTATGAAGCGCACTAAAACATGCATTTTGTAGAATATGCAATGCAAGGAATACTTATTTTTCATTTACAGGACTAAAAAAGGAACTCCAATACATAAGGATATAGGGGTGGAGGGAATTGTTTGCGATGTAATTTAATTATGTTTAACTATTTCATATATAATGAAATTGATATACGTCTCTGAGGTTTACATGCTATAAGCTTTTTCATGTATAATACGAAGAGTATATAGCATTTACAGGGACACACAAAATATTTCAGGTACTATACTGTATCCGAAGTACTGTTCATTAGCGATGATTGCTAGAAATGCATCTTTAATTATGATATGCGCTTTTATGATTTTACTACATTTATGCATATTATATGGTATATATAAATGCGATAATTCATATACAGGGCTACACAAAAGTATTCGTAAGGGTTACTGGGTATGGGCGCAAATTGCTTAAAGGTAGTTTTAAATGAGTTATGCATTTTTACGTTGAACTGCATTTAACTTACTAAGAAATGTTTATAGAATATAGATAAAATGATATACAGGGTCACGCAAAGAATTGGATACATGGACATCTATAAATTAAAATTTCTGGAAATGTGATTTCAGCAGTTTTAAGAGTGTTTTAGTTTGAATTAAATTTTAACTAAGTAGTAGCGTGTAATAAACGTTCTAGGTAAACTACAGGGTTACACAAAGTATTCAAGTACGTTTCCATATATTTGTATAAATTGCTGAAAGAGAATTTCAACCTGTTATGCGTTTTCTTGCTAAACTAAATTGTCCCATTATATAGTATATATACCAACCTACAGATCCATTGTAGGGCTGTTCAAAAGAATTAGAAAACATATTTGGCTATGGACGGTAACTGCTGAAATCAGTTTTTCAAATGTTTTATGCGTTTTCTAAAATGCTTACTTAGTTATCTTATTTACGTTATTTCTCTAAATTACGATGTCTTTTTAAAGCATTCAGGAAGCGTTGGAAAGTGTTTTATAATCTGTGCTTAACGAATGATTTTCCTTACTTGTGTTTTTTTTTTTCGCAGATCAGTCTTTTTCTATAAAACATACCAAATCTATTTAGCCCAGATTCACAAAATACAATATACACGGGAAAAAAAAATATTATATAAATATGGTTTATCATGTCCTAATAATAAGAGTTGTATTAATATCCGTTAGACTCCATGTTCGTATTTAATAAAGGGATGACATATCACAACACATTAAAAAACTTACACATTCTTAATGTCAAGCTTGATCTCAAGCTTGAACTCAAGCTTGAACAACTTAGAACTTAATAAAAAAAGATGTCAGTTGATAAGCATTTTTTTTTTTTTTCAGTGCAAAAATTAAAATATTTTAGAAGAATAGGACTCCAAAATAGCGATATTTTGCTACAAAGTACAGTAAAAAGATAAGATTTTATATTTCAAACAAAACTTTATTTTAAAATTCATCACAATGTTTATGCCAAGAATCACCACAGTATTAATACTTGGAAATTTTTCCAGAGAGAAACATTCGCTTTTAATACAATATTTCAAATGAAAATCAAATTTCATATTAATTGCTTAAGAGGCGCAAAGGCCAACATAGTGAAAAGATTCCATGCCGGTACTCGATACCCGGCCATCAGTATAGCGCACTGACATTTGACCGACTAAACCACATGGAACGATACCCAGCCTGGAAATTTTCTTACTATTACATGTTGGCAAGGCTACAAACGCAGCACAAGACGGAATATTTATCGTGAGCCACCGACATGGAGCAAACACGAAACTTAATTAAATGCAGCATCGATTGAAACTATATAAATACTTGGAAATTTTTCCAGAGAGAAACATTGGCCTTGCATACAATATTTCAAATGCAAATTAGATTTCAAATTAAAATTGCCTCTTAAGCAATAAATTTGAAATTTGAGTTTTTGAATTAAGTTTCGTGTTTGCCCCGTGTCGGCGGCTCACGATAAATATTCCATCTGTCCTTGGTTTGTCGCCTTGCCAACATGTAATAGTGAGAAATTTTCCAAACTGGGCATCGTTCCATGTGGTTTAGTCGGTAGAATGTCAGTGTGCTATACTGATGGCCCGAGATCGAGTCCCGGCATGGAATCTTTTTCACTATGTTGGCCTTTGCGCCTTTTAAGCAATTACTTTGAAATTTGATTTTCATTTGAAATCATCACAGTGTTTATGACAAGTTCGTCACAAATGACACATATTTCACAAATTGTTCCCAATTTGACTTCAAAGCATTTTCGCTTTCGTCACAGGTTCGTCACAAAGTTAATGCCGAAATCATCACAAATGACACACTTTTCACAAATTAGTCACACCGTGACTTCACAGAGTGGTCACAATGTAACGTCGCAAATGACCTCTAAAATGGCCATAATGACTTCGCATTTTAGTCACTATGACGTCACATCGACGGTCACAAAATCACATTGTGACTTCACAACGACGTCGCCATGCCTTACGGGTTATTTTTTAAAAGCCAGCTTATATTATTCAAACACACGGAGCTCAAATTAGTGGAACCTAATTATAGAAGATTAAATACTAATTTTTGTCTATACAGAATATGAATGAGATTTTTGCGAAATTAGTCAGCGTTATCAAATCTGGTTTTATTTAAAGTGGTTTATATTTGGTCGCCAAATTCGGTGATATCTTGAAGTGCCGGCCATTTTAAAACAACATAATGGGTGCAACAAAGCTAACCAATGAACTTGGTCGTGACCTTAGTAATTCCTGTACACATGCTCACTCACATCTGAATCGGTGTATATATACTAGGGTGGGTCGAAAAAAAGAACTTTTTTATTTTCGAAACGCTTTAGTGCGGAAAAGTTGCGTATTGTAATAAGAAGAAAAACGGTATAAAAATTTAAAAAATCGGTTAACATCTTCCATTCGCGCATCGTACTTAAATTTGGTGAAAAATTTCAAAAATCGCGCCTTTTTTCTAATTTTTTTAAGTTAATTAAAACTTTAAAAATAAACACGTTTTAGCTTTTTATGCTTATTTCATGATTTACATAACCTAAATAAATTAAATTCCGATCAATAATCCAATTTGTTTTGTTTGCGAAAGAACTTAGAAAAAACAGAAATTTACCAATTTTTCGCAATTTTCACTGTGCAACTCTTAGTTCATTTTGCTAAAACAAAATGACACAGATCGTGGTGGTTACACGTTGAGTTCCACCCACAGCCTACCCAACCAACCGTCCAATTGTTGGGTGTGGTATTTATATTATATTAAAAAACCACATGCATGTCAATGTGCAATTCTAATTAAACTTCTAATGTAAAAAAAAAAAAAAAAAAAAAATCGTGTATTTTATTTGAGGTTCATGATTTTTCGAAGGAATTACCATTTGGGAGGAAAATAAGAGGTATTTACAAAACAGTTACAAAAAAGATGAATGTGAAGGCCGAGCGTTAAGCTCGTGATCTCCAGCAAGTACTGAGTGGTTCCTCAAATAGTTCAAAAGTTTCTAAAGTGGCAGTGTACTATAAAATTGATGAACTCAAACACACTTCTTTTGAAGACTCGTAGTATGAGGAAAATAAATATAAACCGAGTATTTAGACTAAAAGCCCAAATGGGCGATGAGAATTAGTATTAAAGCAACAACGCTAAACAGCGATCGTTTCGGTGTTTCTGATCAGCCAAAAGCTATCATAGCGGGAAGTGTTCTAGATAACCGACACAGATTCTTCTGATGTGGTTGATATTTGTAAAATAAAAAGAGACAAGAAACGTTTTAGGATAGATTCGAAAAACCGATTCACACCCCCTGAGGAAAGTTCGGGTCTTTTTTTGACGGACAAAAATGAGATACTTTGTTCGTCGAAAAATTTAATGCGAAGCAATTTCACAGGAAAGTGAAATAAGAAATCTCTTCTCTTAACCAGGAATCTGGATCAACTTATATTGGACATGTATCTCCTTCCTCCAGTTCATCAAATGATATAAGTCAAAGCATTATTTCTTGTTTTCTGAACTATCAGTATCACTAGAAATACTAGAAGTAGTAGAGTGCAATGGTAATGTAACAAATACTGGATGGAATAACGGTGCTTTCCACCGACAAGAAAATCATAAAATATGGAGCATATGCATCCGGCATTTTAATGAGCTATCTTATCTCCAAATTTTCCAACATATTCACGGTCAAACTGAGGATCCTAAATATTTAGTATGTCAATCGGGTAGCAGCTCACTTGCTCTAAAAAAGCTCCTGTGGTTGATTGTGACCCCGCAGATTGTTCGATTCCTGATATAGACAGGACTTTTTTGAGCGAAGAACAAAAGTATTTTTGGGACATTTTGAATGCAATCACCTTAGGACATTGTCCAGAATACTTGGCAAATTGTGACCCTGGTACTTTGTCCCATTCCAGATGACTAACTGCGGCCAACCGTGTCCTTAGATTATATCAGATGCATCTCAAAATTCAAAAGAAAAGGCTGGCTTCATCATAAAATCATATATGCTTGTGTAACTTGTCATAAAATAAGCAAATATTTTATTGGCGGACCAAAACATGTATTTAAAGCAATCCGAACAAAACGCTATTTATCCGACGAATTACTACAAGTTGTCGATCCAGTAATAGAACGAAATGCCTTTTTGCGAACCCAGAAAATGTTCTGTTGGCAGTGATTGTCGATTAAAGAAAACATATTCGGGATATTGCTTACAGAAGGATCGTAAAAGCAAGACAAACCGCCCCAAAGAAGAAGACTGTTAGAAATGTAATGCCACTGAATGGAAACTTTCAAGCCTCCGATTACCTAGAAATTATTAAATGGAATTCTTGTGCGGTGTTTCCTTCCCCAATGCCGCGGGACCTAGTAAAGATGATGTTAAATCCTTCATCACTTCTGACACTACTCTCATCAGAGAATCGGTTATGCCTCATTTCTCCAAAAAATCAGACTTTAAATGTGTAATAGATATAAAAATGAAAACGTAAAAAACACGGTATGCCAAAGAATGCTACTCTATGGAAACCCTTTGTAAATAATTGCAAATATAATGTAAATGCCACACCCAACATTTGGATGGTTGATTGGGAAGAGTGGAGGTGTAACTCTAAGTTCAACCACCTCCACGTGGTGAGTTCTGGGTCGTTTTGTTCTAGCAAAACGAGCGAAGAGTTGCGCGGTAAAAATTGCGAAAAATTGCTAAATTTATGTTTTTTCTAAGATGTTGCGCGAACGGAAAAATGAGATTATTGGTTAGAATTTAATTTATTTAGGTTATGTAAACCATGAAACAAGCATAAAAAGCTAAAGCGTGTTTATTTTAAAAATTTAATTAACTTAAAAAAATTAGAGAAAAGGCGCGATTTTTGAAAATTTTCGAAAATTTTAAGTACGATGCGCGAATGGAAGATGTTAACCGATTTTAAAATTTTTTATGCCATTTTTCTTCTTATTACAGTAGGCAACTTTTCCGCACTAAATAATTCCGAAAATAAAAAATTTCTGTTTTTCGACCCACCCTAATATATACGAGTGCTGGCTATTGCGGGCGAAAAACCAGATTTTTCAAAATGTTACCCACATTAGAAATTCAAACTACTATATCCATTTTTCAAGATAAAGACAAAACAAAAAATGCCCCGGAATCTTTGTATCAAGCTCAGAAAAAAAATCTTTTTCAATTTCTAATTTTTTTGTACCTCATTTTAAATTAAATTTTTTTTTTTAATTTTTAAACGGCCGCTTTTTTTAAACAAGTTAGCGGATGAAATTGGCAAACAAACTCGGGCGAGATATTGCTATGCACTATGCACATGCATTGTCACATCCTAATCGGTTCATAAATACGCGTGTTATCACGTGACAAATATCAGATTGTTTCAAAATGTCAACCATGCTAGAAATTGAAATTGCTATAACTCAGCCTTTTTTAAAGATATAGACGAAGCGAAAAATGCTCCGAAATCTTTGTATCAAGGTCAAACACATAACAAAAAAAATCTTTTTCAATTTCTAATTTTTTTGTACCTCATTAAAAAAAATAAATGGCCGCCATTTTGAAACAAGATGGCGGATGAAGTTGGCCAACGTACTCGATCGAGACATTGGTATGTACTATGTACATACCAAGTTATATCCAAATCCGTTCATAAATACGCGTGTTACCGCGTGACAAAAATCATATCGTTTCAAAATGTCAGCCACCCTAGAATTTCAAAGTGCTATAACTCAACCGTTTTTTAAGATATAGACGAAAGAAAAAATGCTCCGGAATCTTAGTATCAAGTTCAAACAAATAAAAAAAAATTTTCAATTTCTAATTTTTTTGTACCTCATTAAAAAAAATAATAATAATTTTTAAATGGCCTCCAATTTGAAACAAAATGGCGTATGAACCTGGCCAACGAACTCAGTCGAGACATTGCTATGAACTATACACATGCCTTGTCACATCCAAATTGGTTCATAAATATGCGTATTATCGCGTGACAAAAAGCAGATAGTTTCAAAATGTCAGTCATGCTAGAAATTCAAAGTGCTGTAACTGAGCCATTTTTTAAGATATAGACGAAACAAAAATTGCTCCAGAATCTTTGTATCAAGTTCATACACGTAAAAAAACAATCTTTTCAATTTCTATCTTTTTTTGTGCCACATTTTAAATTTTAATTTTTTGAAATTTTTTAAATGGCCGCCATTTTGAAACAAGATGGCGGATGAAGCGGTCGAGATATTGGTATGTATTATGTACATACCAAATTATATCCAAATCGGTTTATAAATACGAGAGTTACAGTATGACATATATATATATATATATATATATCACATTTGAACGGAGGGGTGGGGTGTTCGGGGTCTGGGGGTCGTGATCGGTGAAAATATACCAAAATTTTTTGAAATCGTTTTCCTCCGAATGGCTGCAATAGGCAGCTTTTTGTAAGAAAAGCTACCTAAAAACTGTTATTTGGCTCTGCTCAGAAATCAAAGGAAAGAGAATATTCTGGCCAGAATTGTGACCTGTGATGGAAAATGGGTGTACTACAAAAATACAAATCATAAATGAGTGTGGTCAACATCTAGGGAATCAGAAGGCTCGGTTGCAAGCCGTGCCCTAATTAACAAGAATGTGCTTCTCTGCATCTGGTTCGATTGTCGCTAAATTCTGTACAAATAGTACCTGATAAGCGGACAGACTATCAACAGTACAATATACAGCAACATGCTAATCAAAATTCGTGATGCCATTCGCGAAAAACGAAGAAACGAGTTCAGAAGGAAGGTGGTTCTCTTTCATCAAGATAACACCCGGTTACATGTTAGCACGATGACCGGCTGTACGCTCTACAAGCTATAGTGGGATTTGATGCAACATCCACTATACAGCCCCGACATGGCCCCCTTCGGATTCATATCTGTTTTCACATCTGCAGATTCATCTTCATGGTTCAATCTTCAATTCAAACGACGAGGTCATAAATGAGGTCGATCTCTTTCTGGACTCGCGCACTCCACAATGTTTCACAGAAGGGATTGAAAAGTTGTCAAAACGTTGGCAGACGATAGTATATTTGAACGGAGATTACCAACCTTATTAGCTTTGATGTTTTCGTATGCAATTATCAATTTACTATTAAAGAAAATTTGGCGGAAAATTTATTACTCAACATAATATTTGTTATTTTTGGTAACGTTTACCTTTTGAAACCAAAAAGGAAGTCATTCAGTCAAATGATTTAGGAATTACAAGGTTTGAAGTTTAGAATTTCATTTGAAATTCATCTGTAATCGTTATAAAACATATTGTAATGCGGGTAGTATTTTAATTATATCGATTTCTGTTAACTAATTCTAGTTAAAATTCATATTTTTTTCAAAAATGTATTTAGAGATTTCAGGAAAAACAATAGAAAATGCAGGAGTCCAAAAGAGGAAATTTCTCAGGAGAGCGGAAAAAAGAAAAATTCCTACTTCTGTTACTTAAAGCGTTTTTTCCTACACTCCTTTTGGGTCCTTAGTTCAACACTTTTAAATCTAGATACATAGCTTCCATTCGTTTAGTGTTTAAATACCTAATATTATCATTTGTAAACATTTCTTTTATTTATATATTTAGAATATTTTACTTTGCTTAAATATATACCATCAATGTAAACAATAACAAAATGATCAATTTGTGCAATGGTCACCAGTTCCGCGCATCTTATTACTGGTTCTTTCAGCGTCCTCCACTTCACATCGTGTGGCGCATTCAACCACCGACATTTTTCTACTGATTTTTTTAAAAACTATTTCTATTATGGTTGGCACTTCCAGGGTTTTCCTGTTTGTTAAGCTTCGCATTTAGACATTTTTTTCGTAAAAAGAAAAAAAAAGGAATGATTTTCGATTTCTTGGTATTTTCAGCGTTTTTTATTTTTAGTCCTCGTTTATACTTTTTAAAATTGAATTTCGAAAGAAATATAAATTGTAACTTAAAAAAACCTGTGATCACTCTCCCTTTAATATCATAAGGTACTGAAATAGTCAAATATGATGGCAAAATTATATATTCGTATTGAAATTGAGTTTGGTACGATTTCTTTATGAAGACGAACCCGTAAGATTATTTTTTAAAACATAAATTGAAATAAGGTATAATTTTCAGTCAAATGGCTTGTTCAGTTTTATCCTGTGATACTTTAGAGATTAAAATGCATTGGGTGTTCATTCTTTTATTTTTATAATTATTATGTCTTTTGTTGCCGATTGTACGTAAGAAATTTAATTTTATATTTTTCAACAAAATGATCCGATTTTAATATTTTTTATTTAATGAGATACAATAAATAGTCCCAAACATATTCCAGGCATTCTTTTCGATTCAAAATCCTATCATTATTCATAAAAATTATTAGTAAATATATACACAAAAAATCAAGATTTATGAACTACATTACTTGTTACATAAAAAGTACGAGCTTCATCCAAACATTTGTGCAACCATTTTCTATCATAATGTTTTGACACATGAAAAGTTTTACCTTTCGATGGTCTAAAGAGGTGGTTTTCTATTATTAAAAAATCCACAGAAAATAAAACACTAAAATGTTGACGGAAGCATTTTGTCTGATACAAAATAAGTTCATTTTATATTTAGAATTTTTGTATAACTTTTTTTGGTAAATTAATGAGTGTTTTCAGAACTTTCTTATTTAATATTTTAGTTTTATTTTCTGAAATTCGTGGATCAACCCCTAACACATTTTATTTTATAAATCTATGAAGATTTAAGAGAAAGCCTAAAAACTATCACTTTTCCGAGCTGGTTTGATAGAAGAATTTAAATGTGGTGCCAAAGTTGATATTATTGTAATACGTTGACGGCTACTTTTTTTTAAAAAAGGCATTCATATTTGGAAAAAGATTTAATTTGCCAAAGAAATAGTTCCACTCGCATCTATTTGAAATAATTTCGTAAGAAAATAGCATTGGGTTCGTTTATTTTTGATCGACTGTATACAGGGTGACGCCGATTTCGGCATACAAATTCAGAGGGCTGAAAATAGGCATAAAGAGGATGAAAAATTGCCATAGAAAATGTGGTCACAAACCACGGATTTAGTCACAAATACAAGGTGTTTTATCTTAACTGGATTTAGGTCGCCCGTAATAATTTTGAGGGGAAAAAAAAACATTGCAATGAAAATTTAAGGACATGTGCTTTGTTTTGTGTGAAATGTTATAACATCATGAAAAGTTCTGGGAAAAGACGATGCTGTTTACTCACATTTACAACAAAGGTGAGAATGTCTGTTAAATGTTTTATTATAATAAACTTCAGTTTTCTGAAAGTTATTACCGTCAACCCACATTGAGTTAGGGTAGAACACCCTGTATTTTTGATGAAATACGTGGTTTGCGACCCATTAATCGGTGGTAATTTTTCATCCTTTTGATGCTACTATCAACCATCTGAATTTTTCGGTCGAATTCGGCGACAACACCCTGTATATGGCAATCAGCTCGTCTTCTTCAAAATGCATGCTTACCTAGCCGGTGATCTGATTCATCAGAGATCACGATTAATCAGGTTCATGATATAATTTCTATTGATTCAAAATCCTGTCACAATGCAGACGTATGTCCTCTTCTATTAACCCTTTAAGAACGAACCCGCACGGTCGTGCGGATTAGACATTCATTTAAATATTTGCTTCTGAGTCGTATGTAATAAAAACTCGAATCGAACGATAGTTCTGGTTTCTAGATAAAGTATCATTTTTTAACAACAGGTAGCGATTGCAGTCCATGTTTTACTTTCTACAGGCATGACTACCTTTGTTTACATATACATCGGGTCTTAAAGGGTTAAAAACGTTCATTTAAATAGCCGTTGTACTTTACTAGAACATTAGATGCGTATTTTCGCACATCAACATGGGATAAACTTTATGCTCAGAAACACTTTTACAGTCAGTCAAAGGAAGAAAATTTATATAGTATGAAAGTAATAATCTAAAAAGATGCTCATTGTATTCTATAAAAAAAAACAGATACCGATTTCTTAAGTATTAAATATGTGAATAAAAATTTTAGCGCATTCTGCTGAATTGTTTTTGAGTCATGCTTAAAAAACAACCTACATAGCATCTTAATTTCCAACTGGTTAAAATGTATTTAATAATAGGTGTTCAAAATTTTAGATCAACATAACTCCTAAACTCCTTCACCGAATGACTTCCCGTTTGGTAGCCGAAGGTATAATTTACAATCAATCCAAATGTGATGTAAAAATTGTTTATTCGTATTGCAAATTTCAAAGATTTTGCAATATGAAGATGCCCAACCAAACTTATATTTTTAAGTTTAAAGAAGACATAATTTCCAATCGAAAGGCTATTTTTCTTTTTATCTGCTTCTATTTGTCGATAAAATGTTATAGTGTTTACTACTTTTAACCGACTGCGCGTGTACAGTCGTGGAAAAAAAAAAAAAAAGTAAACACCGCTTACTAACTCCTCAACAAATTATCGTAGAAGAAAGTTACTGGTACCGAACGATTGAAAAAAAAAGTCTACTTTTAAATTATGTATATAAAATTTGCTTAGGGGGCGATCTACATATTAAAACGAACCATAACTTTGTTTTTTTCAATAGCAGTACACAATTCTGACAGCATAAATGAACTCTACACACTTCAATTAGTCTAAAAACAAATTTTGATGCAATTCGTACAATAAGTTTCCGAAAAATTAATTATTTTAACCCCTTGAGGGGCAAGCAATTACGTTTGTGAAATGCTGAATTCCCACCGGAATCTTTGAAAAATTCTATTTCAAAATAAGTAAAAGCAATTTTACGGCTTTTTTTCGACCAAAGTTAGAAAAGTAAAATTTAATAAAATTTTTCTGGTGTAAAACTTCATTAATCGTAGGTGGTATAAATTACATACCGGTGCCCCTCAAGGGGTTATAACGAGCGTATTTTAAGGGCTGTATCCAAATTGATGTTCGGTACTCGATTGTTGACCGAGAGAGCTCCCTTCTTGATCAAGGTACCTTAAGCAGTCAATTAAGATGTTAGGCTACAGAAATTTCAAAATATTTAGTCACTTCTATCATAGACGGCCCCTTAAACCCTCATTTTGCCGTTTTTTAAGCATAGATTGAAAACTAATTGGAAGAAGAATGTGAAAGTTTGGATTTCCATAAAGCAGGACTTAATAAATCTGAATCCATGAAAAAAATTGTAGGTTGCAATTCATAATTTTTTTAATATTACTCTCATAATTCATAATTCATATCAAAAAATTATAAAAATTCCAAATTCAACGTATTTATGTTTGGGTATATTAGTATTATTGCTACACAAAAAATTAGAACATTAGGATCATAATTTCAGAAGTTATAAATAAAAATATGAAAATGTAATTTAACATTAGAAGCACTAATTTTGAATGTTTATAATTCGAAAACTTATCCTTCAAATGACTTGAAATTTGGTGTCTAGGCATAGTTTGAACTAAAGTATTGAAATATCTCGTTAAAATTGGGTATTGCCATTGAAAAAAATGAAGTTTGGATTCGTTTTAATATGTAGATGGCCCCCTAAGCAAATTTTATATACGTCATTTAAAAGTAGACTTCATTTCCAATCGTTCCGTACCAGTCACTTTTGTCTACGATAATTTTTTGAGGAGTTAGTATGGGGTGTTTACTTTTTTTTTTTTTTTTTTTTTTTCCACGACTGTACATTGACCCTGCTGTGATCTTCTATCTGCTGGATATCAGATTATATACTACTTTTTAACTAAGTAGGTAAACCTCCAACATCTATTTATTTGATAAAATGTGATAATCAAAGTCTTTTTTTTGTACTAATAATTGCACTATTATTCCTCCACATTTCACAAATGCTTATGTCATAGCTCTAGGGACCGCAGCTTCCTATTTTCGTGTACCGCTAACAATAATCTTCTTAGTGTATTACTACTAAAAATGTTAAATAAATCTACCACGAATATTACTGTTTGAAAATAGTGGTTGAGACAAAAAAATGGTTACGACACTTGCAGCTCGTGAACGGCCAAACAAGATTTGCAAATTTTAAATACGCTAATTCCATCGCAATTTAGTCTTTATAAAAAATTGAAAAAACCTTATTGTACGAACACAGATATAGGAGAATGTTAGTCATGGATCACCGCAGCATCTCCCACGAGATATTTCATTGGGGACTTCCAAAATTTTAATTCAGCAATGAATTAACTATAATAAATATAAAGACGAACTAATAGTGATATGCTTAATGGTAGCACATAAATTTCGTATCCATTAACTTTTTAATTAGTTTAAATATTTTCCAGCAAAGTGCTCTCTGCGACATTTAACTGAAAAAATTCTGAATCTTTTATTCTGTTTAGGTATTAAACAGTCACACATAAAAAAGTCTCTATTTAGACATGTTGAAGTTAACTTGAGCATTTTTATACTCATTTATTCCATATTTATAATTATTACCGTTACTGAAGAATTTAAGTTTTAAGTTAGGGAGTCTTTTATAACCTCCTCCGTTCTGATGTATAACATGTAGTGTTGCCAGGTATCCCGCGTAAATAGGGGCTCCAAGTTCTCTGGACGCCACAGATTTCTTACACTTTATTTCTCGACGAAAATTACTTTAAGGGGGTCCGGGGCTAAAAATTATCAAGAAAAAATTATTTTTTTTTAATTGGCTAAAAAGAAATACTGAGTTTTTAGCGTTAAATACCGCAAACCTTATGCTTTTATCTTCATTAGATCCAGAGATATAACACCATTTGCCTTGAGAAGCGATGCATCAGCTGCCCGCTGATGAGAACTTTATCTCCATTCATCTCAAAATGAATTTTTTCACGATTTGTCAACTTTAAAAGAATATATATAAAGTTCTTTGCAAGATATATGTATGAAAATTTTAACAGAGATTTTAGGCTATATTTCCAACAAATTGTCTTCAGGATTTTAAATTTTGAGTGATAATTGTGAAAATATGCTAATGAATGCAAAACGCACTCATGGTAAAACTTAATTTTTTTACTTATTTTTTTTTTATAAAACTCCTAATCAATATTGTAAGAAATCCCCAAGACAAATTCAAAGGACACATTTTCTGTACACAAAAGTGTAAAAATATTGTAAATCGAGTAAGTACTTCCAGAGTTATATCAAAAATTAAATATGTTTAAAATTTTACAATTTAAATTTTTTTTCTAAATGTTTATAAGTTTTCAGATTTTTATTTACATGCAATATTATTATTAAATTAAAAGATATTTTAGAAAAAAATTCCATAACAAAATCTCTATAAATATAAAAATAGAATTTTGAGCCCCGGCACACATGACAGCGCTAATCGCATATGATACTTCCGAACCGAGGAGGATATAAAATAATCTATTTGATTTTTTTACATTTTTACTTTACATCTATATAGCGGAAAGTTTTTGGCTTTGGACCAAAGCCAATAAATGGTATCACTGACGCTTATTTCCTCATAATATAAGTGTTATTTTCCTCAGAAATTACAAAATGTATTTCAGACAGTGTGTCCAAGAAAGTAAGCCATTTTCATAATTAAATAATTTAAACGCTTTACAATAAAAAATTTTGAGGATTTGTAGTTCATTCAATTAATTAAAGGCCTTCAATTTGTCACTACATGAATTTAGGTTATTGATAATTAAATTGATATTTTAAGGGTGTTAGTAATTTTAGATCCGTATTTTTGAACCTAATTTACCAGCACACTAAACTATAAGATTCAGAATAAGAGTTCCTTCTGTCATGTATGATGGTGTCTCTTTGTTTGCGCAAAATCAATGAATGTGTATTCACAGTGTTACATTTTCCTTCGGGAATGAAGAGGATAAAGGCCCTGTTTATACGTTTTCTAACTTGTTATGTGCCAGATATGTGCACCAGAAATCCTGTTTTTGTTACTAAAATCAGGAACAAAATACACTAGAAATTTAATGCATTACTCACAGTGATTTAAAAATAAATTTCGATGTCATTAATACTACGTTGAATTTTGATGACAATTTGTAAGAATTTTCTTAAACTTCAAATTAGAAGTTTAGGAATTTCTTATCATTTTCTTACAAAGAATAATATCCTCACATCAGATATGCATTTTACTTAAACCTTATCGAATTCAACTTCAGATTTATTCGGTGTAAAGTATCAGAAATTTAATTCTTAGAAACAATGGTAAAATCGTAAAAGAAAATATACTATGAAAGAATGTGTTCTAGCAGTTTGTATCTCAAAAAAGTCCTTCCGGCCAGTGCCGGGAGGAAGAGGTAGCTTTCATATTCCTTATTTTTAAAAAGCCAGCTTATATTATTCAAACACACAAAGCTCAATTTAGTGGAAACCGATTATATGAGATTCAATACTAATTTTTATTAATACAAAATCATTATGAATGAGAATTTTGCGAAATTAGTCAGTTTTATTCAAGCTGCTTTTATTTGAAGTAACTTATATTTGGTTGCCAAATTCGGCGATATCTTGAAGTGCCTGCCATTTTAAGACAACATGGTGGATCAGGCTAACCAGTGAACCTGGTCGAGACTTTAGTAATTCCTGTGCACATGCTCACTCACAGCGGAATCGGTTGATATATGCGAGTGCTGTCGCAGGCAAATATCAGATATTTCAAAATGCCACCCACATTAGAAATTCAAACTGCTATATCCGAGCCATTTTTTAAGATAAAGACAAAACAAAAAATGCTCCGGAATCCTTATATCAAGGTCAAATACTTAAAAAAGAAACCATTTTCAATTTCTAATTTTTTTGCACTTTACTTTAAATATAATTTTCTTTATTTACTGGCCACCATTTTGAAACAAGATGGCTGATAAAGCTGGCCAGTGAACTTAGGCAAGACATTGCTATATACTATACACATGCCTTCTTACATCCAAATCGGTTCATAAATACGCCTGTTATTGCGTGACAAAATCAGCTCGTTTCAAACTTTCAGCCACAATAGAAATTCAAAATGCTATAACTCACCCATTTTTTTAGATATAGACGAAACAAAAAATTGTTCTGGAATCTTTGTATTAAAGTAAAACACATACAAAATAAAATTTTTCATTTTCTAATTTCTTGGTACCTCATTTCAAATTTAAAATTTTTAAAAGTTTTTTAAATGGCCGCTGTTTTGAAACAAGATGGCGAATGAAGCTGGCGAACGAACTCGGTCGAGACATTGGTATGTACTATGTATACACCAAGGTACATCCAAATCGGTTCATAAATACGCCTGTTATCGCGTGACAAAAATCAGGTCGTTTCAAAATGTCAGCCACTCTGGAAATTCAAAGTGCTATAACTCAGCCATTTTTTTAGATATAAACGAAACAAAAACTGCTCCGGAATCTTTGTATCAAGGTCAAACACATAAGGAAAAAATATTTTTTAATTTTCAATTTTTTGGTACCACATTTCAAATTTTAAATTAAAAAAAAATTAAATAGCCGCCATTTTGAAACAAGATGGCCGATGAAGCTGGCCAACAAACTCGGTCGAGACATTGGTATGTACTATGTATACACAAAATTTCATCCAAATCGGTTCATAAATACGAGAGTTACAGTGTGACAAAGATGATATATATATATATATATATATATATATATATCCAAAAACCAAACCAAAAATTCGAAACTACGGAACTGATCCAACAATAAATAAACTAAACCAAATGACAACTACCAAATAACTCAAAACAACTAACTTTAAAAACAACATACTTTAAAAACGGCAAACTTTAATAACATTCAAACAAAAACCAGAAGAAATTGAAACCATGGAGACAGGCCGGCCACCGCCCCCTGAATAGTAGGCCTGAGCGCTGGACCAAAAATGGCGGCTGCTGAAGGCGGATTTTTTTTAGCGTGTGTACAGTCCCTTAAATATTCCTACCAATAATTTTTTGAAGTTTTTTCCGCTTCATTTTTCTGAGAATAAACAAGGTAGAGAAATCTTTTATAAAATACTGGTGTCTACATTTAAGGGACCGTACCTATGCTAAAAAAAATTCGCCTTCGGCAGCCGCCATTTTTGTGTCATTTTTGTGTGAGCGCTCAGGCCTACTATTCAGGGGGCGGTGGGCCGGCATGCACTTGCGACATGCAACTGCGGGGTTAAAACCAGTTTTTATGTGCACAACGCTCCCCAAACAACCTGTCAAGACCAAAAAGAAAAAAACTAACAAATCGAATGAGCTGCCTAGACCCATCGAAAACCAACAACTGAACATGAAACCCCAAACAATCGTGCACGCAAACCCTGAACAGTCAAAGCCACGGTTACTCCTCTCTTCGCATCCACATTACCTCTAAATCTCTGCGATAAGTCTTACACTTTACGAAATTTCGTAGCAGACTCTTCAAAAATCTATCAGCATAGCCATGGTGCAATGCCAGAATATATATATATATATATATATATATCAACTTTTGAACGGAGGGTGGTTTCGGGGTCTGGAGGTCATGATCGATGAAAATATACCAAAATTTTTTGAAATCGCTTTCCTCCGAACGGCTGCAATAGGTAGCTTTTTGTAATGAAAGCTACCTAATAGCTACATATTGTACCTAAAAGCCCTTATCTTAGAAATATTTACAGTGAAAAAGACTGAAGTCATTCAAAATTCACGGAAAAAAAATTCTTTAACGTTTCAGTTTTTGAAACATTCTTCGTTTTATCTTAGTGAGCAGAATGTCCTTAATGCTATGGATAAACACATTATAAAAGCATAGCTTTAAAATCTTTCGAAGTATACTTTTTTTTCCTGCGAAATCAAGATTTAACAATGTACAAAACACAAACTTTGTTTCAATTTTTATATAAAATACGGAAAGTTTACCTAGTAGAAAATATTTTACCGATTGCTACTTTGACGCATTTTTAAGATTATTAATTTTTTTTTTTATAAATATCGGTCATTTGTATCTTTTTATTCATAAATACGCATATTATATGGAGGATATTATTTTGCACATTTTTTAGTTCAATGTAAATATGCCTTTATTTTAAAAATAGATCCAGTAGTATATTTTTTTAGAAATGCATTTCAAAAAGTTAAACCTATCTTGATGATCGAATCTCATTTGATTGTTTATAATAAAATTCTTCTAAAAGGAAAGTATGTTTGAGTTCTAATTTGTGAGTGATTTTTTTTAAACAATGTGGTATTTAAATATCGTATATCTCGGCTTATAACACGCACTTTTAACTGTACAACATTTTTTCATGTGCGTGTTATACACCGAGTATAAAATGGTTGATGTAAAATCATAATAAGAAAATATTCCAATTTCTTAGAGGTATATTTAAATGCATTTATTTATAAATATAAACAAAGAAAATTTCAATATATATTTTCTAACAAACGTAATATTCATTATCAGATAACATGAAAAGTTCGTTGTACTCGTCCTCTTTTATATTTCCGGAAATGCCAACTTCTTCCTTACTGCCGTTTTTATATATTTCATGCCCAATGTCGCTTTCGTCTAGCCATAAATAGTCATCCTCTGTACCATCAAGTTCATTTGATTATTACACATTTTAAATTTTTCATTTTTTTTTTTTTTTTTTTTGGGGGGGGGGGGGGTCGGCTGTTTAGATTCCAAAAAATAGGAATTGAACATAATGGAAACGATCGCGTTCGCATGTCGCAAAGAAAAAGCACATTATCTAAAGTGTGGGAAAATTAGTATTTCTGGTTTGTTTTTATATAGAACACTTGATGCGTGTTATACGGCAGTATATGTTTGAAATAAAAATATAGACTCTCAAATTAATGATGCGTGTTATACGGCAGGGCGTGTTATACGCCAGGATATACGGTACTTCATCAAACCCAAGAAGATAGTACGAAACAAGCAAACCAGATTATGATTGAAAAAAAAAAAACCCAGGACCTTACAGTTGACAACAGGGGTAAAGTGGTGCTCAGCCGTGAATAAAGAATTTCTATTGATGCAGGTGACGATAGAGGAAAATTTGTTCGACGGTTTCAAAATAAATGGGAAATTTTATTTAAAAAATTCTGGTGTCATTGTGACATTTTAGAATAAAAATAAAGTGGATATATAATTAACTGTTGCCCTTGAATGGATTAGCGCTTCAAAAAGCGTAATCGTTTTAAATTATGCATTTTGGAAACAAAAAACATGACGAAGTGTGCATCGCTGCACGAGAATCCACTGCAAAACACAATTAAACCGACTATGATTTTCATCTTAAATTTCTGCTTCATTTTATTAATCGGAATAAATACGTGTTAATATCGATCATCCTTTTCAATAAAATTAATATTTTTCGCCAATTTGTCGCACACCAGATGCTTGGGAATTACTGGGTTACATGGATGAAAATCATCCTGCCCTGCACGAGCAGACAATGCAAAGCACGACAACGAAAAATCGAGAAAGACCCACAAAAAACGCTATCACAGGGTCACTTCTGCGAGAATATCTCTATTTTCCCCTGGGACGTGACGGCCATAGTAAAAAACATATATGCGAAGTTTGGTTCAATTCTATCCATAATTTCATATTACTTTACAACAAGGTACAACAAGGAAAATGGCACAAAAATCGCTATTACAGAGCTCAAATACCCCCACTTTCCACTAAGATCTTCTGGCCATAGCCAAAAACACATATATATAATTTGGTATTATACTCTGCATAACTTCGTACACTTTTTGATGATACAAAGGACACACGGACAGGTATACCCCGAAACGTTTATAGACGTTCCGTGGTAACTTGTTTTTCGGGTTCTCTGACCCCTAAAACGTGAAAATCCATTGAAAACCGGAGGTTGAAAAACATTTCGATTGCAATACTTTCTTCTGTTATAGATAGAATAACGTAAAAATATTGCAACCCATTGACTTCGAGTCATTAAAATTCGATATAAAATTTTATCAACTGATCAAATATGTCTTTCTCAAAGAGTTAAACAGTCTTAAGTAAATAAATAGTCCACCAAATGTTTTTATAACTTTTCATCACTACATACAAGGTGACAAAAAGTTAAGATTTATAACCATACTTTCTTGTTCTTCTACAAAATTTTATATTTTTGTGAATACTTTGTAATGATTTTCATATAATTCCAAATTTTTATGAAGATACACATCAATGGCTGTTTGAGCAAGTAAAAAGCAACAAATGAGTTAATGTTTATTTTGTCGGAATACATTTCATTGGCTATTATTTGAAATACAATAATATCTAAGGCACAGAGTTTTTCCATCTTTCATCATTATATTTTACCGTATAAATTTATGTCTTTCATGATTAAAAATAAAATTTCAACAGAAATTTGTGGGACTGTGTTCCGTGTTCTGAAGAGACCGCTGCACGCAGAGCGAGAAAATTTGCCCGGGAGGCGCCTCTATATCTGCAACTATGCACCTCCAAGCCGAATTTCGGATTTTTCAATTTAATTTTCATTACCTTTTTTAGAGTTTTTTCACGTTTCAGGTCAATTTTTCCACATCAGTAAAAGTAACCCTGTTTTGAATCTTTTAGCCCAATATAGTAAATTTCATCATATTTCAGAAAAGTTAATTCGGAAGGCGTACAGTAGTTTCTGAATTTTTCGCGAATTTAAGAGCCCACTTCAGTCACGGCAAAAAAGGAAAACGTAATGTCTATGGGGGCGTTATTTTCAAATTTCTCGCTTTGATTTTAATATTGTTGAATGATTCTTTTGCACAGAATAGCTGAGGACGATCTACAACCGGGCTAGTTTTTACTTTTTCAATTTTGGTTATAGTTTTTTATATTAGGTAGCTTCAATTTCAGAACCGGTTCAAACCGGTTCCGAAAGTAAAATAAATTAAAAAAAAATCTGAAACCAAAATCAAAAAAGTAAAAACTAGCCCGGATGTATATAGTCCTCAGCTATTCTGTACAAAAAAAAAATCATTAGAAAATAGCAAAATTTAAGCGAGATATTGGAAAATAACTTACCCATAGGATTAACATTATCATCTGGGGTTTTTTAATGACTAGTGTAAGCTCTTAAGAGATTTTTAGAGTTTTTTGGCATTTCGCGGCAAAGTTTTGACATTAGTAAAGAGTGACGACTCGTGACTGCATTTATATGGGGCACCAAATGCATGGATGTCAAAGTTATAATTTTCTTACCACTATTTTTAAAAAGAAATATTTGCCTTATTTGTTCAGAGGCAGTTCTGTCATTAACCCTAGAACCGCCATAGTGGTCATTTTAACCGGTACCAAGTGAAAATATTTCGATTCTAACTAGAAATTTCTTTATGAAATATGTTAAATACGTACCATGAAGAAATAAATTAAATAAATAAGTTAATTAGATTTAAATAAAAATTCTGGTGTAAAATATATTGTTAACACTTGAGTAAAAGACCCGGTGCTTCCAGTGTTAAAGCAGGAAAAGATTTCTTGTAAAAAATAATGGTACGAAAATAATAAATATTTACCACCATCCTTTTAGTAGTGCCACAAAAAAATCCAGCGACGAGCCGCCACGTTGGTAAAAGAATTTCGATTTCAAACTTTTAGACTAACATATAATTTTGTCTTCCTTGAGTTTTGAATTTTTTCGATTTTCAATGTGATTTTTTTGCGAATTTTATTGATTTTTGTGGATTTTTCGGGTTCCACGACGATTTTCTAACATTCATGAAACATTCCGGCTGCAGTTTTTAGCCCGCTGTAGTAAATTTAGTTTGAAATGTATTACATATAAAATTAACTGTATTAGAAGCTCTGAAATGCTAATTTTTAAATAAATCGCACCATGCAAAAAGGGTTTCAGTCATCAAATTGGCAAAATTGAGTTAACCACGGATTTTTGTTCCTACAGGGTAGACCCATGTTCCACTGCAAAAAGGCTTCAGTTTCACTGCCATACACTGTCTAAACACAACTCAATTTTTAATATTCTATGCAGAAAGGGCTAAAAACAGAAAGGCAGAAGGGCAATGAATTTTTCAGATTTCTCAAAACTAGGTTTCACTGACGGAAGCTCTTTTTGCATGGAGCCATTCAAATAACCTAACATCCGTTTAATTTTAGAACTCCAAGCAGGAGTCATATCAAGTCCGATAGGTGATTAAATGCCGATTCACACCAGAAATTTCTTCATAAGATAAGTTAAATATAAAGCACGCTGAAATAAGTTTAATAGATAAGTTAAATAGTTTAAAATAAAAATTATGGTAAGAAATATTTTTATAAAGCTCGAGTAAAATTTCTGGCCTTTCTAGTGCTAAATACTCCACTAATATTATTCATATTTAACCCTTTCACCGTCCGAGGGTTTTCCAGTATTTCTATAAGAATGCTTGTAAATCACAGGATATGTATTTTTTTAAATTACAGTTTGATGCTATAATATCGATAATATCACTTTTTTCTATCTAGGATTCAAAATAGAATTCTGTTTAAAATATTTTTGTCTACAGCTATTTTAACATGATTTCTAGAAACGGAAAAATCCGGGCCAGCCGCTTAAAGGGTTTTAATAACATTATTTTTACATTAAGGCGTACTTTTATACTAAATCGACGATGCTCTACACTTTTGTAATTGACATTAAATCATTATCTCTCATATTTTTCGTAACAGGGCCGATATTTTCCAAATTTAGTCACTAGAGTGGCTGAAATCACTCTCACACTGTAAATTAAAATGTCTGAAATTCAGTCACTTAAGTGTCTGAAACGGAGTGTTCAATTTTCAGACATTTTAAAATGTCTGAATTTTTTCAGACACTTTTTGCGACTGAATTTCAGACACTTGAAACGTCTGAATCGCAGACATTTTTTGTAAGCATTTTATGTAGCCATGTTTGACCACGCTGAATACTGGGAAAATATCTGGCCGTTGTCCTGCCCCCTCTACCCCCATACCGCCTGATTTTCTGGTGCTCCCAATTTTAGTATGCAATTTTCATAAAGCTGATAATTTAAATCTTTTACGACATTGTACTAATTATAATGAGTATTTTGTTTCAGGAGTAGAATAAGATTAAAAAGAAAAAATATTTATCTAAATATTAGATTTTTTAAAATTTTGTTTTTAATCTTACTTTACTTTAAAAGTTCAAAATATTGATTATAATCAGTACAATTTCGAAACAGATTTAAAATATAAGCTTCGCAAATATTGCACATGAAATTTGGGGGAACTAAAATCGTAAGAGAACGGGGCACTGCCCATGCTTTAATCAAGGAGTCCTTTTGCAAAATATGCAACCCTGCAGTATTGTTAGCTAAATACAGATGCCCGGTATTCGGGAGTATCCGTTATGGAGGTTAATGGACATTCCCGAATAGCGGATACTTCGATTTAGCGAATACTTTTTTGATCCGCAAGGCATCCATATTTGTATTATTTTTACCTCACAAAAGCAGGCATCTCCGATTATCCGACAAATTTCGCGGTCCCGAAGTGTCCGCTATTAAGTGTTTTTAAGGTATATGGATATATATATATATATATATATATATATATATATATATTATCTTGTCCTACTCTAAAAGTTCAAAATATTTATCATAGTCGGTGGAATGTCGAAAGAGATTTAAAAAATCCCGTGTACGCGAAAATGGGCAAGAAAATCCCCCTCCCGTCCCGCCCCCCAAAAAAGGAAAATTCATATAATTCAAAAATTAGATTTTGCCCCATAGGCAATTTTACATATGCATCAGATGATAATCACAACAGCTATATAACCATGAGTAAATAATAAAATAGTAAATAAATATTCTATTTTAATAGCATTGAGAAAAAAAAAATTACTTCTAATTTCAAAACTTAGCCATTTTTGTATTTGTCATTTAAGTACATATAAATAAAATAGTTAGGTCATTTTAAGTAGTAAACATGTGTAATATATTTTTTTTCTTTTTAAATATGTAGTAATTTGTCATTGTTTAGTTAAAAGTAAACACCAGTTTGGTATCTAATTTTATATATCATTCTTCGGAATATGTATATAATTTTCTTTAAACATATTCCGTATTCAATTTAAAATTTTCACCCGCTATTGCTTAAAAATTTATATCATTATTATTCTTTTTTATGGAACAACACGATATAAGTCATATTTAATTTATTTTATTTTTTATTCCTGTAAAATTTGTATCCTTTGAATATGAGCTAAATAGATTTTATATATTTGATAAGAAAATATTGATCTAAGAAATAGAAAAAAAACATTAAAAAAACAGAAGAAAATAGAAAGTAAAAAAAAAAAAATACATCAGGCAGTATACGCACTATTCTTAATTGTTTGAAAAACGTTTTGAACATAAAAAAGCAGTTATTAAATGGCTTAAAAATATATTTAATACTGTATCATATAAGTAAATACGAACTTTTAAAAATATAAGGCAGTTTTATACATAAACTTCATATCAAGGCATAAACAACTCTTTATTTATGTCTAAATTATCATGTGTAATTTTTTTTAGTGCCAACAATTACTTGTACCAGAACCGTTGCAAATTCGATTGCAGTAAAAGGAAATTTAATAATTATTTCTCGCATTACTCAATTTTAAAAATTTTAAATCATGAACAAAATATCGCAAAAAAATGCTTGCATATAAATTACAAAAATTAATATACCAATTTAAAAAACACAAAAAATATTAATTAAACTTTATAATTATACTGCTAAACAGCAACGTAAACTGCAAAATATGAATAAAATGTTTCTCCGTTTGTTTAATGTTTCGAAAATTTTACTGGATGATATAAAAAATTCATATTATTTTTAGAAATTTGGTAAATGTTAAATCTGAAACATTGGATATCAAAATTTACGATTTTCAATAATAAATTAAAAAATCAATAAGAATAAATCTTTATAAAGTTTCAGTTCCGTGATTAAAAACTGCAATATATACAGTCAAATTTCACAATATTAATGCTTTTTTTCAATCTGAAAACTTTTCCTAATATCATAATAATATGGATCATCATATTTAGCTCCAAAATAATAATAATAACAAAAAAAAAATAAATGCCTGATGTCATATACTACAAGCGTTTATAGTCAGTAAACAGTAAAAAACAAACATAGAATAAACACAGTTACAAATGGCTTCAATTTAATGTTTTTATCTCTGATAAATGAAGCGATGAATCATTCAACTTTTCAAACCTATGTTGCAAGTTTTGTTTTTGAGCAAAGACAAATTATAATTATTTCACATCACCCTATCGAAAATGAAGATTAAACTATCACTCATTCGTTTATTTACAAATGTTAAGCAAATAGAATTACAGCATTGCTATTTAATTTTCAAAACAATTATATTCCATTCCGTTACATTAAGAAGGCATATAACAGACGACCGTTAGTGAAATCAAAAATTTAGCATTAAACTACAGAAAAGAGATAAATTTTCATAAACGATTTCACCCATATTCAAAGGTACAAAAATCTATCGGAATAAAATATTAGAATTAAATATGACTTACTCGTTCGTTCTATAAATACCCAGATTAACACATATCCTTTTAATCCAAGCAATGGCGGCGGTGAAAATTTAATTCTTTCTGTTCTTATCACATGAAGGTGCTGTAGATGACACGCGCGGAAATCAGCGTTCTGATTGGCTGTTAAGAATAGTACCAAAGATGATGTTTAACTATCGCTTGGAGCGTATCGTCTTAAAATCAGACGGTTGTTGGATAATTTACACATGTTTCTCGGTTCGTTTATAGCATGATCATAGTAAGACATTTATGTGTCTTAAATTTAGACGTCTGTTATGTCTGAATTTTCAGATTCAGTCACTTAAGTGACTGAAATTCTTTTTCAGTCACATATGTGTCTAAATTTAAGACGCCTCTATTTGCAGTGCATATGATAGCGTATAGCAATTTTACTATAGGTAGATATTTGTTCCACATTTTTAGCTTTATCCGTTCAATAGATCTTTGAGTGTACCAGAACAATATTTTGCATCTGACCTGGGACACCCGGCCAGGACCCCCTAGATTTATTGTCATTGAAACGTATTTCATATAACTTTTATTATTTCCCTACTGAAGTGCTCCCAGTTAAACAGAGACTTCCAGGGACATTTTAAGAATCAATTTCTACGGTGGATATAGTTGGGAATCACATACAGAGTAGGTGTTTCGAATCCTGTTTAATTCACCATATTGTCGGTACTATGTCAAATTATCCAATGTGAAATCAGTGGTCTACTTTTTTAAAATTCAACTTTCTTGATTGGCACCACTTTTCTGAAATGGTAAAATTCCGCTTGTTAATTACCCTTTGATGCCTTAATGAATATATCATTAAATAAGGCGAATTTTACTATTTCAAAAAAGTGGTGCCAATCAAGATATCTGAATTTTAAAAAAGTCGCCCACTGTTTTCACATTGGATAGTTTGACATGGTACCGACGGTATACCGAGAATGACCAAAATTAAACAAACGTTTTCTTAACAATTAGGTATATTCTTTTAAGTAGTACTAACAGTAATCAAATCAGAAGTCCCTTTTGAGATATGGGATTCCAAAATTGGGTTTAATTTATGAAATACTTTCGAAAAGATTTCAAATACTTTGCTATATTTAAGTCTCAAATAATAGAACTAATCTTGCATTTTCTTACTTAACTTATTCTTAAATTTAAACGTGCTAAATTCTGACTCACTGCCAAACACACATTTCAAACTCAGGAACATATTATTAAATATTTTCCTACACGAAAATATATTTCGAGAAAGACAGTTGAATATGGCTTAACAAATGCATTTATTTTTTTTTTTTTTATCAAAATTATGCTTAAAGACGAATTACGGATTACTTTAAAATTGATAGCGGAAATTTTGAAAAACAAAATTTTAAAATTCATATTTTATTTTTTATTTAATGGAAAAATCTGATTATACTTCTAAAAACTCATAGGAATCAGCAAAAATTGCTACTTTAAAATATAGTAGTTAAAAAGCAGATTCAAAAGCAATGCATGCATTGTCGGCTTTGAAAAAGATCTTCAAATTGTAAAAGACTAAATTCGATTAAACGAAATTTCCATATTAAGAATTTTGCTTTGGAAAAACCACGAAAAACAGAAGTTAAAGTGTATTTTTCAGTAATTTGTATTCTTCATACATAAAAAGTCCTTCCGGCCAGTGCCGGGGGGAAGAGGTAGCTTTCATATTCCTTATTTTAAAACTTATATCATTCAAACACACGAAGCTCAATTTAGTGGAAACCGAATATAGGAGATTCAATACTAATTTTTATCAATATAATGAATGAGAATTTCGCGAAATTAGTCAGCTTTATCCAAGCTGCTTTTCTTTAAAGTAACTTATATTTGGCTGCCAAATTCGCCGATTTCTTAAAGTGCCTTCCATTTTAAGACAACATGGTGGATGAGGCTAACCAGTGAACTTGGTCGAGACCTTAGTAATTGCTGTGCACATGCTCACTCACATCGGAATCGGTTGATATATACGAGTGCTGTCACATGCAAAAAATCAGATTTTTCAAAATGTCACCCACAATAGAAATTGAAACTGCTATATCTGAGCCATTTTTTAAGGTAAAGACAAACAAAAAATGCTCCTGAATCCTTATATCAAGGTCAAATACTTAAGAAAGAAACCTTTTACAATTTCTAATTTTTTTGCACCTCAATTTAAATATATATATATTTTTTAATTTAATGACCGCCATTTTGAAACAAGATGGCTGATGAATCTGGCCAGCGAACTTGGTCGAGGTATTGATGTATACTATCCACATGCCTTCTTACATCGAAATAGGCGAATACGTGTGTTATCGCGTGACAAATACAAGATCGTTTCAAAATGTTAGCCATGCTAGAAATTCAAAGTGCTATAATTCAAACATTTTTTAAGATATAAGCAAAAGAACAAATTTTCAGAAACAAAAACTGCTCCGGAATCTTTGTATCAAGGCCAAACACATAAAAAAAAATCTTTTTCATTTTCCAATTTTTTAATACCTCATTTTAAATTTTAAATTTATTTTTAAATGGCAATCCTTTTGAAACAAGATGGCGAATGAAGCTGGCCAACGAACTCGGTTGGGACATTGGTATGTACTATGTACAGACCAAGTTACACCCAAATCGGTTCATAAATACGCCTGTTATCGCGTGACAAATATCAGGTCGTTTTAAAATGTCAGCCACAATAGAAATTCAAAATGCTATTACTCAGCCATTTTTTTAGATATAGACGAAACAAAAACTGTTCCGGAATCTTTGTATTAAGGTCAAACACATACGAAGAAAATCTTTTCATTTTCCAATTTTTTGGTTTCTCATTTTAATTTTTTAATTTTTTAAATTTTTTTAAATGGCCGGCATTTTGAAACAAGATGGCGGATGAAGCTGGCCAACGAACTCGGTCGAGATATTTGTATGTACTATGTGCACACCAAGGTACATCCAAATCGGTTCATAAATACGCCTGTTATTACGTGACAAAATCAGGACGTTTCAAAATGTGAGGCACGCAAGAAATTCAAAATGCTATAACTCAGCCATTTCTTAAGATATAAACGAAACAAAAACTGCTCTCAAATCTTTTTATCAAGGTCAAACACATAAGAAGAAAATATGTTTTCAATTTTCAATTTTTTGGTACAACATTTTAAATTTAAATTTTTCTTAAAACTTTAAATGGCCGCCATTTTTAAACAAGATGGCGGATGAAGCTGGCCAAGGATCCCGGTCGAGACATTGGTATGTACTATGTATAAACGAAGTTACATCCAAATCGGTTCATAAATACGCCTTTTATCGCGTGACAAAGTTCAGGACGTTTCAAAATGTCAGCCACGCTAGAAATTCAAAATGCTGCAACTCAGTCATTTTTTAAGATATAGACGAAACAAAAACTGCTCCGGAATCTTTGTATAAAGGTAAAATACATAAGAAAAAAATATTTTTCCATTTTTAATTTTTTGGTACCACATTTCAAATTTTAAATTTTTTTTTAAAATGTAAATGGCCGCCATTTTGAAACAAAACGGCGGATGAAGCTGGTCAACGAACTCGGTCGAGACATTGGTATGTACTATGTACACACCGAATTACATCAAAATCGGTTGATAATTACGAGAGTTAGAGTGTGACATATGTCATATATATATATATATATATATATATATATATCAATTTTGAACGGAGGGTGGTTTCGGGATCTGGGGGTCATGATCGATGAAAATATACCAAAATTTTTTGAAATCGGTTTCCTCCGAACGGCTGCAATTGGTAGCTTTTTGTAATGAAAGCTACCTAAAAGATGCAATAAATCCAGTTCAGAATATTTTAAAAGATATCTCTGACAACTGAATACCCGAAAAAAATCTACATTTACATATCCTAAAATATCCCATTCGAATAAAGACCGTTATTTGATTTATAGTTTATAAATTCTGTAAAAGAACTATTACAATGACGTTTATAATTATTTTTTATTTTTTAATAATAATTTTTATTGAATTATTTTCGGTTAGTTGACCAACTTGATCCATGCAAAATTACAAAATTTTTTATCTAACAATTTTGAAGAGTTATTGACGTTATTAATCTATTGAATCATAAATTTTAACTAGCAATTTTGCTTAAAAATATTAGCCATTTAAAAAATATTAAATATTTATTGAATTAAATGCTGCTCATCTTCACGATCAATATAAGAAAGCAACACAAATAAACCGAACCAGACAAAAGATCGAATTCATTCGTTCACGAATGATGTGCTTCAGCACATTGTTCCCTTGTCAAACCTTGTCGGAAATTGAAATAAATCACATTTCAAAAAATGTTATGAGTCAAATTTATGTTTTGGTTTTATTTCGTTGAGTTGAAAACAAAGTTGTAAAAAGAGTTTAAAGTTATTTCTTGTACTTTATTATGTATCTGTATCGTAATATTGTCGTTAAAATTCATTTTTTGAAGTGAAACGTCAGTAGTCACTCAGAAAAAAGTTGTCATGAAATTTAGTGAAAAGTTAAAAGAATAAAGGGTCTAGCCGGATAAGCATAGCGAAATGGCCCCCATGACCGATGTTTGAAATAACATGTGTGGTAATAAGGCTCATCATGAGAATACAATATAAAGTATTTTTAGCCCATGACCTTGAACTGTCCTTGATAAAATCGGCGAAGTATGCGCCGACGCTACTATTTTTCAAATGCGTTTTTCTCAAAACGTATAAAGGTTTAAAAAAAATGAAACTAACGCCAATTATTGAAGAATATATTAGTTCACATTATATATTTTTTTCATATTTTTACACAAATTTTAACATAGAAAAATAAACAGAAATATTTTTTTTTTAATTATTAATGTAGTAATTTTATATTTGCACCAACCAAAAAATTACAGAATAATGCTCAAAGTATGTAATTTTAAGAAAATAAAAATTCGTTAAAATCGAAGATGCGCTTTTTGAGGTATAACAAAAATAATGCTAGCAACTTGCTAAAATATTCGTAACTTTCCCTGTTTGCATTTGAAGAAAAACGCCACTATCAATGAATTGGTCGATTCATGACATTTCCACTAGGGCAGGATGCGCAGTACGCCGAAATAAGATAATGTTTCCATTTTTACTACATCCCTATAGGTTTGTTTCGTGTTTGTAAATATTCTGTTATAATACTCCGAATCCTTCGCGCGTAATAATATCAAGACTTGACAAATAAGATGATAACATTTGCCTACTATGATTTTCACATTGAAAAATGCTATGGGGCTCTACGCATACAGTATACATATATAACGTATCCCTTTAGGGAGGCGTGTGTGTGTGTGGGGGGGGGGGGGGGTTCTGGCACTTGATATCAGAAGATATCTGTAAGGAGAGGGGGGGTTGTCATTTGATATCGTTATCATTTTTGAAAAAAACAAAATATACTTTTTTCGTATCTTTTACTTTACATCTGTTATCTTAATTATTTTAAGTCTGTTTTTTTCTTTTTATGAAAATATAAAGTTATTATTAAAACTATTGAATGATTATAAAACATTTCATTCCAAAATGTGGAATAACCCAATATTCCCCATTAATATTCTCCTGCCATATGCGTATATAATTCGTTGTTAGATAAACCAGATTCGAAATGATATTTGTTTATTTTCGCTAGTAAAAGATGGGGAAGAATGTTGGCCACCTTTTTTGTTTAAAAAGGGTTCTGTTTAACCCCAGCAAGGGCGAAGTGCAAGAAGACAGTATTACTACAGCGCCTAGAAGATACAGTGTGGAAAACGGCTACAAAATAATGCTAAAAATTGAATCCCATAAATGTACAACGATGCTGAATAACAAGATGTCGATCGTAGCGCCATCGTAGTGATTTAAAAACGATAGTCATTCTAAAAGAGACTCTTTAACCTATTTCACGCCATTCCTTAACTAAATTAGCTTATAACAGACCAAAAATCTTATATTTATAATTTCCGATATTTAACATTCTATAATTTTTGAAAACACGGTGTTTATATTGAAAAGAGTTACGAGATGGCGCTCGTATCAGCATATTGCCGCTGAGCATTGTTGGAGATTTATGGGATACAAGTTTTTAGCACTTTTTAAAGCATTATAGGAATAGCCGTTTTCCACACTGTATCTTCTAGGCGCTGTAGTATTATTGTTCAATGCATTATGTAACAAAGAGCTATTATTAAAAACTTTTAAATAATAAGTATTTGTTTAAAATGTTATTTGATATAAAGTTTTTTCTTATATAATAGGGAAATTTTATTAATTTCTTCTCGTCATTTAAATCAGTAAAATATGCAAATAAAAAATATACAACCATATCTGTATATCATTGCAAACGCATAAAAAGAAAAAAATGGAAAAAAAAACTGTAAAAATAAAAAGAATTTTTAGACATTGATAACAATATTATTAGCGGGAGGGGGATTCGAGAAATGACAACGTATGATATCGGAAGGTTGGGGGGGGGGGGGTTAAAATTGCCAAAAATTTGTTAACCTTATATATTTACAGCCCTATTCAACTTCCCTGCACAATCGACTTGATATCATTACGCTAGAAGAATGTGCAGCACGCCAAAATAACAGAACTGTTTCGTGTTTACAAACCCGAAACAAACCTATACGGAAGTAGTAGGTATGAAAACATTCTCTTATTTTGGCGTACTGCGCATCCTGCCCGAGTGGAAATGTCATGAATCGACCAATTCATTGATAGTAGCGTTTTTCTTCAAATACAAACAGGGAAAGTTACGAATACTTTAGCAAGTTGCTAGAATTATTTTGTTATAACTCAAAAAGCGCATCTTCGATTTTAACGAAATTTTTTTTCTTAATATTAAATACTTTGAGCATTATTCTATAATTTTTTGGTTGGTGTAAATATAAAATTACAACATTAATAATTTTTTTCAAAAATCTTTTTATTTATTTTTCTATGTTAATATTTGTGTAAAAATGTGAAAAAAATATATAATGTGAACTAATATATTCTTCAATAATTGGCGTTGGTTTCATTTTTTCAACCGTTATACTTTTTGAGAAAAACGCATTTGAAAAATAGTAGCGTCGGCGGATACTTCGCCGATTATCTCAAGGACAGTTCAAGGTCAGGGGCTAAAAACACTTTATATTATATTTTCATGGTGAGCCTTATTACCACACATGTTATTTCAAACATCGGCCATGGGGGCCATTTCGCTATGCTTATCCGGCTAGACCCTTTAAAATCTGAAAGAGAAAGAGAAAGAGCTCGATTCGGTAGATTAGCAGTTTCTTAACACAAGAATGCCCGGAAGGAATCGATTCGACCCCGACCACATGGTTAAATGTCCATTGGAGCCAGAATTGTTTTCATAAAATAAGTTAATTTAAGAGACGCAGAATTGTGTTAAATAAATCACTAGAATAATTTTAAATAAAAATTCTGGAGTGAAATATTTTTAGGAAACTTGAGTAAAATTTCCGGGTTCTCTAGTGTTAAAATATTTCTAAGTCCAAGTATCAAATCTATTGGATGCCTGAGCTAAATATAAATGCTATCTGCTTTAAGCAGGACTTATTATTGTCAAATAATTTTCATTTTCCAAATGTGTTGTTTCCAGTTATTTTTTTCTCCATCACTTTTGCTAACAAACTGTTTTACGTTCTTGAATAGCTGAAATTTTGAGATTAGGTAAGGTGAAATTTTCTGTGCAAAAATACTGGTATCTAAATTGAAGGATTTTGCGCGTTCTATAGGGCACGTACAGTCGTGGAAAGAAAGTAAACACCCCCTACTAACTCTGCAACAAATTATCGTAGAGGAACCTAAATGGTACCAAACGATTGGAAATAAAGTCTAGTTTTAAATGATGTATATAAAATTTCCTTCGGGGGTCACTTACAAATCAAAACCAGAATCAAAAGGTCAGTTACAAATCAAACTTTGTTTTTTTTTCAATGGCAACATCCAAGTTTGACAAGATACTTTAAATCTTCGGTTCAAACTTTGTCTAGAAACGAAATTTCATGCCATTCGGATAATAACTTCTTGAATTATAAATATTCAAAATTTAGATCTTCTAATGTTACATTTTCATATTTTTATTAATATCTCCTGAAATTATAATCGTAATGTGATATTTTTTGTGTGGATAAATACTAAAAAACCCAAGCGTAAATATACATTGAATTTCTAATTTAGAAAATTTTATACTATGAATTATGAAATTAATATTCGGAAAATTTCTCAATTGCAACGTACAATTTTGTTGATGGATTTATATTGTTATTATATTAATAGTAATATAATATTATGCAATATTATATTATATATTCCATGTGTTGAGATTCAATAAGATTTTATTGATGTTTAATTGAATGTGCTGTCAAAGTCTTTCTTAAAGACAGATGCATTTTTAAACCGGCAATATTTTTTTATTTAGCCAATGAATGATTAATTAAATAAAATATTTTTATAAGTACTATCATTTTAAGCTACAAAAAGAGCATTGTTTCATACATGTTTATATATGTTAGAAGTAATATTAAATTAAAGGAAAGACTGCCATTTGTAAATTATTATTTAAGAGTTAAAATTGTTTATTTACATTCATGCGGATTACTGGAGTCTGCGAATTATACTCCTTTATTATTTTAAATATTGTACTCAATAGTTGTTTGTATGAAAACATTTTCTTTTTGTTGTGCGATAATAAATTTTAGTATATGTTATCATGCATATTATCGCGTTTTGTGTGACGTATGTTTGTATGTACTTCAATTCAAAGAACTTAAAGGTTCAAATTGGACAAAAAAGTGATTAAAACATATACAGTGACAATTAAAAATAACAGTTATGTATATATTTTTAAAGGTTTTTAATGTATTTGGCTGAATAAAAAAAATATTTGGCCAAACTGAATATCCCATGGTTTGACCAAATGCTGAATATACGGTAAATCCTCGGTTGTTGAATATAACAGTTTTCGAAAAATTCGGTTCTCAAGCAAGAAATTCGAATAAATTGAATTTAGTTCTAGAACAGTGGGAATGTTGTCATCAAATCGCACCAAAAGAACAAAAGTAGAAACAGTAACCAAATATTTATTTATTTTTTGACACAAAGTGCACATTTATGATGTACAATGATTTCAGGGTTAACAAAATGTAGAGAGTTTGAGCTTTCTGCTCGGAAAATAGTCACATTCAACTAATTTCTTTCTTTTCTCTTTTTTCTTTCGTTTTATTATTTCTTCATTTTTTCCATTGGTAGTAATTACATGTAAATGGGATATAGTGTAGCTGAAGGTAATGAATTTCATGCATTTTGAGATTAAAAAACAGAGAAATAATCAAGTATTTTACTGACTTAAGGGTCACAGGATCGTTGAGTTTGTCAAAACAATAAAAAACATCGCCTTATTCAAAGTAACAAAACACAAACAATATCCTGTTAAGATCTCCCCCCCCCCCCTTCTGCCTAAAGTATAAATCTTTAACTACATTATCCAGAAAAATAAATGATGTATGTACAAAAGGAATATTTTAATTTTAAATTTAATAATTGATCTCATTAATGCGTGGTTAAGTGTTGCGCGCATTATAAAACACTAAATTTTGCATATAGAAAACAATTTTTGAACAAAATAGAATCGTAACACACCTATTTCTAACTTAAAACCAAAACATTCACAACAGTTTTGGTTAAAATTTAATTTTAGCGCAAAAAAAAAAAAAAAAAAAAAAAAATATATATATATATATATATATATATATATTCAAAATTTTCAAAGTTTTTTCAAGTTTTTCAAGTAAAAAAAAAAAAAAAAAAAAAAAAAAAAAAAAAAAGAAATAACCAAAATATGTGAATTTGTTTGGTTTTAACATGTAGATTATAAACAAACGCATATTTGGTTAATTTTTGTAAGCTGTAGCTTACAGAGTTTAAAAGCAACCATGCGCGTAAACTCGAAATTTACTAATCTGAGAACACGCTTTTTAAAGTTTCAATATCTACGAACTTTCAGTTATACTCATCGTCTATAAATGATTATAACTCAAGAAATATTGCATATTTTTGAATGGTTTTTTTTCGCATATTTTCGATTAACTTTAAAACATTTAGAATAAAACAAAAAAAAAAACGAAAACTGATCTTTTGAAAGTTTAAAGGTCCTATGCTCCTTAAAAAAAGAATCAAACCTTGTTCTTTCTGCGGAATTTTAAGTCATCCAAAATATTACCAATAAAGGTATAGGTACACTTTTTATTAAAAAGTGTAATTATCATTATCATTATCATTATCATTACTTTTTTACTTTTACTCTATTGTATTATACAGTGTATTGTTTGAAAAAGATAAATAGAGAAAATTTGGGTATTATGGAATACCATTTACATTTTTATTTGTAAGTCTATAGAGAAAAATAAGATTCATTAAAAGTTATTAACAACAAACTTCGACTATTTCTTGATACATTTTTAATGCATTTAAAGTGGAAGAAAAAAGTACATATCAATACTTATGTTTTTTTAAAAAGTTACACTTTCCGGGTAATGGCAAACAGCCGGGTAATACGAAATGGAGTTATAAAGAATATTGAAATTGCAAGAAAATCCATGATTTAAGAGAATAATCAAAATTATTTAATGAGTAAACATTAGTATATCATCTATAAATCATCAGACTCTTTGAAAAATTGGATGTTAACAGTTTAATTTTTGATTCGTTTGGAAACGGTTCTCTAGCTGATATTCCATATTACGCGACACACCACCTTGAAAAACATAACCTCTTCACTCATTAACTAGTTAGCATAGCGAAAAACTGACTAACACAGCAATTAGTTTAACTGTTCAACTTTATACTGAACTTGGTTAACATAACTAACAATGATATTTTATAATTAATACGAATTTGATAAAATTTACGTGCAAAAACAGCAAAAGTTGAGAATAAGATTTTATTTCACCGCGTCTCTCCAACAGCAGGAATCCAAACAGAACTGAACACAGTGCCTCTTGAGAATAGGAGGAAGTTGTATAGAAAATTTAGGCTTGGTTGCAACACCGTATGCGCCTGCTGATATTGAAGTGTACTATATTGTCTGACCATTCCATAATATTCAAAATTCCCCTCCCTTTAGTAACTTGGGAGGTGAGTCCAAATTAATCGTGTTATCATTATCACGTTTTATGATAAAATTTGAATCTATTTTCGAACAATTATCGAACGACAACCGAACTGCAATTATAGGGCTATTCGGTGCAGTCTTTCGCTGTGTTTTGAAACTTCCTGAAGTTTCTAGTAACCAGTTTTTAAGTATGATAAATTATAAGTTTTCTTTATATCGGTACGTTAGAAACTTTTTAATGGCGGTTATCCAATACTATGATTTACACATTTCTGAGTACCAATCTGTCAATTATCGCCAATCTGTCAATTATTTTTTTTTTTTCCAAGTTGCATATATTTATGTCAAGTTTGCACCCCTTCCCCTTCTTCCTCAAAGAGTATGTATGAAATTAGGGCAGTGATTACTAGTGAACCATAAAAGGATCTCAGTTGTGCATTTATGCAACTTTTAAATTTCTACGCCAGATCCATGAATATTGTTTTAATGATTATCTTCACATTTTATGCAACAAATTAACACTGATACAATCCTTTATATTTAAATATTATTCTATTTCTTAATTATTCTGAATTAAAATCTCAATTTATGACAGTAAAGAAAACAATAACAGTTATCTAATCTTCTAATTTTTTTTACATATTCAGTTCGGCTGAATTAAAAAAAAAATATTGCGCCAGACTGATTATCCTATTTTATGGACAAATACTAAATATACAGTAACAATTAAAAATAACAGTTATGTAAGTTTTTTAATTGTTTTTTGTGAATCGGTTAACCTGAATATAAAAATATCTTTATAACTCGGCCAAACTAAATGTACGGTTATATGCCAACTACTAATTATACAGTACATTTCGGTACTTTAACGTTCCCAGTTGCTGAACAATTTGGTTCTCAAACAAGAAATTCGAGCAACGCAAAATTTGATTGAACAATGAGAATGTTGTCCACAAATCGATTAAATGAACAAAAGAAGTAAAGGTGACGAAATTTCTATTGTGTGTGGGTTTTTTTTTTTTTTTCTTCATATGGTCGTAAACCACACATTTAGGAACTGGACGTTTAGAGTTTTAAAATTCGAACAGAAACCGAAACCGAATTTCAATAACCTTCCTATTTTCGGCCAAAAATTAAAATGAAAACGTCCAATTTTTTTAAGAATAAATAATACATGCATAAATATACATAATTATTAAATAATTGTAATTATACGTGTACCCCAAGTTGGCTCTCTGTGCCTCTGACCAAAACTTTTTATTTTCCTATAAAATAAAATCGAATTAAGTCAGCACACAAAATGATTTTATAATGATATGAATTTCATCTCATTAAAAAAGTTTTATGTATGCATCCCTCGATTTATCTTTTATAATGATTTTTATAAATGACCATCTGTTATACTAGAATATACTTTTATACTAATCTGTTATACTTTGTTATACTATACTCAAAGACTAATCGAAACACTTCTGTGGTTTCAAACTAAAAATTTTCTATTACTGTCTGCAGATTTTAATGAGCACGTGAAAAGCGTCTTCAAAATTGAATCATCTATGCATTTCTTGCTTTATAATTTGCAATCACATCTTGAGTCAGTGACTGATCATTATAAAGAGGGAAGTTCATAGCAATAAATAGTGTCACATTTGAGCCGATACAACTCAAATGAATGCGTCATGTTGAAAATTTCCGAAGGAAGAACGAGATTTTTGGAATACATATAGTTTTGGTCCGACCGAATTTTTGGCAAAATTTTTGCCGAAACTCAGATTTTGGGCCGAAAGGGAAACCGAATTTTCAGTCGATCTCTAGTTATAATACAGAGTGAGGTTATGTGAATCGGAATTTTATTAAAATTTTTAATTTATTCCTAGACACGAATAATGATTTCATTACATTAAAAAACCCAAACTGTGCTAAATCAAGGATCATTAGGCATCTTGGCCTTCAGTGTTCGGGCCTGGTTTTTTTTTTTTTTTTTTTTTTTTTTTTTTTTTTTACCATGGACCCTGAGGTGCCGTAAAGCATAGATACAGGTCATGTGGTCAGACTAAAACGGGACCTTCAGTGTTTAGCTCGCATGCAATTTTGGTACTCATTTTATTAACCCTGAAGAGATGAAAGGTTGAGTGGATTTTGCTTAATACACTACCTATAAAAAAAGTTTTAAAGCAAAAAAGTAAAATGAAATCTGATATTGCAAGTAAATTCGAATATTTAAACAGAAAACTACATTAACACTCTTATAAATATAACTGAATATCCATAAAATATAATAATAAAATGTAACACGATATGCTTAAAGACAGTTTTGTAAGAATGTCTTATAAAAATTATGTCTTAATGCAGTTTAAGAAATTTATGTACGTCGTAACGACATAAAATTTTTATATTCTGTATGTTCCTTAGGCTTATGAATAATAAATGTTTTGAAGATGATCCATTAGTTTAATTAGAGCCATAACGGAGAAGACACTGATGAGGAGACACTCATTATGTTTAATAATCAAAAATATTAGATTTCAGAGCGTGTAGAAATGAGTGCAAATTCCGTTGTTCCTATTTCCGTTGATGTTATTTCCTTGCAGAGAATGTGAAGTATAATTCTTAACAGGGAAGCAATGAGAATTAAATTAATTTCCAGTGATTACACTAAAACTGAGTCTATAGAACGAAAATTGTTCTTACATAATTCAATCAGTTTTAATATTATTTCTGAACAAGATATCTGTTTCTCAGAAAGTAAGCGTTAATTTTTATATTTTAGGGGATGGTGAAGAAAAAATAAGTCATTGAAAACTTTTCCACTGATTTGGGGAAATAAAATATTTAATTTTAACGCATTTTTGCATTAGACAATATGAAATAGGATTTTTCTGATTTTGAATTTAGTAATAAAATAAATAATTAAATAAACATTTAAAGGGTTAATAAGTAAGATTAAAATATTGAAATGATACAGTGTTGATTATTTTTTATAAAACTTAAAGAGACATTTCATTTAAATAAATGAAATGTAGTATGAAAATTCACAAAGGTCTGTTAAACAAAATTAACAAAGGAAAAGTAGTTTCTACACTCTAGTTATACATTTTATTTAAATAAATAGTCAAAATATGACACAGTATGAATACTGAGTATTCAAAACGAAAATTTTTCTTAACGAATTCAAGCAGTTTTAATATCATTTTTGAACAATACTGTTTCTCAGAAAGTAAGTGATAATTTTTATATTTTAGGGGATGGTGAAACAAAATAAGTCATTGAAAACTTTCCCCCAGATTTTGAAAAAAAAATATATATAAACTTATTTTTGCATTAGGCAATATAAAATAGAGTTTTTCTGATTTTGAATTTACTACTAAAAAAATGATTAAATAAACATTTAAAGGCTAATAAGCAAGATTAAGGTATTGAAAAGATACAGTGTTGATTATTTTTAGAAAAATTAAAGAGACATTTCATAAAAATACATGAAATTTTGTATAAAAATTCACAAAAGTCTTTTAAACAAGATTACCAAAGTAACAAACCTTTAATCTTTCTTCTACTCTCTTGTTATACATTCTATTTAAATAAGTAGTCAAAATATGTATTTGTAGATTAAACGTTTATCATAATTGTTGTACGTAAAAAGTAACGTAAAAAAAAGTATTTTTTTTTTTTTATTGGATGGCGTTACTATCTCTTTAACAACGCTAAATAAAAAAAAAAGGGACAGACCTTTTTAATCTAGAAAAATATATTATGCCTACGAACGAAAACATACAATAACACCATCTGAGTTACTCATTATTCCAAAAAGGGTTTTTATCTTTAAAAACATTTCAAACTAACACACTGTCGAGATTTAAGAAAACATTAATAAAAAGAAAGTATGTTTTACTATCACTGATTTTTGGAAACGTTTCCGAGTAGTTTTTAGTATATTAA
Organism: Maratus speciosus; assembly: GCA_963932465.1. Taxonomy (NCBI): domain Eukaryota; kingdom Metazoa; phylum Arthropoda; class Arachnida; order Araneae; family Salticidae; genus Maratus; species Maratus speciosus. The sequence goes on along the minus strand of OZ010796.1, from coordinate 524,159,840 downwards.
TCAGTTTTCTCAAACTGAAATATCGATTTTATCAATTTTCAATTAAAAATTTTAGCTAGGTAATTGAATTTATACATGCAAGAGTAACAAAATATTATTACTTTTAATGTGAATGTGAAGACTGTTAATTTATCATGTTTATCTGTAAATCATGTTTTTTGAGCATAAAAATGTTTACTCGAGACTTGAAAGCATACGAAAAACCTATATTTCGGGTTGGGAAAACTGATTAACATGCAATAAAAACTGCTTGAAAACATTTCCGAAAATCACTGGCAGAAAGAAACTTTATTTTGTATAATCGCTTTTTTTTGAATCTCTAAAATATACTGGTTTATGAAGGTTTTTTTTTTTTTTTTTTTTTTTTTTTTTTTTTTTTAAGATAAAGCATGCTTTTTCAAAATGTCAGCAACTCGGAAGAGGTTATTTTATATTTTCGTTTGTGGTTATGTTATATTTTCCTAGATTAAGAAATATGTTTTTTTTTTTTTTTTTTCAAACCATTTGGAAAAATGGCTATTGTTCTCTGTCAGGGTAGGAAATCAAAAACATATTTGAAGTGTTTTATTGGTTGAATCCGCAATTTATTCGTTTTCTGTTGGGTCTATACAGTAATCTGTATTTCCCTTTACATTCAACAGAAATGGATACTTCTGTTGCCACTATGACAAAAAAGTAATAAAAACTACAAAAAAAAAAAAAATACAAACTGAGATACAGCTTTCAAACAAATTGCATTTAAAAGTACATTTTTTTTTCTCTATACGACGGTGTAAAAAGTAATATAGTGGGATGTTTAGAAGTTTAAAAATGAAATTTCATTTAAAATTGGCCGTCAGATTTCTACGATGGAAAAGCCTTTTCCCGAACAGCCAATGATATGCTTGGATAATACGTAAGTTTCAGATGGATAATACGTAAGTTTCAGGAAATCTGACGAGTCGCAGGCGATTTTTGTCGCTTGCAACTTTTACGTGTAATAACACTATCCATGGCGTACGTAATGTATGATCAACTCCGTGCAATTTTTTATGTCTTAAATTTTAGTCTTTGAAAAAATCATTTTCCAAATGGTCGTTGTAATTTGTTAAATTGCTTTATATTTATATATATATATATATATATACAGTGAAAATTACCTCTTTGAACGCCCTAAAATCTACAAGAGGCATGCAAAGTATATTCAGAAATAGATATTTAATTAATTTTTTTTAAAATTTGTTCAACACTTTAAATATTATGGTTTTTTTAAATGAAAACTTTTATACAAAGATAGAGAACTGTGAATGGTAAATTTTTAAAGGTGGCTCATTAGTTAAATTAGACTACGGAAAGAATATGAGTGTAGACTCACTCGTTGTGCTTAATAATGAAAATTGTTAGATAACAGAGAATGAAAATAGGGTTCCAAATTCAGTTGTTTTTGTTTCTGCTAACAATTTTTCTTGCAGAGAATTTTGAGAATAATGTTTGATTGGCAAGTCATGAACAATAAGTATGATTTTCAGCAACCATCAAATATGATTTTAAATGACATTTTAAAAGTAATCTTTTTATGTACTTATTTTAAGTATGTTATTACAGGGTGTTAATTTGTTATATAACCTATTTATGTTTCTTAAAGTGAAAACTTTTTGCACTGATAGAGGCATGTAAGTGATAAAAGTTTTAAGGGATCACGTCGTGTAGCCAGAAAATGACCTTATTTAAAGTAGTACGAAAAACTAATGACTAAATCTAATCACTAATCAAATTAGTGAAACGCAACATTTTTTTCTTTACTTTCACGCATTCGTATGGTTTGATAAAATATTCAAATACGCATATATTTAGTAATATTAATTAATAAATCATAACTACAAACGCGGCTTTTGAAAAATATAAATATTGGAATATGTATTTCATGCGCACGATTTTGCAAATTCTACTATGTTAATATATATGTTTATATATATACATATTCTATATGCTTAATATTTCACATTCTGTTACTTATAATACTATATTATACACTGAACCTACATTTGAAAGAATATTAAAATTCTTGAGCATAATTAATGGTTTAATTTGTGTGTAACATTCTTCAAATTTCATCAAAAAATGTATATTTATTTTTTCAATCCCCAATTTTCTGTGGCAAAAATCAGACTAAATTGGAATTCAGCATAAACTAACACATGTAAACTAAGAATATACATAATTTCAAGTTTCTATGATAATTTGTTTTTAAATGAGAGTGCACGGAATACCAAAAGAAAAAAAAAACAATTTTTAGAAAAACGGCTTGAAAGTTGGCTTATAACATTACAGTAAATGCTTTTATGCAAGATATTTTTACTCATAAATTCTGTTCATTTTTTTTTTTTTTTTTTTTTTTTTTTTTTTTTTTGTAAAATTCTTTTTGCAGTGGATTTGTAACTTTTCAAGATATCCATTCTGAAATTTGTGAAAAATCATTTTTTTAACCGCCAGCGTGATCTGCCCCTTTAAAAGTGGTTGATTTGAAAAATAGAGTCAAAAGAAAGAACTCTGGTGAAGAGATGGACAGCATTATTGCATATCCGACAATGTAAAAGAAGTGTAATATTACTTGTTTCTATTTCTGACAACATTATTTATCTGCAGAGAGTTTTAGGGTAAGGTTTTGTACGTAAGCAATAAACAATATAGAATGGTCTATATGGTGATTACGATAAATAAAAGTATTTAGAATAAAAGTTATCTAATTCGATTAAAATTTTAAATCTTGTCTAACCATCTCATGCATAAATGATAAAGGTTTTCAACGTGGTTCATTGTGTTAATTAGAATCCCACAAAAGAAAAACTGATAAGAAAATACTCATTATGCTTTAATAGACGAAATTTTTAGATTACCGAGTATCTAGAAATAGGTGTAAACTCGGTTGTTTCTATTTCTATCAACATTATTTACCTGTAGAGAAATTTTAGAATAAGATTTTGTAGGTAACCAATAAACAATACATAATAGTCTATATAATGATTACGTTAAAAAAGTTATTTGGAACAAAAATACTCTTCATCGATAAAATATTTAAATAAATTTTAACCATTTCATGTATGAATGATAAAAGTTTTAAAGTTGACTCATTCAGTTAATTAGAGTCCTACAAAAGGAAAACTGATAAGATAATACTCATTATGCTTTAATAGAGAACAATATTCCATTTCCGATTATGTAGAAATAGGTGTAAACTCGGTTGTTTCTATTTCTTTCAACATTATTTCCTTGTAGAGAACTTTTAGAATAAGGTTTTGTATTTAACCAATAAACTATATATAAAGACCTGTACCATGATTACGTTAAAAGAAATTGTTTAGAACAAAAATATTCTTAATAAAATATTTAAATCCATTTTAACAATTTTATGCACGAATGATAAAAGTTTTAAAGATGACTCATTGAGTTAATTAGAGTCCTACAAAAGGTACACTGATAAAAAAAATCATCGTTATGCTTTAATAGATGACATTATTAGATTTCCGATTATGTAGAAATAGGTGTGAACTTGGTTGTTTCCATTTCTATCAACAATATTTCCTGGTAGAGAACTTTCAGAAAAAGGTTTTGTAGGTAACCAATAAACAATATATAATAGTTTATATAATGATTACGTTAAAAAAGTTATTTATAACAAAAATACTCTTAATCGATAAAATATTTAATTCAATTTAAACCATTTCATGCATGAATGATAAAAGTTTTAAAGGTGACTCGTTGAGTTAATTAGAGTCACACAAAAGGGAAACTGATAAGAAAACACTCATTATGCTTTAATAGACAACGTTATTAGATTTCCGATGAAATAAGTGTAAACTTAGTTTTTCTATTGCTATCAATATTATTTACCTGCAGAGAATTTTGAGAATAATGTTTTGTCAGTAAGTAACAAACCATATAGAATTGTCTATATAATGATTACATTAAAAAAAGGTATTCAGAACAAAAATGTTGTTACTAGATTCAATATTTAAATCTATTTTAATCCTCGCATTCATGAAATTTTAATTGGATTAGAAAAGTATTTTGCCTTTAAAACTGATTTTAAATGGATTATTAAAAACAAATAATAGTGAATGTTTAAAAATCTTAGATTTATTATAGAAGTACAAATCGACACCGAGATAACGTTAGTGAGCATTAAAATAAAATATTATTAAGTGGTATTTAATTGTTTCTTTGATAATTTTAATATTGAAAATCTGACCACATAGACAAAAATCCTAAAAGTTATGCGATGCTATGTAACAAATTATCCATTATAATATCTGATAATTTCATGAAATTTTGCAGCTATTTTTAGATTTAACATGGAGAAATTATATGAAAAATCATCAAAATGATACTTTGAATAGCAGTATCTTTTGAGGTTTTTATTTTATTGCTATATTTTAATTTCGTACATTTTTAGTAACACAAACTGTATATTTTTGGATGGAAAAATGAATACATTATAAATATATTTTTTTTTTTGTCAGGATGTATCGAATAATACATTATTTTTCAATAAAAATGTAAAAATTGGAAATATGCTAAATCAAAATAATTTATTCAACAAAGGAAATTGTTCTTCCATATACCAATCTATTTGAAACAATAAGTACTATACTACTCTTTTATTTATGTTTAAAAAAAATTGGGTATCAAACATAGTGATATATCTTAAGATTCATTGTCAGCATATAATTATCTGTTATATAATTAAATAAAAAAATTACAAAATGTACACAAAAAGTAAATAATTTACAAAATATATTCAAAACATAAATAATATACAAATAAAATAATATAACAAATAATATAACAAATAATATACAAAATCATAATATCTTTAAATATTTTTATATTCTACAAGAGATCTCAAAAATGGTTGTAAACGTATTTGTCTATTTCTATTGACATTGTTTTCTTCAGCATATTTTTAGAATAATATTTTCTAATCCAGAATTTAGTTTTAAAAACATATTAGGATAATTTTAGTAACAGGTAGTCAGAGTAAAAACATTCTTATTTGCTTAAAAAGTAAAATGATTTTAACTGTTCAAATAATCTATTTGGATTTTCTTTCTGGTGAAAACTGATTCCACAATACGATAAAAGCTTTAAAGATGTTACATTTGCAAAATTACTGTTATAACGGTGCACTTGAGTCATAAAGTAGAAAATCCTCACTATGCAGAGGTAAAAATTATTAAATCTTGTATAATTCATAAATATGTCTAAAGACAGTTTCGTCTAATTGCTTTTAACATTATTTAATTGTAAGTCATTTAGAAAATAATATTCTGTAGGCAAGTAACAAGCAATTAAAAGATTTTTCTTTTAATTTATTCTATTAAAACAAAGGTAGTCAGAGAAACACATTTTTATTTACTACAATAATTCTCGTAGCCGGGTCCCTTGCTACTTTTTTATAAAGGTACTTTAGGGGACGAGTGAGTTTTGAGATATTGTGTTGTACCTAGTCTGTCATTTATTTAAGTTCCCTAAAATTTATATCTATCTCCTGGAGTATGACTGTCACGCTTATTTTTGCAATGATGAGTTAATTAGGTAACTGTGGTTGTGCTGTAACTATAGATAGTGCGGTAGGAGATGTAATCAATGAACTTTAAACACATTCTGACCTCGGGTGTGAAAATTTAAGCCACGCGCGTTGATTTCAAACACAGCTTCTGATTATCAGACTGAATAAACTCTTCGGCTGTGAGTTTTCACCAGTTTAATAAGAATTTGAGCTTTCTCCTAGCAATAAAGCAGTCGGAATCAAGACGATTCTATTTTATAGTGATAGTATCTGTTAAAATAGCTTTCTTAGTCCCTGGTAAATCAAACGGTGAGGTTATTCAGAGCCGAAACAACTGAGTTAAATTTAGTTTTGGGAAAATATTTCCTCATAGAATTCAGCTTTTTTTATTGCCTGCTTTAAAATCTACCTCTTTCGCTGCCAGTTCCTTGTCTACTGCTACTGAAAGAAAAATTGTTTTAGTAAAATCTGTCGCAGAGCCTCCTTTTAGGTTGACAGCCGAAACGGAGGTATATAGCAAAATGTTTAAGAATGTAAATGTTTCTAATGAAGTAAGTAGTAATTTCTACATTTAAGGAATTCTGAAAAAGAATATTTCATTGAAAATTAACCATCAAACACAAAATTTTGAAAAAAAAAATGTTAATTTTAATACATTTCTTGTATTGAGCAAAATAGCTTGAATTTCGTCATTTGAGTCTAGCAATGAAAAAATTCTTAAGCGAAAATTTACTTAACTGAAAACTAAAATTACAATAGTGAAAACACATACCGTGTTAGTTATTTTATTTTTATCAAAGAAAAAATTTATAAACATAAATTAAATTTAATATGAAGTTTCATGAATGAGTTATAAACGAAATTATACCAAAGTAAAACATATTTCTACTTTCTTGTGAAGCATTGAATCGAGATAACAAGTCAAAATATGCGATGGTATACGAGGATCACTCCGAATCTTTTGAGATACGGTTAAATGGTACATGTTAAACTTACCAACTCTTAGGTGTTCAAAATAGTTCTCTCCAAGACCAATGCACTTTTATAGGCGAATTTTCCAAAAATTAAATGCCTTAAGCCCCCCATTTCTTGAAATAGATGAAAAATATTCTTTTATAGCTTCATCAATCTCATCTTCGGAATGAAAACGACGCCCACATATATTTTTTTAGATTACAAAATAGCCGAAAGTTACACAGAGGCAGATCAGGAGAATATGGTGGATGTTTTATAACGTTGATGTTTTATTTGTTCAAGAAATTCCACTGTAATCCGCATTGAATGAGAAGATGCATTGTCATGGTGAAGCATGAATTCTCCAACATTAAACTCTTGAAGAATTTCTAGGAGACACTTAGTGGTGTACCTGTTAACTGTAACTGTCTTCTGTCCCTCTAGCTTAATGGCTTTGATCAGTCCTTTACTTTTGAAGAACACGGCATACGTTACTTTTTTCATTGCTCATTATCTTTTCACCATTGCTGGATTGAGATCATCTTCAAAGACCCATATTTTACTTTCTTCACAGGTTCGAACATAAAAAAGGTATGCACGTCTCATCGTAAGTTAATGTTTTAGAAATAATGTTGTGGCCACCATCATTAAGTATCATCCGCTTTTTGGTGTTCTGTTAAATTATGGAGGACCCAACGACAAACTATTTTTTTCATATGCAGTTCTTCATCAATAATTTTATGTATCCCTGCGGATCCAATGTTAAGTTCCTTCTGTATCATTTGGCAGGTACAGTGATTATTATCGATTAACATGCTTCGTACGGCAACACATTTTCTGTGACTACAGCTGACAACGGTCTTCTTGTGTGTTCTTCATCCAAAAGAGACTTTCGACCTCTTCTAAATTCTGTAAACCATCTCAATACAGTGACACGAGATGGAGCGCTTCATTTTTACATGCTAATTGTCGACGTTGAATACATTACTCTTGATTTAAACACACTCCCATATCATAGAAAATCATAGCTCGATAACGCTCTCCCGTTAACTCATCTTCTATTATTTCGAAATTTATTCTACGATAGCTAAATAGCACAAATTAGCACAAATTAGCACAAATTATCGTCTGTGGACATAAAAGAGTTCAAATTTACATATCCGACAAATAATTATTTTTGGCGCATATAGTCTGCCCCTGTCTCAAAAATTTCAGAGTTACCCTGGTATAAAACGAAATTAAAATGACAATGTAATATTATCTGAATTGCTAAGCGAATTCCCATATAGTCTAAAAAGTTCAAGTAAAATTTCTTACAATTGGTAGGGTAACAGATTATTTTATCAAGAATTTTCTTTTTTTAGCGCCTTAAAATCTACAGAAAACACGGATTGCATATTGAGAAACAAATATGTTGTAATAATTTGTTGAAGAGTGTAATTAAATATAATTAAGTAATTTAAAAATAATATATCTGGATTGTTCTAACTGAAAACATATTCTCATAGCTTAAAGCATTTACACCTTTTTTTACTATTAAAAATTAATAGAATTAAAGCCTTACTTATTAGTGGATTTCGTCAGTAACATAATAACAAAAAATGACTATTGTAGTAAGAAGTAGTATGTCAGTAGTAAGAAATAATCATAAAAGTAGGCTGATATGTTTCCATAGAGTAGTGGCCCCATACCTGTGTGTGAAATATCTGTTTTTTTCTAATTATATTAACATACTATTTAATTAAATTAATATTTTTATTCTATTAACTTTATATTTGCGGGGCATTTTTATAGTAATATATTGTAGACAAAGAATGAACATTACCCCTTCGCAAGAACGTATATTGGCGGTATTCGGATCCTATCACTTTTTACGAACAACAGTTCTGAATTTTTATGTAATATATGCGATTAAATAAAAAATATACTATTTGCAAATAAAATGGCTGAGAAATTAAAAATTGTATACAAAACGCTCTTTGCGAAGAATTTGGAGTTGGCGTGTTCGCCGTATTTGCCTAAAATTCGTTTGCCACCACAAATTATGAAAGTTAATATCTTCCTTATTATATCGCAATTTTTTTGTCATAAAACAAGGCAATTTTTTTAAATATTTTAAAATACTAATTGCTTGTTGGCTCGTAGTCCTCAAGTTGAAGACCACTAGTTTAAAATGATGATATTCTGAAGAAGTCGTTGTTTTCTGCGACTTTTAAGCAGATCTCAATTAGGCAATAAAACATAAAAAATCAACACAAAGTTCATCGCCGAAAAATCCATTCTCACCCAAGACAGCCATAAACAGTAAGATAAAATCTTCAATTTTCAAGTGTTAACCGCGAATTATGACATAAAAGACAATGAAGCTGCTGATTAATTGACCAAAGAAGCTCGACATCTTAACAATGACAACTTCAATATAGTTACCTTTATAGATACAAATGTTGTGACGAAATGCAGACTTAAAGAACCGTCGATCAAGATAAATTATCATCTTTTCAAAATCAATTTGGATGGACACATAATGAAAGAATTGCCAGAATAAGAACAGGTCCCATAAAAGGATTGAAACTGACAGGAAATGTAGAAAAACCTAAAGAAACGATATCAGTTGGGTCCTGAAACGGAACTTATATCTGTACGTATCTTTGATTGAATGGCCATTGTTTCAGATCTGCAAATTTCTAGTATTTATCAAATGAACACCTATATGGAGTAAAAAATGTACAAAATATCAGAGCGGAGATTAGAAATTGAAATATCGCACTCCTGTGGGATCCTGCACCACTCCATTAACGTCAGAATACCACCTCATATCCTATAATCTGAGTTTGAGGATTCCTCGAAATGCTCAATCAAGGATCATTTGATTTATGAAGAGTTACTTTTAATTGAAATCTTTTATACAGTGTGTCCACGTATAACCTGACCGACCTTTATTTTCGCAACCTTTGGTTCTAGATGCATACTTCCAATTACAAAAATGATTTAAATAAGGTATAGAATTATTTTTAAACAGATTTGGGTCAAGAAAAATATTTATTAAAAATTAAGAAATTTAAATTTTTATACGGTCCCCCGGTCCTATAAGTGATGCTTAGTAAAAATTTACTGCGACACTAAAAAGTAAGACAAAAAATGTCCCATTCATATAACGTTAAAATTGACCGAGTTATGAAACTTTGAAATGCATGACTTATATCACTTTCTTGCAACTCAAAACAGATGATTTCTGCTATGCTTTCAGGGGTCGTATATAAAGTAAATAAACTTATTTCAAGGTATCTGCGCTTTGAAGGAAATCGTACAACTATTACGATTGAGTTAACGTTTACTAGTTAAGTTTCAGATTAGTTAAAATAATTGTATTTTAACATATGTTTTATTTTGTAAGGATTTGAGGCTATAATTTCTTTTAACAAAAATTACGTTCTTTTCAAATGGTTTCATTTAACTTGCAACAATCGTCTTTCCAGTTAAAAATTTGCACTCGAACTCTAACTCGCTTTCAAATGACCGATCGAAGTTAAATTTTACACACTGACTTAAATCCGATGACAATGCTATATTATTATGATTTCCGACGCTTACCATCTTATACATACTTATATTAGAGGAAAACACAAAAAAATTTCGGATAGATTACCGTCAACATGTTTAAGAAAGAGTTTTAGATTACATAACATAAACCTGCGATGGTTGTGTTTTTTAACTTTTATAATTACCTTTTATGCATTTTTAACGCTGAATAAATATATTACCTACACTTTTACCATCATGTCAGGATTTTTCGCAAATCGTAAATTTCAAGGTTAGAAAATAACGAAAAATCTGAAACTAATAAAATAGATGTAAGACATTTTTATTAAGTTTAATTTGAATTATTTCAATAATTTATTAAATTTTTAGGCTTATACCGGATTTCTTACAGCTGAACAGCTCAGTGGTTGGGAGGGGAGAGGGGATCAATTTTAACTTTGAGCTTTTTAACTTTGAAATTTGCTTTTTGAGAAAAATCCTGACGTGATGGTTTAAAATAAAGGTTATTTTCGGATTCAGCGCTAAGAAATACATAAAAATCAATTTTCAAAAAATAAAAAACATGGCACAACCCAAAATTTAAAAGACAATGTAATCTAACAGCATTTTAAAATATGTATCATTTTATAAAGAATTGAGGCTGTTATTTTTCATCCTTTTATTTTACAAAAATTCTGTCATTTGTATCCTCTTATATATTCAGTACAAATTGTATATTTTGCAGTAATATGTCAGAATGATTAAAGATTTCAAATTTATATTGCAATGCTAATTTTACTCTCAACCAGTTCTTTAATATATCTCACGAAGTTATATTTCTACTACATTTGGGAATGAGCCCTAATTTGCAGCCAAAAATATGCTCCAACTTTAAACAGCTATTACTCAGTCAATTTTAATCGTCGAAAAACGGGACTTTTTTTGCCTTAATTATCAGTGTAACATGAAAAGTTTACTGGGACCGTATAAAAATTTAGATTCTGTAATTCTTCACTAAATTGTTTTTTCGCCTAACACTTTTTTTTTTATCTTAACTCTGCACCTAATTTTGACTACTTTTGTAATTTGAAGTATGCATCTAGGACTAACGGTTGCGAAAATGAAGGTCGGTCAGATTATACGTGGGCACACTGTATATCATTTAAACTAATTAAAAAATAATATTGATAAGTTAAGATATTTTTTTAATCTATAAGATATTCAGTAGACTACGGTAAAATATCACAAAACAGGTTATTTGCAATTATTTTTATTCCTTGATAGAGCATTTGGAAAAATATGCAGTGTCTCTTTGGAGAAATCGGAAAGACAGAGGATCTCACAGGAGCTCGTGATTGCAATACCTTAGCTGTCATCTCTGCTCATATCACCATTAAACATATTTATTTAACCAATAAAGATCAAGATAAACAAAAGCCTGCACACAGGGGGACAAGGCACAGCTGTGCCCGGAAAAAATCTTAAAAGGACCCCATGAAGGACTGTTTTAGTATGCATATGCATGTAAATGCAAGACATCCACGGTGACCATACTCATAATCTATAGGGGAGGTATCCTATACTTGTTGCGGGCTTCCATTTCCGTGTTCTCCTCTGTAGATATGCCATCATCATCATCAGAGTGATGATATTAAATTATTATTTTCTTTCATTTATTAATTTATTAATGGTGTTAAACATGAAAATACTTTTATTTGCTTAAATAGTTATATATATATGTGCATTTTTTTCTAATTTATCTTTTTTACAGAATTACAGAAACCTGTGCATAGTAAACTTTTAAAGATGATAGATTAGTTTGATTACAATCTTAACGGAAAGGACAATATTGAAGAGTCTCATTATGCTTAAGAGTGGAAGTTATTACATGTCAGAGAATTCAGAAATGCAAACTCAGTTGTTTCTATATCTAGTAACATTAATACTTTGCAGAGCATTGAGAGAATAATATTTTGTAAGGAAATGAGCATTAAAAGGCTGTTAAGAGTGCTCACGTTAAAACAAGGTATTCAGAATAAAACTAACCTGTTTTGCTTAATAAATCTTTACATTTATAAATCTATTTAGTTTATCTTTCTTTTTTTCAGTAAAAACACCTTATGCCTGATAGAAAGTAATGAATGGTCGAGGCTTATAGATGGTAGAAGGTTTAAAGCTAGTTTATAAGTTTAATTAAGTAATAATGGAAGTACAGGCTGATTCCAAACTCACGGTACAAGCTTTAAAAGTTGATAGAGGATACTGTAACAATGGTGTGGCAATGATGCAGCGATTGGCGCACAGATTCAAAGATACCAGACATATCACCACACGTGCAACAGCAACGGATATTCGAGCGACAAGATCCTCCTGGATTCGCATAAACGCGGACACACAATCCATCGCGCCACGAAAGCGTCACCCAACTGTGCTGAAATGAGCTGGCATCTGACGTCTTGCTTATGTGACTCTAGTTGATTCTGTTACGATCTCTTGGCTTCAATATTCGTTGCTGCTGCACCAGTGCGTGAAATACCAGGCATTTTTCAATCTGTACACCAATAGCTCTATGGGCGCTGTTAGACATGTATTACTGTTGACTGACAGAATTTTTAACACTTATTTTAAACATAGCACTTGTCAATGACGCTATCAATAAACATTCCTTTCATGTGTGTTTCCTGTATTTGCGCCTCAACGCGCCACTTGCCGTATACATTCCTATCTAATAAATCATTGTTACAGTGTCCTCTATCAACCCTTAAAATTTCTACCATGAGTTTCGAATCACCGTGAAGAAAATACTGATAGAATTATTCCTTTACTGTAAAGACTGTAGAAAACACTGATTGAATTAAACTAATAACCTTTAAAATACTACATAAATCACAGACACAATAGGGATATTCTCAGCGATCAAAGACTACACCTAAATGATAGAATGTCAGATTTTTTTAAATTTTTTTTTGTCATTATATTTCTTATATCTTTAAAGGTGGAAGTTTGTTTTAAATTATGCATTTTATGTTCGTTAACACTGAAAATGGAAAAAACAAAGTCTGGATTTGTGCTGTGTTTTCTATAAATGATATTTAGGGATCTGTAAATTATACAGAAATTATCTTAAATACATTTTAATTAAATATTCAACGAAATAAATATAAAGCGTGTATGTTTTAAATATATCCTCTGAAAATTAACATTTTTAATTTATTTTGTTCGTGGTCTGTTCTAAAAAATGTCTTTCTTTTTCAGTTCTAGAAATATTTCTAAAATATTCACTTAACCACTTAACGGTCGCATTAAATTACGGTTTAAAAATACAAATTGCTTATTGGCACCACTTTTAGGTAGATTTCGTATGAAATACTACTTATTACATTCTCCCCTATGTCGGAATTTCTGAAAATTTTTGCAGATCTACACCGATCATGACCCCTAGAACCCAAAACCACCCTCAGTAAAAAACTTTATCTATCTATCTATCTATCTATGTGTCAATCTATCTATATATATATAACTTTCTTCTGGACACGATAGTTTCCACAATTCGGCACAAATCTCTTCTAAACTGATACATAAAATCAAGGGGCATAAAATCTCGGTGAAGTTCGTTAATGGGCAAAATCGGACCAAGGGGATGGAAATAGAGAGGGGTTTTGTGAAAACAGAAAAAACCCCATAACTTCTTAATTTTTGTACATATCAAATCAGTTTAAAGTTTTTATTACTTCTAAAAATAGGGCCAAAAATTTATGTATCACAGATTTTTGATCAACTTAAAAATGGGTTCAAGGGGCGCAAAAAATAGGGTTTTTGGGAGAAAAAAAATCATAACTTTGTCAATTCTCAAGATATCAAATCCAATTAATTTTATTAAGAATCTCCTTAATATTATATACAACTTTTATATTCACAAGTTTTTGATAGATCCAATTCGTAACGCAAAAACAAAATTAAAAACAAAAACAAAAAGGGGGTTTGAAGAAGAAAAAAATCCATAACTTCGTCAATTCACAAGATATAAAATCCCCATGAATTTACCTTATATCTTCTTAATATTGTCTACAAAAGTTTTATAGACAAGTTTTATATAGGACCAATTCATACAGCAAAAACAAATTAAAAATACATAGCGGTTGAAGAAAACGTCATCTTATTAAGGGTGTATTCTAATCGAAATTGCTTATTTTCTGACTCATTTTTAAATTAATTTTTGCTCTCAAACGCATCCAATTGGTAAATTTTCTTATTCAGAAACTATATAATGTACTGTATTGAACGATTTTTTGATAGAGGCAGAATATATTTAAAAAAATGATATCTAGGTGGGCATTTTGAACCGAATTTCCCGAAGCGATTGTGTTAGAAACGAAAAATATTGTCTTACTGAGAAAATAATTGTTTATATATCAAGTTTTAATTAATTAAACGAAAATTAAAAACACAGGTCGTTTATAAATCTCTTCAAAAATCATGTCAGCAAGTTTCATATTTTTTTCTATTAAAAATTAATCTGAAAATGTGCCAGAAAACTGCGAATTTTTGAGCATGGAAAAGTATTTTTTTCAATACCTCCTTAACATGATTCTGATAAAACCAGCTATTATATAAAAATGAAATAAAAACTCGTCAAAACCGACCAGATAAAATTGTTAACGTGGATAAATCTCTAATTATGATTTAGTTTTTGTTGGTGAAATTAGTATGCTTAACTTCGAAATCTACACTGTTAAAAATCTGCAGCATTCTGTCCAGTCATTCGACCGTTTTTTTGAAAAAAACATTTTTATAACCGTAAATTAACGATAATCTGACCATAAAATGGCCAATAATATGGTCAGAATAGTGTTAAATTATGGTTGTGTAACCGTTTTCGATAAAAACAGTCAAATGACGGGACAGAATGCTGCAAATTTTTAACAGTGTACCCCCGCCTGTAGGCCGGGCCGGCAAGGGATTTTTTTTTTGAAAGTGTACCTTATCACCTTATTTAATGACAGGTAAAATGATACCATAATAATGCCAGTTACACTATTCTATAAAAATAGAGGGAATCAAACGAATCTCAAAAAAAGACACAACCCGTGAATATCACAGGAGCGAGAATTAAGGGGTTAATTTATAATTTTACGTGTTAAAATCTTGTAAGATAATATGTAAGATGTTAAAACTTCACATAAAATTAAGTAACTATTTTAGAAATATTTTGGCAACTAACAAAAAAAATAAAAAAGAAAAGTGCCCAGCTAAACTGATGGCATTGAGCTCACAGACTATTCACACTAATTGTATATTATACTCTTATTTTAAAGAGTAATGTCACTCAAAAAAATAAGTGAAGGGGAATTAGCCCCCGTTTCCCCCTTTATACTTAACCAGTGAACCTCCAAATCTAATCAGGGAAGCCCCTTATCATAATAAACCGGTATACCAAATTTGGAGCAAATCGAATAATCTTGCAAAAAAAAAAACATTTATCTAAATTAAGGGGGTGGACTAACCCCCCTTTATCCTTAACCAATTAATCGCCAAAACGAATCAGGGAAGCTCCTTAACATAATAAACCGGTATACCAACTTCGGAGCAAATCGAATCATTCTGCATGAAAAACGCATTTATCTAAATTAAGAGGGGCGGGCTAACCTCCCTTTTCCCCCTTTACCCTTAACCAATGAACCCTAAAACTAATCAGGGAAGTTCCTTAACA
Source organism: Maratus speciosus (assembly GCA_963932465.1). Taxonomy (NCBI): domain Eukaryota; kingdom Metazoa; phylum Arthropoda; class Arachnida; order Araneae; family Salticidae; genus Maratus; species Maratus speciosus. The sequence goes on along the minus strand of OZ010796.1, from coordinate 524,144,109 downwards.
TAATAAACCGGTATACCAAATTCGGAGCAAATCGAATCATTCTGCATGAAAAACACATTTATCTGAATTAAGGGGGTTGGACTAACCCTGTTTTTCCCCCCTTTATCCTTGACCAATGAACCCCCAAAACTAATCAGGGAAGTTCCTTAACATAATAAACCGGTATACCAAATTCGGAGCAAATCGAATGATTCTGCATGAAAAACTCATTTATCTGAATTAAGGGGGTGGACTAACCCCCCTTTTCCCCCTTTATCCTTAACCAATGAACCCCCAAAACTAATCAGGAAAGTTCCTTAACATAATAAACCGGTATACGAAATTCGGAGCAAATTGAATGATTCTGCATGAAAAACCCATTTATCTGAATTAAGGGGGGTGGACTAACCCCGTTTTTCCCCCTTTACCCTTAACCAATGAGCTCCCAAAACTAATCAGGGAAGTTCCTTAACATAATAAACCGCTATACCAAATTCGGAGCAAATCGAATCATTCTGCATGAAAAACACATTTATCTGAATTAAGGGGGGAGGACTAACCCCGTTTCCCCCTTTATCCTTAACCAATGAACCCCCAAAACTAATTAGGGACGTTCCTTAACATAATAAACCGCTATACCAAATTCGGAGCAAATCGAATCATTCTGCATGAAAAACACATTTATCTGAATTAAGGGGGTGGACTAACCCCGTTTTTACCCCTTTATCCTTAACCAATGAACTCCCAAAACTAATCAGGGAAGTTCCTTAACATAATAAACCGGTATATCAAATTCGGAGCAAATCGAATCATTCTGCATGAAAAACCCATTTATCTGAATTAAGGGGGGGGGGTTGTGGACTAACCCCGTTTTCCCCCCTTTATCCTTAACCAATGAACTCCAAAAACTAATCAGGGAAGCGCCTTATCACAGTGAACCTAGGAAAAAATTTTGAAGCAAATCGGATGTTTCTATCAAGAGTTATCGCGTTACGTACATACATACATACATATATACATACATACATACATACATACATACATACATACAGAACGGGCGGGCACATTAGCTCTCAGGCTTTGATAGCCTGTGAGCTAAAAAGAGAAACATCCTTTAAGAATAATACATACAACTAGTCAGAAATTGTACGTCAACCGTGACAAATGAGGTGCGTTCGTACTAAAGCTTGTTTTATATGTATTCAGATCTTGGTGCCATAGCTGTTGCACTATTATGCAAAAATGCATGAATACAAAATTTATCACGATTATATGTATATTAAATTCATAATACGGAAATAATATGACTCCATCTTCAATATAAAGTAATCACCATGGCAGATTAGAATCATTACCTAACATGGGATATCAATGAAATAATTACGTATTGTAGGATTTAATAGAATTAAGAAAATTTTTAGATTTTGATTCGATATTCATAAAGTTTGAAATGACTCGATAAATTTCTGAAAAGATTATATATATTAAATTTCAAGCCATTCGGCAGTTATCACGCTGTTATATGCGGATAGACGGACGGACCAGATGACGACTATAGGTGCTACGTATTTATATAAATTACGAACGCACCTAAAAAAAGAAGTTAACAATATTAATCTTCTGAAGATATATTTAAAAAATACAAATGCATGCTACGACTATAGGTTTAACATTAGGGAGAAGAATTTGAAATCTCACTGAACAAGAGCCTTAAGGCACGCAGTCATCTACACTGGTGAAAACAATTAAAGGGACAAATGTTCTTTGTGCAATTAAAAAAAAAAACTAACAAAGCAAATAAAACCAAACTTGGCGAAAATATCATTCGATATAAGATCAATGTATGGGAATAGAAAAATGGGCACAACATGCACCCTAAATAAGGAAACTGGCCACGTGCCCACCACAGCAGCTGACCGACACCCTGTCAGTGAGAGAAAAGCATGTCTAATAGGGTCTATGATCGCCTGTAACAGCTACACAACTCTCGCATCGGCGTTTCATACTGTTTACCAGGGTCCTTATCAATCCCTGTTGCAACTGCACCCACTCTTGCACCAAGGCACCATAGAGCTCATCGATGGCCATTGGAGCTGGTGTTCGAGCTGCAATTGATTGTCCAAGGGCGTCCCATACGTGTTTGATAGGATTAAGGTCATTGGACATCGCAGGCCACTCCATTCGTTGAACATCCTCCGATTAGTGATATTCGCTCACCAACTGAGCCCTATGTGGACGCGCGTTATCGTCCATAAAGAAGAAATTTGGTTCATATACCCAGTGAAAAAGTCTCACATAGGGTGCAAAGATCTCGTCCCTGTACCGTTGACCTGTCAGAATGCCTCTATCAAACCCATGAAGGTCGGTATGCCCGTCTGGCATCATAACTACCCAGACCATCAGGCCACCTGTACCATAGTGATCCTTTTCGACATTCTTAGAGGGCCGATATCGACTCCCGGGTTCTCTCCAGATGAGAACACGTCTAGAGTCACTCTCTAGACTGAATAGCGACTCATCGCTGAAGAGAACCTGCCCCCAGCTATCCTCTGTCCAGGATAGGTATTCTCGGCAAGATGTTAGACGGCGTTTTTTGTGGTTCACAGTCAAAAGGATGCAGGCTACAGGGCACCTGTCATACAGGCCACCTTCATTAAGTTTCTGGGTGACTGTTATTCGTGAAATGGATGTTCCTGTTGCATTATACAGGTGACGAGACAGTTGTGTCGTTGTCGCGGACCTATCCCTTTTGGCTAGAAGTCTTAAATAACGATCTTCAGCCGGCGTTGTTGTCCTTTTGTGGCCTTGACCAGGTCGGAGGACCACTGTTCCTGTCTCACTGAACTGTTTCCACAGAGTGGACACCACATTTCTCGAAACACCGAGGTCATTACAACAGGTAGCATGTGATTGGCCGACCTCGAGTCTTCCAACAATCCGCCATCTTGTGGTATCATCTAGACGATGATAACTAGCCGTACTAACAATGGGTAAACAAAGAAATTCAAAAAACAAGGATTGGGTTATGCTACGATGTTTCAAAACGTCCTTACGCTACAAGCTTCGGCGGTCAAATGAGGTACCTCTGCACAAACGCGATCACAGCGCCACTGCCTTGTGACGACACAGACCACTGCGTGGCAGGTGTGTCCGCGAGGAACTTAACTATCACCTGATACCTTATTTACGTATGGGGATAACTTATTTTGTTTTATTTTTTTTAAAATCTTTTGTCCCTTTAATTGTTTTCATCAGTGTACATCATTTCTTCGACAGAAAGTGCTGTCGTCAACTATGAGTGTCTGCAAAAAATTACGTTAATAACTAGGTAATCTCGTTTTCGTATGATGGCAATTTTACCTTCCCTTTTGAGATCCAACAGATATGTAAACATATAACTTTTAAATAATTTTCAGGAGTGAAATTACGCTCGCAATTATTGAATACTTAATACGTGATTTATCACATTGCTAACTAAGCGTAGAACCAACAGAGCGAAAATGTCCAAGCCGGGAATCAAATCCGGAACCCTTGGAACAGCGCTCCATGTGCTCTCCCATTTAAGCTACGAGGACGATACCCAGCTCAGCATCTCTCACTCACATATCTTCTACTATAATGGGAGCAAAAATTGTGTATGTGTGTGTGTGTGCATGTAAATTTTATCTTAAAAATAGCTCTAACAATTTTGATTAAATTTTGTCCCCTACCGTTTTCGGGTATTGGGATGGGTCTCGTGTTCGAGAAAATTCTATTAGTGAGTCATTTTGGGGTCATAATGAGTCAGGGTCAAGCTAATTATATCTAAAGAACGGCTCAATCGATTTTGACTAAATTTTGTATCTAACCATTTTCGGGCACGAAAAGACCATTGGGATGGGTCACGTGTTCGGAAAAATCCGATTAGTGTGTCATTTTTGGGTCACTGTGGGTCAAGCTATTTTTATCTAAAAAACGGCTCTAACGATTTTCACTAAACTCTATATTCTACAGTTTTGGATTACGAGAAGACCATTGGGCTAAGTCACATGTTCTAGAAAATTCGATTAGTGGGTCATTTTGGGGTCACCGTGGGTCAAGCTAAGTTTATCTAGATAACGGCTCTAACGATTTTGACAAAAATTTGCACCCTACTGTTTTCGGGCACGAAAAGACCATTGGGATAAGTCTCGTGTTCGATAAAATTCGATTAGTGGGTCATTTTGGTCAGAATTGGTCAGAATCAAGCTAATTATATCTAAAGAACGGCTCAGTCGATTTTGACTAAGTTTTGTACCTAACCATTTTCGGACACGAAAAGACCACTGGGATGGGTCTCGTGTTCTAGAAAATTCCATTAGGGGTCATTTTGGGTCATAATGGGTCAGGGTCAAGCTAATTATATCTAAAGAACGGCTCAATCGATTTTGACTAAATTTTGTATCTAACCATTTTCGGGCACGAAAAGACTAATTGGTAGGGTCACGTGTTCGAGAAAATTAGATTAGTGGGTCATTTTTCGGTCACTGTGGGTCAAGCTATTTTTATCTAAAAAGCGGCTCTAACGATTTTCACTAAACTCTATGTTCTACAGTTTTGGATTACGAGAAGACAATTGGGCTAAGTCACATGTTCGAGAAAATTCTATTAGTAGGTCAGTTTTGTGTCACCGTGAGTCAAGCTAAGTTTATGTAGATAACGGCTCTAACGATTTTGATGAAATTTTGCACCCTATTATTTTCGGGCACGAAAAGACCATTAGGATGGGTCTCGTGTTCGAGAAAATTTGATTAGTGGGTTATTTTGGGTCTTAATGGGTCAGAATCAAGCTAATTATATCTAGAGAACGGCTCAATCGATTTTGACTAAATTTTGTATCTAACCATTTTCGGGCACGAAAAGACCATTGGGATGGGTAATGGGTTCAAGAAAATTCGATTAGCGGGTCATTTTTGGGTCACCGTGGGTCCAGCTAAGTTTATCTAGATACCGGCTCTACGATTTTGACGAAATTCTGTAATCTATCGTTTTCGGGCACGAAAAGACCATTGGTATGGGTCACGTGTTCGAGAAAATTCTATTAGTGGGCCATTTTGAGTCACAATGGGCCAGGGTCAAGTTAATTGAATCTAAAAACATGCTCAAAACATTTTGACCAAATTTTATATTATATCGTTTCTGGGCATGAGAAGAGAATTGGGCTAAGTCACATGTTCCAAAAAAATTCGATTAGTGGGTCATTTTGGGTTACAAAGGGTCAGGGTTCAGCTAATTGTATGTAAAAAAACGCTTAAACGATTTTGACTAAACTTTGTATTCTATCTTTTTCGGGGTCGATAAGACCATTGGGCTAGGTCGCATGTTCAAGAAAATTCTATTAGTGGGTCATTTTGGGTCACAATGGGTGAGTGTCAAGCTAACTGTATCTCAAAAAGTTTCAAACGATTTTGACAATTTTGTTTACTATACCGTTTCACAGTACAAAAAGACAATTGGAATAGGTCACATGTTCGATAAATTTCGGTTAGTGGGTCATTTTTGAATCAACGTGGGTCAAGCTTAATTTATCTAGAAAACGACTAACGAAATTTTATATTCCATCGTTTTCAGGCTCGAGAAGAGCATTGTGTTAGGTCGCACGTTCGAAAAAATTCGATTAGTGGGTCATTTTGGGTCACTATGTCTCAGGGTCAAGCTAATTGCATCTAAAATATGAAGAATGATTCAGTGGGAATAATATATCGAGATAAACACAAAGCTAATTTTGACCGAGCTTAGCTCGGTCATTCCTGCTAGTATGTTGTTAAGCTGCAACTGCAGCACAAGATGTCATAGTCATAATGAGCACACAATCCTGCGGCGAAACATGAGACACAAATAAACCCAGAATAATTGCACCCATATAGCTTTTGATTAATTTTTTAATTAATTTTCAGCAGTGAAATTACACTCGAAATTATTGAATACTTAATACGTGATTTATCACATTGCTAACTAACCGTAGAACAGAGTGAAAAAAGTCCAAGCCGGGAATCGAACCCGGAACACTTGGAACTATCCTAAGGGTTCCGGGTCCGATTCCGGGCTTGGTTCTTTTTCACTCTGTTGGTTCCACGCTTAGTTAGCAATGTGATAAATCACGTATTAAGTATTGGATAACTAAACCTATCTAATTTTTGTACACACATGTGATCCTAGCTTCAAGGACACATTTTCAAGAAAAAATTTCCTTTAGAAAAACGACATTTTTTACGCTCTTTTATTTAATTCAACTTGTTTTTTGTATGTAAAGATGGGATTTTGTAATCAATTTTTAACTCATTTCTTGATAGTCTAGAGTAATAAAACTTACGTTCACATGTGTGTTTCCGAAGACAATACAACATTTTAATATTTAAAGAAATGAATCATGAATTAATACAATAGTTTTAGGACATTTTGTGTTAGCTCGTCATGGGTGATAAATCACCAAATATCCTGTGTAACTCATACAATTGTACGGGAGTTGCGACAACAACATATTTAATGTTTCGCCAATAAAAGCATGCCTAAGTATGCCAAATGGCTGTCATAAACTGCAACAATGAAACATTCTAAAGCTGAAAAGTTTAAAATAAATTATGATGTGTATGATAATTTCTACCAAGCGTAAAAAAAGCAGTGAATTTTTCGTAATCGAGCTCGATGTCCGCGTCAAATTAATGTGTTGTAACGGAAATATTTTGGGGAAAACATGAATTGCAGTCAAAAAATTAATCGCTATTTTCAAGATGAGCATTAAATAGTAACAAAAGAGTGTTTTTTGCAATTTTATTTTACTCTTATACTTATTAAAGTTTGAAATGACTGATTCAGTTAGGCTTAAGGCTAAAAATTAATAGAACGGTAAGTATTGTAGAAGGTTGCACACCCAGTTGTTTCAATTTCTAGAAAGATTATTTCGTTAAAGAGCAATTTGAAAATAGTCTATAAGCATAAATGTAGAGTAAACCTTTTCGAAGCGGGTATCAAGTATGCATTACGTCCAGGATGCGAGCGGCTTTTATTTTTTAGTATCAATATTTCCGAGTTTTCAACTTATATTAGTGTAGAATTCCTGGATTAAATAAAGCAGCAACCACTATTTGCAAATATTGGTACTAAAGAAAAATATGTTGTTACAGGACGCCAGTCCTTGAAGCAATTAAAATCTATTTTTAAGTATTTGTACTAAAACTGGTTATTTAGAACGAAACGTTTACGGAGATAACTGAATTGATTCTTTCATTTTAAAATAATTTATTGTGGTTTTTGAAATCCAAATTTTTCTTGCGATTAGAAAGTTAGGTAAATCTTGTCACTAAAATGCAATTAAACGAAAATTAGTAAAATGATAAGGGAAGAAGGAATGTAGAAAATGAAATGAAAAATACTTTGAAGTTAGTTTCAAATTGTATGAGTCCAGCGAAACTTAATTACTGGGGAAAGATCAAAAACGATTTTGATGAGCTTCTATGGTACTGGCATATACCACCGCTATTCTTATAGCTACTGGTGAAAAACATTTACACGCTGAATCGCTACGAAGTACACGCGACTACTGCTAGGAACTGGAACATTAGGCCGTTTCCAGCATCCTCGACGGATGCCATGCCCGGTACCTCCCAAAACTACTCATGGCTGGTTCCATGAGTACTTGTAGTGTAAGTCACATGCTACTAATTTTGGTTAATAGTATTTTAGAACGGAAAAATGTGACTTATTATATCTGATGATATATTTCATTAACCTGGGAGGATGCGCGCCGGGCCTGATTGACCCGGAGTGCGTACGGTCTTTACAATTGTCACCACTATCTTTTTAAAAGTGATCTTCAGCTTCTTTTATAGCAAAACTGTCTCCGATTAAATTAGGTGGCGATTATTATTTGTATTTATTGGTGACAAAGTAAAAATCATTCATACCCTGAGTATGCGCGCGTTCTCCTCGGTTAATTGAATAAGCCGAAGCAAACTTTTCGAAAATAACGGTGGCCAACAAGCATAGAGGTTATCAGCTTGTTACTTACTCTGTAAAAACCCATGGAACTAGCCTCATGCATTTTGTCAAACTCGATAGTTTAATAACCAAATTAGTTGTATGGCGCATGAATTTGAACTTTGGGAATATGTAGATAGGTCCTCTAGATAGTTAATATTTCGCACTGTGGGTAACGCAAGTGTAACACTACGCTTTTCCACGCCAGAGTTATGGGAATCAAAATCTGGCGATAGTACACTGTAAAAAAAAAAAAAAAAAAAAAAAAAACACTGTAGATTTGCCAGAACAAACTCGGTCACAGTGAATGTGATGTATCTTCCTTTGGTTTCCTGACTATATTAACATAGAATATACAGCAGTTGCGTAAAATTAACAGCACAATGTGCTGGCAATTTGGACGCATTTTTTACAGTACAAACTGCTGGCGTCCAAATTCCCAGCACATTGTGCTGTTAATTTTACGCAACTACTGTATTTTCCAAGTTAATATAGTCAGGAATTCAAAGAAAGATACAGCACATTCACTGTGATCGAGTTTGTGCGCGAGATGAACAATACTTTGTACTGTAAAAATGTCGTTTTTTTAATAGTGTAAAGCAACTGAACATGCATGATGCAAAATATAAATTGACACTAAAATAAAAAATCTGCCGGATACGAATGAAATTCTAAGAAAAGTAGACGTGTGAAAAGTGAGCGGAAAGGATTATCCTTGTTTTATTCATGCATGGGTAACGCTACGCTGTTCAAAACTAAAAAAATTGGGCTAGAGATCCAAAGATGCTGACATAAGAGAAAAGAATGTACTAGAATAAATTAAATCTATATTTATTTAGGGTATTTTTTACAAACTACCAGTTCTTAACCTGAAATTCAGAAACGTTTCCTTCTAGAGGAATGCCATTGGAATAATTCAGTTTCAAATATAAAGTGATAAGAATAATATTAACACTCATACATGTCTGCTCTTTCAGAGCTGCAATGTCTTGGTATAGAAATGGTCATTTCAATATTGGTACTATGCAGTCAAAATACTGTGGTACTCAGTTGACAATGTGTCGACAGTGCTTGTAAGTGCTGCGAACAAGGTGTAAACCATAATGTTCATGATTAAAGTAGAATAAGATGGATTAAATTTGGACTAAAAAAATTAAAATACTTAGGTGAACTTGGAAAAGATTTTATTTCCTGTTAATTACGTAGATAGGATGCATAGATACAGGATGTACTAAAAGTGGGCTGCACATTTTAAAACTTCAATAACAAGTAAACAGTGACACATATTGAAGTTACATTTACAGGAGAAAAATGTGTGATGCCGGTACAGTCTTTACTACGTCTCCATGTTTTATTTCAAGACATCAATGCTAGAGGGCATTGCGCTAACTCAAAATGTTACAACGCTCAGAATAAATTATTGAACTAGATCAAAGTTCACCCAGCTATTCACATTTATTCTGTGTAGTTGTTGAAACACAAAAAATGGCTTGCGTTTCAAAATCTCAAGATTATCTTAAATAATATTAGTTTGAGACACTCCAATGCAATCTGTCGGAGACATCCTATAAAAACAATATGACGGATTCACACCCATAGTAGACCAAGTCCATTTTGATAAAAAATGAGATAGTCCATTTAAAAGGTGCTAAAATTTATGTTATCCACTCCCACAGTGAAATAAGTCTGTTTTTACATACTGTTTCATATATGTCATATATTTACAAACTTGGTTTACTGTGAGAGTGGATAAAACAGATTTTTTGCACCTTCTAAATTAACTACCGTCAACCTAACTTTGGGCCACTTTTTCCTGATTCTACTAACATTTCCATTATTAAAATATATTGTACATCATTTTTCAACGTCAAAATTGAGTTGTAAACAATTAACATGAAACAGTGAAGCAAACTGTATGGTTTTAAAGAGGCAATTATTATTATTATTTTTTTCAACTATCTTTAAAATTTTGGAACAAAGTAGCCCCTGCTAGGGACTTCTTCGGTAGATTCACTTATTTTCATATAAATTGAATACATTTCACATGTTGGTCTATTGAAATCCTCTGGCAATAGGAACAGCTTATGAATTAACACTGGAAACGCGATAAACAAATGTTATTTTAACATTTAAATACAATAAACCAATTGCAAATATTAGAGAAACGAGAAACGGTTTTCGTCATGTTATCCTCAGCAACTGGAACAAAAACAATTAATGTAACATTTTGCTAGAGTAACATTTGAAACAAAATGATACTTAAAACATTTTTAAAGCGATTTGGTTGTATAAAAGGCATTTCGAAGTAACTGGTGCTACTTCGGACCAAAAAAGAAAAAAAGCCTGGCACAAAGTAGCCCTGAAAAACTAGTTTTCATGTTGTCTTTATGAAAACGTAAATAATTCCTGTCAAAATAAAAAGTTAAAGGAAAAACTATGATGACACATGGGTTACAGGTTACTAAAGGTAATATTTTGACACTTACCTTATCTGTAGCTCTTATGCAGATAGTTTCACAATAGAAAGTTTGGATAGTTAAAATCTACACGCGAAAACAGTTGTTTACAAACACATACAGTGTTGTCACTAAAAAAAATTAATTACCCCAAACTATTCAAATATCCTATAGTAGGGTATAAACGTTTTTTCAAGGGCAAAATTCCAAATTATCTTGTATTTTTGGGGTTAATACAAAAAAAAAAAAACCCTTTTTATGTGATGGACCAAAGTAACCCTGCAAGGATCAATGTAGCCCCGGTCGACGGTATCTCATATTTTTTTTTTAAATGGACTTGGTTTACCATGGTATATTACCATGTACCAAGTACCGTATAACCATGGTATATGATATACAGTACACCTCATATATTGTATAAAAACAAACGAAATTGATTTATTATCTATAGAAGTTTTTTGGCAAAAATAGAAAAATTCGTCAAGGTTCCGTTTTATAAATTAATAGATCTAAATTATCTTTATAGAATTCGCGTCTTTATAATAACGAAGAAGATTATTTTCTTAAGTGCTACATCAAAAAGGAATAGACTTATCCCCATGTAAACAAACAGAAATAACCATAACTTTGTTAGAATTCCAGCGAGTTCTATACGATAGAAACATTGATTGCAGTCAATTGGTGCCTATCACTACAACAATAACTATCACTAATTAAAGGTATATAAGATTCTTTCACAAGTCTGTAAGTTTTGCTTCTATGAAAAGCAATGAACATTCTATTAGAAAAGAATGCTATTTATTTCTTTAAGTAGGTATATTTTCTTTGAGAAGGGGGAGGAGTAAAAAAAGCAATATTTTGTAATTTTGTGAAATGGGAAAGTATAAGTAATACAGTACAAAATGTTATATTTTTTCATGTCTTAATAGATATAAAGTTATAACAATGTCGTGAAGGTAGGTGGCGCTATTAACACTAGATTTATGGGAATTCGACCACATTAAAATGCAATTTTTTCGTAATAGCTTTCGTTCACTTTAACTACACAAATTAAGGTAGCCGGTGGACAAAATGGATTACATATATATAGAGGGTGAGTCGAAATTGTTTTTACAAAATAAGAGCATTTATAGTACACATCCAGACGAGTAATACTTACCATAGAACTAGGGTTCGCAAACTACTTATTTAGTCACAAATGCAGGGTGTTTCACATTAACTGAAGTCGGATTGTCGGTAATAGTTTTGCGAACAATAAAAATATTTCGATGTATTAAAAAGCTTAAAAACCAACGTTTAAAATGCACAAATAATAAATGAAAAGCAGCAAACAGCTCTTTCGAATCTACTAGCGAGATTCTTCTTCAGTGCAAGATAGGAAAAAAGGAACAGCGTGCTAGAAAAAAGCAAGACTGAGCAAAATCAGAGAGAGAGACGCGCTGGCTTATATACCCTATGCGGGTAGCTAACGCGTCAAAAACAACCAATGAGAGAGAAGCAGTGGAAACGACTGGGTGGACAAGTAGCAACATCTACCGGAGATGTAATTATGTGTACCTCGTTTTGTATGAAATGGGATAATATCATAAAATGTTCTGTAAAACCAGGGTGCTCACGCAATCGATGATACTATATGAACCCCATTATCACAGTCCAAAATGTGGAGTGCCAAATAATGAAAATTCTGCGACATTTTGTTTTTGATATTATCATATCTTTGGTATTATCATATCTTACAACAAAGGTGAGCATGTCTATTAAAAGTTTCATTGTAAAACATTTCAGTTTTCTGAAACTTATTAGCGTCAAGCAAAGTTGTATTAGTGTAGAACACCCTGCATTTGTGACTAAATAAGTTGTTTTCGACTAAATAATTATTTGTTTAATAATTACCCAGGCTCTATGGTAATTATTGCTCGTGTGAATGGGTATTATCACCCTTCTTATTTTAGAAAAACAATCTACACTCATCCTATATATATGTGCATCGTAATGCCGTAGATGGAATGCTACAGACTTACTTATAAATCCGATAAAACAATTAGTATTTCAATAAAAGGAACTCTTTCTACTTCTGGTTTTAGGTATAGGAGATAAGGAGTTGAATTAAAATTTTTCTACTTAGTGTAGAATTGCATCATCACTCTAAGGAATCGAAATTATAACATATTATTAAAAAGTCTAATAAATAAATAGATTACCTAAATAAACAAAATACAAGTGGGTAAGTGTGATCACACATCGCACAGAGGAAAATTGCTAATAATATTGCTAAAAATACAGAAATTAGAGTCCGGAGGGGTAAATAATATAAGACCTTTTTGTAAATTTTATGATTTTTATGCTATAAGTATGTAAAATTTCAGATCTCAAACTTAATTAGGGGCTGAGTTAGAAAAATTGCTTAAAGTACACAAGTTAGAGCCCAGAGGCGTAAATATAAGACTTTTTCAAAATTTTAGGGTTTATCGTTTGATGTGAGATGTTCAGCTATAAGTATCTAAAATTTCAAGTCTTCAACTTAATTAGGGGTTCAGTTAGAAACAAGTGGGTATGTGTGATCACAGATCGCATAGAGGGTTTCGTTTAATATTCCTTTCAAAACGCTTTATCCTTTTGAAAAATCTGTTAGTTCCGCATTTCGCAACCAGGAGGCGCACTCTATTTTAAACAAACCTTTATCCAAACGAAAGTCCATTTTACAAACTATGCGTAGGTATATTAGTCGAGGAGATCGGACCCATAGCACCCAAGATAGGTAGATACACCCTGGCGGTAAAAGTTGGAACTAAAATATATACGGCTATGGTGCATAATATGAAAGAGTAGTTAAAAGAGTGTAGGCAAAAATTAGAAAAATGCACCTCGGGTGAAAAGTGTGGCGGTTAGAAAAATTGCCAAAAATACAAAAGTTAGAGCACGGAGGGGTAAATAATATAAGACTTTTTCAAAATTTTATGATATGTCTTTTGATGTGAGGTGTTCTGCTGTAAGTATCCAAAATTTCAAGTCTTAAACTTAATTAGGGGCTGAGTTAGAAAAAAAAAACTTAAAATACACAAGTTAGAGTCCAGAAGGGGTAAATATAAGACTTTTTCAAAATTTTATAATTTCTTGTTTGATGTGAAGTGTTCAGCTATAAGAATGCAAAATTTCAAGTCTTCAACTGAATTAGGAGCTTAGTTAGAAAGGAAATCTTAACATACACAAGTTTAGAGCCCAGGTGAGTAAAAATAAGACTTTTTCAAAATTTTTTGATTTGTCGTTTGATGTGAGGGGTTCAGCTATAAGAATCCAAAATTTCAAGTATCCGCCATATATAGTTTCTGAGAATGGGGTCTGTGACAGGAAGACAGAGGAGTGAGACAAATAGGATTTCGTCAGATGAACGAAACCCTAAGAAAACCTTAAAATACACAAGTTAGAGACCAGAGGGGTAACTATAAGACTTTTTCAAAATTTTATGATTTGTCGTTTGATGTGAGGTGTTCAGCTATAAGAATTCAAAATTTCAAGTCTCCAACATATATAGTTTCTGAGAACAGGCTCCGTGACAGGCAGAGAGAGGAGTGAGACGAATATGGTTTCATCAGATGAACAAAACCCTAAAAAGAGCGCATTGTGTTTTTTTGCAGTTCGAAACCCATCTAAGAGAATGTTACCGTCAATGACTACCCGACTAAATAAATTTAAACATAAACGAGTCTAAAAAACAGGCATAAAATTTATAGACTGGATCACAATTATTCCCCAACTCACACTGCAAAAACACACTGCAAAAAAACCACTGTAGATTTGCCAGAACAAACTCGATCACAGTGAATGTGTTGTATCTTTCTTTGATTTCCTGACTATTTTAACATGGAAAATACAGTAGTTGCGTAAAATTAACAGCACAATGTGCTGGCAATTCGGACGCATTTTTTTAGAGCACAAAATGCTGGCGTACTGTAAAAATGTCGTTTTTTTTTTTTTTTTTTTTTTTTTTTTTTTTTTTTATTAACAGTGCATTTAATGCTAAGATTAAATAAAAACAAATTAAGTAAAATTTTAAAGAAAATTAATTTCTATACACAAATGATTACACAAAAAAGAATAATTTAAGTTAACGTGAAAAAAATTACAGTCAAAGGATGTTACCCACAGCATTTTAAACAAGTTCTTTATAGCTTGCATTGCTAAATTTGCATTAAAGATTTTATCATGAGACTGATAAATTACTTTATTCATTATTATAAATACTCAGATTTACTACTTCATTTACTACTTCAAATCTTATTAACATACTCAAATTCTCTAAGTAGATAATAATTTAATTTTCAATGAAAATTAAATAAAAATAACATAGTCGACCATCTACACTCCGCTCTCTGAACAAAATACTTATATTTATTTAAAACAGTGGAAACATAGATAGGAATCATCTTTACTTTCTTTCCTGATCTGGAGCATAAGATTGCGACTAACATAATTTTATGACAGAATCTTGGTTTTATTATATTGAATAGTCAACAAGAATCAATAAGATTCTCATTATTAAGCAGAGGATTGCTAAACTTTGGAACTTGAGCAACTTTGACCCTGTTAAATTCTAATATAATTTAAAGTAATACTAAACTTTTACAACCATGAAGAAGTCACCTCGAACTATTCCGGATAAGCCGTAAAAATTACCTACATCGTGACACAATCTATAACTCGAATGATTCAGAACATGAGTAAAAAACTAACTTTTTTTGAGTGGAAGAAAACACACAGAAAAAACATTATACAGTCATACAAATTACGTTTGTTAGACATAATAATTATTTGAATCAAAGAAAGATGTTAAAATTAGATGAAAAATTAGCATGAAAAGTGAACACACATCATGTTAGAAATCTATAATTGAATATCGATTAACCACGCCATATTGTATTTTATAGAATATTACGTATAAAGGCTTGTAGATTTCGTTACTGGTCTTGTCCCAACACTAATGTGATAAGAAGTCAGCTGCGGTCAAATTCAGAGTGACAGCGGTTATTTTAAGTCTGCTGTCGTCCGGCTCACAGTGCCTCAATCCTTAAGAAAATGCGAACATAGAGCCAAAAAATAATCATTAAAAAACTAATTTTTTGCAATGAAATATTTTAAAAGAATATCTACAAAATAAGAATATATGTATATTTTTTAAATTATACAAAATTATATCGTATTTGTATAGCTCGGAATATACATCTTTCAGCAGAGGAATTTTTCTGCGAATTTTAGTGACGTTTTGCTGTGCTCAGAAATAATACCTAAGAAACCTCTACTAATAACTCATTTAAAATATCATTATTCATTTCTTGAAATACATTTTAAACCACTACTGACTACATTTTGATTGAATTTTATGTCTCCTTCTACATTATGAACAACACATATAGAATTAACGGATTCATAATCTTCAAAATTACGTAACTTAAATTGTTTAAAATTTCAAACACATGCTGGTATTCCTGAAAGCCTATATTTTAATGTGGTATAGAGGATTTTTTGCGCAAACCTGCGCGTTTTCGAAATAAATGGACTTGAAGCGGCTATTACGTAATTTTCCGTTTCCAGAAAACATGTTAAATTGGCTGTACACAAAAATATTTTTTAAAGAAGATTATACTGTAAGAAATTTCTAATATGAAATCATGTAAAAAACTAATTTAACATTAAACTTCGAAATTAAATGTAATATACTCGTATCTAGGGTTATATAAACTTTTACAGGAAAATGCTGAAAAGCGCAAAGGCTCTCAGAGGGCTAAATGTACTCTAATAAATGGATACGGTGCTATGTCAGCGATGAAGTGTTATATTTTAAGGTAAAAGACCCAATGCTTCTAGAACATTTCAATTCCTTTGAACGTTTTTTATTTTGTGTCTAACACTGGAAATCAAACCGTCAGATGTTATTAGCAAATGGAGCAATAAGTCTTCGTTAGATGCTCTTCGACTTATTTTTCTCTTATGAGACTACCGGTACGTTCGAAACTCTTTATTTCGAGCTTCGCTGGCTTCTTCCGATAATTATCCAATTGGAACATCAAAATTTGCAATCATAACCTTTTCATGAGTTAGTTATTATGTACAGATCCTGGCATAAATATACCAACCGTACTTTGAGGCACATTATTTAGCTGTTCCCAGTGCGGAATTGTCAAAATTTTCGGCATTAATTACTTCGTCATAGGCGATCACCATTATAATGGCAAAACGTTTAATAAGTTCTTTATCCAATCCAGTGATCTCAGCTGTCTTTTTAAACTCAGCAAAAATGTCCTTGCAGTGTTTCCATCGTCTGTCAAACCACTTCCCCGTTTAATAACATCTATTAGTAAACCTAATTCTTTTCTGAATTCCGGTTGAAATTTACTCTTTGATTCTTCTTAATTTAGCTTCTCCAGAAGTATCCTCTCTGAAACTTTGAGTTAGTCTTCTTTCATGAGTTTAGGTTACCTCTGAAAAAGATTTTCGTGATGTTGATTTCTGCGAATTTTCTACTGCAAATGGTTTAAGCTCATTACCAACTTTATAGGAACACTGAAGTGAAGAATAGTTTTTATTACTAAAACGATCTAATTTTCATTCAGATTTCAGACAACTATCTTTTGCATTTACACAAAGCATACGTAAACGCTCCTTTAAATTTTCTTCATCAATGTCTGAGGCAATTAGCCCACACTTTTCACTTACAAAACTAAGCATTGATTTTTCATAACTAAAATCATTATTTAAATTTTTCAGAAACAAGAACAAATGTCTGTTTGTTATCATATTTCAAAACATTATAAGAAAAAAGAGAAAATGAAGTAATCTTTTTTCAAATAAAAAAGAAATATGCAAAAATTAATATTACTACAAGATAATTAAAAAAAAAAACTCAAACCCAATAATAACAAATATGCACTGAAATAAGTTCTAAAATGTTGCAGTGGAATGTTGCAGTTTTGCAGAAGGATTTTAAAGAGTTATGTATATGTTGCCAATTAAAAATTAAACAAATGCTTTAAATATTCCACAAATGTCATTTGGATATAAGTAAAAACTGCATGCTTTGATTTTCCAGTTTATTTTTGTTATTCATCACCTCCCTAAACTTCCTGTTTGCGACAAAAAAGTGCGAAAATTTTCATAAAAAACATGCAGATACTTTCAGTATCATTTATTTTACTCATTTAAACCTAAACATAACAAAAAACATCATATATGTAGGCTTATACTGTCGTGATAATCCTATGTTCGTCATCGCCTATACTTTGATCCACTGTGCGGCTGTCAGAAGATCATTTTAGGTAATATTCCAGTCGTAAATTTTTTTCTAACTTATTTGCAGGCATTGTGCATAACTCTTATTAAGGCTAATAATTATGCATATTAATACACTTAAGCCACGTTATTAACGCTATCCAACTTTTTAACGCTATCCAACATAGTTGAAATGTGTTTATGAATTCGGTTTGTCTGTCCGTCAGTCTGTCTGCCCGTGCCTAAGTCACATAAATATAATCCGATTGCCTTGAAATGTATATAAGTCATTGGGGTTTAGTATGGCATATTTGGTATTGAAAATGAAGTGTGTCGCATTTTCAGTTCTTTTACAGTGCCACTCAAAAGAATACCGTTACATTACGGTTAATGGTGAAAACTATTTTGCCGTCTATATTAATAATATTACAGTATTTTAAACATATTTAAATTGATATGCATCACTGAGGTGTACTACAAGGCTCTTACTATAGAATATGCTGTGAGGAGAACTTATCGTTTATTTACAGAAGACGCACAAAAGAATTTGGCTAAAGAAGAAAATTATCAACAATTGATCTATTGAAGCCTAAGAACAATAATTGCTAGAAGTGAGTTTTCAGTTGTGGTATGCGTTTTTAAATTTAATTATTTTTTAAATATTATTGTTGAGTATAAGCTCTATAGATAATATACAGGGTCGCAGAAAATTTTCCAACAACATCCATTTATTGGCAGAAATTCCAGAGTAGAAATTTTCAACTGCGTTATGCATTTAATTGAACTAACTTTCAGTCTACTGTGTAATATGCATACATATCTGTAGATTATATACAAGGATTAAAAAAAAAAAACGTATATTTTAACGATGATTCATGTTAACCCTTAAAAGCCTAGTGTTGCTTTTTGGCAACATACCCAATTTAGACTTCTAAAATACTATTACAATAATATTGAAGCTATAATGCCTAATGTTGCCAATAAAATACATTCTGAAAATATTATTAAATCGATTTTTAACATGTAGATGGCACACTTGTGCTGTTTAAGAATAAATATAGATTTATTTTTTCAATTGTTGCTACGTGTTCTTTTTGTTTTGTTCGGAAGCTTGCAAAATACCCTATTTTTTCCTGCAGTGAGCAAGTAAAATTTATTTCTTATAATAGTTCCTAAAATTCTTGTGTGTTTAATATCACAGAATTTTATGAAGGAAAATTATTTTTTCAATTAAAGACCAGTATCGGCGATTAGTAACAAACTGGTTTTTAGCCATAAACCATACATAAAACAAAATATGATTTTTTAAAGTGTTTTTCCCATGATTTATTTAAAAAATGAAAGCCACGAATGAAATGAAATTTATTTAATAAATGAGATTATTACAATGATTTTTGAAAAACCAGGCATTTACGGGTTAATAGCAGAAATCAGGTATTTTATCGCATTTTGCATTTCTTAAACTGTTCATTTAGACTTTATCTTTCACCTCCGTAAAATGTGAAGTTTTGTTATAGTATTCTGAATGTATTGGAATTTCATAATCTATGCTGTACGCATGATTTTTCGTTCTTGTTTTAATTGTAGAGAGTCCTTATCGAAAACAAATTTATTAAATAATTACTGCTTGAAAACTTGTGTTTATTATTATTGAATCTATATTGCTGATACAATTCAGAGTTCATAGGTATCAAACACGACCGTCTGAAATATCAATTATACATTATTGTAATTATTTTTAGTATATTTTGAAAAAATAAAAATAAAATAACGATTATGGTTAGAAAGCTAATGCGTCCCATCAACTTTCAAATTCTTATTTCTGTAAAAATAAATGTAAAAATAAATTTATTCAAAAATGTGTAATTCACATTTCAGATTATCGTGTTTGATACCTATGAACTCCGGAATTGAATCAGCAATCTAGATTCAAACACGACAATCTGAAATGTCAATTATACATTATTGTAATTATTTTTAGTATATTTTGAAAAAAAACTAACGATTATGGTTAGAAAGTAAATGCATTCCATCAACCTTCAAATTTATGTTTCTGTAAAAATAAATTATAATTTCGGATGATTTCAAGCATAAAATTGGAAACTCGTAAATTAACGGGTTCAGCGAATTTAGTATTAATGCCCAAGAAAAAAAAAAAAAAAAAAAAAAAAAAAAAAAAAAAAAAAAACGTAATAAATATTGAACTTAAACAACAGATATTTATTTGCACTTGATAATATACTACATTCCCTAGTGCAAGCACCTGTGCAAGTATCTTTCGTATAATCTCAATATTTTTTGTATCTTTTAATAACTTCAACCTTAATAGCTCTATCTACTGCTGAAAATTTGAGCTTTTTTTTTCCCTTTTGTCGCAATATATATGACTCTTAGACATGTCGTATGGTTCAAATCACATTCCGATACAAATTTGTTCAAATTTTATGAATTTTTAAAATGTGAACGAACTTTTGGGACACCCGGTAATTAAAAAACTACAAAAAACTTACGTGTTTTACATAAACTTACATAAATATTAATAAATTAAGCTATACCTTAAATTTAAATTTTGGAAAAAATATAAAAAAAAATACTTGTTAAAAAGCAACTTCAAAATGCATTTCCTGCCAAATCGCGCAAAGAAAATTTTGATTGGGTTATGTATCAGAATTAGGTCGCTAAATTTGACTATAGGTAGGTAGAATCTTCATTTATTCATTTATTTATTTATTTATTTATTGAAAAAACTTTTTTTACGAATACTCTTTATCCAGCAACAGGAAAGGTAAAAAGATAAAAAAATCCCTGCCGGCCCGGCCTACAGGCTCAGGTAGATTTCGAAGTTAAGTACCAATTTCACCAAAAAAAGCTAAAACAAGATTAGAGATGAACAGTCTAACAATTTTATCTGGCCGTTTTTATCGAATTTTTATTTCATTTTTACGTAAGAGCTCGTTTTATCAGAATCATGTTAATACGATACTTTTTTCTTCAACCTCTATTTTTTTTTTACACTTTTTGCTGTAAAAATTTGTTCTATCAAAACTTGTCAATGTAAAAGTTCTAGAAAATATTATGAAGATTTATAATAAATTTAAGCGGATTTGATATCTTGTGAATTGGCGAAGTTATGAAATTATTTTTCTTCAATCCCCCTTTCTTTGTTTTTAATTAATTAATTAATTAATTTATTTATTTTTGCGGTAAGTGTTGGTCCGATCAAAGACTTGTCAATACAAAAATAGTAGATAATATTAAGAAAATTTATAATAATTTTAAGCGGATTTGGTATCTTCAGAATTGACAACGTTATGAATTTTTTTCTCCCTAAAACCCCATTTTTTTTCGCTTCCTGAGCCCATTTTTAATTTTATCAAAAATCTGTCATACATAAAATTTTGGCCCTTTTCTAGAAGTAATAATAAGTTTAATCGGATTTGATGTGTATTATAATACAAAAGTTATGGGTTTTTTTAAGTTTTCATAAAATCCCTTCCTATTTTCACCCCCTTTGTCCAATTTTGCCCATTAACGATCTTGACCGAGATTTTCTGCTCCTTCATTTTATGTATCAGTTTGGAAAAGATTTGTTATGGAAGTTATCGTGTCCATAAAAAAATTATATATATATATATATATATATATATATATAAGTTTTGAAGTGGGGATGGCTTTGCGTTCTGGGGGTCATGATGGACGTAGAACTGCAAAAAAATTCTGCAATTCCAACACAGGGAAAAATGTAATAGGTAGGGAAGAAGGGGGCATATTTGGATATAGCCTTTATCTCACAATATCCTCATAATATCGATGGAAAACTAATTCTGAAAAAATTGTCAGAAGATGGCAACAGTTTTGCCTATTACCACATGTGTTTGCAAGTTTCACAGAAAAACTATTAGCATTCCAAGTAAGGAACTCTATTTTTGATGCTAAAAAGAAACTTTTCAAAGTCATTTTATGATGAGATTATTTTGAAATTAATGAAAGTTATTGTAAGAATATTTTAAGAATATGAAGAATCATATAATAAAGCTTTTTTTCCAATTCCGAAATGTATCCTACCAAGTTCCAATAATTAGATCTAAGGTGTTTTTTTTTAATTGGCCCTTAGGGCCACATTGTGACGAGAACAAGTGGCGTACATTGATACATTGAGACAATCTCAATGTACTCCACTCAATGTTTGTCTTTGGACCATTCAAATCATACATCAAAAGAGCTTTCAATGAATGGCTGGTTTCAAATTCTGGGAAAATGCTTTCTCAAATCTTGTAACCCTTTTTTACTACTTGTCATTTAACATTAACATCATTACAAGTAGATTTAAATATACAGGAATTTAGGCATTTCATTAAAGCGTTTTCAGTGCAGATGATTTTGTGGTTTCTCACGTTAAAGAAACAACAATAACAATCCTGGCAATCTAGGGAATGATTGTATTTAAAACTCAAGTTTTGAAAACTATCGAAAGACTGGTGGCGTTTTGTCTCTCACCAAATCATCCAGCTCTACTCATACTCTCATTAGCACTTGTTTTGTTGCTGCATCAAAACATGAAAGACATTTCTTCTCTAGTCATTCGAGAAGACCCTATCTAAAGGCCTTCTATAGAAAAATAAAACAATGGGATAAAAATACCCTGAAAACTCTCGTATCTAACTTCTACATCAGAGAAAAACAGAGAAGAAGGAAAAAAAATGTTTGGCACTAAACCTACCGCGAGGGGTCAAATGACCCTTTTTGATTTTCTTTATGGAATTTCTTAAACTAAAACATTACGAAATTTCCTTATATTTCACGACTTTCGTTAAAATATATGACCATATTATTTCTTAAAATGCCTCATCCCCGAACTACCTCTTTTGCTTAGAAAAAAATATTTTAGGCTTAACTACCGCAAGGGGTCATTTGACCCCTGAATAAATTTATATTAAATCATAAAGGTATAAAGGTTTTATTTTATAAGAACATTAGAAAATTGCGTATTTTCGCTATTACTTCATTTTTTCTACTGTATCTATTACATCATATTTGTAAATATGTGATCATATAATTAGAAATTGATTTTATTCCGAGTGAGATTCTAGTTGGAACATTTCAGGTTACATCGAGAACGAAATAATCTTAAAAATATGTAGTGAACATAAAAAAAATTGCATAATATTTGATTATTAAATTTTCGAATTTCTTGAAATAATTATTTTTTTTCTTAATTTTTTTGCGTAATTGTAATTTTTTTTTAATTTAAGCCTTTGAGGGGCAAGTAATTGTATTTGTGTAAAGCAAATTCACACCGGAGAATCTACAAAAATGTTTTTTGCAAAATAGGGAAATGCAATTTTACAACTTTTTTTTCCACCAAATTTAGAAAAGTAAATTTTAATAAAAATTTTTCTGGTACGAATCTTCATTAATCGAAGGTGGGATAAAATATATTCCAACGCTCCTCAAGGGGTTAATAAATAAACAATTTGTAACAATTATTTGAAAAAAAAAATGTTTTATTCATACATCAAAGTGTAACAACTGGTATATTTTTCGCAAAATCTCCTAAAATATATAACTTTTTATATATACCTATTCCGGTAGGAATAGGTATAAAAAATATCGGTACGTTTAGCGTTAAAAAGCAACAGAAGAAAAGAAAACTAACTAAAGGTAAATTATCGGCTAAAGGAGTTAAAATATCTAAAGGAAAAATCCACTTCTCAATGATTCAGATTCTATTCTTTTAAAGACAGTAACTCTGATCCTGAATTTGATAATAAAGTAAATTTTGATAATGAGTTAAAATTATTTGAATCTGTCACTGATGAATTAGAAAAAAATATTTTGTTCTTGTCACGTTTGTGGGGAAAATAACTGCTTTTTCTAAGTTTCTGTATTATCTGAGCTGTGTAGAATCATACGAAAATAAAGAAATAATGTTATTTTAAGAAAAAAAGAGAATTCCTGGAACTTTACTTACCCAAATAATGGATATATAGCTGCTGGCAATAAAGAAGATGTTGTTTTAAAACTTCCTCAGCGCATAACTGTATTTGGATCATCATCAAGGACATTAACAACCATGAAATTCTCAGTTAATGTAAATAATACAAAAGTTGCTGTTACTTCTTTTTTATATTTTTAAAAATTACTGTGCATAAAAAGCATTAATTTCTTTCTGAGAAATCAAAACAACGTGGTGTCCCAATCTGCCCCCATACTAATTTAACACTGTCCCAATGTACCTCGTGCAGAAGCACATTGGGACAATATTTTCCTTTATTTTCTTTAAATAAATAAACGTTAAGTATTTAACTTCTCAGTTTGATTGGAGGCTTTAAATTTTACCAAGACTGTCGACTACAAAAGAGTGATATTAGTTATTTGAACTAAGTCATAAGCATAAGTTTCATAGGCAGCTTTTATTTAAGGATCAATAAAGCTTAATTATTTAAATATTTCTTTGGAATTGTACAGATGTGTATCTTCAACGTTCTACACGATAGAAAGCCAAAAGAAGTTTCAAAATGGAATTATTGCAAAGAATACATTTTTAAAACATTGTGTCTACTTTATAAAAAAATGTCATAAAATCATCAATGTCGAAATCGATATAGTACATCTCTGTGATCATACCTCGCCTGTTACGGGTGAAGAATCTACATTTGTAAGCTCGAACGAAACAGTGAACAATTGTTTATTTGAATAACATTTAAGTGCAATACATATCTAACAAAAATGTAATAGAATTCTAATGTAAATTCTAAGTCTATTTATGATTGAAAAAATAGATTTAGTTTACCTTTAACCCCTTAATTCTCGCTCCCGTCATATTCTCGGGCTCTGTCTTTTACTCAAATTGTTTGATTCCCAACAGTTTTATAAAATAGTGAAATTGGCTATATTTTAGTATCGTTTTCCTGTCATAAATAAGGTGAATATTTCTTTTTCATAAAAGTGGTGCCAATAAGCAATTTGAATTTTTCAACCGTAATTTAATTCGAGCGTTAAGGGGTTAAGCTACTTTTATTGCTATATGTTATACGAAATAAAAAAGACAAATGTTAATTAATCTACGAAAATATAATATAAACTTGAACAAAATCATACAATAACCGAATAGCGTTATTTATATTTAGAAACCCCAGAAACCAATATACAGGGTAAGTCAAAATGAATATAGCGATTACAAACGGCTATAACTATTTAATGGAAAAGAATTTATCGATCAGATTAAAACAGAATGTAGACGGAACTTCAAAATTTCTTTACGTAAGGCGCAGGTGCATTGAAGCGGAAGCTTACGCATACACGCGTTGAAACCTCGCAACGACAAGAAACCTGTTCATTGCAGGCGTCTCATTAGTAAAAATGGCGAGTCCCGTGCAGAAAGCATTCTGCGTGTTTGAATTTAACAAATGTCATTCTGTTATCACAGTGCAGCAAGATGGAGCCCCCCCCCCCCACCCCCCTCATACTGGAGTACGGAGGTTCGCACACTTTTAAACCAACATCGTCCAAAGCGTTGGGTCGATCGAAGTGGAGATGAGAACGATGTCTTCTGCTCTTGGCCACTAAGATCTCCAGACCTGACACCCTGCGATTTTGTGCTTCTCATGCCTCAAACAATTCAAGAACTCAAAGTACGCATTTGTAATGCGCTTGTGTCGGTGAATGAACAAATGCTTCAGAATGTATGGCGTGAAATGAACAATCGCCTAGATGTTGTCCGTGTGATCAAGGGATGTCACATAGAAAATCTACGACGTATGTATACAAACTTTTAAAGTTCCGTCTACATTATGTGCTAATCTTATCGATAAATTATTGTCCATTAAATAGTTATAGCCATTATAATCGCTATATTTATTTTGCCTTGCCCTGTATTTTCGAGATTTAAAGAAACATTAGAAAAACAAAATTTCTTTTGATGTTATTTATTTTTGGAAACGCCTAGTAGTAGTTTTTATAGTGTAATCTCTTTTCTCGACCGGAATATTAGTTTTTAGGGTGTGGTCAGTTCTCAATTAAATATCTTCAGCTTTGTAATTGAGTTTATACATTCAAGAGTAATGCAGTATTATTCCTTTTAATGTTAATGCTTTTAATTTATCATATTTGTCTGTGAAACGTACTTTTGAGCATCAAATCTTTATTTTAGTATTGATAGAAACCGAATGCCCTAACTTACGTGTTAGAAACACTGAATTAATTTGCTATAAATACTATTTGAAAACGTTTAATAAAAGATTATAGATTAAAAGAAAGATTGCAGCATGAGAAATATTATTTTTATAAATTTTTCTTTAAATCTTGAAAATATACTGTTTTGTGAGATTTCTAAAGATAAGGAAAGCTTTTCGGGTAATTCGGAAGAGAATATTGTTTATTTTCGTTCGTACATATATTATATTTTCCTCGATTAAGAAACATTTGTCTTTCTTTTACAGTGTAGGACTATTTGATGGATGCAGAATGTGAATCAAAGTCTATAAACATGATTCAGAGATAATTAGAGGTAAAGTTCATGAGCACATTTAATATTTCATTCAAAATCATACGGAATTAGCGCTTTCTGCCGCCCACATTTTCTATCTAGAATTAGGTTTATTAAGCCATCGAATAAAGTGTCTATAGAGCAAAAATTCGTCCAAGATTCATTTGAACAAAAAATGGACATCAGCCACATTAATTCACAATGCCTCATTTGAAGCTACGTCGGTAAAATGTCACAGATATAAAATATTAATAACTTTTAAACGGTCTTTTTTGTCGGCAAACATGTAAATTATAGAGAAAAATTATATGTAGTAGCATTATATTATACCGTCTAACATGTCTATCACGAATAACTCGGAAACGAGAAAAATAATCGATATCCACAGGTTTCGAGATATACAGGTTTCATTTAAAAAACATATCAGTAAAAGTTCATTTTGATACCTAAGCAAATACTATTGACCTAACACTATTTGCGGTTTTGCGTATCAGTGACGCAACTGTCTATTATAAATTATTAGTGAACTTCCACTATTTTACACTATTTGTGTATCAGTGAAGTTATTCTAATCTACATTGCTTAACATTTTGTGCTAGGTTAAAGTAAGATTTGCTGTTGTAATAGCTGTAGCTTATGATGGGGAAATGTAGTTCCAATATTTGGAGCTTTGGTTCAATTGAATCTATAAATGTTGTAGCGATGTTTCAGCATTTATGGTTGCAGCTTTGCAGCACCAAATTGGGTTCAACACAGCGCAAAATTGTTAACGGTGTATGTTATCCTACGACTCAAGAAAAACTGTCATTGTTTCAAAAGCGTTAAAAAAATCTGATATTTTGGACGTAACAGTTATTATTGAATGTGTATTATCGTCATTGTTTCCATCAGCTTCTTGATCAAAAACATCAAAATCACATTAAATCACACCGAAATATTTATATTAAATAATACATATTGAATCAGAAATTCATTATTCTTTTTTGAATAAATATTATGCAACAGAATTATCCATTTATGAAACAAAATTCAGGTTGGTCTAAACATTTTCTACAAAAGAAAAATACCCAAGGATAATTTAGTATTCTAGTAAATATTATTTTAATATCCAAATAAAAATAAAGAATGTTCGAAAGCTTTGGGAATTCCCACGAGACCAATCTCGTTCAAGGTAGACGTTTCAGATAACAAAAATGTTTTTCTCTCTTGAAGATTTTATTTTTATTTATTTATTTTTTTTTTTTGCTCTATATGTAGCAAACTAGAAAAAAAGCTAAATCTAGTTAAATAAATGTAAATGTACTGCGAAACATCATTCCAATTTTTACTGCTTTGGTAGACTTTGCATTATGAAAGATAAGACTTATCAATGTGTCGGGTGTTAATTAAGGTGCATCCTGAAAAACAAATAATTTTGCTAACTTATTCGAAATTTATCATTAGGCTAAATTAAAAATAACGCATCCAAAATGTAAGCATTTTTCATTAATGAATATAAATATTTAACCTATATTTGAAAAATGTTGTAATTGTTTTGTAAGCTCAATGAATACGTTTCTCTTTCTGAAAAAGCAAATGACATTCAGAAAAAAAAGAACAGATATGATAAAATTTAAAATAGTATTTAATTATTTACTTAAGAAAGCAGTTATAATACATGAATATTATTTAAAATAAATATTTATTATTTTAATATTTAAAATTGAAGAAATTTAAGACGTCTAAATAATTTATTGAAGTAAAAGTATGTTACAGTAAAGGTTACCAATTAACAACAATAATAGGTAATCATAATGCGAAATGTTATTTATAATCAAACAAAACCTTCTTTTACAAAAGAAAAAATGCATTCATTAATAAAAGCATAATTTAAAATTCAACTTAAAGCTAAATTCGATTTATGAAAATTCTGCGCAACAAAGAAGAATCCTATATCATGTATGAACTTGTAAATTTTAGTCGTAAGCTAAACTTTACACAATCTTTGATTAAACACTGTCTTTTCACAAATTTTATTTATTCGTATATTTTCAATTTATTTCATTTCAAAGTTGGCACATTTTGCATTTGTTATATTTTTAAAGCAGTCAAAATTAATAATGTATTTTTGAGGCAAGTTCAGTCGTACTCCGGCTCACCAAAATATCACCCGCAACCAACAGTTTGGGAACCACTGTTATACTGTGAGAGATTCTAAGGCAAAAATTCAAGGAAAAATAGCATCAAAATCTTTGAAAGACAGCTAAAATGAAAAACAAAATCAAAGTAAAAAGCTGGAGAGATATAATGGCAATAGTTTAAAATTGCAGACAACTTATACCAAGTATATAATTACACAATCTGTTAGTTTTCCACATTTAAGAAATTTTAAATGAATTTTCAGCATTAAACTCTAATCTTCTGCAAACATCTAAGCAAAATTCATGCAGTATGATTTTTTCGACATATATATAGCATTTGAAAGGAAATGATTTTAGATAAACATGGAAAATATGATTAAAATTTCATTAAAATCCCTGGATGTCAGTAAATTTTGAGATAAAAAGTTTTTATAGATATAAAGATTTTGAGATACACAGTTTTAATTGTAATAATAGACTAAAAATTAAATCACACCGAAATATTTACATTAAATAAAATACATATTAAATCAGCAAAGCATTATTCTTTTTTGAATAAATGTTATACAACACAATTCTCCATTTATGAAACAAAATTGAGGCTGTTCTACACTTAAAAATTTTCTGCAAAAGAAAAATACCCAAGGAAAATCAAGTATTCTAGTAAATATTATTTTAATATCCAAATAAAAACAAAGAATGTTCAAATGCTTTGAGGTTTCCCACGAGACCAATCACGTTCAAGGCAGACGTTTCAGCTAGAAAAAGAGTTTTTCTCTCTTGGAGTACATTTTTTGCTTTATACGTAACAAACTAGAAAGAAAGATAAATCTAGTTAGATGAATGAAAATGTACTGTGAAACATCATTCCCATTTTTATGGCTTTTGTAGATTTTGCATTATAGAATATAAGACTTATGAATGTGCCAGGTGATAATTAAGGTGCATTCTGATAAACAAATATTTTTGCTAACTTATTCGAAATTTTTCATTAGGTTAAATTAAAAACAACACACCCAAAATTAATGTATAAAATTTTTCATTCATGAATATAAATATTTAATGTATGTTTGAAAAATGTTGTAATTGTTTCGTTAGCCCATATTTAAGTTCATTGCACATGTTTCTCTTTCAGATAAAGCATATAACACTTAGAAAAAGAACAGACATGGTAAAATTGAAAATATTAATTAATTATTTCCTAAGACAGAAGTTATAATACTTAAATATTATTTAAAATAAACATTTATTATTTTAATATGTAAAATTGAAGAAATTTAGGACGTCTAAATAGTTTACTTAAATGAAAATATGTTACAATAATGGTTACCTATTATCAACAATAATAGGCAATCTTAATGCGAATAATTACTTATAATCAGACAAAACCTTCTTTTACAAATGAAAAATTATATTAATGAAAGCATAATTTAAAATACAGCTTAAAGCTAAATTCGATTTATGAAAATTCTGCGCAACAAAGAAGGATCCTATATCATGTATGAACTTGTAAATTTTAGTCGTAAGCTAATCTTTACACAATCTTTGATTAAACACTGTCTTTTCACAAATTTTATTTATTCGTATATTTTTCAATTTTTTCCATTGCAAAGTTGACACATTTTGCATTCGTTATATTTTTACAGCAGTTAAAATTAAAAATGTATTTTTGGAGACATGTTCAATCTTACTCCAGCTCACCAAAATATCACCCGCACCCAACAGCTTGGGAACCATTGTTATAATAAGAGAGATATTAAGGCAAAAATTCAAGGAAAATAGCATCAAAATCTTTGAAAGAGAACTAAAATGAAAAACAAAATTAAAGTAAAAAGCTGGAGAGATATAACGGCAGTTATTTAAAATTGCAGACAGTTTATACTAAGCATATCATTTCAGCATCTGTTAGTTTTACCCCTGTTAGTTTTATCCACATTTAAGAAATTTTAAATGAATTTTCAGCATTGAATTCACTTTTTACAATCCTCTAATCTTCTGCGAGTGCCTAAGCAAAATTAATGCGGATGTGAGAATTTTGAGTTATATTGGATTTGAAAGGAAATAATTTGAGATAAACATGGGAAATATATTGAAATTTTATTAAAATTCCTAGATGGCGGTAAATTTCGAGATAAAAAGTTTTATAGATATAAAGATTTTGGATACACAGTTTTAATTGTAATAATAGACTAAAAATTAAATCACACCGAAATATTTACATTAAATAAAATACATATTAAATCAGCAAATCATTATTCAAAAAGCATAAAAATTATACAACACAATTCTCCATTTATGAAACAAAATTCATGCTGTTCTACATTTAAATATTTTCTGCAAAAAAGAAATACACAAGAAAAATCTAGTATTCTAGTAAATATTATTTTAATATCCACATAAAAATAAAGAATTTTCAAATGCTTTCAGGTTTCCCACGAGACCAATCACGTTCAAGGGTGAGGTTTCAACTACCAAAAAAAATTTTCTCTCTTGAAAAAAGTTTGTTGTGAAAAAGTCTTGAAAAAATTATATGTAACAAACGAGAAAGAAAGATAAATATAGTTAAATGAATGAAAATGTACTGTGAAACATCATTCCCATTTTTACTGCATTGGTAAACTTTGCAATATGAAAGATAAGACTTATGAATGTGTCGTGTGTTCATTAAGGTGTATCCTGAAAAACAAATAATTCTGCTAACTTATTCGAAAACCTTTCATGAGGCTAAATTAAAAATAACACATCCAAAATGTATGTATAAAATTTTTCATTCATGCATATAAATATTTAATGTATGTTTCAAGAATATTGTAATTGTTTCGTAAGTTTATTTTTAAGTTTATTGCATACGTTTCTCTTTCAGATAAAGCAAATAACATTTAGAAAAAAAGAGCATACATGATAAAATTGAAAATATTAATTAATTATTTGCTTAAGTAAGAAGTTATAATCATTGAATATTATTTAAATTAAATATTTATTATTTTAATATTTAAAATTGAAGAACGTTTAAACTTGGACGTCTAAATAGTTTATTGAAGTGAAAATATGTTACAACAAAGATTACATATTAACAAAAATAATAGGTAATCTTAATGCGAATAATTAATTATAATAGGATGAAACGTTCTTTTACAAAAGAAAAATTATATTCATTAGTGAAACCATTATTTAAAATACAGCTTAAATCTAAACTCGATTTACGAAAATTCTCCGCAACAAAGAAGGATCATATATCATGTATGAACTTGTAAATTTTAGTCGTAAGCTAATCTTTACACAATCTTTGATTAAACACTTTCTTTTCACAAATTTTATTCGTAAATTTTTCACTTTTTTTTTCCATGCAAAGTCGAGAGAAATCTGTATATACGGTGTGCCCGCTAAAGTCTATGATCACCCCAATAATTTCTGAACGGCAAGAGCTATAGTCATAAAATTAGGGTCTAGGTATAGTAAAGTAACCATGAGCTACAGAATGGAACCGCCTACGGCCCACCTGGTGGAAAACTCTGGAGTTACCATTCTTCTCTCGAAAACGGAACGAGATAGGGGAATTAAGTGATTTACAAAGTTGATGTGTTAGAAGTATTAAAATGCTCAATTGATTTTTAGTTATTTCTACACTGTGACGTGATAAAACGATCTTAGAAAAAACAAACTAGATATAACAATATACCTTTATTTGAGATATTCAAACTTCTCACCGTCAGCTGCAATGCACATTTGGATGCATATTTGTCCGAAAGGTAATAATTTCTCCTTCCGTACATGTTTCGTGACGTCGCAGTGTAGGAAATCGCGAAAAAACAATTGCGTGTTTTAACCGTTCTATTCATCGCATTAGTGTACACAAGGTGTCTTTTCGTACTAAATCGATGATGTTCTACAACTTTGTAAATCACTTTTCCCCCTATCTCTTTCTATTTTCGAGATAGGTATCCTAACTCCGCAGATCTACACCAGGTGGCGCCATAGGCGGTTTCATTAAGTAGTCGATGGCAACTTTATTATACGTAGACACCACTTTTAAGACTATAGCTCTTGCCGTTCAGAAATTATTAGGGGTGACAACGGACTTTAACGGGCACACTGTATATACTATGCGTGGTGTGTGAGAAAAATTTATGTCAGAATTAATTTTCTTTCTTATTTGTTTATCTTCTTTCACTGCAATATATCAGCATTAATGGACAATTCTTACCAATTTTGCCAGTCCATTTTATGAATTGCCTTTTTGTGACATGTTCGATGTTCTACCAGCTGATGATTGGACATCCACGTGTCACTATGGACTTTCAAACTTTCATCCAAATGTATCTAAATTCTATTTTGTTTCAACATGATTAAGATATATTATTTTCATTTTCTCGCATCATATATCATTAAATATTGTTTTGAATTTAATTTCATAGGTAGTTTTATTTAGTTAACACTATATCACTGGAAATTTTACTCAAGTTTTTAAAAAAGTATTTCACACCAAAATTTTTATTTAAAACTATTTAACTTATTTAATTTGCCTATTTTTGAGCTGCATAGCTTTAACATATCTTATGAAGAAATTTCTGGTTCGAATCGACTATTATTAATTTGGTATGAGTCAAAATGACCCCTCATGGCAGTTTTAGTGTTAATGATGTTTCGAATTTTTTTCTTTTTCCCGTGTAACTTTTATATATTACTAAATGACATGTCTTTTTATCATTTGATTATTCTATTTGTTAGTTATTAAAATAAATGGATTGTATATGTATATGTTACTTTCCATCTTTAATAACAGATTTGGTCAGATTTTGTCGAAAGAACTTGTCTACTGTATTTTTATTTTCAAAGGTATTATATATATATATATATATATATATATATATACGTGTGTGTGTATTTTTAAAATTTTCCCCCATTTAAATTACTATTCCACCCCCCCCCCCCTATCTTAAAATGCCTTTTCTTTTCTCAAATTCCGATTGTTTTTACTTTTATTATAATTTCTTTCCAGTCTCAAAATTCATTCCATTTTAGTATATTCTATTTCAGTTTTAATCCTATTTTCAATGCTGATGGAGACGCATCGAAGTGTTTGCCACCGAAACCAGCACCGTAGTACATCTGTTTTCTTGTAGAAAACTGGGCCGTAGGGCAACTCTTGTGTCACAGTAAAGAGGCCTGGGATGCTTTTTAAATGGTTTAGAAATTTTGAAGGAAATTGTTTTCGCGGCTCTTGTACTTTTACGCTCTGCAAATGTAAGCATCTGCCCGAACTCAGTGGCAACCTTTTTCGTGCTTTCATCTGTCAAGTAAAACCTTACGGCGTCAGAGAATGTTTTCTTAATGTTTTACTATATGGAATTCCTAATAATTTCTCATAGTAATACTTTAAGATCTGATCCGCATCTCGTTTTTTACACTTTCCAACGTAGTTCAAACGTGTTTAATGTATTGGGTTTGTCTGCCCATCTGCATGTCCATTAGGATGGAACAAAAAAAATTTTGGTACTTAGCCGGAGCCATGGTTCCGTTTTTACTTTTTAAGTACGGAACCCTAAAAAAGGAAAAATAAAAAAACAAATTGATTTTTTATTTTTTATTTTTTATTTATTTATTTTTTTTTTTTTACGAAAAAATGTCTTAAATGACAAGCTTAACAAACACGAGAACCCTTGAAGTGGCAATCCTAGTACAAATAGTTCAATAAAGAGTAGAAAAATGTCACTCGTTGGAAAATGTCACTCGTCGTGCCACACGAAGTGAAGTGGAGCACGCTGGAAGTACCAGCAGGCATGTGATTTCCGCGTTTTTTGACACCGGTATTTTGTTAGAGAAAATGTCATTTTATTTAATCGGAACATTTTTGCCATTTAAGAGAACAATATTTTCTCTAAGAATATACTGGTGTGCAAAAAAGCGGAAATCACATGCCTGACCAGTTATAAGATGCTCGGCGGCTGGTGGTCATTACACAACTTGATGATGTTGTTATTGTTTACATCAATGGGATACTTTTAAGCAAGGTGAAAAATATTAAATAAATAAATAAAAGAAATATTTACAAATGATAATATTATGTATTTCAGCATAAAGGAAAAGAAGCTAGGTACCTACATTTTAAAGAGTTGAACTAAGAGCTCAATCTTCATTGTGTATATAATATAACGACATATGACTTCAAAGATCTTTTTAATAATATAGACTTATTAGATTTACATAATATTATAAATGCATTATTTAAAAAGTATTATAAAAAACTGGAATTGCCATCTAATATAGATATCGCTTATTTTAAATCTTTAACAAACTTCATTATCTATAATAATTATATATTGCAAGATAACACATTATATTTACAGCATGTCGGTATACCACAAGGTGGTTGTACATCCAGTTTATTGTCAGACTTATACTTGTGTCACTATGAACGTACTTTTACTAATAATAATCTCCATTTATATCGTTATATTGATGACATAATTTTAATTGCCACTGATCAATCTAAAATTTCTCAA
Source organism: Maratus speciosus (assembly GCA_963932465.1). Lineage (NCBI taxonomy): Eukaryota > Metazoa > Arthropoda > Arachnida > Araneae > Salticidae > Maratus > Maratus speciosus. The sequence goes on along the minus strand of OZ010796.1, from coordinate 524,109,305 downwards.
TTTCCAGTTGATTATCCCACTAATTTGGAATTAACGGTAAATCTCTTATCTAACACTAGAATTAACTTCTTAGATCTTAAAATTACAATAAAAGACAATAAAACAATAACAAATTTATATGATAAACGTAAAGAATTTAAATTCAAAGTTAATACATTTACAAATTTTAAATCTTGTCTTCATCATTCTGTATATCGAAATATAATACTTAATCATTTATATAGAAGAAAATGTTTATGTTCTTCTCATCTAATTAACAATAATATTAAAAAACTAATTTATGATGCATTAAATCATGGTTTCCCCCCCAAAAAAAATCATATATTCCTTAATATACAATTAGTACTTACATGATCTTTAAAAAAACAAATTAACACATGCATAAACAAAATTACAAAAAAAAATTATAAAATAAAAAAATATTTATATAAAAAATTAAAAATTGTAAAATAATAATAAACAATTACTAGTATAGGATGGCTGGGTGGGTAGATGCTAGAGTAAGGAGGAGGGTGGAGTTGTCTGGATAATACGCAATGGTTAATTTAAAGAAAAAAAATGATGGGGCTTTTGTATTATAACTACATTTCTAATACGTGTTTTATATGGATGTTGAATTGGTGTTTTATCTGTAATTGGTGACATTTTTTTTTCAATTCCTATTAAATTTAGCTTATTTAATATTTAATCAAATTCAAAATTAACTTGTTTTTAAAGTTTAGCCTACTCAGGACAATATCATATTAATTAATAATAGTATACCATCTTTAAAGTGATTAACATGCATATAAGTTTATTTGATATAACTAATGTTATACTGTATGTATTAAAATTGGGTAATTAGTTTTCATTATTATTCCTCTATACTTTTTAATATTGTTTTATTTTCAACTTTGTATTCCATGATTAATTATCAGTTTAATGTGTTTGATTGTCACAATGATATTTTTTAGCTTTTTTATGCTAATATGAAGATAATCCACACACTATATTTGTGATCTTAAGGCTATTGGGAATTTTAGAATCTGATAATCTTCTATAAACATCCATTTTTTTTCCTGTTCATTTTATTAATTTATTATTTTTTATATTTAATAGTAATTATTAAATTTTTTTATATTTTCATTATATATAATTTATTTTATGTTATAGCATACAGCTATATGCTACATATTATCAATGTTATAAAATTATTTAATTTCTCAGTGTAGATTAAATGGGTAAGGTAATAGAATATATTGAAAACATTTTATTAACATTTAATTTATTTAATTTTTTTGAATAATGATATTTCGTATGGTATTATTTATATATTAGGATTTGTGTGGTAATGCAGTTGGTATATTTTAAATTCATTAGTTTTATTAGGTTCTTCTTGTGACATTTGAATAATAATAATAGTTTTAAAACAACATAACAGATGTCAGCATCAAACAATTTTGTATTTTAATGCTTCTTAGAGGAATAATTTTAATATTTTACACCAGGTGGTATTGAACGCTGAATATTGGCAATATTGTATAATAGAAATTAAACAATTTAAAAGTGTTTTTAGGTATTTTCAATAATGCAATTATTTTCTATTTATATTATATTAATTGAATTTATCACGGTATTTCAAAATGAATTAACTGAATCCATAGGTTTTAATTTCTGTGTTAACTTAACTGTTTAATTCACCTTAATCTTATCGTGCTTTTGGATACCATGTGCGCGAGGATATTTTGAAAATCAACTGGGATTTTATTCGGTATGTTGTGTATTTTTTCTATTTTTTATGCTATAAATTTAATATTTAAATTGTTGTATTGTTTTTTCCATTTCATGTACCATTTCATGTAACCCAGTTATTCAGAGAAATAGTTATTACACTCACCCAGAAAACGTGCTTCTATGTATGTTAAGTGATGAGAGAAAGCACATAAGAGATTTGGGTCTTCGCCGACTCCTAAAAGCAAGATTTGAAGAAAAGAATGGCGTCAGAATGTTTGTGGTCTCCAAGCTCAATTTTCATGCTGAAGATTACATTGATATGATTAAGTGGGTGGATATAGCAATCACACAGCCTCCAATAACAAAATGCATAACTAATGAAGATTTAAAAATGTATATAAGTGAAGCAAGAGAACCGAGTTGCCAGTTGCCATCTATGGATTTCCCTCGTTTACCCTGTAATACACAATCAGTAGAAAGAATTATAAAGCTTGTGGCAGAGTCATCAATAAGTGTCTGTGGTCCAGAAGCAAGAGAAGGATTTATTAAAGAAAAAATTGCTTCGCAAAAGATGATGCAAAAATTTGAGACCAAAAAACATTTTATCTAATAATCAAGAAAATTTAAAAGCAAAATAAATGTGAAACTAATAATGCAATGGAATAATCTAATTATTCTTTAATATTTGCTTTGTTTCAATAACACTGGTTATTAATTATGTCATGACATTTGTTCTATTAGGTAGATTTCGTATGAAATACTACCTATTGCGATCGTTCCTATGTTGGAATTTCTGAAAAATTTTTGCAGATCTACACCGATCATGACCCCTAGAACCCAAAACCACCCTCAGTAAAAAACTTTATATATATATATATCTATCTGTCTATCTATCTATCTATCTATCTATCTATCTATCTATCTATCTATCTATCTATATCACTTTTTTCTGGACACGATAACTTTCGTAAATCTGCACCAATCACTTCCAAACTGATACATAAAATCAATGGGCATAAAATCTCGGTCAAGTTCGTTAATGGGCAAAATCGGACCAAGGGGAGGGAAATAGGGAGGGGTTTTGTGAAAACAGAAAACCCCCCATAACTTCTTAATTTTTTTACATATCAAATCAGTTTAAAGTTTTTATTACTTCTAAAAATAGGGCCAAAAATTTATGTACCACAGATTTTTGATAAAGTTAAAAATGGGCTCAAGGGGCGCAAAAAATAGGGTTTTTGGAAGAAAAAAATTCATAACTTCGTCAATTCTCAAGATATCAAATTCAATTAATTTTATTATAAATCTCCTTAACATTATCTAAAACTTTTATATTCACAAGTTTTTGATAGGAGCAATTCGTACCGCAAAAAAAATTAAAAACGAAAACAAAAAGGGCGTTTGAAGAAGAAAAAAATCCATAACTTCGTCAATTCTCAAGATATCAAATCCAATTAATATTATCATGAATCTCCTTAACATTATCTACAACTTTTATATTCACAAGTTTTTGATAGGACCAATTCGTAACGCAAAAAATATTAAAAACGAAAACAAAAAGGTGGTTTGAAGAAGAAAAAAATCCATAACTCCGTCAATTCAAAAGATATAAAATCCCCATGAATTTATCATATATCTTCTTAATATTGTCTACAACATCTATATAGACACGTTTTGGATAGGATCAATTCTTAGAGCAAAAACAAATTAAAAATACATACCGGTTGAAGTAAAAAATGATCTTAGTAAGGGTGTTTTCAAATCCAAACTGCTTATTTTCTGACTCATTTTACAATTCATTTTTGCTCTCAAAGGCTTCCAATTGGTACGTTTTCTTACTCAGAAACTATATAATGTACCGTAATGGTCGATTTTCTGATAGGGGCAGAATATATTTTTTTAAATGCTGTTAAAAGGGGCATTTTGAACCAAATTTACCGAAGCGGATTGTGTTGGAAAAATCATTGTGTTAAGGATGCGCTTAAATCCAAACTGCTTATTTTCTGACTGGTTTTTAAATTCATTTTTCCTCTCAAACGCATTTAATTGGTAGATTCGCTTATTCAGAAACTATATAATGTACCGTAATAATCGATTTTTAGATAGAGGCAGAATATATTTCAAAAAATGATGTCAAAGTGGGCATTTTGAACGGAATTTCCCGAAGCGATTGTGTTAGAAACGAAAAATATTGTCCTTCTGAGAAAATAATTGTTTATATATCAAGTTTTAATTAATTGAACAAAAAATAAAAACACAGGTCGCTTATAAATCTCTTCAAAAATCACGTCAGCAAGTTTCATATTTTTTTTTTAATTAAAAATGAATCTGGAATTATGCCAGAAAATTTCGAGTTGTTGAGCATGGAAAAGTATTTTTTTTTAATACCGCCCTAACATGATTCTGATAAAACCAGCTATTATATGAAAATGAAATAAAAACTCGTCAAGAGCGGCCAGATAAAACTGTTAAAGTGGATTTATCTATAATCATGATTTAGTTTTTGTTTGTGAAATTAGTATATTTGACTTCGAAATCTACCTCTGCCTGTAGGCCGGGCCGGCAGGGATTTTTTTTTTTTCAATTATAGTGACTTGTTACTGTTTATGTTGCATGGTTGCGTTTAATCCCTTTCCAAAAAATCTTAAAAAGAAAAAGACCCAAACAACTGGTAGGTTTATTTTTATTAATAATTAGTTATTTTAAAAAGTTTTACACATTATTTAAAAAACTGTGTTTGAACAACTATTTGTAAGCAAAAATGTAATTACAACAGTTATATTCAAATTGATATTACATCTTGAATTTTTTTTTTTTAAAAGCTCATTTATTTCACTTTTGCAGAAAATTAATGCATAAATTTCGATCAATTAAACTTAATATTATTATTGTTATTGTAAAAAAGCTTCTATAGTTTGCTATTAAAAACAATATTTGATTTTTAAAATGTAAAAATAAAACAGTCAAAAAAATTATAATTTTATGTTAATTTTGGAAGTTTTATAAAAAAATCTTTATTTTTGAGGCTCTTGCGACACCGCAAGATATAAATTTAGAACCAAAAAACTTCGTAGTTTTATTGTTAACATACAAAGCAACTTTTAATTGCTATTAGAAAATTATTTGCTGAAAAAATATTTTGCCCTATATTTTCGTTCTACACTAATGTCAATCTGTCTGTCTGCCAGTGCTGTACCAGGCAAAAATATAGTCGAGTTGCATTAAATTGATATCTGTTATTGAGACTTACTACTTCGGTAATGAAAATGAAGGGCTTAGAGTTTATAGTTCATTTACAGGGACATTCAAAAGAATTTCGTTACATTACGGCCTATGGTGAAAAATCATTTGCGATGTTTTTTAATGATATTTCAAAATTTTAAACACATTGAAATTTATATATATCACTGAAGTGCACTAGAAGATGCACTACAAGAATATGGTATGCATAGCATTCTTCGTTCATTTACATGGGCGCTCAAAAGAATTCCGTTACATTACGCTCCCTGGGGAAAAATCGTTGGCGGTGCATTTTATTCATTTTACAGTATTTCAAAAATATTGCAATTGATATATATCTCTAAAGTGCATTTCAAGATGCTTAGTATAGAATGTGGTGTGCATAGCATTTATCATTCACATGCAGGGACACACAAAATAATTCCGTTACTGTATTATCTATGAACAATAATTGCTGGAAGTGCGTTTTCCGTTGTGGCATACCTTTAATTATTTGATTTTTTTATATGCCTTAGTGTGTAAATTCTAATGATTATATACAAGGTTACACAACACATCTAAAGTAAATTTTCTTTTTATGATGGAAATTGATGAAGGGGCATTTTCAACAGTTCTATGCATTTCCTAACTGAACCGAAATTTAGCATACTATGTATTATATGATACATCTTTAATTCGTATCCAGGCCTGCACAAAAAATCCAGATATTATTCGGACTATTGATTGTAATTGCTGAAATTATGTTTTCAAATATGTTATGCATTTTACAAATTGTTTATTTAAACGTTATTTTTACCTTATTAAACTGTGAAGTTTTCTTATAGTATTCTGAATGTGTTAGAAAGTGTTTTGTAATCAATGCTTGACAGATGGTTTTATGTTCTTTCTTGTTGTTAAATTCTAATCTCCAAATGTGATCATGATTTAAATAATGAGTCATATGGATTGAACTTTGAATAGTTCTCAATCTACAGTTGAATGTACTTTAATAAATAAACCGGCTGTGTTTGAATTCTCATTTTTCTAAACGGTAAACAAAATTTGGGGGGATTCATCTTCGTTTCAGCCTGCAGACCACTCGAGTTTGTCCGCACGCTTACATTTTTTTTCGACAAAAAGACGCTCGATTATAATCGTTCTTGCTTCTAAGTTCTCAGATGCTAATTTCATATTGACCATATCACCAGTCCATACTTACTAGCCCTCATCATACTTCATGCTCCAGCTATAATTCACAAGGAATTATGCAGAACTGAGTAAAGGCCAAAAAAAAGACATCTTAATAACGCCATAAAATCAAGAAATGTGCCATGCCTTTCAAAAGAAGATTGTCTTTCTTCAGGCTGTTTCTGAATAAAAAGAAAAGAAACAGAACTGAACAAAGACAAAGTTATTTCGCAACGTCTAACGCAGTTCTTAATTTTTTAGTTTCATTAGGATTTTTTTTTCGTTTATTGTATCACATCAGTTTGCTTAATATTTCAATGATATCTCAGTAAGCTTGTGGATAACATGACACACATACTCACATGTATATATATATATAAAATACCTTTGAATCAAAATTTATCTTACAAGTTTATATAACGCCGTTAACCAAAATTCTAAATGAAAATGGCATGTAATAATAGTATACATTAATAATTATACTAAAACAATATAAAAGTAAATGTAATCGGCATACAGAACCCACTAAGAAATCTCAAAATATTGAAAAACCTAAACAGTTTAATATTATAATATCGCGAATCCTATAAAAAAGTGGAATAAAACAAATGTGGAAAATTTAATTTCAAAAAGTGGAGGAGCAATATTTGTAAGACGAAAAATTTATGAAAGGAATGGAAAAATGGACGAATATCATGCATAGCAAGAATATGAATAACACTATTATTGTGGAATTTTTCATCAGGGGAAATATCCCATAAATATTTAAAAAAGACAATTGATTTCTAATTGAGAAAAGCATGCATTCCATTTAAGAGCTATTTCTCAAATTGCCCAATCAACTGTGGTAATAGATTTACAAGTAAATTAAAACCGATAAAACTAATAAAAACAAAACTGCATATACATATGTACAGTATACCCACTAAAATTTCTTGCCACCCTCTTAATTTCGGTACGGCTGCTATATTCACAAAAGTGGTGTCTAGGTATTGTAAAGTAGTCATGCGCTACTGAATGAAACCACCTACGGCGCCATCTGCTGAAAAGCTGCGCAGTTAGCATTCCTATCTCGTAAACGGAAAGAGATAGGGAATAAAGTGGTTTACAAAGTTGTAGAACATCATCGATTTAGTACGAAAAGATATATTGTGGACATTAATGCGACGAACAGAACGTCTAAAACGCGCATTTGTTTTTTCGTGATTTCCTACACTGTGACGTCACGAAATTTCAAAGGAAGGAGAAATGACTATCTTTCTAACAAATTTGCATCCAAATGTGCATTGCAGCTAACGGTGAGAAGTTTGAACATCTGAAATAAAGGTATATTGTTGTAACTAATTCTTTTTTCCTTTCTAAGATCGTTTTATCACGTCACAGTGTAGGAGATCGCGAAAAAACAAATGCGCGTTTTAACAGCTCTATTCTTCGTATTAATGTCCACCTGGTATCTTTTCGTAGTAAATCGATAATGCTCTACAAGAAATCACTGCTTTCGCTATCTCTTTCCGTTTTCGAGATAGGAAAGCTCACTCCGCAGTTTTAGACCAGGTAGCGCCGTAGACGGTTTCATACAGTAGCGCATGGTTTCTTTACTATACCTAGACACCACTTTTATGAATATAGCAGCAGCCGTTCCTAAGTAAAGTGGGCAAGGGACTTTAGTGGGCATACTGTACAGTGCCTGAAAAAAGTTTAGGACCACCAACAAAAACAGTAAAGTTCTTACTGTAATGAAATTCAATATCATTGCAATATTGTACACATAAAGTTATACAAGTTTTATTAAATGTTTTAAATTACAATAATATATTTAAGAAAATTAGCAAAAATTAATTTCTAGATAATACAATTTGGTAGGGAAAAGTTTAGGACCAGTATATTTAAAATCAATATTAAACAAGTAAGCAATTTGTACATAAATTTTTAGTACTTTGTTTGTTTCCTCTTAACACGGATGACATCCAAAAGACGATTTGGGAAATATTTAGCCAGGTTTTTACATGTGGAAATGGGTATTTGATTCCATAATATCAAAATGGCTTCTTTCAGTTCAGCAATCGAATCACACTGCTTTATGTTGACATAAACTTGACGCACCAAGATTCCGCTCATATTTGCTATAGGATTTATATCAGGACTTTTAGATGGAATGTCTAAAGTTGTTTGCAGATGTTGTTTGCAAATAACCAATCTGAAGTTTAAGCAGACTTGCGAATAAAAGCGTTATCTTGAAGCGATGCCAAATTCTGATCCGTAAAATCACCTTTAAGTGGAACAAAAGCATTAGTAAGAATATCTTGATAGTCAAAGGAGTCCATATTTGTCTTGGTAAAAACCAAACATGTTTTTTCTTTTGTATTAAATCCTGCCTAAATCACGATTGAGCCTCCACCTTTTACACGTTTACGAGATATAGCTCACTTGGTAAATCATACTAATAACATTTTAAATCATCTGTACCACCCAAGGTGAATATTTTTCATTAGTAAAAACAAATTTTGTGCCATAGACAGAAACTTAAGACATTCGAATGCGGATGGACATGCGGATTTTAGTCTTACATCAATGTGATGCTTTTGTAATTTTGGTCTGGCTTTTAATTTAGCATAATTCAAGTATTCGGCACTTTTTAACACATGTGTAACAGTTCTGGACGTTACTGAGAGATCTAGAGAAGATTTTATACTAGAAGAACAAGCACAATCTTGAACCGCATCCATATAACGTCCGGTTTACACCGGGCTGAGAGTTTTGATACTTATCCGCTTCTTTTATTTCTAATACAATTCATTAGATCATAACGAAAATTGTGCACAACAGTTTTAAATTTATTTATTTTAAAAGGAAATTTGCCATTCATTCAGCTCACAATCCGAAAAAGCCGTTATTTTTCCCTTTTCTTCTTCAGTCAATGATTTCTCGCGAACCACGCTCAAAACAGCAATATCATATCACAAAATTTTAAATATAGCAATTATTAATCTATAAACATAATCACCGATGAGTCCCGCATAAAGTGCTACTGTCATGACGTCATCCCATTACGCAAGATTTAAAAGAATATACTGGTCCTAAACATATTTCCATTTGTTAATATTACAAGATTTTAACACTTGTAGAAACAAATGCTTTTTAACTTTTACAATTGAATTAAATTAACATAATGTAACAAATATAGTAAAGTGAGGACAGACGCTGCGGTGGGACAGATGCCGCAGAGAATGTGTAGGCGACACCCTAGTCCAATTTTAGAAGTTCGTAGTGTTCCTTTGTGCTTTCTGATGTGTTGTATGCGTTTCCACTGCTTTATTGTTAGTATTTACACATTTATACCAGTTTTTATGGCTCGAACCTGCGTGGCAAGTTGCTAAAAGTATTCTAGTGAAGTTTTGTTACATATTTAAAAAAAAATAAACAGAAATTTCATCCCAAAATCGACTGCTGCTATAGACATGATCCTCGTAGAATACAGACATGTGCTTGCCTTACTCTAGTGTCGCTCACATGACACAAAATGGCGGCGCGGCATCTTACCCGCCACTATGGGACAGATGCCGCACTGAGGTTGAGGGACAGATGCCGCAATATATATTTTTGTTTTTCGGTTCAATAAATTCATCGTTGCGATTTAAGTAGAACTTACATTTAAATGAATGTATATTAGCGCATTCTGCTACTTATCAAAATATTCTCAACGACAATGTTGGTTCACCATGTGTGAATAAGCAAAACGTACGCCGTTTACAATTCTCACCATCTAAACTGTTAAACAAAATATCTCCTACCCCAATGGTCAAAAGGAGGCGCCTGATTAATGTCCCCATGATTTGTGCCCCCATACGTCATTTTGACGTCACAAGAAATTGGGATATAAATACAGTGCTGGATCATTTCACTTTTCTCGAAATCCTGATTAATGTCCCCATGATATATGCCCCCACATCTGAAAGGGACACAAATCCAATGCTAGAGAAATTTCCTTTCGTTGAGAGCCTGATTAACGTCCCCATGATTTAAGTCCCCATACGTCATTATTTTGACGTCACAAAAAATGGGGGCACAAATCCAGTGCTCGAGCATTTCACTGTTGACGAAATCCTGATTAACATCCCCATGATATATGCCCCCATATCAGAAGGGGACACAAATCCAGTAATGGAGAATTTTCCTTTCATTGAGAGCCTGATTAATGTCCCCATGATTTATGCCCCCATACGTCATTTTGACGTCACAAAAAATGGGGGCACAAATCCAGTGCTGGAGTATTTTACTTTCGACGAAATTCTGATTAACATCCCCATGATATGTATCCCCATACGTCATTCTGATGACGTCAGAGTAGATGGAGACTTAAATCAGGGGGCATAAATCCAGTGCTAGAGCATTTTATTTTCTAAAGAATTCCTGATTTACGACCCCATGATATATGTCCCCATACGTCATTTTTACGTCAGAACAAAGGGGATTCAGAGTTCATGTAGGATTGGCCACTAGAGTTCTACACGGGCAGGAATTTCCAGCCTGATCTCGGCCCAGTGTAAAAATTAAAAGTTCGGCCGGGACAGGCGCGACCCGTGACAAAATGAATTAAATCAAGTCCGATCCGGCCCATTCAATTTCTACAGAAAATCCAATTTTACAAAACACACAATTAACGATTCTTTTAACCCCTTAACAGTCGCATTAAATTACGGTTTAAAAATTGAAATTGCTTAATGGCACCACTTTTTTGAAAAATGAATGTTCATGTTATTTAATGACAGGTAAAATGATACCATAATAAAGCCAGTTACACTATTTTACAAAACTGTTGGGAATCAATCAATATGAATAAAAAACACAGCCCATGAATATCACGCAGCGGGGATTAAAAGGTTAAAGAAGACTGGATATATATTTTGGGTGAAATTTTACCTGTACTAGAAGGCGACTAGAGGGGTACTAGCCACTGCGAGCTGTGCTCGCCAACCCCCGTTCAGACTTTGAAGCTTTTAAAAACATGGTAATGTGCTCTATTTTACAAATATTAGCAGGTTACGGAAAATTGAATGATATTATTACGAATGGTGATTATCTTCTGCAATCGGGTTGCCACGCTTTTCCGTTTGAATAGTGTATTTTTCTTTTACCATGGCCTCATCCATCGCTATCACGACAGCTGGCGGCTATTTTTGGGATTGATAATTAAGATCAATTACACATTTAAAAATCAGCTTGCACAAAAGGGTAAGGTTGAAAATTCTGATGTCTCTAGCACTTTTATAACGATGCTATAGATATAGAGTATAGACAATGTTCATCCTTTGATATCGAGATTAAAAAACACCGTCTTCTTAGGAATAGCATTCAGAACTACGGTATTGAAAACATTTTTTTTTATATAAATTTTACGCTTATATTTTATCTTTTGATTTAGTTTCCGATATTTTCAGGAACAGGTATAGCTTATGCATAAAATCTTTTTTATATTTTATTGAACCATCATACATATTTTCATGTCATTTTTTAAATTTTAAATTGTTTATTTGGTACTTTTTCACTATAGGGGCCTTGGCGAAATAGAGAAATGGTGGCAAACTGGCCACCCTGGTGTTTCCGCGTCAACGCGCCATTTGCGCCCATAGATTGCTATACAATATATTATTGTTACAGTGACCTGTACCTACCCTTAAAGTTTGTACCATGAATTCGTGATCACCTTATATATATAAATAAATTCATATATAAACATGTATAAAAGTTCATTAGTTTTTTTTTAATAGCTGTTTATATCATTTGGCAACAAATCTCATTTTCTGAGCCCGAATTACTTCAAGCTTTTTTAAAAAAGGCCAAGGCCCCCTAAATGGAAAAGTACTGTTTATTTTTATTAATAAGTATATACGAGTTTACAATATACATACATTTAAGGTCTGAATTTGAAACTTTTAAAAGACTAAATAAAACAAATAAATAAGACAGACTTGATTGCAGTTAAAAAGTAAAATTTATAAAAAATTAAAAATACTGAAAACGTATGAAGTACAGTCAGTAAACGTTTCGCCAAGCAACTCGCAATGCCTCAAAGGCATTGCGAGTTATATATACGACTTTTCTGATATGTATTTATCGAATAAGAATTCGTACAAAATAAATCGAAAATATTTTGGGCATAAATTTAAATGTTTATAGGTTGCATCAAGGAATGAAATATACAAAGAAATTTGCTAGCAACATTTTTTTCTTTTCTTTTTTTACACCAAGTGATTCCCAATGTGACGCCACATGTCCATAAGAAAATCGTTTTAAATGAATTGTTTTGAAATATGACGTAATTGTCGCCATTAAATGCATTTCACATGTACATTATTATAAAGTTTTTTTCCCTTTTAAAATTCACGTTTAAAAAATATTTTCAATTTAAAAATGTTTTGGAATATCATTATTTGAGCTTTTTAAATATGACCAAATTTTAATCATGAAAAGTTTTTCAAGCGTAATAATTTAATTATTTTAAGCATTTTAGATATGACGATATTTATCCTTTCGGCATTTTACATATGACGTAATTTTTCCCATTAAGTGCGTTTCTCGCAAAATAATTAAAATATTTTCAAAGTTTCTTATTTTTTTTCATGATTCACGTGTAAATACAACTTTTTGACGCAATTTTCCCTATTTCCTATTTTTAACACGTGGTCATTTAATTATTATTTTCATTTCTATTTTTAGTAGTCGCATGTTAATTAATTTTTATTTGAGAGAAATGTATACTTGTTTGTGCTGTTTTGTCAATTGGCATCAGTATAAAACAAGTCGGTAAGAGTGATCACAAATCGCACAGAGGGTTTCGTTTAATATTCCTTTCAAAACACTTTCTTTCAAAACGCCCAGTACATTTATCGCTATTTAACCCCTTCTAAATCATGGTAAACCCTCCCTAAACTATCTTAAAAGTTTCAAACAGATCGCCTTGTTATATTTCCTAATTTTGTTCGCGCCCCTCCTCACCCCCGAAATGTGACGCGTCATTCTTTTTTATAATTTTTATGATGTTTTATAAACTATCTTAAAATTTAAAACAGATCGCGTTGTTAGGTTTCCCAATTTTAACAAAATCACGTTCTGTTAGTTCCACATTCCACCACCAGGGAGTGCACTCTATTCTTAACAAAACTGTATCTGAACGAAACTCCGTTAAATAACCTATCAGTAGATATAATTACTGGAGGGGTGGCGGTCTTAAGCAAGAATTTGAGATACTTACTGAAATTACTATTCGAAAATAGCGCTAACTAAACTTTTGACATTTTTATTTTAAATAAGTATCATTTATCTCAGGACTCCGTCAATAAACTGTCATAAAATGGTAAAAAACGTTTGGATTTCCTAAGTTAAATAAAATTGCGGTCTGTTAGTTCCACATTCCAACACCAGGGAGCTCACTCTATTCTTAACAAAACTGTATCTGAACGAAACTCCGTTAAACAACCTATCAGTAGATATAATTACTCGAGGGGTGGTGGTCTTAAGCAAGAATTTGAGATACTTACTGAAATTATTATTCGAAAATAGCGCTAACTAAACTTTTGACATTTTTATTTTAAATAAGTATTTATCTCAGGACCGTCAATAAACTTGCATAAAATGGTAAAAATCGTTAAGTTAAAAAAAAAAAAAACATTTGTGTACCCCCCCCCCCCCAACCGCACACACACACACACTCCACGAAATTTCTCGCGCCATTCTTTTAAAAACTTTTTATTATGTGTTATAAACTATCAAGTTTGAACAGATCGCCTTGTTGGATTTCCTAAGTTAAATAAAATTGCGGTCTGTTAGTTCCACATTCCACCACCAGGGAGCGCACTCTATTCTTAACAAAAGTGTATCTGAACAAAACTCGTCTGTACAACTTATCCGTAGATACATTTGTCGAGGGAGTGGCGATCTTAAACATCAATTTCAAAAATTTGCTGAAATTACTATTCTAAAATAGTGGTATCAATACTTATGACATTTTTAATATTAAATAAGTAATATTTATCTCATCCCGCCCTCAAAAAAAAAAACGCACGTAGAGAATGCTACAGTTTGAAAATGTCTTAAGCAAGAATTTAAGATATTTTCTGAAATTACTATTCGAAAATAGTGGTATCAACACTTATGAAATTTTTATATTGAATAAGTCACATTTGTGCTGTATTTTTAAAAATGTGACACCGTTCTGAACGATGCTACTATAAAAAATCATGTGACTGCCTTTAAAAATAAGCATTTAATAGAAATAAACCAATTAGTGAAACAATAAATAATAGCTTGTAATCCTTTGACGAAAATTCGCGTTTTTTCAACTGCCAATTGCCGAAAACCGTATATTTTTCCCGCGATCATTTGGCGAAATATGCATTTTTTTTCGCAATTCTTAGAATAAAATCGCGTTTTTTCAATAGTCCTTTAACGAAATTCACGTTTTTTCCAAAATAGTTTTAGAAATTCGCGTTTTTCCGCACTCATTAAACGAAATTCACGTTTTTTTCCGCGATCATTTGACAAAATTGCATGTTTTTCGCGATCCTTCGAATATATTCGCATTTTTTCAATGAACTTTCTAAGAAATTTGCGTTTTTTCCGTGACAATTTTACGAAATTCGCGTTTTTTCTGTTACCCTTTGAAGAAACTCTTATATTTTTTTCACTCATTTGACGAAATTTGTGTTATTTCCGCGATCTTTTGACGAAATTCCAATTTTTTCAATGGCCCTTTGACGAAATACGTGTTTTTTCTCGGTAATGTTATGAAATTCTCACTTTTTCCGCTATCCTTTGGCGAAATTAGCGATTTGTTATGCGAACAACGAACGAAGTTGATTTTTATTGCGACCATTTGTCAAAATTCGTAATATTTTTCAGTGATTTTTTTTTCAGAATTTTCGGACAGATGACCGATTTTTTAAAATTTTCGGAACAGAATGCGTTAAATTTTCTGAAATTCGAAACAGAATCACGCCTGATTAAAATTGCGTCATTTAGGAAATGCTTCAAGCATTTTTAAATATGAAATTCTTATGCATTATTATTTTCTTTAACAAATTTTTTTTGTGTGTGTGCAAAAAAGTTACATATTTTATTTCAGAACGCGCTATATGTACGTAGAAAGAGCTTGCTACTTGTCGGTTATAATTTATAGTGCTGTTAAATAAAAAGAGAAAATTCTTATATTGAATGTCACCAATCCAGCCCCCCCCCCTTCTCCCCCGGTCTTAAAGAAACAGAAGTCTATGAAATAGGGTGTGGGAGGCTATTATCTAGGTCTAAAAAATTAAGAAGGGCGTGGTGGGCATGTACTTCTAAATAAATTAGCAAAATATTTTCCGATATACACGAAATTTCTACTTAAATTCGACCAGAACCCGGCAAAAATTAATTTCGTCGATCCGAAACCAAAATATTAAATCTCAGTGGCGTAGTAGTCAGCACGTCTGATTACCACCCAGCAGATCCAGAATTTGGTTCCAAGCTAAGCAACATTTATTCAACCTTCCATCTCTTCGGGGTCAATAAAATGTGCACGAAGCTTGCAAACACCGAGGGTCCCGCGTTAGGCTGACAACCTGATCGGGGCTCTTTCTGTATATCACCTCAGGGTCCACGGTGAAGAAAACAAATTTAGTACAGGCTTTGATCCTTAATGAATCATAAAGCAACTGGTTTAGTTTAAGTTAGAAACCAAAAAATTTGAACTCGATGTGAAAAAATTAAGCCATATTTTAATACAATTATGGAAAAGTAATATACAATGATATCATTAATATGAGTTTTACCTTTTTTGTATAAAATTAAATACATTATAAACCCATTAATATTCATACACAGCTTATTATTATTATTATTATTATTATTATTATTATTATTATTATTATTATTAACCATTTAGGACATTTTAAAAAAATCAGGTTGACCCGGATTCCACACAGAAAGAGTCAAAACCTAACTTGAAACATTTAAAGTCAACGCAACACACAACGAAAACAATTAATGGCAATCTGATGACTCGAGCCGGGCTCGGCAGTATTGATATTTTCTGAAGATTTGAACAAAGCTGAACTTCATTTATCGAAGAACGTCCCAGGCTTTAAATTTTTTCTCGAGATTCGTCCCGAACAGGGCCTGTATTTCATTCTTTCCGACCCGTATCAATTGAGATTTTTTTTTCCCTTACTAGTAATACCATGGGAACTTTCATTCTTAATTAGTGTAAAAAGGGAATGATAAAGAAACATTTCTTTGTTGTATTTAATTATTTATATTTTTGCTTTTTTTAAATAGTTTAACGTGTTGGTTAATCACGTGAAAGACACTTTACCAAAATACTGTGAATGACTGATTTTTATTTTTAAATATTACATGTATTCAAATCTTATTTTGGAGCCTGAGTAAAATCTTGGGCATTTAGATGGATGTTTAAACATACAAATAGCTTTAAATAATAAAACACGTTTTGTCATTTCAATTAACAAAATTTTTCATATTTCGTTTTCAATTTATTTACTGTTGGTAGTAAGTAAAAAAGGAAAAAAAAACAATGCGCCAAATTCAAATTATAAAACACTGAATACTGAACATAGTAACTGTAACAAAACTTCACACTTTATTAAGGTGATAGACGGTGTCCAAGTAAAAAATTTTGAAAATGTATAACGCATTTATGAATCCTTTTTCAGCAATTACCATCTATAGTCAGAAAATATCCGACTTCTTTTGTGCAGCCAGAGTATGATATATATAGGGCATTCTCACAATCTTTTGACTTTTAAGTCCCTGAATAATAATTTTTATTTTAGTACATATTCTTGTGTTTTCTTTCATATATACTGGGGGAACATCCCACTACATGATGGCATAACAATATTAACGAGATAAATAAGTTTTGGACGATGTTGGGGGTCCAAATACCAGGAAAATTCCTGTACCGTCCCGTGTCCCTGATGTTGATTTTTAAGTTTGGAGCTGTCTGTATAAAATTGTTTGAATAAAACTAATTCGATGCAATTTTTTTCCGAAACTGGGACAATTGTTTTATATAAATTTGTAGCAAAAAATTAAAATGCACACATTTTTAGGGTTACTATTATTTTTTAAACTCTGTCCCTGGGTTTTAGATTCCTTACCGTCCCTCTTCTAAAATTATACAGAAAATAACTTTAGATGTAGCCACATAATTTCTTTTAAGTTTTTTCTGATGCAGAAGTATGCTAGAGAAAGAATGATTAAGATTCTTTGACAGGAAATTTACTGCAGAATTTAAATCAGCATTTAAACATCAATTTCAAGCATCGTGGCTTCATTGGTAGTCTTACCGTCACCAAGGTTTATTTCTGCACTTTTCGAGGTAAATTATTATTATTTTTTTTTAATCCAATGTAAATAACTGTTTCTAAAAATCACTGAACATTGTGACTATCATTTAGTCTTAACATGATTTGTCTAAAAATAGTCGTAATTTTCCTTACTGTCCCATCCTTACCATCCCTTTTTTTTCCGTTACCGTCCCTTTTTTCCTATACCATACCCTTTTCTTTCCGACAGTGTTATACCAAAAGTTTGTACTAAAAATACTACATTTTTGTTATTTCTTATTTGAATGTTTTGTGGGTACTATGCAAATTCATTATAAGTAACAATTTAGAAGAAAATAGAAAGTTAGAGTGGTAAAATGGTAAGGAAAATTAAACTCGCAAGTTTAACTTAAATCTCAGTTAAATAACAAAAATTTCGCTGCTAACCATTTTTTCTTTATTCTGAATCATTACGGCATTTGTCTATCAGATTAAAATGTTATTTTAGTAAGTTTAATTTCACCAATTTTTATTCCCGAAAGTCAAAAGATTGTGAGTATGCCCCATATCTATCTTCTATCTATCTATTTGTATGTATATATATATATATATATATATATATTTATTTATTTATATATACATACAGATTACAGGGATTAATTTATAACAAAAAAAGCACCTGATCTCTAATTTTCTGTACTAATAAAAACTTTCGTTGCAACAACCTCCCCTCTCCTTGTACCTGTATTTTTTAAATTTCAAATAGTATGCAAAATTTAAAGCAATTTCTTACTCGGAAAAAAATGTATATATACACTCCTACATATAAAATATATTTTGACTATATCTAATATTCTTTTACATAAAACATAATCTAATAAATAAAGAGAAAAAAAATTAAATCAGGTAGTGGGAAATTTTCAAAAATCCCATTACTTTATATTGACACAACACTCAGGGCTTCTGTGAGCATTATTTATAAACTCTGGTGAGTTTCAAATTCCGATTAACATTTAAATATTGGTTAAAAATTAAGAAATACTGGAACTGTTCCTATGAGCTTCAATGCAAATTAAACACCGCGAGTAACTAAAAAGTTGATCTTTAAAAATATTTTACAAACATGAACAAAAAGTAGTGAGTAAACAATACACAACCACAAGTAAAAACGGCGGATACAGTTGCGAATAATTCCGGCATTCCTCGTCGCCATTTGAAAACAACTGAGACAGAAAACCATTGAGTGTAGATTTGCGAGCACTAGATAGAAGCATGCTCCTATGTGTGCGACACGCTACATCAAATATGTAAGGCATTTGGAAGAAAGGTTTGTAAATCGGAGGAACAGGAAAATGTAATTTAGGCTTCCGCATTTTGGAAACACTGTTTCGCAGGGCTCCAAAGCGCATTATCTATGAGCTAAGGTGAATTCCTACCAACATTTAAATAATCACTAAAAGCTAAGAAGTACCAGAGCTGTTCTTCGGTAAGCTCCGGAGAAAATTAAACACTGTATATATATATATATATATATATATATATATATATTACACAGTATGTAAACATTTATTTCAGCTTGGAAACGATTTTTCAAAGGGTTTTTCACAGTTGAAAAATCCACTTAATCAGTTTCCACCAAAATCCGAAAATGTACTTGAATTATTTTGTGCAGCCTTGCGTAATGTTTATAAAATGTAGACACACCAAATGATATGGAAAAAAAATGGATAAATTTTAAAAAGCATGCCACAATTAAAAACGCAATATCAGCAGTTATTGCTCATAGACACTACTGTAACGGAATACATTTGTTCGTCTCCGTATAAAAAAAAAGAAAAAAAGAAGAATATAAATGCTATGCACACCACACCATATTCTACAGTAAGCAATGTGTAGTGCGCATCTGTCATGTATGTCAGTTTCATTACGTTTGAAATAGTATAGCGTAATTAAAATACACTACAAACGAATTTTACCTATAGACCATAATGTAATGGAGTTCTTTTCTGCAGCCCTGTACATGATCTATATAATTTATACAGAAAAAGTAATATTTAAAAAAAAAGTGCTAAATATAAGAAAATATACTGCAATTGAAAACTCATTTTCAGCAATTATTCCTCATAGACAGTACTGTAACCTAATTATTTTGTGAGGTTCCAAAAATGAACGATATTCCATTCTTGTGTGTACCTGTAAATGAATGACAAATACTATGCGCACCATATTTTATAGTAGACATTTTGTAATGTACTTCCGTGTTATATATCAATTTCAGTATGTTAAAAATATTATAACATCACTAAAATGCACTAAAACGATTATTTCCCATAGACCGTAATGTAGTGGAATTATATTGAGCGTCTCTGTAAACGAAATATAAATGACACACACTTCATTTCCAACACCGAACATGCCATGGTAAACCTCAATACGTATATACTTTCTATGAGAGTATGAGAATGAATTCCTAAATACTTTTTTAGGATGTCAGCGATTTTTATCAGTTGATTTAAATTAGCGATTAAATTATGATTTTAATCAACTGATTTTTTTTAAATCATTGATTAAAATAATAAATTTTCTAAATGTCTAAAATGACATAAAAAGGAATTAAAATCTAAGATGAATATAATTTGGAAAGTTTCTACAGGTATTTTGACTTAGTATTAAACAAAAAAAAAAAAAAAAAAAAAAAAAAAAGGCTTTAAATATTTGCTTCTAAGCTTAATTTCTGAGTATTATAAAAAAAATAAGTACAATAAGTTTTTAAAAAGGATAGTTTTATATGACATAAAAAAACATTTCATTTAAAATATTTAAATATATAATTCGCAATGTCATAATTTTCTTTAAGTAATCAAATAATTCATTCGTTTATATAAAATAAGCATAGCAGTATAATAAATTTCTGCAAGTAAAAGAATAAAATAGCTAGAATCTTTTTTTTTTTTTTTTTTTTTTTTTTTTTTATTCTACATATGCAATAATAAATTTACAGCAAATATTGTAGCAAAAGAAGAATGAAAGAATGACATCTGCTCAACAGTTATTGTAAAAGAATGTATAAGAGAAAAAGAACTAATTAGTATACAAAAGTTAAGCACAACAAGAGCTTCTTCAGTATAGGTTGACTTTTTTTTTTCTTTTTTTTCTTTTTTACTTTGTAACTCATATACGGCAAAAAAAAAAAAAAAAAAAAAAAAGTATTGAAAAGGTAGCAAAACTTTTTCCTTAAAAATGAACCATTGAAAGCTAATATTTCCCGCTGGGATGTGATATTGCTATTATTTAATATTTTGAGGATTTCGGATATTCTTATATTTACTCTGTATGAGTCTAAGAATAGATTTAACTCATTTTCATAAATTTTTTGGTTAGCATACACATACAATTGTGTAAGTTTAGATTTAGATGATTAACAGTAATTTTTTCAAGTACAAATGTAAAACGAGTTGCAAACAATATTATTTGTTATTTTATTATTTATATATAATTATTATATATAATTTTATTATTTGTGCTACTAATGAAATTACTTATTTGCAGGTTTTATTAATTTTCTAATTTACTTACTTTTTCCTCTAGGACACTTTTTAAGGGCCCCTTTTGAAATTAGCAAAATGTCCCCTGCCCCTTTTGAAATTGGGAAAATGCACCTTGCCTTTTTAAGAAATAGTGAAATTCACCTGTAGTTGTAGCCAGAGATTTCTTGTAAAAAAAACTTTTCCATTCCACAGTATTTCTAAATCCGTGTGCCCAAGACATTGCAAAAATAATAGGACTTTATTTCTTTAGAAAAAAAAAAAAACAACAACAGGATATTATTAAAGCATGTTGTTATTTAATTGTATTTTTCAATTTGTAATTAATAAAATTATTAAAAATTAATGACACATTATTTATCATACTAAAAAATTATACTTTTTTTTTTCTTATATCGTTACTAAACACATTACTACTAATATATTTCTTCATGGAATAGTGCTGTTTTTTGAACTAGCATCCTGCTTCGTTTTCTTTCTAGAATGAATACTAAATTATTAATTATCATTTTAGTAATTAAAGCATAAAAATGTATATTACGTTCCTAATTAGAGAGTTAATTGTTTAATAATTATTAATTTTAAGTAGTGTTAGCAATTAAATATTAAATCCAGTTATTAATAATTTTAATATATAAAAATATCACTGGTATTTAATATGGTTTTACATAATTATTGCAAAATATTAATGTATATAATGTTATTGTATGCTATTAACTAATGAAACTACTAATTTGCAGTTTTTATAATTTCTGTATCTAATTACTAAATAATAATTATAATTTTATTCAGGGCCGGTGAGAAGGGGGGGGGGGGCGACACAGAGGGCAACTTCCCAGGAGCCCGGGACCAAAGGGGCTTGGTTTCAGATGGAAAAAGTAATTTTATACAATTCCAAATCTTATCTTGCTCATACTTTTTTCCTTTGCAATCTGAAATACATTTCTTAGAAGCGTAGTTTAGAAGATTTCCGACAAAAATCACAGGACCCCCCCCCCCCCCCCCCCACTGAGAGAACTAAAAGCTGTAAAATAGTTGATCACGTTACTACTCACATTACCATAGTACAAATAGCCCCCAACTTCCTGTCTTCCTGAAAAATGACCAGATCATAGGGAGCTATGCTGACGCCTTGAGGCAATGTCGCAAAAGTATTGTTTCCTCTTACCTCTCTTCCTCCGCGGGTATTCGGG
The DNA here is from genome assembly GCA_963932465.1 of Maratus speciosus. NCBI lineage: Eukaryota > Metazoa > Arthropoda > Arachnida > Araneae > Salticidae > Maratus > Maratus speciosus. The sequence goes on along the minus strand of OZ010796.1, from coordinate 524,087,123 downwards.
TATTATCAGGTAATAAGCTTTCAGTGAATGTCTAAATGGGATTTTTTATTCTAAATTGCTGGTACATAATACTTGTTATATTTATGCCTTATTCTGTACAAACTTTTGTTTCTGTTTTTTATTTATTATTATTATTATCCTTACGTTCTTATTAACTATATCTGTTGCAAAGTATAGATACAAGCATAAGAGAAAAGAAAACAAGAATAAAAAAACTGAAATTTTTGATTTTACAAAAGTTACGAGTGCATACATATAAAGAAAATTACCTAAGAAATAAGTAAAAATAAATATTTCGAATGTACACAAAATAATTATTTTCATTACCATATTAAAGTCAGTATGAACTAGTCATCAAGACTTAATTTAAAAAATTAGAGGCCCAAAGTATAGACATTCTTGGGGCCCTCTGTGTTACTCACTTATGCCGTCTCATATGAAAAACCAAAAGATCATTTTGGCTAAAATATTATTATGCGAGTAACAGGGACATGATCAGAGGGCGATAGGGCGGAGAGTTGTATCGGTGCCCTAAGCTGAAAAAGGCCCGTGAGGAACCGTTTAAGTATATGCAGATAGTAAATACAGGAGATACAGAGGGCCCACCTGACCTCTGTTCGGGGCCTCCAATTTCTGCTTGTATTCCTGGTGAGTGAGGTTAAACTTAACCCATATTATGAGAGAAAAGAAAAACTCGGAAAACAGAAATACTTTAGTATATTTTTATTATCCTTTAAAATATCAAACTTACGTATAACTTCATTATACATGAGATTCACCATATACACAAAATTAAAAATGATATTCAAAATCAGCTGCCTTCCCCCAAAATCTCTTGATCCTATTCCTATACCTATTGAACCTGATGGAAAATAAAATCGTCATGCTCATGTTTGCTGCTTGCACAAAAATTGAAGCGTGGTATTAAAGTTGCTTCCCAATTTTCCCTAAACTCACTTGAGGACAGGTTTTTTCTGATCTAGATTTATGATCGTGAAAAAACGACTTGGGACCATAATCATGATAACTCGGGCCCCTACACAGCTCTATTCTTCACTTTCTATCAAAAATTATATTGATGCTGAGGTATAAATTTCATGCACAAAAACTGAATTTAGTGGAAAGGATATTTTTATTGTGAGAGCGCGGAGAAATGCCCGATATGTCCAAGCAGCATAAGATGGGTTAAGGATTCGATCCCCCTTCCTTAAAAATAGGTGGAAAAGGTCCCCCCGTTGTATATAAAAAGTAAAGTTTGAGAAAACAGTTATTTTCCTGCAGTTTTTTTCTGTTTAATTCAGAGTCAAAGGTTTTATGCAATAGACTTAAAACTTCTTTTCAGAATGAGAAATAAAGACACATTGATTTCCTGTGATGAAATGATACATCGTTCAAAGTACTTTTCCCAGATTCAAGCCACCTGCTTGTCTTGCGATTGGCGAGCTGTTTACTGAACAAGAGCTTGCTTGGTTCGAACCCAATTAGGTATGGATGTGTGTAGTGGGTCAGATTCCATTTTAATTTGAAGTCCCGGTCTGTTTAGCTCATGTGTGCAAGAGATGATCATATCATCCCTAACCAACAAAAACAATCGCAGATTCTCTGAAAATTACTTTCATAATTATACTTAAAACTGCATAATTTTAGCCACAAGAAAGAATTTTTCATTAAAATCTTTAATTTTCACAATTATGTGCAAATCCTTTTTGTTTTGTTGCTTGGATTGAATAAATCTCTGATAAAATTACGCGTATAACAAGAGGCTTGTGCAAAGGACATTTTTTTCCACGAATTTGTCCAATGAAAGACTAGTTAAGCTAATTATCACAAAATGAAAAATCTCAGCCTCAGGTTCATTTGAATCTGTCTATGTGTATCCTTATCCAAATTTGTAGACCTCTACGTGCGATAGATTTCCCTAACCGTCGTCAACAAACAAACAAATACGCAGAAGACACACGGACAAGAAACCCTTCTTTTTTATTAATATAGATATTTTAATATAAAAAAATTGTAAGTACTTTTACTTAATGTGTGTCTATTATATTTCATAAATAATAATACAGTGTTGTCATCAGTTATAACATCATAACAAGCATTTTAGACTATTAACCCCTTCGCAACAAGCGTCGTTTAAAGAATTTTTAATCTCTTATCACCAGGGTTCTCGCTGCCACTCGCCATTGCGCCAAATCGCGACAAAATGCTTCATTTGGCGAGTAAAGGAACGATTACATTCGCCTGATTGCGAATGTTTAATGATTACTCATTTTTTTGTGAGTGTGTGTCAGTACAGGCGACAGATTATTAGCGTTACTGAACGATTGTTGCCGATTATCATGTTCAATGGCATCGAATCATTAGTACAGTTTTCAATCTGCCTTTGAAGTATGCTCTTCAATGAAAAGCCATAGAATTCTGGAAAAAATATATTTTTTAAATGCAATATATATTTTATTGTTTATATTTAAGATTTTTCAGGATTCATTATATGTAATATCTTAAAATCCTGAGTAAACTTCGGTCGTAAACTTTTGTTTCATAAGATTTTAATGAGTTAAATCGGGTTTGGGAATTTTTCCTTGATTGCGCAAGACATTAAAGAACTTTATTTTTAATAGTTTATGTTGCGCATCGTTGAAATTAGATGAATAACTGATGTACAAGATGTTTCAAAAAAGTAGTTTATTTTAGAGTGTATTGAAAGAAAGTTAGATTAAGGGGTCAAAGATCGATTTTTCAGTTTTTCACGACGAATCTATTTTGCTAACATTTTTTTCATTTGGCTACTGTTTTTTATTTTTGATTAGCCAAATTGCTAACGTTCATTAAAAGTAAGCGAGATCCCTGCTTGACATGAAACAAAAGCATGAGACGCACAGAGTTTTAAGGCTTTTAGTCATACTCAGCGTCCGAATTTCCCTCACTAATGTTAAACCTATGGGTGCATTCGTATATTTAAAATATCTCCTGAGAAAAATAATAAATTTAACTTGCTATTTTGTGTATGCTTCTTAAAGGAAGTCTCTTTTTTTTCTTAGTTCTCAAACAGTGGCGTGGCGTCCGGTCATCGCTGGATGCGGCGATGACCAAGCAATATTTTAAAACTCTTAATAAGCTTTTAAAACTCTACGATCCAGTTTTAGCAGAACATTTAGAGTTCATGTATAAGTGAAGGTAAGATTTAAAGTTTCTTTTTTGAACATTCAACCATTGAATTTTAGAGTTAATAATTTTTCACCACAAACTTAAATAATTGCGATGGCCACCGAAAATTTTCACGCCACGCCACTGTTCTCAAAATATTTCTAAAATATCAGCTTAATTCCATATTTGGTACGTTAAAATTTGATAAGCTGTGAGTAAAATTTCTTATAAAATTAAGTATATATTTTAGAAATATTTTTATAACGAAGAAAAAAAACATCCTGTAAGAAGTGAAAACAGAAAAAAAAAAAAGAAATTAAAATTATTAATTTCTCGAAGAGATATTTTAAATATACAAATGCATCTCTAAGCGTTTTCATCAAAATTTCTCATATCTTATTTAAAAAAAAAAAAAAAAAAAAAAAAAAAAAACTTTTACGAACATATATGTAACGTACTAACTACGGCCCAACGTATACTCTAAGACTTAGCTACAGGACAGTGTGAAAGGGGGAAGGGCGAAGTAGGCGATTGCCCCGTGCGCGGAAATCGAGGAGGGCGTCAAATGTATACTACCAATCTCATTTTTCTTTTTTTTTTTATGTATACTATAAATAATTAACACTTTCCAACATAGTTGAAAAGTGTTTATGACTTCGGTTTGTCTAGCCGTCTGTCCGTCTGTCCACGCTCTAGCTCTCGTAAATATGCTCGGATCGCTCTTAAATTTTTGGATGTTAGTGATCTCTACCATAGCACGTTCCCTATTTCAAATGAAGTTTATAGCATGTTTAGTTCATTTACAGGGACAGTAAAAAGTTTTCCGTTACATTACGGTCAATGGGAAAAAATCGCTTCAAATGATTTTTAATGGTGTTACTCTCTTTCAAACATAGTAAAATTGATATTTATTTAAGAAGCCCACTGAAATATGTATTCTGTTGAATATATGATGCAAAGAATAGTTATTGTTCATTTACAGGGCCACACAAAAGAATTCCGTTCATAATGGTATAGGGGAAATTGTTTGCGGTGTATTTGAAAAGATTTCAGGTACTATATTGTATCCGAATTACTGTATATTAGTAATGATTGCTCGAAATGCATTTTTAATTATGATATGCGCTTTTTTATGGTTTCGTTCATCAAACCCTATTCGTCTCGCTCCTCTGTCCGTCTGTCACAGAGCCCGTTCTCAGAAACTATACATGTTGGAGACTTGAAATTTTGCATACGTATAGCTGAACACCACACATCATACGAAAAATCGTAAAAATTTGAAAAAGTCGTACATTTAACCCTTTGGGCTCCCACATCTGTATTTTAAACAATTCTTTCTAAGTGAGCCCCTAATTAGGTTGGAGGCATGAAATTTTACATACTTATAGCTGAACACATCGCATCAAATGACAAACCATAAAATTTTGAAAAAGCCGTATATTTAATCCTTTGAGCTCCCACATGTGTATATTAAACAATTCTTTCTAAGTGAGTATTTAGGTTGGATGCGTGAAATTTTGCATACTTATAAACACTACATATCATACGACAAATCATAAAATTTTGAAAAAATCGTACATTTAACCCTTTGGGCTCCCACGTGCGTATTTTAAGCAATTTTTTCTAACTGAGCCCCTTATTAAATTGGAGATTTGAAATTTTGCATACTTATAGCAGAACACCTGAGGCCAGGCGACAAATCTTAAAATCTTGAAAAAGTCTTACGTTGTTTAGCCATTTGAGCTACCACATATGCATTTTAAACAACTCTTTCTAAGAGAGCCCCTAATTAAGTTGGAGACATGAATTTTTGCATACGTATAGCTGAATACCTCAGACCACACGGCAAATCATAAAAAATTCAAAAAGTCTTATATTATTTACTCTACCGCGCTCTAACTTGTGTATTTTAAGAAATTTTTCTGACCTCCGCCCTTTTCACCCGAGGAGCACTTTTCCAACTTTTGCCGACACCCCTTTGACAATTCTTTCATATTATGCACCATAGCCTTACATATTTTAGTTCTACTTTTTACCGCCAGGGGCGCCTACTTATCTCGGGTGCTATCGGCCCAATCCCTTCGACTAATATATCTACGGATAGTGTATAAAACGGAGTTTCGTTCGGATAGAGGTTAGTTTAGAATAGAGTGCGCTCCTGGTTGCGAAATGTGGAACTAAGAGATTTTTCAAAAGGATAAAGTGTTTTGAACGGAATATTAAACGAAACACTCTGTGCGATCTGTGATTACACTTACCTACTTGTTCACTATATTTATGCATACTATAAAGTGCGTATAAATGTATAATTCATATACAGAGCTACAGAAATGAATTTGTAAAGGTTACTGAGTATGAGCATAAATTGCTTAATGGTGGGTTTTAAAGGAGTTATGCATTTTTACGCTGAACTTAATTTAGTGTAGTAAGAAATATTTGTAGAATATAGATAAAATAATATACAGGGCCACGCAAAGAGTTGGATACATGACCGTCTATGGGTGATAATTTCTGGAAATGTAATTTCAGTAGTTTTAAGCGTGTTTTAGTTTGAATTAAATTTTAGCTAAATAGTGGCATGTAATAAAGGTACTAGGTAAACTACAGGGCTGTACAAAAGTATTCAAGTATGTTTCCATCTATTAGTATAAATTGCTGAAAGATGAATTTCAACCTGTTATGCATTTGCTTGCTAAACTAAATTTTCCCATTAGTATATATATCAACATACAGATCGAATATTGTTCAAAAGAATTGGAATACATATTTGGCTATGGGCGATAACTACTGAAATCAGATTTTTAAATGTTTATTTAGTTATCTTATTTACCTAATTTTCCTAAGTAACGAAGTTTCGTTAAAGCTTTCAGGGAGTGTTGGAAAGTGTTTCATAGTCTATGCTGAACGCATGATTTTTCTTACTTGTTATATATGTAGATAGATATAGGGAATTTTTCCCCAATGAAAGTACATACTTTTTACATTTCAAAGTTATTGCATCGTCCATTACCCCACATCCAAAAACAAATTACTGACTAAGTACAATTTTCTTGCCAACTTTTATACAGTATTGTCAGATGCATTTTTTTCACAACCATTTCCCAGATACGCTTTTCCATAATATAACTGCAAATTTAATTTTTTTTCTTATTTGAAATTTTTGAATTAAAAATTTTAAAGTTCCAAAATAAGCGCGAAATATGTATTCAACAGAATTTATTTCTGTTTGTGCACTTCGCCAGTTTTGTACCATCTGTCACAGAGAGAAGTCGAAGATTGGGGTCGACAAATTTAATCTTTGGCCCAGGTGCACTTTTCTGTTCGCACAGTCTGCTGAACTAATAAACTTTATATTTTTAAATCGTATATATCATAGAAGTATAATATAATATAGATACTAAAATGTATGAAAAATACTACTACTTTCACATTTAATATGCATAATTATTTTTTATTTTGGATGATATATCCTTTAGAATATTTTAAATATTTATGGTTTTCGTTCACGGTTACTTTCACTAAATCTATACATTCCCCGACAGTTATTATAAACTTTGTAATAAATAAAGTTAATACCCACTTCCTTCTCACGATTAACCCTTTCAAGAGCAAAGTCCTTTTCTTCTTAAAATTTTGAAATGACAGGTTCACGGCAGGAGTTAGAAACAATTTTATTTGAAAATAAGTAAAAGCTTTTCTTCAAATACAGTATGAACGCAAAATTTTATTTCAAAATTCTGGTATCAATGTGGCATTTCGGAATTAAAATTAAGTGGGATATATTATATCCCACCGCCTCTCAAGGGGTTAAACATTTAAGAATAAATCTAGACCAAAAATATGCAAAGGAAAGGTTATTTCAAATTCTATAGACAGACTCGGAGCCCCTAACAAGACCTCAATTGGAGAGGGACCCTGGTTGAGGTCTGCACGGGCCGGAATTTCCAAACAGAAATCAGTAAAAATTTCTACAAAAAATTCAGATTTTTCTTAACATACAATTAAGATTCCTTTAAGGAAAACTGCATACATATTTATGGGATAAATTTACAGTATATATTTGAAAATTACGATGTGTTTGCAAGACAGAAAATACACAATAGCAACATTAATAATTACTTAGATTCTTATAGACGTTTCAACATTCAAATAAGGATTCATTAAAAAATTAATGTAGTTTAGAATAAAAGAAAAAAAAGGAGGTTTAGAAACATCATAACTTGTGAAGCTGTATAATAAAAAGTAGATTTGTGAAAATATTTCTCTGTCATTTATTAAGGCTTTTCTAAAATCCAAAAGAGCTGCTTTCTGACACATTTCTGAATTCATTTCTTTTCGGAAACGCATAAGATTGGCAGGTGTTGTCATTCAGAAACTATGTAATCGAATGGCGTTATCGATTTTTTGATAAAGGCAATATATCTATGAGAATATACTGTTAAAGGTAGCATTTTGAATAGAATTACGGAAGCGACATCACGGGAAAGAAGAAAAAACCCGAAGCCATCACAAGAATATCTTGTATGTCGATAAATAATTTATTTTTAAAAAATGGAAAACGCTGTTCTATTCCAAATCCCTTCTATAGTTAGGCTTGTCAATTTTATGCCTTTGCAGTTAAAAGTTTGTCAGAAAATGTTCAAAGTTTCGCGTTTGAGAACCACCTTAAGGTATAATTCCAACGATTACGTTAAGGCTGTTCTCAACTGTTCTGCTTAACAAGAGCAAAACGTTTTAACACATTTACAAATTCCTTTTTTAACGGAAAGATATAAAATTGGAAGGCCTGACTATGGAAGCGATTTGAAATTGAACTGTGTTTTCCATCTTTTGATAAATAAATTACCTATTGAGTTATAAGCAATTTTGATCACGTAACAAAGACGTTTTTCACCCTCCCTTTGGTGGTTATTCTTCTTTCACACGGAAATTAGGTTCAAACGCCCACTTTGACACTATTTTCTGAAAAATCTCGTGCGTTTGCAAAGAAAAAAAAACAACGGAAAACGCAGTTCGATTACATTATTTCTAAACAACAACACCTGCTAGTTTTATGCATTTCCGAACAAAAATAAACTAAAACTTATGTCATAAATTTGCCCTTTTGGATTTCAGAACAGGCTTAAATAAAATACGAAGAGCACTTATTTTCTTTTACGCAAACTTTTCTTTCTCAGCAGGATAATTCAGCCAGTTAACTTTATTGGTTATAAATTTGGTGTGATATTTATGAATCAGCTCAACAGAATAAAATCGCAGGTAATGGAAACGCAGAAAACGGTGGACACGTAATTACACAAGATTGACTTTTTAACACAATTAATATAGTTGGTAAATAAATCATATGAGATTTAATTTTTTAAACAGGGCGAAAAATGTCCAGTCCATTCGAACCAGGAATAACCTGGCTGAAGCCGCCAGTGCTCTACCAATTATGCCATCCTGGAGAAGCTGGAATTACTAATTCACCCAGTTACCTTACTAATTATAACATATGGGCTGATAATTATGATCAGCTCAACAAAATTAAATCGCACATAATAGAAACGCCAGAAAACGCTGGACACGTAATTACACAAGGTTAAATTCTTTTAACACAAAAATTTCCCCGGTCGAACTTTAAATTTTTGTACCGGGCCGGGCCAGGACCTGAAAATTTCGGTAGTGCAGCTTTCAAGTGGTCTATCTTAAATGGAATCTGAATTCCCTTTGTTGTGACATAGAAATGACGTATGGGGACATATATCATGGGGTTGTAAATCAGGAATTCTTGAGAAAATAAAATGGTCTAGCACTGGATTTATGCCCCCTGATTTAAGTCCCCATCTACTGTGACGTCATCAAAATGACGTATGGGGATACATATCATGGGGATGTTAATCAGGATTTCATCGAAAGTAAAATACTCCAGCACTGGATTTGTGCCCCCATTTTTTAAGACGTCAAAATGACGTATGGGGGCATAAATCATGGGGACATTAATCAGGCTCTCAATGAAAGGAAAATTCTCCAGTACTGGATTTGTGTCCCCTTCTGATATGGGGGCATATATCATGGGGATGTTAATCAGGATTTCGTCAACAGTGAAATGCTCGAGCACTGGACTTGTGCCCCCATTTTTGTGACGCCAAAATAATGACGTATGGGGACTTAAATCATGGGGACGTTAATCAGGCTTTCAACGAAAGGAAATTTCTCTAGCACTGGATTTGTGTCCCTTTCAGATGTGGGGGCATATATCATGGGGACATTAATCAGGATTTCGTGAAAAGTGAAATGATCCAGCACTGTATTTATATCCCCATTTCTTGTGACGTCAAAATGACGTATGGGGGCATATATCATGGGGACATTAATCAGCGCCCCCGTCAAAAGACCTATACAGCCAAGTAAGAGAAAGTAAAAGGATGCAAATATTACAAGCACAGAGTTTATAAACAATAAAAAAGAAGAAGGAAATGAAAAACAAAATAAACTAGATAGCGTCAAAGACCGACAACTTCTCTGAAGTAAACTGTGTAAAAAAAAGAAGGGAAAGATCAATTGAAAACGCCTTACTTGAGGAAAAAACTAAAATATGAGTCATTTTCCAACAATGGGTAAATTGTTCCTCTTATGGATTCTGATGACAGAACTGGGTCGGAATTTGATGACTCTGCATATGTTGAGTGTCTGGAGTCTTATCAAGGAGCAAAATCTAAAGCGGACAGGGTTCAGTGCATCAAATTCAATCGATAGCTGCATGAAACTTTACTTTTGAAACGGGTAGTGTGGTGTGATTGTGGGCGAATGGAAATACAAAATCAAAGAATGAGAAGAAAGGCCAAAAATAAACAGACTAGGACCTAAATAGAATAGAACTAATACTTACATTAAGAGCAAACTGTAATGTTCGCCTGCATGTAAACCAGTGATTTTTATCTTTTTTGGAATTATGCTGTCTATTGTTTCCAGTAATTATGCTATCCATTCATGTAAATTTAAATGATTGTCTTTTCATTTTCACTTTGTGTCTTAAGTTTTGTTTATAGAGATTAAACTTTTGTATTTTCGTTAAACTTTTCACAATTTAGTGATATATATAATTTTTGTAAGTTTACTGTTTTTTATTTTCGTTTTCATTAGTTTGAGAAAATAAAGTGTGATTTGCTTGAAAAAAAAATGAACAGCCTAGCATTTTTATCCATGCGGCATCTGTCCCACACCCCATGCGGCATCTTATCCATCACATAAAAAATGACGTTAAAAAAGGACCTGTGGGAAAATAAATATGCCTACTTTATTAAGAAGGCTTTAACTTGTTTAACATAGAAAATAGATTCTAAAGGGCTTGATCAATGATTTCTGGTACTTTGTTTGTTGTTTTTTGCTTTATTGTGCATTTTACAAGAATAAAATAAAAACTGCGGCATCTGTCCCCACTTTACTATATATATGTCTAAATTCAAGATATATAACTGTTTTCGGAATTTTAATCTAAACAACAAAATTAGCATGTTGTCATAAACTTTTTTCCAGAACTGTATATACGTATATGCTGCAAAACCTATGTAAAAGGAACCTATAAATAATGACATTCTTCATTAAATGTAAAATGACATGGATTTTTTCAAAACGTAATACTATTACAAGTATATTAATTCAGTATTTGATAAGACGGAAACTTGTCTAAAGCGGAATTCGTCTTTTGTCACTGATGATAGAACCGAAGATTTTACCGTATGTGTAAATCAAAATTTTTGCTTTCATGTAAGATTTAAATGTGAGCTCAATCTTGAAGAAATTGTTTATTACCTTTTATGATGTTGGTCGGAAAATAACAGATAAATATCAAAATGGATTAAAAATCTCAAAGATTACCTGTGATCATCTTTGTAATATGTATAACTATTAATCATTCTTGCCTCGTACAAATTTAAATAGAGTTTCCACTAAATAATAAAAAAATCCCTGCCGGCCCGGCCTACAGGCAGAGGTAGATTTCGAAGTTAAGTATACTAATTTCACCAACAAAAACTAAATCATTATTAGATATAAATCCACTTTAACAGTTTTATCTGTCTGCTTTTGACGAGTTTTTATTTCCTTTTTATAAAATAGCTGGTTTTATCAGAATCATGTTAAGGCGATATTAAAAAAATATTTTTCCATACTCAACAACTCGAAATTTTCTGGCACATTTTCAGATTAAATTTTAATAAAAAAAAAATATGAAACATGCCTGACATGATTTTTGAAAAGATTTATAAGCGACCTGTGTTTTTATTTTTCTTTCAATTAATTAAAACTTGATTAATAAACAATTATTTTCTCAGTAGGGCAATATTTTTCGTTTCTAACACAATCGTTTCGGGAAATTCTGTACAAAATGCCCACTTTGACATCATTTCTTGAAATATATTCTGCCTCTATCAAGAAATCGATCATTACTGTACATTATATAGTTTCTGAATAAGAGAATCTAGCAATTGGATGCGTTTGAGAGCAAAAATGAACTTAAAAATGAGTAAGAAAATAGACAGTTTGAATTTGAATGCACCCATAATAAGATGATTTTTTTCTTCAACCGGTATGTATTTTTAATTTGTTTTGCTTTAAGAATTGGCCCTATCAAAAACTTGTCTATAGAAATGTTGAAGACAATATTAAGAAGATATATGATAAATTCATAGAGATTTTATATCTTGTGAATTGACGCAGTTATGAAAATTTTTCTACTTCAACCCACCTTTTTTGTTTTCGTTTTTAATTTTTTTGCGGTACGAATTGGTCCTATCAAAAACTTGTGAATATAAAAGTTGTAGATAATATTAAGGATATGTATAATAAAATTATTGGATTTGATATTTTGAGAATTGACGAAGTAAGGAATTTTTTTTCTCCCAAAACCCCTATTTTTTGCGCCCCTTGAGCCTATTTTAAATTTTATCAAAAATCTGTGATGCATGAATTTTTGGCGCTATTTTTAGAAGTAATAAAAACTTTAAACTGATTTGATATGTACAAAAATTAAGAAGTTATGGGGTTTTTCGGTTTTCACAAAACCCCTCCCTATTTCCATCCCCTTTGTCTGCTTTTGTCCATTAACGAACTTGACCGAGATTTTATGTCCCTTGATTTTATATATCAGTTTGGAATAGATTTGTGCAGAATTGCGGAAGTTATCGTGTCCAGAAGAAAGTGATAACACAATTGCTTCCGGAAATTCCGTTCAAAATGCCCACTTTGACATAATTTCTTGAAATATATTCTGCCTCTATCAAAAAATCGATCATTTCGGTACATTATATAGTTTCTGAATAAGCGAATCTACCAATTAAATGCGTTTGAGAGCAAAAATGAATTTAAAAATGAGTCAGAAAATAAGCAGTTTGGATTTGAGTGCATCCTTAATGCAATGATTTTTCCAACACAATCCGCTTCGGGAAATTCGGTTCAAAATGCCCACTTTAACAGCATTTTTTAAAATATATTCTGTCTCTATCAAAAAATCGACCATTACAGTACATTATATAGTTTCTGAGTAAGAAAACGTACCAATTGGAAGCCTTTGAGAGCAAAAATGAATTGTAAAATGAGTCAGAAAATATGCAGTTTGGATTTGAATACACCCTTACTCAGATGATTTTTTTCTTCAACCGCTATGTATTTTTAATTTGTTTTTGTTGTAAGAATTGGTCCTATACAAAACTTGTCTATATAGATGTTGTAGACAATATTAAGAAGATATATGATAAATTCATGGGGAAATTTTTTGAAATGACGGAGTTATGGATTTTTTACTTCTTCAAACCCCCTTTTTGTTTTCGTTTTTAATTTTTTTTGCGGTACGAATTGGTCCTATCAAAAACTTGTGAGTATAAAAATTGTAGATAATATTAAGGAGATTTATAATAAAATTAATTGGAATTGATATCTTGCGAATTGACGAAGTTATGAATTTTTTTTCTCCCAAAAACCCTATTTTTTGCGCCCCTTGAGCCCATTTTTAACTTTATCAAAAATCTGTGATACATAAAATTTTGGCCCTATTTTTAGAAGTAATAAAAACTTTAAACTGATTTGATATGTACAAAAATTAAGAAGTTATGGGGGGTTTTCGGTTTTCACAAAACCCCTCCCTATTTCCATCCCCTTGGTCCGATTTTGCCCATTAACGAACTTGACCGAGATTTTATGCCCTGTCATTTTATGTATCAGTTTGGAAGAGATTGGTGCAGAATTGCGGAAGTTATCGTGTCCAGAAGAAAGTGATAACACAATTGCTTCGGGAAATTCCGTTCAAAATGCCCACTTTGACATATTTTTTTGAAATATATTCTGCCTCTATCAAAAAATCGATCATTGCGGTACATTATATAGTTTCTGAATAAGCGACTTTACCAATTAAATGCGTTTGAGAGCAAAAATGAATTGAAGAATGAGTCAGAAAATAAGTAGTTTGGATTTGAGTTCATCCTTAATGCAATTATTTTTCCAACACAATCCGCTTCGGGAAATTCGGTTCAAAATGCCCACTTTAACAGCATTTTTATAAATATATTCTGCCTCTATTAAAATATCGACCATTACGGTACATTATATAGTTTCTGAGTAAGAAAACGTACCAATTGGAAGCCTTTGAGAGCAAAAATGAATTGTAAAATGAGTCAGAAAATACGCAGTTTGGATTTGAATACACCCTTACTTAGATGATTTTTTTCTTCAACCGCTATGTATTTATAATTTGTTTTTGCTGTAAGAATTGGTCCTATCCAAAACTTGTCTATATAGATGTTGTAGACAATATTAAGAAGATATATGATAAATTCATGGGGATTTTATATCTTTTGAATTGAAGGAGTTATGGATTTTTTACTTCTTCAAACCCCCTTTTTGTTTTCGTTTTTAATTTTTTTTTGCGGTACGAATTGGTCCTATCAAAAACATGTGAATATGAAAGTTGTAGATAATATTAAGGAGATTTATAATAAAATTAATTGGAATTAATATCTTGAGAATTGACGAAGTTATGAATTTTTTTCTCCCAAAAACCCTATTTTTTGCGCCCCTTGAGCATATTTTTAACTTTATCAAAAATCTATGATACATAAATTTTTGGCCCTATTTTTAGAAGTAATAAAAACTTTAAACTGATTTGATATGTACAAAAATTAAGAAGTTATGGGGGGTTTTCGGTTTTCACAAAACCCCTCCCTATTTCCATCCCCTTGGTCCGATTTTGCCCATTAACGAACTTGACCGAGATTGTATGCCCTGTGATTTTATGTATCAGTTTGGAAGAGATTGGTGCAGAATTACGAAAGTTATCGTGTCCAGAAGAAAGTGATATATATATATATATAGATAGATAGATAGATAGATAGATAGATAGATAGATAGATATATAAATTTTTTTACTGAGGGTGGTTTTGGGTTCTAGGAGTCATGATCGGTGTAGATCTGCAAAAAAATTTCAGAAATTCCAACATAGGAACGATCCCAATAGGTAGTATTTCATACGAAATCTACCTAAAATCTTTGTACTGTTGATAAACTTTTGAAGGAAATAGTTTCTGAAGTTTAATAAAGCATACAGACTAATAAAAAATGAGGCAAATAAGTTATTATTTCTTTTGTTTTATACCTTATAAGGTTAGAAAAAATTTACCGAGGAAAAAAAAGGTACTTTCGATTGCAACGAGTTTGTTTGTGAGTTATTCATGATGGTTGCTTTTTTAAGAAAAGAACGTAATAAATAAAAATATTAAAAAGAAAATTAAGATAATGAATAGGCGAGCTGTTTAGTCAAAACTGGAAACATTTTGCTGCAGATAGATTATAACATTAGGAAAATAACAACCGTTATAAAAATTTGAGAAGTTACAGGGTTTGGTTAAAAATTTTTAAAACATAAATTTTAATCAGTGGAGTTTGAAAAGATCTTATGTTGTATAAATTCTTGATTTTAACTATTTTACACTGCCACATAAAGTTCCAGAAATCAATTAATTTTATTTTGATTATATTTTTATGCACATTTCCAATTTTTCCGTTATGGCAGGACGACAGAATCTTTGAACTTATGCAATATGGTGTACCATTATAACAAATCTTTAACTGTTTCATATTCAAGAATAATATAGTAAAACGCTGAATAAATCAATGGTTTTGATAGCAAAATTGTAAGAGGTGGGCAGCTGTTAAATTCTAGCTAGGTACAACGTCGAACTGCCACAATGGACACATTTTAATATTTCATTTAGTTGCGGTATGTATGAACTTCCAAAATAAAACGTAAATCCAACAGATGTAAAATGTTCAGCAAACTTAGGAAACAGTTATAAAGAACTGTCATGATATTGGATTCGGAACATAGACTTCCTCGGGATTGGACGAAATTTTATGAAGCATCAGCCAGTTTGGGCCACATTGTTAACCCCTTAAAATACAACGACGTGTGAGACACGTGGTCTTGTATTCGGGCCAAAACTAATTATCACAGGCCTGGCCCGTAGTACATCGGTCCGGCCAAA
The DNA here is from genome assembly GCA_963932465.1 of Maratus speciosus. Taxonomy (NCBI): domain Eukaryota; kingdom Metazoa; phylum Arthropoda; class Arachnida; order Araneae; family Salticidae; genus Maratus; species Maratus speciosus. The sequence goes on along the minus strand of OZ010796.1, from coordinate 524,071,461 downwards.
TGTAAATATTACGGCATGGCCTCTGGTACAATGATCGAGCCGAATGTGAATATCACGAACATGGCCTGTGATATTTACAATCAGTATTTATACTTCGTTCTTGGTGTTATACTTTGTCAGTTGATTTGCCAAACCGTGGAATGGCTCGAAGGCTGCGCAATCTCATTTACGTTTTGGACCCAAGCTGTTGAAATGTAAATCGTACGTTAAGGGGTTAATAGAGAAATGATTCAGGAAAATTCTTTTCAACAAAAGAATTACCTTAACTTTCGCACTCGTTAAAAATCAGAAAAAACTTACACATACATCCCGCCCAAACCTCGCTGTTATCAAACTCACGATTGTCGGCTCAAGCTCCTCATTTCATGTCCAGCGAGGTAACTTCTGGGATGAGTTAGGTCAGTAGATGCCCTCGAATAGAGATTTAATGAACCCGCACCACCGATCGGGGATTCTGTCCGGGTGTTTATGTAGAAATAAAAATTAAATGGATGTAAACTGATCATAATCACTGATGATTATGACCTCAACGCAATCACTTGCTTGCTAATGATCATAATTCATTTTACGGGACGTCCCCAAAAAGTTTTAAACGCGTATTTTTTTTTTCTTTTTTTTTATCTGTCGGTGATAAGTAGGCTGAGTAAATTGCAAAAGTTTTAAAAGAACGATAAGAAGTAAGATTATGTTAATGAAATAGACCTGCCTTTAATTTTCTAAAAGTTTTATCTTTTCCTTTTAGGCAAAATTATTCAATTTGAAAATTGTTCATTTTGATTCAACAAAAACTTTGCAAAAAATTGCATTCAGGGCAGTTCGCAGTCCCTATACCTATCATGTTAAATTAGTGTACCTTTTCTCAGAAACTACGAAAGATATTCACTTGAAATTTTTTATATACATAGTATGAATAGTTCCAAAATGAAACTAACTTTATAAACATATTTTCTTTAGATATATTTTTACAAAAATATTGACTGAAAACCTCTTTTAAATAAACAAAAATCTTTATTATAAAAAATGTGTACATATGTTTGTAACAAACGTTCACTTCAGAGTGATCAGTGATATGAGTAAAATATACAGGCAAGATTACAAACAATAATTCACAATAGTTTCTATAAAATGTACATCCAAGTTCTAAAAACAACATTTTCAGAAAATTGAATTTAAACTTTATGTATGTAATGTTTATAAAGTTAAAAATCACATAACATATCAATTTTTTTTGAAAACCTTCAATTCACCCTATAATTACAAGATTAAAAACAAAATATTCAAATTACTTTTATGTGTTTTTATTTACAGTATGAAAATTTAAACTTCACAATAGCATCGATCCTATCCTTATGAAAGATTCTGCAGGTGTATACATAATCCCAGCTACTTTAATGGAGAACAAAAAGAAAGCAGATTATATTGGTATGACAACGCGAAAATTTAAAGAGCGTATCACAGACATCAACCTTAACTGGTGCCGCACAGCTATTTCTAAACTAAATCAGGAATAAGAAGTTATGATTGATTTTCAAGAAGCTAAAATAATAAAGAATCATCAAATTACCAAAAAATAAAATTTATGGAGTCAATAGAAATCCGATGTCGAGCTAACTACACTTGTAACGATACGCTATCGTACATCATCCCAAGAATTTGGCACAGTATACTGAAAATAAATTGAACACCCCACTTCTATAGAAGTTTAGAATAGTCCGACAGCATCCGAATAGCGACTCCCCTCCTTTTTTTTTTCACGTTGATGTTTGGATCAGCCCATCTGATAAAAAGGAATCAACCTCTGACTTTGGCTCTTTTTGTAGTTTTTAACCATGATGAAGAGCATGATATGCTCGAAAGTACTAGGTTTTTTAATTTTCATACTGTAAATAAAAACATCTTTAAGTAACTTGAATATTTTGTTTTTAACCTTGTAATGTTATGTATGATGTAAAAATAAACGGTCAAGTGCGAGTATTACTCGCGCTCAGAGGGTTCCGTACAATAAATATATGAATTATTCACTGTATTATTAAAACAAAATCGTGGCTAAAAGAATGATAAGACTTTGTAAAAAACCATACAACTTACGCTTGGATATAAAGCTGTATATGGGGCATTCTCACTATCTTTTGACTTTTGGGGGAAAAATCTGAAAAATTAAACTTGCTAAAATAACATTTTAATCTGATAGACAAATATTACAAATAATTTTTTTCAAATATTAATTCATTAATTAAATTTTAATTAATTAATTTTAGTTTTACATGGGAGACAAAATGGCGGCCATTGGTTATTTAAGCATTTAATGCATCTTCATATCTATAAGGGGGGTTACCATAGGGGGGACCCTGTTCTGTCGCCAAATACCGCCAAGTTTGTCGCCAACTTTGCGATGTCTCTAATATTTAGCCAAATTCCCTTAGACTTCCATTGTAAACTTACTTGCTTATAGAAAATCAACAAATTGAGATATTTTAATACAACAAAAACTAATATTAGCTTAAGCGATTCTATTAAATTTTCTTTGATGACCTAAGTAGGAATTGACTTTAAAAACAAAATTTTTATATTACTTGTTTTAATTTACACCGAAAAGTGCAGGAATAAACATTGGGGACGGTGAGACTACCAATAAAGCCACGATGCTTGAAATTGGTATTTAAACGCTGATTTAAATTCTACAGTAAATTTCCTGCCAAAGAATTTTAGACATTATTTCTCTAGCATACATCTGCATGAGAAAAAACTTGAAAAAAATTCTCTCGCTGCATCTGAAATAATTTTCTGTATAATTTTAGAAGAGGGATGGTAAGGAATCTAAAACCCAGGGACAGAGTTAAAAAAATAATAACAATCCTAAAAATGTGTGCAGGTTAATTTTTAGCTACGTATTTATATAAAACAATAGTTCCAGTTTCAGAAAAAAATAACATCGAATTATTTTTATTGAAACAATTTTATCCAGACAGCTCCAAACTTAAAAATCAGCATCAGGGACACGGGACGGTATAGGAGTTTTCCAGGTGTTTGGACCCCCCAACATCGTCCAAAAGTTATTTATCTGGTTAATATTGTTGTGCTATCATGCAGTGGGATGTTCCCCAGTATATGAAATTAAAAAAACACAAAAAAGTGTCTTAAAAAAGAAATTATTATTCAGGGATATGAAAGTCAAAAGATTGTGAGAATGTCCCATATACTAGAAAAGTATGATTGGTTAAATCATAAAAGTTAAAAGAGATATAAAGCCTAAATAATATCAGATATTGCTATTCTGTATGACACTTTTTAAAATCTTATCCAAATCTGTTTATGATGAAATTAATTCGGCACGGAAAATAAAAGTACTGCATATTTAAACTTCATTTGGCATTTCATAAAACTATATTCAGCGTAGTAATAATCTTTTCTTTTTACAGTGTAGCTAAAACAAAATCCTTGTTCAAAGTTTAAACTTGGAATTGTTCTAAGCGCGCTTCGAAAGGAACTCGCAAACTGCAACGCCGCCTTTGTCCGTGTCGCGTTTTTCCAGATAGGTTTTTAATTAACTTTTAAAGACACGACAGGGGTATTGAGAGATCCACTCAATCCAAACTAGTCGCGAATCCCATAGTATTTATGTGATTAATTCTAACTAAATTAGTCTGTTTTTAACAATTTGACATTTATTACTTTTATACTGCTTCTGGGCATTGCATTACACAAATATATAATTAAAAATTGTTATCTGGGCCCTAAAAGGCGATGGTACATAGAGTACGCCACTCCTACTATTATGCATGTCCAAACCATCCGTGTCTTTAAGAGTTAATATTACGGCTAATTAGAAACGATTTTTTTTCAAAAATCTTTATCAACAATGCTTTTATTCGACTGCTACGATTGGATCTCAAGCGCTCCTCAACAGCTTTGCTGAATGCCAGCAAATCGAAATTTGTGTGCAACGGAAAAATGCGCTTTTCTCAAAAACAATGTGAGTAATCGCCATAATTTTTCTGCAAGGTTTAAGTTAACCTCCACTATCTCTGATTTTTTCATAATTTTAGTTTCATTAGATTCGGAAATAGATGGAGGGGGGGGGGGACATATTTTTGCACTATTTTCGACGATATGTCTGAAAATATAATACCTAAAATTAAATTAACTGTATTTTTGAGTTGAGCGTTACGAAAGCTTTCACGCGATACTCCACACGAAAAGATTTTTTTTTTTCAAGTAACTTAATTAGCTTCTTTACATTTACCCAAAAAGTATTTGAGAATGTTTACTAATCTGTAAATATGTGGGTGAATAGTCTTTATTACGTCCCCCAATTAAAACTTTTTCACGCTTCATAGTTTACGAGTCAAATGGCTGTGACAGATGGACAGGCAGACATAGAAGTGATCTTATAATGGTTCCGTTTTTACTTTTTAAGTACGGAAACATAAAAATTAACTTCTCGTCGTCGTAGAAAAAAAAGTAACATAACATTCAAAAGGGGGAAAACGAAGGATTCAAAATATTAAAAAAAATAAAAGAACTACTTTGTTTTACTAGTCTGCCTTCCAACTGCCATTTTGTATATTTAAGCTTGAATAATTTAAGTATAAATAAAAACTACACATTATGCATTGGGGCCACATATTAAAATGGAAGCGTAAAGCTGTGAGATATTGTAAAACAGAGGAAACCCGGACGATAAAGCATATGCAGTTGAGCTTATTCGAAAGATAATGTTTGCAATAACATTAGTGATGAAGAACTTTAAAAGATTTACAGAATCATCGTTAGAAGAGATCAGTCACGCATTGAATCTGAAAGAAAACACTTTAAGAATGCTTTGCAAATTGTGTTTTGAATTATATTTCTAGAATTTAAAACTAAATTTGTGTCTTTATATGATCTCTGCCTGTGCAAGTTTTCGTTTAGATGTTTTTGGGATACAGTATTTTTACACTTGTAAGCATATATCTTTTAAACAACGTAATCGTCAGTTTGTGTATTACCTGTATTTTCACTTAGGAAATAGCCTTTGAAACGGTACCAGAAAGTTGTCAAAATTTTCTTTAATTATAATTCAGCTAATTTTGAAGATATATTCACTGTTTTAAGGCTGTTCTCAAATCCAAAAGGGCAACTTCCTGACATAAGATTTAATTTATTTTTTGTTCGAAACTGCATGAAACTAGCGGGTGTTGTTGTTCAGAAACTAGGTCATCGAGCTGTTTTTTTCATTTTTTTGCATACGCAATAGATCTTTCAGAAAATAATATCTAAGTGGGCCTTTTGAACTGAATTTCCGCGCGAAAGTAGAAAAATCACTCAAGAGCGGGCGAAAAACGGGGTTGTCACGTGATCGATATCGCTTATAACTAAATGGGTAATGGATGGATCAAAAAATGGAAAAAAACAGTTCCATTCCAAATTGCTTCCAGGGCCAGGCTTTCCAATTTTATATCTTTCCGTCAAAAAATGAATTTGTAAATGTGTCAAAACATTTTGCGCTTGTTGTGCAGAGCAGTTAAGAACAGCCTCATGGATCTTGCAACAGAAAAAGGGTTTTTAATTAACCAACTTTGTCTAATGTTTGTTATACAAATTTCATATGTTAAACTTTTTTTTAAACTAATTTCAAATCTAATAATGACATTACTTTCTATTTTGTTTTTTGTAATACATGGTTATCGTTTTGAGAAAGCATGATGTGAAATGTAACTAAAAAAACATTCTTGTAATGTAACTTCACAGATTCTCCGCTTTTTTTACAGCAAATAAAAAATTTGCTTTTTCTTTATACACTATATTGCCATTAATGACCGGCAACTTTCAATTTTAGACATTTTGTCGAATATTTAGAAATATACTTGGCAGATTCTTCTGGAATTTCAGGATTAAAAAGAACAGGTATGACGTCATATTTAGCAATGTCGATTTGTTAAGGGGGCAATTAGGGGGCCAACAAAAAATCAAAGAATAAAATAATACTTGGGATCACCCTGTAAAATAAAATGCGCGAAATGATCTACCACTACCGAATATAAATAAACAGTCATTGTGCAATAAGTGTATTCTTTTGTATAAGAATAGCACGTATATTAATAGAGATATAGCGATTTATTTAAAAAAATTAAAAAAATCTTGTATGTTTTTTGCTTAAAACATGCACGGTTTTCAACCAAATTTAACGCCGGTTTCAGACAAATTGTCAAAATATAGTAGAAACAATGTAGTGTAAATGGAATATAAATATATTAAATATTTTAGGAAATATGAGCAGTTGTATGAAATAATTTTTATCTGCGCATGCGCGAACGATAACAAGGATCGTTTTACATAATTTAATAGTCAACTCTATGGAGCAACTTATTAAAAAAAATCTAGTCAAATATCGTAAAAATTCAGAAAGATATCGGCGTTAAAGTGAGCAAATTTTTAAGTTGTTCTCTAAAAGCAGCTGAATGATAAGGGGTTTTACACAAATTGTCATTTTTTATTAACTGACTTTCAGAAAAAATATTAGTATTTATTTAGTATCAACGAGTAGATTTGGAAAAAATGCTTCGATTTTGATACTTCTTCTGATCATGGTATAGGCTCGTTCTGGTAGTTATCCAAGAAGAACTAAAGCATCAATAAGAAATGAAAATTAAAAAAAAAAAATTAAAAATGACAATTTGTGGAAAATCCCTTATCATTCAGCTGCTTTTAGAGAACAACTAAAATATTTGCTCACTCTAACAGCAATATCTTTCTGAATTTTTAAGTTATTTGACTAGATTTTTTTTTAATAAGTTGCTCCATAGAGTTGACTATTAAATTATGTAAAATGATACATGTTATCGTTCGCGCATGCGCAGATAAAAATTATTTCATACAACTGCTCATATTTCCTAAAATATTTAATATATTTATATTCCAATTGCACTATATTGTTTCTACTATATTTTGTCAATTTTTCTGAAACCGGACTTAAATTTGGTTGAAAACCCTGCATGTTATAAGCAAAAATCATGCAAGAAATTTTTAATTTTTTTAAATAAATCGCTATATCTCTATTAATATACTTACACAAAAGAATAAACATATTTCGCAATGTCTGTTTATTTATATTCGGTAGCGATAGATCATTTCATGCATTTTATTTTACTGGGTGATCCCAAGTATTGTTTTTTTTTCTTTGATTTTTTTATGGCCCTGTAATTGCTCCCCTAATCAAATCGACATTGCTAAATATGAGGTCATACCTTTTATTTTCAATCCTGAAATTCCAGAAGAATCTGTCAAGTATATTTCTAAGTATTCGACAAAATGTCTAAAATTGAAAGTTGCCGGTCATTAATGGCAATATAGTGTATATTTAAAAAAATAACAACTTCTTATATTTAGATATTGAAAGTAAACTGCTATTAAAGAGTCCAAAGAATTTGGATTTTGAGGTCTTTTTTTCAAAAAAGTTTTTTACTGCGTGTTTATTTTTAAGTTAAAATAATTTTAGTGTAAAAAGCAAAAGTATCTAAGCAAAATATATATGACATACATTCAAAATGATTCGTGTATTTAGGAATTATATTATTATTATTTTTTTAATTTTTTTAATCTTAAGAAAATACACGAAAACTCTCACTTTGCAAAGAATCTGTTTTTTTTTTTTTTTTTTTTTTTTTTTTTGTTATGTTCAATTGCTTGGATAAGCTTTAAAAATATATATAATAAAGAAAAATAATCATTATTTTCTGTTTCTGAAAACTGTTTTTACTCTCCTAAATGGAAAGGGCATGTTTGATCCTTTAAGTAAGCAGATTATGCATTTACCATTTTATTTATTTGAAAGGATTAAGGAGATTTTTTTATTATATATTTACTTACCGCTGGTGTTTTATAATAAGTCATCTAAGTATTTTCCAATGTATTTAAATAAAGTTCTAAAAAAGATGTGACAATATTTCTAACAAAAAATTATTTGCTGTATTTTATTCAACATGTTTTAAAATATAGTTATGCATTGATGTACTATCAAGAAGTCAATAACTTTGGAAAATATTATATATTTTTTTGTCAGATAAAACTCCACTTGTCTGCTTACTGCTTTGGAGGTTAGTAAAACGTGGAGTGTATTCCTTGCACTAGAATGAGGATTTGGCTTTCAATATGAAAATCTCTTAAATTGTTATTTTAAATTTGCTTTGTAAATATACCCTTAGTTACTGTAGCATAGCTGGAAGTTGCTATAAGTATAGCCACTTCAATAAATAACCTCTCGCAGACAGTAATTTACTAAAAGAAATTTGTGTGTACTTTTAAATTAAAAACAAACGCTACACGTACCATTTTTCACAGGAAAGAAGCCTTAGTAAGTACAGTCGTAGAAAAAAAGAAGTAACACCCCCTAATAACTCTGCAAAAATTATTGTAGAAGAAAATTACTGGTACCAAACCTGGTTTGGAAATAAAGTCTATTTTTAAATGATGTATATAAATTTTGCTTAGGGTCCATTTTATACATATTAAAACAAACCCAATTTTTTTTTCAATAGCAATATCCAAGTATCCTCTATAAATGAATTCTATACCCTTCAAATAGCCCAAATCCAAATTTTCACAAAATTCGAAAGATTAGTTTCCGAGAAATTAATTATTTTAAAATGAGCCTATTTTAGGGGTTGTATCCAAATTGAAGTTCGGTACTCGATTGTTTAAAAGCTGCAGTATAACATTGTCACTTCTATTAACGTATTATTTCTTACCTATATGACCGTTTTACACGCTTAATAAGTTTCGACTATTGCTATCTCAAATGTTTCATTAAAATGAGTAAAATATATTTTTTTCAAATTATGCTTTTCTGGACATCATGCTTAAACAGTCATTTTGACGTTTTTTGCTCATAATTCGAAAACTACTCGGAAGAAAAAATTTAAAACTGAGTATTTGCATAAAGCAGGACATAATAAATATAAATCTATCAAAAAATTGTAGGTTACAATTCATATTTTTTCATTTTATGAATTTTTTCAAATTACAAATTCAATGTATTTATATTTGGGATTTTTAGTATTACAATTAATCAAAAAATAATCACATGAGGATTATAATTTGAGGAGATATTAATAAAAATATGAAAATGTAATTTAACTTTAGAAGCTCGAAATTTTAAATGTTTATAATTCAAAAACGTATCATCCACATGACTTGAAATTTCCTTTTAAGGCGTAGTTTGAAACGAAGATTTAAAATATATTCTCAAAATTGGGATGTTGCCATTGAAGAAAACAACGTTTGGTCTGGTTTTGATTTGTAGATGGACCCCTAAGCAAATTTTATATACATCGTTTAAAATTGGACTTTATTTCCAATCGTTTGCCACCTGTAATTATTTTCTATTATAATTATTTGAAGAGTTAGTTGGGGGTGTTTACTTCTTTTTGCACATTTGTACATCTCAATATGTATATCAATTTTGTTTTTCTCAAGTTGCGTAACATAGTAAAAATATACTCAAAGAATTACCTTCTATTGGCCGTAATATATACAATTTCCTTTGTGTCTCCTTATAAACGAACAATAAATTCCGCACATGTCATTTTTAATAAGGAAAATGCTATAATTATACCCAGTGATCAACATAAATTGCGTAGCAATTGAAGAATTTCTATAAAAATATGACAGCAAACAGTCGAGCCGAAGTCGTTTTTTCCTCTGTCAGCAGGATAATTTAAATTACATTGAAAAGAGTTACAAATTCAAAAGCGTATTAAGCTTGAAAAATTTAATGCAAACTATATTTCAATTCTTATTTAATTCCTAATTTTGTTTATTAATCGAGTAAAATCAAGATTAACTTTATATTACCTTATGTTGCTATAAACGAAAGTAATCCAAAGAATTGTAGAGTTTATTGTAATATCCGTGAAATTCTCTGTGGATACACCACTAGGTATATAGTACATAGCTAGTTACATTGCATTTTATATGTTTTATCGATTACTTATTTAAGATGTAATATAAATATCTAAAAGTGATATATTATATTATTTGATAAGCCATATTTAAATAATTTTAAGGAAAACGTTAAATCGTTCTACAAGTTCAGTTATATATTAATTTTTTTATCGCCCAATTATTGCCTTGTTCATACCAGGTGCACATTTAATAGCCATTTTTTACAGTAATGAATTATTTAAACAGCTAAAAAAACTCATTTATACTACTTTCGAAACTCGTTTTTATTGTTTACTTTTCGAAACTCGTTGCTTTTATAGGTAGTTTTGGCCTCCGAGGCCGAGTGGTTAAGACACCACGCCGCTAATCGCATGAGAGCGTAGGAGGTCCGTGGGTTCGACTCACGCCAGCTCTGTTGCTGAGTCCGTTGCACCTTTCCCGGCTGCAGTTCTCTGGTGTTGTAAATTTCCTTGTGCTATTGTGTCCTTGTATGTTGACAAAATTACTATCTAGCTTGTCTAATTATTTCTCTGTATAAAATAAAGGGTCATTCGAGGCAACAGCCATTGTAGTTATAGGCCCCAAAGAAATCGTCAATTCGGTGGATTTCAAATGTCAAAAAATATAAGTAGTTATTTTTATACTTAAGTTTAATACTTACATACTCTTTACTTGGATTTTAAGTTACTTGTTTTTCTAAATTTGTTAACTTTTAATATATTTTTTGCTAATTAAGATAATTAATTACTTATTCTTTCGACAATTATTATGTTAACTTCTTCACTCCCAATGCATCAACTAGTAGACATACGCTCCGTAGGGTTATTTCACCTGAGAGTCAAGGAATTAATTGTTTTTTTAGGGTTCCATACTTAAAAAGTAAAAACGGAATCATTATAAGATCACTCCTGTGTCTGTCTGTCTGTCACAACCATTTTACTAGTAAACTAGGAAATGTGGAAAGTTCAAATTCGGGGAAGTAAGAAAGACCATTGACCCACATATATTCAGATTAATAAACATTCATAAATATATTTAGTAAAAATGTAGTGGGGCTAATTATGATACTTGAAAAAAAAAAATCTTTTCTTTGTATATCGTGTGAAAGCTTTCGTAACGTTGAACTGAAAAATATATTCCTTTTAATTTTAGGTATTATATTTCCAAAGATATTGTCCAAAATGTAAAGCAAAAATATCCCTTCCCCTTCTAATTCCGAATCTACTGAAACTAAAATTATTAAAAAATTAGAGGTAGTAGACGTTAATTTAAACCTTGCCGGGAAATTATAGCAATCACCATAGGTCACATAATTTTTGAGTAAATCGCATTTTTCTATTACACACAAATTTCGATTTACGGGCATTCAGAAAAATTGTTGAGCATCGCTGGATGTACCTATCGTAGCAGAAGTATAAAAGCATTGTTGATAATGAATTTCGAAAAAATCATCGGTAATTAGCCGAGATATTAACCCTTAAGGGTACGGCCAGTTTGGACATACACAATGACAGGGGAGTCGTACTCTATGCCTAGTTAACAAGTTTTAATGATATATATGTGTAATGTAATGTCCAGTGACAGTATAAAAGCAATAAATGTCAAATTGTTAAAAACATGCTAATTTCAGGGGTCACAGGACACAAAAAATTGGGAAAAAAAGACCATTTTTAACATTTAATGTCTTAAAATGTATATGACTTTAAAACACAATTTTAATTGGGATGAAAGATATAAGTATGTTCTTTCATTTCAAGTATTTCAAAAATTGCAAGATGCAGAATTAGTATTTATAGAGGGCTTGAAATTGTTAGACATCTGTCGAACAGAAAATTTGCATAACAGTTCGCAGGATTACAAAATAAATACTGCAACTAGAATAATAATTTTAGTACTTATTTAAACTTCAGATTGTAATATTTACCCTGAACTTAAGTAAATTTGTATTTAAAGCACTTTTATATTTTTAATGCAATGTTGCATTTAGGTAATACAAAAATTTGAAATTTCAACAGTATAATCACATAAAAAAATATATTTTTTTTTTAACAATAAAAAGGAAATTTTCGGTTCAGTTTATACAGACTAACATGAAATATATTTTTTGAAAATTTCATGAAAACATATTCAGAAGTTTTTGAGGTATCCTGCCCGTTATGCCCAAAAAACGACATTTGGAGAAAAATGACTTCAAAGTTTCGGAAACGCTGCTTCAGCTGTTGAGCGAGTATAATTCTAAAAGCCATAACTCCTGTTCTAATGGGAATTTCAAAGAAACAATTATATCAAAATGTTCAGAAAAGACAGGACACATCTAAAAAAATTAAAATTTCTAAAATTTTAAAGTTTTAAGAGTCTAGCGACCACTTAACCCTTTCCGGCGCGAAGTAATTCTGTTCATAAACTTATGCAATAATGGACTGGCACCAGAATTTATAAACGAAGTTATTAGAAAATACGAACTTGCTTATTTTCACGTACATGATAAAAGGAAAATTTTAATTAAATATTCTTGGTGCCGATTGTCTCTTTTGGAATTAAAATTAGGTGTGCTTTTCTTAAGGACACTGCCCTCGAAAGGTTTAATTAGAATGAATCACATAAATACTGTGGGATTCGCGACTAGTTTGCATTGAGTGTATCTCTCAATACGTCTCGGTTGACTTTAAAAGTTAATTAATAACCTATCTGAAAAAACTCGGCACTGACCAAGGCGGCGTTGCAATTTTGCGACCTTCTTTCGAAGCGAGCTTAGCACAATGCCAAATTTAAACTTTGAGCAAAGGTTTTGTTTGAGCTACACTGTAGAAATATAGGTTATTTCTAGGCTGAATTTAGTTTTATGAAATGCCAAATGAAGTTTAAATATGCACTGCTTTTATTGTCAATACCGAATTAAGTTCACCATAAACAGATTGGGGTAATATTAAAAAATGAGTTATACAGAATAGCTATATTTGATATTATTTAGGTTCCATATCTGTTTGAACTTTCATAATATATCAATTTACACTTTTCAAATATATATTGTTACCCCAACCGTACGTTGTATAGTTTTTTACAAAGTCTTATTATTATTTTAGCAACGGTTTTTTTCTATAATACAATTAAAGATTCATATAATTATTCTACGGAACCCTCTGTGCGCGAGTAATACTCGCACTTGACCGTTTATTTATTCGTATAATAACTATTTAATTATCACATAACAATAATCCACATTTATTTAAGTACTTAGTTATACGAAAGAAATTCGTATCATTTGTAGAAAAAGAATTATCTATTTATTATTATTATTAACATTATGAAACTATTAATTAAATTATAGATCTTAATTACTTCATCATCCCACTGTTACTAACAATTCACTAATTTTTTTAATTATTTTTATTTTTGTAATTAAATTAGGTTTTTTACTTGCAAATTTGTTCATCAATTTAATTGTTTACTTTCTAATTTTCTAAATTTTAATTGATTGTTCCTAATAATTAATTGAATTAGTTTTTAACTACAGATTATTTCATCTAATAATTTACCCACTCTTGTAATTATTCATTTCGTTATTTTTTTAATATAATCTTGCCTGATTTCAGTAATTTGTTCTAATTAGTAGAAAAAATTTACCATTAAAAGAATAATTATAAAATCTATCTGCTTTCATCGTTTTAAACAGACTCGCTACCCTTCAATAAAAATGGTACGAAATATCAATTTTCCAATTTCTTGTCTAAAATGTAATTATTCCTCCCTAATACATTCTGACGAAGTTACGTAGATCCTATAATTATAAATATGTAAAAAAAAAAAAAAAAATAAAAAAATAAAAAAAAATACTGCTTTCATAACCTTTGAAATGATTGAGAATGACAATATTTATATCCTGTTTTCTCTGTTTACGTTTTTAGGGTTCCGTACTTAAAAGTAGAAATATGTTTAGGAAACGCGTAGGGGGCTAACTATGTAACTTGAAAAAAAAAATCTTTTCTGTGTATATCGTGTGGGACATAGACTGAAAGCTTTTGTAACTCCGAACTCCAAAATACACTTCTTTTATTTTTAGGTATTGAGTTTTCAGAGATATCGTCGAAAATGTAATGCGAAAATATACCCCACCCCCACCTCTATTTCCAAATCTAATGAAACTAAAATTATGAAAAATAAGGGGTAGTAGAAGTTAATTTAAATCTTGCGGAAAACTATAGCGATTACCCTAGGTCACATAGTTTTGAGAAAATTCCGTTACACACAAATTTCGATTTTTGGACGTTCAGCAAAGAGTTGAGGAGCTCTGTGGGTAAATATTCATCGCAGATAGAGCTCCGCACGGGTCGGGTGGTACCCAACCCAAACCCGCAAATTCCATTTTAAGTCAACCGGAACCCGACGCAAACCCGCAAAAATAATTTTCGGTAACCCGCAAATCGACCCGAACCCGCAAATATAATTTCCGGCACCCGCAATCCGACTCCAACCCGAGACAATCCAACCCGTACCCGACCCGAACGCGCAATGTAAGGAAAGTAAATCATCTTTTAATACCATTATAAAAAATAATCTACAATTGTATCTGTAATAGAGGTCTGCACTTGACCCGAGCCGCGGGCTGCTCCGGGGCGGCAAAATGAAGGCAAAATTTCAAACGGGCCAAGCCGCAGAACTAGGACAGTTTTTTTCGATGGGCCGAGCCGGCAAAAAAATTGAACGGCCTTGCAAGGCCGGGTCAATAAATAAAATTAAGCGGGCCTACCGGGCCGGTATAAATAATTAGACGAAGTCAATAAAATTATAAACAGGTCGTGCCGGGCTAAGGCCGAACATTTAAGTTTTACACGGGACGGGGAAGAGCGGTCCCGGGCATGGAATTTCCGGTCAGTGGAGACCTCTAATTCTCGAATACCATTTTAATGTTTTACATAGTAGAATGAACAAGTCTATATTCTTTAATATTCAAATTATAATAAAACCTCTGAGCACCTCGGGATCGTTGAATCGAGTCAAACATTGGGTCGAGTTATTTCGAATTTTCTTTTTTCGGCTTGCAATGAATGCAATTTCTTTCTGCATGTCGACTTCACACTAGAAGAATTCTTTCAGGTCATACATAGGTTTTTTAACACTCAGGTTTTTGGGAGTTTCACAAAAAGTTTGAGCACAACTATGTTTCAAATGTAAATAAATACGTATTTGAATATCTAGGATTATATGTTCAATTTACTGCATGAGAAATCAATTATAATGAGAAATGCGATCATAGATTATTCTTTCTTTAAGAACCATTTTTTCTTCTTTTGATGTATAAAAAATGTTATCAACATTTCTTTTTATACTCACAAAACAGAGGTATCATATTATTGATAATTTATGTACACATACACAGGTTTACCTGTGTGTATTAGAAGTTTAGAGGTGTCCGCTATTCAGAGATGTGATATAAGCGTTCAAATATATAAATTATAGAAATTGAAAAAGTCCTTCCGGCCAGTGCCGGGAGGAAGAGGTAGCTTTCATATTCCTTATTTAAAAAAAAGCCAACTTATATTATTCAAACACACTAAGCTCAATTAGTGGAAACCGAATATAGGAGATTCAATACTAAATTTTATCAATGCTAAATCATAATGAATGAGAATTTCGCGAAATTAGTCAGCTTTATCCAAGCTGCTTTTATTTAAAGTAACTTATATTTGGCTGCCAAATTCGGCGATTTCGTAAAGAAACTGCCATTTTAAGACAACATGGTGGATGAGGCTAACCAGTGAACTTGGTCGAAACCTTAGTAATTGCTGTGCACCATGCTCACTCATATCGGAATCGGTTGATATATACTATGCTGTCCGCAGTCAAAAAATCAGATTTTTCAAAATGTCACCCACATTAGAAATTGTAACTGCTATATCTGAGCCATTTTTTAAGATAAAGACAAACAAAAAATGCTCCTGAATCCTTATATCAAGGTCAAATACTTAAGAACGAAAACTTTTTCAATTTCTAATTTTTTTGCACCTCACTTTAAATATAATTATTTTTTTATTTAATGGCCGCCATTTTGAAACAAGATGGTTGATGAAGCTGGCCAGCGAACTTGGTCCAGACATTACGATATACTATCCACATGCCTTCTTACATCGAATACGTGTGTTATCGCGTGACAGATACAAGATCGTTTCAAAATGTTAACCATGCTAGAAATTCAAAGTGCTATAATTCAACCATTTTTTAAGATATAAACAAAAGAACAAATTTTCAGAAACAAAAACTGCTCCGAAATCTTTGTATCAAGGCCAAACACATAAAAAAAATCTTCTTCATTTTCCAATTTTTTAATACCTCATTTTAAATTTTAAATTGCAATCCTTTTGAAACAAGATGGCGAATGAAGCTGACCAACGAACTTGGTCGAGACATTGGTATGTACTATGTACAGACCAAATTACATCCAAATCGGTTCATAAATACGCCTGTTATCGCGTGACAAAAATCAGGACGTTTCAAAATGTCAGCCACGCTAGAAATTCAAAATGCTATAACTCACCCATTTTTTTAGATATAGACGAAACAAAAACTGTTCCGCGATCTTTGTATTAAGGTCAAATACATACAAAAAAAATCTTTTTCATTTTCCAATTTTTTGGTATCTCATTTTAAATTTAAATTTTTTTTTAATTTTTTAAGTGGCTGCCATTTTGAAACAAGATGGCGGATGAAGCTGGCCAACGAACTCGGTCGAGATATTTGTATGTACTATGTACAAACCAAGGTACATGGAAATCGGTTCATAAATACGCCTGTTATCAAGTGACGAAAATCAGGACGTTTCAAAATGTCAGCCACGCTAGAAATTCGTGACGAAACAAAAACGAAAGATATAGACGAAACAAAAACTGCTCCCGAATCTTTGTATCAAGGTCAAACACATAAGAAAAAAATATTTTTTCAATTTTTAATTTTTTGGTACCACATTTCAAATTAAATTTTTCTTAAAAATTTAAATGTCCGCCATTTTTAAACAAGAAGGAGGAGAAAGCTGGCCAACGAACTCGGTCGAGACATTGGTATGTACTATCTATAAACGAAGTTACATCCAAATCGGTTCATAAATACGCCTTTTATCGCGTGACAAAATTCAGGACGTTTCAAAATGTCAGCCACGCTAGAAATTCAAAATGCTATAACTCAGCCCTTTTTTAAGATATAGACAAAACAAAAACTGCTCCGGAATCTTTGTATAAAGGTCAAATACATAAAAAAAATATTTTTACATTTTCAATTTTTTGGTACCACATTTCAAATTTTTAAATTAAAAAAAAAATTTAAATGGCCGCCATTTTGAAACAAAATGGCGGATGAAGCTGGCCAACGAACTCGGTTGAGACATTGGTACGTACTATGTACACACCGAATTACATCCAAATCGGTTCATAAATACGAGAGTTACAGTGTGACAAATGTCAGATATATATATATATATATATATCAGTGGCGTGGCGTGAAAATTTTCGGTGATCATCGCAATTATTTAAGTTTGTGGTGAAAAATTATTAACTCTAAAATTCAATGGTTGAATGTTCAAAAAAGAAACTTTAAATCTTACCTTCACTTATACATGAACTCCAAATGTTCTGCTAAAACTGGATCATAGAGTTTTAAAAGCTTATTAAGAGTTTTAAAATATTGCTTGGTCATCGCCGCATCCAGCGATGACCGGACGCCACGCCACTGATATATATATCAATTTTGAACGGAGGGTGGTTTCGGGGTCTGGGAATCATGATCGATGAAAATGTATCAAAATTTTTTCAAATCGCTTTCCTCCGAACGGCTGCAATAGGTAGCTTTTTGTAATGAAAGCTACCTAAAAGCTCCCGCTAAGAAAATCCATTATGGATGTCTTATTGTACATAGATTTTTAACCTGAAAAAATATTTTGTCCATTCTTTTGAAATTCGGGTCAACACGAAGCCGAGCCGCTAGAGTGAAAGCCAACCTGAAATAATGAAATTCTTCCCGACTCGCAACTAAAAAATCTAGAGCCGGGTGCGGGTAACACTACCCGCAGGACTCTAAACGGTATAAAACTAAAAATCTAATATTTAAATATGCTTTAAAATTAGTTGCGGTTTCAAAAGTTCCACTTATAACGATCACCTTCTTTTGCACAATTGGTATTCTGCCTTTAGTTTGTTAGCAGTTATTATTTTGAAAAATTTCCCGTCTAATATAGCGCATCGTGTATCATCACAATTAAATTATTCACTTGATACATTTACAACGGGAGTTCTAGAAGTATAGAATTCGTTTCTGGAAGTTAACATAAACATACTTTTGCAACTACTGGTATGATAAGGATTATAACGAATCCTGCACTGCTGAAGAATGTTTGCTGAATAATTAGAATTTTAATGTTCTATAAGTCTTGTTACTTCTAACTTTGTTACGGCAAACAACTACTATGTGATAGACAAAAAAGACCATTTAGGGTTTTGCTGCGTATTATATTTTTAAAATACGGTAAAAATATAGTGCAGTTTTTTATTTCGAAGACTGGTGAAACGATGACTAAAGACAAAACAGAATGTCACGAATTTTGCTTTTCTAAAACTTTGATATGTTTATACAGACTTGTTTATACAGGCTTTTAACGTGAAAAAATATTTTCCACATTCTTTTAAAAAGTCGGACAAACCCGAACCTGACCCGCAAGAGTTAGTGAAAAAACCAACCCGAACCCGAAACAATGAAAGCCAACCCGACCCGAACCCGTCTCATAACAAAAAAAGTTAAAGTTAACCCGACCCGACCCAAACCACGAGTCGGGTCGTGTTCGGGTACAAACGGGTAACCCGACCCGATGCAGGACTCTAGCAGCAGAAGTATAAAATGATTCATGATAAAGATTTTGAAAAATAAATGTTGGTAATTCGCCGAGATGTTAACCCTTAAAGACACGGACGGTTTGGATAAACATAAAGACACGGGAGGCGTACTCTATGCGCCATCGACTTTTAAAGTTTAGATAACAATGTTTAATGATATATTTGTGTAATGCAATGCCCAGTTACTAATTCATATATTTATTGTACGTAACCACCCTCTGCGCGTGAGTAATACTCACGCTTGGCCAGTTTTTTATTTTCAATGTATCAGTATTTCCAAAATAATAAAATTCCATCATATATTTCTGAATTTATTCGATTATTTATTGACCTTTCCCTATTTTGTGTTTTGTGAAATAAAGCATCGTATTTGAAATAAAAATAGTAGCTTAATTAAAAAAAGGAAATTACCTAATTTTGCATATTTTTAACATCTGTCAAGGCGTCTTATTTATTTTCTCTTAAATTAGATAACTGATTGGTAATTTAATCCTTAACATTTTACTCAGCACTTCTATAAGTAGTTTACAAAAACTACTGCAAAATATTGTAAAAATCCCTTTAATTATATTTAAATATTTTTTTTTTCAGAATTATCTATTTTACTGATAAAATCATTTTTCTTCAAAAAGTATTTAATAATATGCCGAAATGTTGTAAGATCTTTAATAAGACACAATGAGGCTACCCGGGTTAAAGATACCAAATATACTGCCCTGTCTACAGAATGCAGATGAAAATAATTTTCTTCATTGATAAAATCATTTTGCCTCATAAAAGTATTTATAATGTGCTAAAGGGTTGTAAAATAATTAAAATACTCGGGCTACACGGATTAAAGATACCAAATATACTGCCCTGTGTACAGAATATAGATTAAAATAATTTTCTTCATTGATAAAATCATTTTTCTTCATAAAAACATTAATAATGACCCGAAGAGTTGTAAAATATTTAAAATACTCGGGCTACCCGAGTTAAAGATACAAAATACACTGCTTTGTGTAAAAAATACAGATGAACATAATTTTCTTCATTCATAAAATCATTTTTATTCATAAAAGTATTTAATAATGTGCCGAAGTATTGTAAAATACTTAAATTACTCGGACTACATGGGTTAGAGTACCATGTGTACAAAGTGCAGATGAAAATAATTTTCTTCATTGATAAAATCACTTTGCTTCATAAAAGTATTTAATAATGTGCCAAAGTGTTGTAAAATACTTAAATTATTCGAGCTACCCGCTTAAAAGATAACAAATATACTGCCATGTGTACGGAATACAGATAAAACTAATTTTCTTATTGAAAACTCTAATAGATATACATTTAGTATATTTTTTAGAATGCCCGCCAAAATGCATTTTTTTACCTCCGTATTAGCCGCAGGAAAACGGTTCATCGGAAAACATTTCATTATTTACAGCATTTTTTGTGATTTCAACGTTTATTGGTTATTTCGACGTTTAAGCGCATACTTCAATTACGTAACTGTTTCCTGCTTTGTCTATTCACGTATTTATTTATTTATGTATTTGTGAAGTTTTAAGTTTGTTTGACAATTTATTTATAAAATATTATATGGTGAGAAACAAATGCTGAGTTTTTTCACTGTTTTAAGTGTATACGGACTAACCTTTTATTCTCAATGTGTAGTTTTGAGTACCATCAAATAAAATTTAATATAAAATTTATTAAATCCGTATATTAATAAAAGCATGTTTTACTTTTAATGCTAAATACTTTGTTTGATCACATTTAAAAAGCAACGCCAAACAGTCGAAACTTAATATTTTTAAAGTGGTTAGTTTTGTAACCATTTGCGTATGTGTAGGTAGCTTTTCTCTTATTAAAAAAAAATTGAATTAAACTTTGCAGCTACAAAAATGTTTCCCTTTTACAGATATGATCATAATACACTTATTGCACTGTAAAAAATAATCTGTAAAGTTACTAAAGTTTTTCTAGGAAACTGGGGTTCCTAGAACTTTTTATGTAACGGCAACACGAAACATTTCTGTAACAGACGCTGTTACAGGAATTTTTGTTGTTGCCGTTACATAAAAAGTTCTAGGAATCCCAGTTTCCTAGAAAAACTTTAGTAACGTTACCGATTTTTTTTTTACAGTGTGACATTGCTTTTTATAACAATTGTGAGATTTCCGCAACAGTATTTTTTGGTAATTAATCTAACTATTCTTCTGAATATTTTACAAAAAGAACTGTTACTACCAACTGATTAAATCACTTTTAATGGAAAAACTTATCTGAGTACCATATTATTATTATTACATAATTTTCTAATATATCCATAGTTAAAGAAGATAATTATCGAGGGTAGCTATTTCTCTATTCATAATTTTAGGTATAAAGGGTTAATTTTGCGTAATTGCACTGTAAAAAATTTACGGTGTAAAAAATTTACTTTACTCCATCAAATTAGTGGCAACATGCTTCCTCCAATTTTATGAGTAGTTTAACTTATATAATGTATTTAAACTAATTTAACTAGAGTAGTGTTACACATTAGGGTAAAGCCACACCAGTAATATTGGTAAAATTACTCAATAAAATGGAGGCAGCAAGGCTGCCACCAATTTTATTGAGTAACGTTACATAAATTGTTTACAGTGCGGATTGTAAGAGAGTTATAACTACTGATTTATTAAAATACCTTTAACGAAAAAACTTTTTTTAGTTTCATATTATCATTACTGCGTAAGTATTTTAATATATAAGATATTAAGGTAAATAAATATTGATCTGGAGTAATTTCTTGATTAATAATTTTAGGCATAAAGGGTTAATCCTGCGTAATTGGATTGTACGAAAGCTTCAATTACCGATTTACTAAATCAATTTTTAAGTAAAAATCTTACCAAAGTTCCATAAAAATAAAGTTCTTAAAAGTTCCATATTATTATTATTATCTCATAATTTTTCTAACATATCAGTCATTAAGAAAGATAATTATTGAAGTGGAGCAATTTCTTGATTCATAATTTGGGTCATAAAGTGTCAATCTTGCGTAACTGGATCGTGCAATAGCTATAACTAGAGATTTATTAAATCATTTTTAACGAAAAATCTTATCGAAGTTTCATATTATAATTATTACATAAATTTTCTAATGTATAAGACATTACGGAAGATATATAATTCCTGAGGTAAAGCAATTTCTTGATTCCTAATTTGGAGGTTAAAGGGTTAAACTTGCGTAATTGGATTGTACGCAGATTTAAAAATATTCATGCATGAAAAGTATTTTTGAAACTACAAAAATTCACTGTATTGAGATAAAGTTTTCAAAAAATTGCATTTAAAATGTAGTTTTTGTTTCGATTTTTCTGTGTAGAAATTGAAATTGTGCGATGTTTATAAAAAATGCACTAAAAATGAAATTTATTGATGAGGTGTTGCCACTGTCAGTATCCTGTCAGTGTTACTCCAGGACATTATTTTACTTTATAATATATATTCTTAAAAGGGTAGCGTGTCCGTTTAATAAAAATTATCGATAATAAATACTAAAATGAAAATGTCCTTCTTAAAATTTCTTATGCTTTTTCTATTTTATAAATGAAAAATTCCAGCTTTGCGTATTATCTCATATAGGTTACAAACTGTCAAATGGTAATTTTATTGAAGCTGATAAATTTTAGCTTGCAAATTTTAACATTGTGATTTACCTTCAAGTGTACACTGTAAAAAAACTCCTAAGGTTAATAAGAATTTTCTAAGAAATTGGGATGTCTAGAACTTTTTCTGCAACTGCAACAACAACAACAAAAAATCATGTAACAGATTCACTTTTACACTGTAAAAAATGTGTAAGGTTACTCATTTTTTTTTTCTAAGAAACTGGGATGCGTAGAACTTTTTATGTAAATTTAACAACAACAACAACAAACAAACAAAAAAAAAAAACATCAAGTAATTAGCCCTGGTTACCGATAAAATTTTAGTAAGCATACAGATTTCTGTAGCTTTTAAAAACAAGATTTGTAGATTTACATCTTTTTTCTGTATATTGCACAGGTAAAATTTTAAAAAGACTTCTGTAGCTTTTACAAAAACTAGTTCTGTAGATTTACATAGATTTACAAAATGCGAATTATAAGATAAAAGTTATTAAATATCTTAGGATAAATAAGTATGGCGCTTGTGTTTTATGAATTTCAACAACAAAATTGTTTAAAAAATATACTGTGCCAAATAATAATAATAATAATAATAATGGGAAATTTTCACGATATTTTTCATAAACGACCAAAATATTTTATAATTGTTTTTACAAATGTCTAAAACAAAGCTGCTTTTCCTACAACTTTTATATGAAATGAAATTTAGCTTTCACAAATCTATGATTAAATGTGGAGTATGATAGAAAAAACTTTATTTCCGAAACAATAAAATAAACTGCTTCCGAACTTCATAAAAACAGTGAAAGTTTGGAAACTGCAGTTTTGTATACGCGGTGGGAAATATAAGCACTTCTTTTGAAAACTAGCGTCATTTTTATTTGGGAAGATGGGGATGAGTTTCTTTCAGGCCTACGCTAGATGGCGTTGTTCAAAGACACAGCATCCAGAATACCGAGTTCTCTAACGTTCCTCTCTAGTCATTCGGGACGGTGCTCGGATGCTTCAAAGTTAAGAGCAGCGCCTGTAATGTTTGTTTTTCACCAAATATTAATCATTACCTTATGACCATTTAAAAGATTTCAAGCATTGTTACAATCTGGATAAAGAGTTATTTTCGGTGTAAGTTTGTGCTTAAGAAAAGTAAAGAACCTTAACATAGCGCGCTGTGATTAAATTTAAAAGTTGGAGCAGCTTTTTCATACTGGACACTTTCTTGGGGAACATACTATAGTGGTGCTCTACTTTTTTCAAAGTTACTTCTGAATAAATCTGGTAAGTTGTAACGTTATTTGCGCAACTTTCTTTTTTTATAGATATGGCTACATTAAAGATAACTGATTTAAATATATATTTTATGTGAATTTAATTATTGTCTTATATCAATAAAAGGATGCGCATTTCGTAGTATAAAATTAGAGGTCATCCTAAATTAAATAAAAGTAAGGCAAAGCAGTGAAAAAAGAAAGGAAGAAGTATATTGAAATTTATACTAAAATTTTTTTCAAGCAATTAAACATAATTTGCTTATTCGAGATATTTATTTTATCTTCAAAAACATTTTTTTAAAATGATGATTTTTTAAAATATATACAAAATAATTTAAAACAACATGTTATTTAATTCATAAATAAATTTTAGGTTCAGAATTGCCTTTGCCTGTCAACTTTGCCAATGAAGTGTAAATGTAATTTTGTTCATCATATATTGTTTCAAAAAGTAACCTTTGAAATAGTAACATTTTTTAAATTTAATAATGAATGCATAAAAGATAAATTTAACATATAAATGTTTGTATTGCATTTAATTAAAGACCTTTTATATACATGCTTATAAATTTTCTAAAAGCTTTTAGTGTAAATTTCAACAGGATCAAAAATGCATCTTAAAGTAGAATTCTTCTTTATTTCAGTAAGTTGTTGAGTTATAAATATTATGCGCCTTTCTCTGTTTTGATGTTATTTGCTTTTAATTATTTTGTACAAGACTTCTTAATACTTATTTGTTTATATACCATGAAATTAGTCTTTTGTAAAGTGACATTATATATAATATATCAAAACTTTTCCTTTTGTCGAAGCGACAGTTGCCAAAATACGATTCACAAATAAAGTTTTTTAAGTTCCGAAAATACATACTATATATTTTAAGGGGAGTCAATAGCTTTAAACCTTTGAAAAATCATATTTTTTTTCACATAAAAAGAATGTGGAATTTAAGAAATAAACCTCAAGCAAATATTTTAATTAGAACACGGCCCATTTTAAATTGAAATTGTGTTTTTGAAAACAGACTTTAATTGAATTTTGAATTTTTAAAGCGTTGTTCTCAAAACGATATTTTTGTTATTTGCGCGCACTATAAAAAATTATATTCACAGATAGATAATTCATTTCGAAAAGAAATGTATGAAATGATCATACTTGAAATTTTTACGTACTTTTTTGTTAACTAAACGATGGAAATTTTAATTTTAACGGCTGTGGTTAGCGTGTGCTTTTGATCGTACTATCCGTATTTAAATATAGTATAACTTTCTAAGACTAAAATATTTTTGATATAAGCTAATTAAATTAGGAGTAGGCTTATATATAATTTACATACCATCTAAAAAATTCAAAACTTCAACTAAAAATTAGTTCTCGCGTATACAAAACTGCGCAACAGTTGTACTAAAATTTTATTTTTTCAGTATATGTTAAGTTTTTTCAGTGTGTCGAATTTTTTTTTTATTCATTTATATTGAAATAAATAATGGAACTTAATTAATCGAAAGAAATCTGTGCCATATCAAATATAGGCATAGCTACCAAATGTTGAGGTTTTTCGGCACCACTAATTACGAAAAGTAACATTATTCTTATTTAGTTGAAGAAGTCTGCAATCAATTAAGATGAGATATATTTTTCGGAAAAAGTAGTACAAGAAATTGTCGCTGTTTGAAGCTACGAATTGAGGTGAAAAATCTCGAAATTTTAGTATCGTAAAACTGATGACAGCCCTTAAAGTATATAATGCGAAATTTTGTTATTTGTTATATTGTAGCAAACTTGTGAATCTAAATGTTTAAAACTCTTTATACGTGCAAATTTGAAAATGATCAAATGTAGTACTTATTTCGAATGGAATGATTTTATTTCTTTACTTATTTGAGAATGTGTATATAAATAACGTTATAAATATTTTTAAATAAATGAAATGTTTGTAATTATTTTTTACTGCTAAATATTTTATAAAATTTTGATTGAAATTATTAAGGCTGCTAGTCACTCAGCTTCCGAATTTCTATCATTAATGTTATGTCTGTGGACGCTTGATGCATTTGTACATTTAAAATATCTCCTCGGGAAATTAATATTTTTAACTCGTTTTTTCTGTGTACTCTTCTTAAAGGGTGTGTCTTTTTTTCTTAGTTCTCAAATTGTTTTCTAAAATATATGCTAATTTTATATGAAGTGTTAAAGTCTTACTCACAGTTCGTACGCTTTTAACACATAAAATATTAAATTAAGCATATATTTTAGAAATATTTTGAGAACTAAGAAAAAAGAAACATTCTTTAAGAAGAGTACGCAGAAAAAAAAAAGAGTTATACGTATTCATTTTCTGAGGAGATACTTTAAGTATACGAATGCGTCAAATGCCCATAGACTTAGCACTAGCGAGAAGAATATTGGAAGCTGGAGTGACTAGTAACCTTATTTGATTTATTTCATCATAATTTTATGATTGACCTTAAAAGATATACAATAGTCTATTTTAGAAAGACTTATTAATACCATTTCAATTTTGCTTTGATATATAATTAAGAAAATTTCACTAAACGAATGACAATACAACATTTTCATTTTAGGATACTTCAATAGAATATAGACTTAGCATTTGTTATTCTTTGAAAATTGCCAATGAAACTTTATATTAGGTTATGTCCTAAAAAAAAAAAAAAAAAAAATGCGTACTAATGTGCAACAGCCCTACATTCTCTTTATAAATTATATAAATTTCTCTCTACCATAATTTCGATCTGAGAGAGATCTTATCAGATTCAATGTTCATCATAATCTAAACAAAACTAAATAGTTTCGAAAAAGGAAAAACTGCATGTTCTTCCGTGTTTATAATTCTAATAAAAAAAAAACTGCCAGAAGAAAAATACAAATTTAACCAACTGTGCTCCTAAAGGTTTGTTTTATAATGATTACAATGATGTTTAAAAATCTCTTTTAATAACACTATTTCCTCTGAAAGCCAATATGTCACAATAAAAAGCACAAGAGAAGCTTATAATGATTTAAGCTATTACAAATTATATATAAAGTATCCATATAAAATCTTTTTCGCTGTAGCATATAAATGTATAACCGTACCTGCTACGCAATCTTGTACAGTGTTGCCAGTTTCCAATATTATTTTACTCAAATTATCTTCTAGTTTTTCCGACTAGTGATCTTCGCTTTATATAATAATGGAGTATTTATCAATAAATAAAGTGAAGTTTATTAATCTGAAATAGTGATATAGATTTAGAAAAAAAATTCAAACACTGGTTGGGTCTATTCACCTAGAACTGATTATTCTTACATCTTTATAAGTGGAATGCTTTATTGCAGCCAAAATATTATTGAGTACGAAAATATAACGAGTTTTACAATAGCATTTTCATTATTTTAAAGGTCCCACATTCTAACTTGCCTTAATATAAATATGCAATAATTTCATAATATAACACAAAACGAAAAATTCGCTTAAATGCCCTTTATGTAGTGATCTTTGAGTTGATCATGTAGATAAAATTTCCAATAACATATTTAGGAATCATAATCTAAAGCAATACTAGCAATTAATAGATTTTTTGTCAACAATTAAAAAATATTTGTCAAAAGATTCCGGAGTAGACACAGTAATATTTTTTTCTTGATTAGGGTTGGAACACAGAAATATTACAATGTCAAATATGTATTCATTGAAAAATCTTACCAGTAAATATTTGTATAGTAAATTTTTTTGTTCAAAACTATTTTACACCATCTTTCATGGTGAAAACAATAGAGTTAATAGAAATTGAAGTAAATATTTCTAAATTTAATATTGGATAATGTATCACCAAACGGTTAAAATGAATATACAGAATGGTGAGAATTTGGAATTTGATGTTGATAAAATTTTAAATGTTTTAAATCAGTAATAGCATTTTTCAATTAATAATAAACGTTTTTCGCCTCCAAAATAAGATAAAAATGTTCATCACTTGTCGTGTTTTGGACCGGCAGTGTTATCAGTTTAGCGGAATTTTCTTAATACACAAAATATTTATCGTAATTTTCCACCAGTAGTTATTGCTTTATTTAATGAGAGACATCCCATCATTAAATAAAACAAATATCACTACAAAAAAAAAATTCTAATGGAATAAGGAAAAATTTTAACTAACGCTGTAAATTTAATAATTGAAAACACTTACGATACTCTTCAGCGTACAACATAAATAAAAACTATATTAAAAATACATTAAAAATCCATTCTAATGTATTTTTTAATAAAAAACCGCGCTAAATTAGTGAAGAATCTGCTTGTCACCGGTCAGCAAAATGGTTCATTTCAACGTCAAATTTTTTCAATGATATTTTCTGATTTAATTTGAGTTAAAATAGTTTAAAGAAAAAAGTTTTAAATGTTTAATAGGTATTAAAAATACTTTATTTTGACGAATTTTTCTATTTATAATTTTCCCATCAGTTAATTTTCATGATCAAAGCGGTAATATGTAAAAACATTAAAAAAATAAATACCCTTTTATGATGAATTCAGTGTTATTTTGCAGATTAAGTAACTCAGAAATATTGTTATAGAAACCCCTATATTTTGTACTCAAATACAGAGTTGTACAAAGTGTGATGCACTTACCCCTTGGGAGTACGCGGAGAGGTTCTAGGGATTATGTGACAAATATGTCTTTACAATCAGCATACGACGCAGGGCACCTAAATGAGTTTGTTTTTGAAAAAAAAAATACCCCACTAAATGTTGAAGACTATTTACGAACAATAACATCAAATATGCAAGTATTATGCAAGTGTGAAAAAGTTTCCTGCAACTTAGGCCAATTTAAATATAGAGTAAACGTTATGTTCATTTACATCCATTGGTTGTTTTCTTAGTTTTATTTTTCCAATTGGGATTCATACTAGTAAAATGTAGTGGGTACGCTCTGCACGCACATTTTTTCACCGGTTAAATGGGGCATAAAAATTTGGTATCACTGTCTAAACAAAATAGTTTAGTGCGAAATATCTCTTACACAATAAAAAAAATCATTTAAAAATGATAATACTTTTTGAATTTCATTTTAGATGTAAAGAGTTCTCCGAAATATAATGGCATTTACTTTATGAGAAAACATTATTAAATAAGCCTTAATAAAGTTGCATTACCGTATATATTCGCGTATAAGTCGACCCTAAAATCCCAGAGAAATAACAAGTGATTCCCTTTTAATACCGATATTTCTGTATTTTTATCATTAGTTTATTAACTTGCAGAAAATTATTCGGAAACCTAAGATAAAGAAAGAGGAATGAAATATTTGGAAAATACTGGGTATTCAAACGAAATGGCACATTATTTCTCTCGGATTTTGGGGTCGGCTTATACGTGAGTATATACGGTATCCCAATAATAAATAATAATGTATACCTGTAATTTAAAATTATATCCAGATAGGGATGTTACTTAAGTATCAATTCATTCTGAAGATTTCCAGAAAAATGAAGCAATTAGGGACCCTGAATTTGTAATAGTTTTTGAACTGTATATGATATTGACTGAGAAAGCATACAGAGGAATGTACATGTACATACATATTTTAGACAGTTTTGTTTTGCTGCGAAAAAAATCGTCTGCTTCGAAGTATTTCTTTTCACCGGAATTATACTGTTTAGTATATAAATTATCGTCTGCTACCTGAAAATTGAGTGTGCCAAACTTTGACTTTTGATGAAACGATGGATGGAAGTTTATGTTTCTCTTTGGAAAGAAAATTATTCTAATCCATCTATTAAATACCTCTGTGAAAACCACTGGTTTTAATATCTACAGCCACGATGCGTAATTTCTGATAAAAGAGGGAAATGTGGCCAAAAGCTAGTTATAAGTCAAAAAATTGTTCCAAATACGTATCAAAGAGAAAAACAGAATTCTTTGATTATTGCGAAGATAATATATTTCACATTAAAAGAAAATCCCGTAAGTTACAAACTGTTGAAAAATTAATAAAATTATCAGTTTCAAATGTAAACAAAATGATTTTACTTGATTTTAATCTTTAAAAGTTCATCGTTTATAATCCTTGGCATATCGCCGAATGCAGAAAACGTTGCAAGATCTCTTTATGAAAAGTAGTTATCCAGAGAAAAATGGGAAATTTTTCCACAATAAATGAAGCTTGTGCGCATTTAAATGACTGTGAGAAAATTGGATCCATTTATCCTCATCAAAGAGGAGACAAATGTCTTAAAACACGGTTCAAAGAATATAAAGGAAATAAGTTAGAATATTTAAAGAAGGTTAGGCAAAATGATTAATTATTGCTACTGGTTTGCATATAACGGCAAATTAAAAATAAAGATAGTTGAGACAAATGTTGAAATCAAATCTACATACTATTATGAGCATATTTTAAACCAATATTTCGATATGAAATAACATTTTAATCACAGTACCTTCAATCAGAAGAACAGAATCAAGAAAAGGCAAGTAATCATGCGTCATCATAATCTAATGTGTTGATTTCCTAAGAGAAGTGGCACAAGAAATGGGTATCAATACCTAATATAATGAAATTGATATACGTTGCTGAGGTTTACATACTATAAATTATTTCATGTATAATAAGAATAATACGTATATAGCATTTACAGGGACACATTATATAAAATATTTCAGATACTATATTGTATCCGAAGTACTGTACATTAGCGATGACGGCTGGAAATGCATTTTTAATTATGATATGCGCTTTTATGATTCACTATATTTATGCATAGTATATGGTGAATATAAATGCTATAATTCCTATACAGGGCTACACAGAAGTATTCGTAAGGGTTACTGGGTATGGGCGCAAATTGCTTAAAGGTGGTTTTTAAATGAGTTATGCTTTTTTTCGCTGAACTGCATTTAATTTACTAAGAAATGTTTGTAGAATATAAATAAAATGATATACAGGGTCACGTAAAGAATTGGATACATGACCATCTATAAATTATAATTTCTGGAAATGTGATTTCAGCAGTTTTAAGAGTGTCTTAGTTTGAATTAAATTTCAACTAAATAGTGGCGGGTAATAAAGATTCTAGGTAAACTACAGGGTTGTACAAATGTATTCAAGTATGTTTCCATGTATTAGTATAAATTGCTGAAAGAGAATTTCAACTTGTTAGGCGTTTTCATGCTAAACTAAATTTTCCTATTATATAGTATATATACACTGAAAAAAATGGGTATTCAAAATTGAGTAAAGTACACAATTTTAAATGCGTCACATACTCAAAATTGCTCCGATCCAAATGTACTCAAAGTTAAGAAACACATGTACTAATTTTTTATTCCATGGTTGTGATCAAATATGAATCGTTATGTACTGCTCCCCCCCCCCCCAAAAAAACCCCCAAAAAACCCTAAAAATTAAAGTAAACATGTACTGACATTTATTTTCCGTTCAAATTTATTAACAAGAAACGTTTAATTGATTATGTATTAAGAAAAAGAGCAAAAATCTTAACAAGATACTCAAATGAAATATTTTTATGACAAGAGCAATATTTCCAAGCACTTTAAATCATTTTAAAATATTGTGCATAATTTAATATTTACATTAATAAACATCATTTATGCCGCCAAAATGAAATGAACCATTACAGGGTACACAATTATTCGTTTGTTTGGGTTTGATAACATGTGATGTTTCAAAATAGAGAAAGCATAGGTTCATTTTTGATCCAAAAATATTCAATTCAATATGAGTACATCGGTTTACTCATTTTTGAGTACTTGATTTTTTTCAGTGTATCAACCTACAGATCAAATACAGGGCTGTTCAAAAGAATTGGAAATCATATTTAGCTATGGACGGTAACTGCTGAAATGGGTTTTACAAATGTTTTATGCGTTTTCTAAAATGCTTACTTAGTTATCTTATTTACGTTATTTCCCTAAATTACGATATCTTGTTAAAGTATTCAGGAAGTGTTGGAAAGTATTTTATAATCTATGCTTAAAGCATGATTTTTCTTGCTTGTTTTTTCTATTTCCCAGATCCGTCTTTTCCTATAAAACATACCAAATCTATTTAGCTCATATTCACAAAATACAATATACACGGGAATAAAAAATTTAAATAAATATTGCCTATCATACCGTTCTATAAATAATGGTTGTATTAATATCCGTTAGACTCCATGTTCGTATTTAATAAAGCAATAAAAAATCACAACACATTAAAAAACTTACACATTCTAAATATCAAGCTTGAACTCAATATCAAGTTTAGAACTTAATAAAAATATATGTCTGTTGATAAGCATTGTTTTTTAAGTGGAGAAATTAAAAATGTTTTAGAAGAATAGGGCTCCAAAATAGCGATATTTTGCTAAAAAGTACGGTAAAAAGATAAGATTTTATATTTACAACAAAAGTTTACTTTAAAATTCATCGCGGTATTAATACTTAGACATTTTTCCAGAGAGAAACATTCGCCTTATATACAATATTTCAAATGAAAATCAAATTTCAAATTAATTGTTTTAAAGGCGCAAAGGCTAACATGGTGAAAAGGATTCCATGCCGGGACTTGAACCCGGGCCGACAGTATAGCACACTAACATTCTACCGGCTAAACCACATGGAACAACACCAGCCTGTAAAATTTCTCACTATTACATGTTGGCAAGGCTGCAAGATGGAATATTTATCGTGAGCCACCGACATGGGGTTAACACGAAACGTAATTAAATCCAGCATCGATTGAAACTATATTAATACTTGGAAATTTTTCCAGGGTAAAACATTCGCCTTGGATACAATATTTCAAATTAAAATTGCCTTTTAAGCAATTAATTTGAAATTTGATTTTCATTTGAAATATTGTATGCAAGGCGAATGGTTCTCTCTGGAAAAATTTCCAAGTATTAATATAGTTTCAATCGATGCTGGATTTAATTAAGTTTCGTGTTTGCCCCATGTCGGTGGCTCACGATAAATATTCCATCTTGTGCTGCATTTGTAGCCTTGCCAGCATGTAATAGTGAGAAATTTTCCAGGCTAGGTATCGTTCCATATGGTTTAGTTGGTAGAATGTCAGTGTGCTATACTGATGGCCCGGGTTCGAGTCCCAGCATGGAATCTTTTTCACTATGCTAGCCTTTGCGCCTTTTAAGCAATTAATTTGAAATTTGATTTTCATTTGAAATCATCACAGTGTTTATGACAAGTTCGTTACAAATGACACATATTTCACAAATTGGTCACAGTGTGACTTCAAAGCATTCTCGCTTTCGTCCCAGGTTCGTCAAAAAGTTAATGCCAAAATAGTCACAAATGACACACTTTTCACAAATTTTTCACACCGTGACTTCACAGAGTGGTCACAATGTGACATCACAAACGACCTCTAAAACGGCCTTAACGACTTCGCATTCTAGAAACGATGATGTCACATCGACGTCACGTGACGTCACATCGACGGTCACAAAATTACAGTGTGACTTCACAACGACGTCGCCGTGACGTCACCATGCCTTACGGGAGGGAAGGAATTAGTATGGCAAAGGAGGCAGTATAGAGCAAAGTCTGTCCTTCATCTTCTTTCCACTGGCGACTTCTCACTTTGTTTTGTTGTATTTCACACAAAAATTTGTTACAGTAGAAAATAAAAAAATTCTGTCAGTAAATATGCGGCAATGAAGACAAATGCTGCTACAACCATAATCTATCACCAAATGTTCTCATTGAGCTTATTGTAGATAGTCGGCACCGTTTTCTTTTCTTTACAAATCAGGAGCCATTTCAGAAATACGTTTACGGCATAGGATGTAGAAAAATGTGATTCAATTTCTTGTGGTCTTTCTTTCGCCTCACTGCACTATGTTCTGGATTCTTCTATGACAGCAAACTATCATGTTAAAAAGCATAGAGATATGAAAATACCGAGCTGAATTAAATACATTAGTGAAAACCCCTTACACATGAACAGATTGTCTAGACTAAAAATATATATACAGAAAATTTAATTCATTTTTAGAAAAAAAATTCCTTACTTCTCAAACTCATCTTCAGACGACGGCCTCTGATCCATTTATCTCTGTATCCATTGTAAATAATTTTATTTTTCTCCTTTTTTTATATTTTATTTCTTACTTTTTCTTTTCAATCGTTTATACTTTCCCCCCTTACTTCTTTTCTAATATTTGCATTATTGACTCACTGCATAAAAGATCTAAAGAATGAATTTACACAATATTGTTGCTACGCAGTATGTCAGAAGTTTTGCATTAAAATACAATCAATTGTTGAATATGATAAAAAAAATAATAAGGGATCCATGAAAATAACCTGTAATTCGTCTTTTCGAAAAATAGAATATCAGACCTGGTCTCAATAAGGGAAATACCGGGAAGGAAGAGAACGCCGTATTAAAAAGTTATTGAAGAGTGGGCTATCTTGAATAATATAGAAATATTATTAGATAAAACATTATGCATTATTTTTGAAAAACCAAAAAATAGGGAAACAAGTAAAATTTACGCAGATTAATAACATGTCATTAAACATAGATTTATCTGTAGCATCCAAATAAAGAAGAGCTTGCAATCTAATGTCGGTTTTTTGTTAGAAAAGCGACTAATAAAGATTCATCGACAGCGTTGAACAGGGGAGAGATAATAGATATATTA
Source organism: Maratus speciosus (assembly GCA_963932465.1). Lineage (NCBI taxonomy): Eukaryota > Metazoa > Arthropoda > Arachnida > Araneae > Salticidae > Maratus > Maratus speciosus. Next base: position 524,037,075 of record OZ010796.1, on the reverse strand, counting down.
TATTCCCCTCCCACCAAAAACAGAAAACGAAACTTATTTTCTCTTTTGTTATCAAAAACAAAAAAAAAAATTCACGGGTCACATTGAATGCTTACAAAATATTCATAAAATATATGGAATGAAAGAAGCTCGAAAACAAAGAAATTAGCATTTTCTCTTTCATAATGTTAGTAAAGGGCTGCTCGCATCGGGAAAAATGATTTTTTCTCCTTATGTAAAATATGGCATCAACTAAATTACTTTGCTGATTTGGTGTATCGTGAATTATTTTGTTTCCATAGTCTTAAGAAACTTTTCATTGTAGAATATTGTCAAAAGACAGAAAAACGTGATTCATCTTTTTGTAGCCTTCCAATCGCCTCGCTGCACTTCGTTCTGCATTTTTCTCTGACAGCATACTATCATGTTAAATGTATAGAGGTATGAAAATACCGAATTGAATTAAATATATTAGTGAAAGCCCCCGTAAAAATGAACAGATTATACAGACTAAAAAAATATGTAGCAAAAAATTAAATCATTTTTAGAAAAAAAATTCATAATTCTCAGACACATCTTCTATACGACGATCTCTTTATATCTGTATCCATTGTAAATAGTTTTATTTTCTCATTTTTTTTATAATTTCTTTCTTACATTTTCTTTTGCATCCTTTATCATTTTCCCCCTTATTTCTTTTCTAGTATTATAAACAAAACAAAAAAAAATCCATGGGTCAGATTGAATGCTTGCAAAAAATTCATAAAATGCATGGATTGAAAAAGCTCGAAAACAAATGATAATAAAGGGTTGCTCGCAGCAAGAAATTAGCATTTTCTCTTTCATAATGTTAGTAAAGGGCTGCTCGCATCGGGAAAAATGATTTTTTCTCCTTATGTAATATATGGCACATTTCAACTAAATTATTTTGCTGATTTGGTGTATCGTGAATCACTGTATATTCCGAATAATAAATTTACACAATATTGTTGCCACCCGGTATGTCGGAAGTTTTACATTAAGATATATTCGATTGTTGCATAAGAAACGAAATAAAGGATCTCAAAAAATAATCTGTAATGCATCTTTTGGGAAAAATTTAATATCAGACCTGATCTCAATTTGGTAAATACATAGAAGGAGGAGAACGCGCCGTATTAAAAAGTTATTGAAGAGTTAGCTATCTTAAATAATATAGAAATCTTTTTTAGATAAAACATTATGCATTACTTTTGGAAAACCGAAAAATAAGGAGACAAGCAAAATTACTCAAATTAATAACAGGTCATTAAACATAGATTTATCCGTAGTATCCATATAAAGAAGAACTGGTAATCAAATATACGTTGCTTGGATAAAAATGTTATAGTAAAGATTCATCGACAGCGTTGTACAAAAGCGGTAATAGTTGTATTATATTTTCACCAAAAATAAAACGAAACTTATTGTCTCTTTTGCTATTATAAACAGAAAAAAAAATATTGTACACGAGTGAGACACAATTCCTACAAAAAATTCATAAAATATGTGGGATGAAAAAAAATGACTCTAAAAGAAAGAAATTAGCATTTTCTCTCTCATAATGATACTAAATGGCTGCTCGCAGCGAAACAAAAAGAATTTTTTTCTCCTTGTGAAATTTAGCATATTCCAGCTAAAATATTTTGATGATTTAGCGTATCGAAAATTATTTTGATCCTAAACTCTTAAGAAACTTTTCAAGGTAGAATATTGTCAAAAGATTTATCTCCTTTTTTGAAAATATTAAACGTTTCTCAAATAATAAGTAGCTTCTTGCATCTTCACAACGATCGCTTTAAATGTCGAAAGTGCAATCTAGAAAAAAAAACGTGAAATGAAGATTTTTCTTTGTTGAAATACGAAAATTTCCCTTTTGATTTGTCTCTGATTATCAAAAGTATAGAAAACTCACTAATTTAATGTAAAAATTACCCGAAATCTAATAACCTAAAACTACATTTTTGTCAAGATAGAGGGTGTTTCGGTAAAATTGCCTTCTCGCATTGCGTAAAAATTTAATTTCTTTAATTTCTAAAAATTATAATATTATTTTATCTACTAAAAAATATAACATAACTTTCACTATGTACTCTCAAAACTCGAAAAATTCACGAATCTCAAAATTTCCAGAAAGTCTCCTGCCATAAGTGCTGCGCTGCCCATTTTTCTTACGTTTTTGATATATATATATATATATATATATATATATATATTTGACATTGTATGTAGAATTTGAAGACGACTTCTATAAAAGCTAGCATTAAGATGTTTTTTATACTTTAGTACTTCCTAGTATTCTTTTTTTTATGTTAATTTAGTACAAAAATCTGAACCCCTTTTCTATGAGTCCGTGTATAGGACTATGAATTTCATAATTTACTTTCAGTTGATATTGTCAATAGACTGACTTTTAAACTAGGCTTTCTCTGAGACAATTTCCTTATTTTTACGAGGAGAGAGAATTAACTTTTCCCCATTTCATACTGTGAAACGCCAGTATGATGATTAATGATACAGAAGCCTATCGATTAAGTAAGTCATCTTATGTAAGAAAGAAAAAAAATCTTTTCTCCTTTATCTTTTTTCTTCTTTCTGCTTTTATTGGGGTATAATTGCTTCGAAATTCATTGTTATAAGACTGTATTGTTTTGGAAGAAATGGTTTACATTCTTAAAAATTATAATATTATTTTATCTACTAAAAAATATAACAAATACATTATGTTAAAGTAAATAAAAATATACATAGACAACTCTCTGAAATGTCTGTGTTTCACAAGACTCTATCTTCAGACAGATTTGAAACTAAAATTAATAATATTCAATCCTATTATAGACAACCTTGTACATCCGAGAATGTTATAAATTTCACTGATATCTAAAATGTATTTCTTTACTTAACAACTATCAATGAAAAAAAAATTGTCCTAAAGAAGTTAAGGCTATGTTCAATTGTTATTTATTATAATTATTTTAATATTATTCACTTTCGAAAACAAATATGCTTATAACTATTCGCATATATGCTTTGTATGAATGTTCGCCTTTTTCTTTAATAAATTATACAAAGGGATGTACAAGTCGTGGAAAAAAAAAAGTAAACACCCCCTACTAACTCCTCAACAAATCATCGTAGAAAAAAGTTACTGGTACCGAACGAATGGAAATAAAGTCTACTTTTAAATGATGTACATAAAATTTTCTTAGGGGGTAATCTACATATTAGAACGAATCCAAACTTCATTTTTTTTTCAATGGCAATACTCAATTTTAACGAGATATTTCAAATCTTCGGTTCAAACTATGCCTAGACACCAAATTTCAAGTCATTTTAATGATAAGTTTTTGAATTATAAACATTCAAAATTTAGTGCTTCTAATGTTACATCACATTTTCATTTTTTTATTTATATCTCCCGAAATTATGCTCCTAATGTGCTATTTTTTTTCTAGTAATAATACTAATATACCCAAACATAAATAAGCTGAATTTGCAATTTTTATAATTTTATGATATGAATTATGAATTATTAAATTAATATTCGAAAAAATTATGAATTGCAACCTACAATTTTTTTGATGGATTTAGATTTATTAAGTCCTGCTTTATGGAAATTCAAAAATTTCACATTTTTCTTCCAAGTAGTTTTCAAATTATGCTTAAAAAACGGCAAAATGATGGTTTAAGGAGCCGTCTATGATGGAAGTGAGTAGACATTTTGAAATGTATTCTGCTGTACTGTAACCTAACACGCTTCATTGACTCCTTGAGTGGCGCTTAAGGTGCCTTGATCAAGGAAGAGGCTCTCTCGGTTAACAATCCAGTACGGAACTTCAATTTGGATACAGTCCTTAAAATACGCTCGTTTTAAAATAATTAATTTCTCGGAAACTTATGGTACGAATTGCATAAAAATTCGTTTTTAGGCTAATTGAAGGATGTAGAGTTCATTTATGCTGTCAGAATTGGGTACTGCTATTGAAAAAAAAAAACAAAGTTATGGTTCGTTTTAATATGTAGATGGCCCCCTAAGCAAATTTTATATACATCATTTAAAGGTAGACTTTATTTCCAATCGCTCGGTACCAGTAACTTTCTTCTACGATAATTTGTTGAGGAGTTAGTAGGGGGTGTTTACTTTTTTTTTTCCACGACTGTACCTATATAATAGATCGGATACGAAAAATTTTGAAACTTTAAGTTGGGTTTACTAACAATAAAGTTTGAGAATCATTGCAACAATTATTGATAAAATCCCTTTTGAAAATTATTCCATCACTAGCAATACAATTTATGCCACTTTATCAAAGCATTATTAGAAATTTCCCCATTTATTTACATTTTAAAGATTTTCCATCGAAAACTTTCTATTTCTCTGTTAATTAAGGCCATAATTCTCAACAATTTTTAAATGCAAAGAAATGAAAATAGTAATTAAAAATATATGTAAATAAACTTCGTTGAATGGTACAGAATATTGGTGGAGTAATAATTATTTCACTTTAAATTAAATGCAGTTACATTTTTCCAGTTTGACTACTAATTTACGTATTTAATGTTATTGAATAGTATTACTATTTTAAATTTGAAAAAATAAAGATTTTAAATTTTTAATATAATTTTCACTAATATAATAATTTCTTATTTGGTGTAAAAATCCATTAAAAATTATACATTTAATACTATTCTTTTTTATACTCTCATAAATCTTTTTTTTTTTTTAATGCATGCAAAGAAGATTGAATATCTCCTTTGAAAATCGCATTTAATAAATTGTAACAACTGTCCCTTCTCCTTAATTATATTACGCAGATTTTTCGTAATGAAGGCAACTATAACATTTTATTTAAAAAAGTAATTTTGCTTATTGGATACTTTAGAATATTTTGCATATAACGTTTTATTGTTTCTTTCTGCGACACGAGAATTATCAGAATTTGATTAAACTTTTTTTTACTTAAAATAGAAAAAAAAAATATGCATTTTTTCTTGTAATTTTTTACTACTCATTCGGTGTAAAAGTACTTTATAGAAAGAACTATACATTCTATGTTAATTGTTTATACTATAAACCATGTTTTGTATTGTTTTTTTTTTTACTTCAAACCAAAGCTGCACTCGTTAATTTAAAAAAGAATAACAGTACGTTTTTATTTTTAACAACATTGTCTTCAGTAATAATAATAAAAAAAATCTCTATATTATAGAAGTTGAAAGAATAACACTTGATCTTTCTTAAATTCTCATAGTTTGTCTTTAAAAATGCATTAAAATATTATTTAATCTTCTTTGTATATTGGCTAGTTTAAAAAATAAAAATAAAAATCTGTTCCCCTTTGCAGCATTTGAATGATTGGGATTTGCTAGACAGGCACTATACACAGTGCGTTCACAAAGTTCCAGAACTCCCGCTCGTAAAAAAAACACAGATGGCGCTACCTCTTCAAAACTGGCGGGAAGTTCGATCAACGACCTTCACTCACGCGTATCAAGTGATTGCATTACTTTCTGCATACTTGCGACTTGGTAGTGTTCATTTCCATAAAGAGTGTGTGTGAGATATCGTTATAGGAAAAAAAAAAAAAAAATGGAACGAACGTGAAATGTGTTAAATTGGGAAAAGCGGCAACAGAAACGTACGAAATGATTAAATCTGCATATGGTGACTCTGCTAGGAGTCGTTGGCTAGTAGTTTAGTGGCTTCCGTGGTCTCAAGATTGAAAAGTGTCGACCGAAGACAATAATTATCTTTTTTTGACAGATAGTTCATCATTCATTGAGAATTTCGTCCACTGTGTTTGGTGCATTCTTCAAAGATAGGTTACATTGGCTTTTGAAACGATTGCGGCGTGTTAGGCCCGATTAGCTGGACGGTGGAAAAGGGTCTTCTTGCACGACAACGCACCAGCTCACAATTCTATACTTCTGCAGCAATTTTTGACGAGAAGGTGGGTTGGCTGCATTGCTGCATTAACCACCCGCCCTAATCACCGGACCTGTCCCCCTGGCACTACTCTTTTTTTTTTTTTTTTTTTTTTTTTACAAAAGGTGAAACTGAAGACGTGGTGGCAGTGTTAGGAATCGATAAATGACATTAAAGGGGGTCCGGGACACAAAAATCTTTTATTGTCCTAAATCACAATCACAATAATCCCAAATCACAATCCCAAATAACAATCCCAAATCACAATCACAATCACAACAATCACAAATCACAAAAATCACAATCATTGCACTAAAAATTTCTCTGTGTTTCTTTTGCTTAAAATGACGTTTAAATCATGTTTCTATCTTAATTAGAACAGAAAATATTAAATTTTTCGTTTTGGTTGTTTTCAAAATCTAGCTTTCAAGCAATGGTTGTCATGAAAAAGATTTCTTGTGAAAATGCGTTTTTCTACAAGATGGCTTTTTTCACCATTTCTCATATTTAAATCGTTATAAGTCATGAACCGTTAAAGATAAATGGTTCAAACGTGAAACATGTCTTTTTCAATTGTTTTACTTTAATTTAGATTGAGCAAATTAGAAAAAAAATTTACTTTTGAAAATATGATTCTTTTTTTTTAAAGTTACAGAATTTTATTTTTTAATTTTTACTTTAAATATTTTTAATTTTTTTAAAATTAATATTTTTAAAAAGGCTGAATCTAAATTAAAACATATATTTCGGTTTATTTAAATGACAAAAAATTGAAATTCTACAAATAATATTTCCAGGTATAACGATTTTAAATTACGCCACTTTTTTAAAGAATTTATTTATTTATTTATTTTAATATATGAGAAGTTTTATCATGTGATTTTGTTTACAAATAATATGTTTAACCATCACAAAAAAAATTCAAAATTTTATTTCAATAAATTAAAATTATTTTAAATTGTGTCCCGGATCCCCTTAACACTAGAACGCCCGGAAGGAGTAGATTCGACCCCGCCATATGATTAAATGCCAATTGGAACCAGAAATTCTTTCGTAAACTAAGTTAAATATAAACGACTCAGATTTACGTTAAATAAATCAGTCAAATAATTTTAAATAAAAATTCTGGTGTCAAATATTTTTATAAAACTTGAGTAAAATGTCCGAGCGTTCTAGTGTTAAAGCGGCTGTGACACCAAACTCAATAATGTTGGAGTAGAGGCGTTCCTGAAGGCGTTTATGTACATGTACACTCGTTCCAAGCGTTGTTTTGAATTATCGAGAGACTGCGTAAAAGCTTAATATCAAATGTAAATATAATCTCTCATTTATATGGTCTGTATGCAGTCAGTCCTGGAACTTTTTGAATGCACTGTGTAAAAAACGTTATTTCGAATGATACTTTAAAACATTGCATTTCGCGAAAGGGTATTTTATGTTGAATTTTTTGCAAATAAGAATAATAAGTATCATAAAAGTATAATAATATATCATAAAAGTATATTTATTTATTTATTTATTTTGCTTCTGTAAATTTAAATTGATGTAACTGAAGCTTTATAACGATTAGATTTCCTGAATATCAGCTTGACTAGGACAGATTCTTTTAATTCAATAGAAATTGATCACTATAAATGAAAGGCAAATTATGGTATTTGTTTCGATCTATCATATAAAATTATTCAGTGTAAACTGCAAAATAAGACAAATGCTATTTTAATCTAGGAAAATATAACATAACTACAAACAGAAGTATGCAAAAACTTTTACCTAGATACCTACAATTCGGAAAAGCGTTCTTTATCGTTTATTAGAAACGTATATTATAGCTTAAGCGTTTATTTGGAAACATCAGAAAGCCATATATTTTCGAGATATAAGGTAGCTTTTTATAAAAACAATGTTTCTTTTGCTGACACTGATTTTCGGGAACGTTTTTGAGTAGTTTTTATAATGTATTAATCCCTTTTCTCAAACCAGAATACAGGTTTTTCAGATATTATCCATTCTCAACTGCACAATCTCATGATCAAAAAATATCTCTTACATATAACTTCGGAAAATTACCAGCAATAACATTAACATTAAAGTTAATATTATTCTTTTACTATTGCATGTAAAATTTTACTTATGTAAATGAAAATGTGAAATCGAAAATGGGTAACCTCCTGAAAACCGATATTCTGGTTAGACAAAATTAATTAATACACGTTAAAAACAACTCGGAAACGTTTCCAAAAATCAGTGGCTGAAAAGAAACTTGATTTTTAGCTCACAGGTTATCAAAGCCTGAGAGCAAATGTGCCCGCAGGTTCTGTATGTATGTATGTACGTACGTACGTAACGCGATAACTCTTGATAGAAATATCCGATTTGCTTCAAAAAATTTTTCTAGGTTCATTCTCACAAGGCGCTTCCCTGATTAGTTTTTGGGGTCCATTGCTTAAGTATAAAGGGGGGGGGGTACGGGGGGTAACCCCCCTTATCTTAGATAAATGGGTTTTTCATGCAAAATTATCAGATTTGCTTCAATTGTGGATACAGGTTAATTCTGATAAGGACTTTCCCTGATTTTATTTGGAGGTTCATTGTTTAAGTATAAAGGGGGGATCGGGGGGTAATACACCCTTAATTTAGATAAATGGGTTTTCTTATCCGATTTGCTTCAAATTTGGTAAACCACTTTATAATGATAAGGCTCTTCCCTGATTAGATTTGGAGCTTCATTGGTTAAGTATAAAGATGTGAAACAGGGAGTGGCTAATCCCCCTCTTAATTTATTTTCGAAAGACATTAATCTTTGAAGTAAGAGTATAATATACAATTAGTGTGAATAGACTGTGAGCTCAATGCCATCAGTTTAACTGGGCACTTTTCTTTTTTATTAGAAATGCTTCTTGAAATCTCGAAAAAAAATATTGGTTTCTGAGGTTCCTAAAGATAAAGAACGCTTTTCGGAATCATCGGTAACAAGAAAGAGGTTATTTTATATTTCCGTTCGTTGCTATATTATATTTTCGTAAATTACGAAACATTTGTCTTTTTCTACAGTGTACGATAAGTTTGTTTTATAGGGGTGACAAAAACTAAAAAGTGTCCGATGAATTTTATAAATAAATACAGCATTAAAGATATTTAAAATAGTGTTTTGTTTATTCGTTACGTAAAGGAAAGTTTATATGAGAAGTTACTTTTCTCTTTTCTGGAAAGCTTTTTAGAAGCTGGAATATTAGGATTTTCTAGACAAGATACTATAAAAAACGTTGTTTCGAAAGACAATTTGGAAGATTGCTCTGAAAAACAGCATTTTACGTTAGATCAGAAAAACAAAAGTATAAAGAAGGTATTTTAAATTTGCGCTTCTGTAAATTAAATTATAGTGTTTGAATATTTGTAGTGATTAGATTTTAAGAATTGCAGGTTGACCAGGAAATATACTTTCATTAAATAAAAAAGTGGTCCCTACACTGTTAAAAATTTTCTTAAAGGGTCTTGTACCTGTTAAACTCGCTGAAAATCAACAAAAACATTCAACGTTGAATTAGTGTACCTTCAAAGTCTTTTTATGCATAAACATGAAATTTTGACTATTGATTAAACAGATTTTGCTTTTTAATATACTACTATTTGAAACTGATCAGTATCACCGAATTTATGTATTGTTTAAATTAAAATAGCTCTTTTTTTTTACTCTGTAAATCATTGCGTGCATGATATCTTCAGAACGTATGTATGGATTGTTACGAAATTTAATAAAATTAATAAAAACATATGTATTTTTAAAATGATTTGCTCTTAGGCCAAAATTACATATTAATCATGTAAAAAAATATTTTTGTGAAAAAAAAAATCAAAACTTTTTATTCTTAATGCATAAAAATAGTCATCACTAAAAATATTACCATTGTAAATGCATAAAAGTTGGTCATTTTAAACGCACAAATGTTTAAATGCTATCATCTATTTATACTTTTTTAAGAATCCATACATACGTTTTCAAGATATCATGCGCTCAATGACCTGCAGAGCAACAAAAAGGAGTCATTTTAACTTCAATAATCCATAAATTCTGTAAAAGGCTAGTCAGTTTCTAATGGTAGTATATTAAAAAAATCAAATCTGTTTAATCAATAGTCAAATTTTCATGTTTACACGTAAAAAGGCTTTGAAGATACACCAATTCAAGCTTTGAAAGTTTTTACTGATTTTCGTAGCGTTTAAAAGGCACAAGACCCTTTAATATTATTTTCATCTTTCTTAAGGTTTATGATAATATAGCCTCTATCGAGTAACCGGCGATTCCGAAAAGCTACTCTTTATCTTTATAACGTTTTGAAACCAATAGGTTCCTGAGATTTAAAGAAGCATTTCAGAAACAACTTTTGTTGCCCCGTAGTTTTCGGAAACGTTTCCGAACAGTTTTTAGCCCCACCAGTGGCTGAGAGGTTCTTCTCTCGAAGCTAGTAGACGGGAGGTGCTGGGTTCGAACCCAATCGCGCCCGTCGTCCTAACCGTTTCAGAGTTTTCGTGATTTTCTTCGAAACCTTGGATTTCCATGCGTAAATACGGGTTAGGATCCTTTAGAAAGACCCCCACGAAGGGCACTCCCCCCCCCCCCCCCTTATGGCCTATATCCCTCGTGTTGATAATTGGCCGTCATAAACACAACCAACCGAATAGTTTTTACAGTGAATTAATCAGTTTTCTCTACCCGAAACATCTGTTTATCAGATGCTATCAATTCTCAAGTAAACATTTGCGTAACAGAATTTATACATACGGATGTAATCAAATAATATTCACTTTAACGTTAATGTTATTAGTTTTAACATTAATATTAATGTTGTTAATTTATGATGTTTGTTGATAATGAAAATGTTTACTATTTTTAACACAATCATACTTATTGGTAAAGTTTATCATACGAATAGTATATCTACGTACACATTGTTTATATGACGTTCCTTTACCTGCGGTTTATTCTGTTGAGCTGTCTACATGACAGAGCAGATGTTATTACCAATAAGGTTATCTGAGGGAAATATGCTCGCCGGTTGTCAGTCCAGGTAGCTTAAACGGTAGAGCATTGGTAATGTAAGCGAAAGATCAGGGTTCGATTCCCGGCATGGGAACTTTTTTGCTAAGTTAGAAATATTCAATTTGTATGAAAATGCTTACTTGAGATTTGATAGCATGCAAAATATCAATATATCGCATTGGGAAAACTGATTAATACACCGTAAAATCTACTCGGAAACGTTTCTGAAAATTACGGGCAGCAAAATAAACTTGTTTTCTGAGATTTCTGGATATAAAGGAATGCTTTTTTGAGTCGATGGTAACACGGAAAAGGTTATATTACGTTTTCTTAAACTTTAAGAAAGGTAAGAGCTAGATTAAGAAAAAAATGTATTTTTTTACGATGTATACAGGGAAAAGATTTTGTTGTATCACATAAAATATTCAGCGTAGTGTAAAACATGCAGTAAATTTTAAATTTGATACACGTCACAAAAATGTAAAGCGGCTGATGAATTTTACGAAGAAATACAGCATTAAAATATCATTTTATATAATCACATATTAATTTGTTACATAGAAATTATTGCACAATTTTTTTTTGTTCTTTTCTACAAGATTTGAATTATTAATTTTTTATAGAAAAGGCACTATAAAATATCGTTTCAAAAGTCACTTTGAAAGATCTCTCCACAGAGAAAGAAATTAAATTTCAGTTACCGCGAATTAAATTTATGTGACTAGATATTTTTAATAATTAGTTTTTGTAATTACAAGTTGACTAGGAAAAACTGTTCTCATTAAATACAACAAGATCATTATCAAGGTGAATCATATAAATATTCTGGTGTTGATTTCGATGTGCGGATGAAAAAATTCAGCGTAAATCAAAAATTCAGGAATTTTTAGTTTCGCCAGATGTCACGAAAACTAAAAATCGGCTGATAATTTTTCTAAAGAAATACAGCATTAAAATAGTATTTGAAATAGTTTGTTTATTAGTTACTTATGAAAAACGTATATACAGTATGCCCAATAAAGTCCCTTGCCACCCTCTTAACTTCGGAACGGCTGCTGCTATATTCATAAAAGTAATGTCTAGGTATAGTAGAATAGCCATACACTACTGGATAAAAAGCGCCTACGGCGCTACCTGGTGGTAAACTGCGCAGTTAGCATTCATATCTCGAAAACGGAAAGGGATAGGGAAGAAAGTGATTTACAATGTTGCAGAGTATCATCGATTTAGTACGAAAAGACACCTTGTGGTTATTAATGTGATGAACAGAACGATTAAAACGCGCACTTGTTTCTTCGTGATTTCCTACACCATGAAGTCACGAAACTTGAACGGAAGGAGAAATGATTATCTTTCTGTCAATTGTACATCCAAATGTGCATTGCAGCTGCCGGTGAGAACTTTGAACATCTCAAATAAAGGCATATTATTATAACTAGTTGTTTTTTCTTTCTAAGATCGTTTTATCACGTCACAATGTAGAAAATCACGAAAAAACAAATGCGCGTTTTAACCGTTCTATTCTTCACATTAATGTCCTCAAGGTGTATTTTCGTACTAAATCGATGATGCTATACAACTTTGTAAATAACTTTTCCCCCCTATCTCTTTCCGTTTTAGAGATAGGACTGATAACCCCGCAGTCCTCCACCAGGTGGCGCCGTAGGCGGTTTCATTCAGTAGCGCATAGCTACTTTACTATACCTAGACCCTACTTTTACGGATATAGCAGCAGCCGTTCTGAAGTTAAAAGGGTGACAAGCAACATTATGGGTCAAACTTTACATGTATTTTTCTTTTGCTCTTTTCTGAAAGACTAAAATTACGATGTTCCAGAAGAGACGCTATAAAAAAGGATTGTTTCGAAAAACTCTTTGAAAGTTTGCTTTAAGAAAGAGTGTTTTATGTTAGATCAGAAAAACAGAAATATCAAGAAAATATTTTAGATTTCCTTTATTTGAAAAAGTGATGATTAAATTTTTAGGATTATAGGTTGTCTAGGAAACAATCTTTCGATTAAATAAAAAGTGCTCACTATACATTCCAATGAGAGAGACATTTTGGTATTTGATTCGTTGTATCAGATAAAAATATTCTTCGTAAGATAAAAATTGCAGTACATTTTAGATTTGCTAAAATTCACAAAAACTAACAAATCGGAGAATTGAACGTCAAACGCGGCAAATGACGTGCTTTCGTACTGTAACTAGTTTTAGGAATATTCAGATCTTGGTGCAATAGCTGTTGCACTCTTATGCAAAAATGCATGAATACAAAATTTATTACCATAATATACTGGGTGTCCGGTCTCAACGGTGTCCAATGACTAATTCCTAAACCGTTAGTCATAGACATATAGTTCCAATTACAAAAATGTTTTAAATCACGTAAAGAAATATTTTAAAAGCGATTTGGGTCAATAAAAACATTTCTTAAAAAATTACGAAATTTAAATTTTTATACGGTCCCCCGGTCCAATAAGTTATATTTAGTGAAATTTTCCTTTTACACTGACAAGTAATACAAAAAAAGTCCCGTTATTCTACGATTAAAATTGACCGAGTAATAGCTGTTTAAAGTTGGAGCATATTTTTTGCTTCAAATTAGGGGTCATTCACAAATTTAGTGGAAATATAATTTCGTCAGATATAAAAAATATCTGGGAGTAAAATTAACAATCCAATATAAATTTGAAATCTTTAATCATTCTGGCATATTAATGGAAGATATACAATTTGTAATAAACATTTAAGAAGATGGAAAAAACACAATTTTTGTTAAATAAAATGATTCTAAATTAACAGCCTCAATTCTTTACAAAATGATACGTATTTTAAAATATTATTAGATTGCACAAGCCTGAATAAGTTGGGTTATGTCATGTTTTTTAGCTAATGATAATTGATTCTTATACACTCTGTACCGCTGAATCCGAAATTGACCTTCATTTTTAACTATCATATCAGGATTTTTCGCACATTGCAAATTTCAAAGTTAAGGAGTTCAATGTTAAAATTGAATTTCCTCCCCCCTCTCATCGGACCACTCAGCTGTTTAGCTGTAAGAATTCCAGGATAAGCAAAAATATCGAATAAATTTTTTAATAAAATAAAATAAAATAAAAAATGTTTTACATATGTTTTATAGTATGAGATTTTAGCTATATTTTAACTTACACATTTGCGATATGCAAAAAAATTCTAACGTGATGGTTAAAAATGAAGGTCATTTTCAGATTCAGTGCTAAAAAGTGCGTAAAAATCAATCATCAAAAGTTAAAAAAACACAACCATCTCCTCTACTTTATAGTATTCGATTTTTGTTATTCTTTAAATTTGAAAATTTATGATTTGCGAAATATCCTGACATGACGGTTAAAAATTAAGGTAATTTTCGGATTCAGTGCTGAAAAATACATACAAGTTAAAAAACCCAACAATCGAAGTCTTGTATTATCTAATCTAAAACTTTTTCTTAAACTCCTTGGCAGAAATTTATCCAAATTTTTTTGTGTTATTCTGTAAAATAAGTATAAATGGTAACCACCGAAAATCTTAATAATATTAGATTGTTATTGGATTTGCACCAGTATGTAAAATGCAATCTCAATCGGATATTTAAAAGTGGGTTAAAGTTAGAGTACAAATTTTGAACTGGAAAAACATACATATGATTGTTGAAGTAACATAAAAACTTATAAAAAACATAATTTTTGTTAAAAGAAATCATAAGAGAAACATTCTCAAATCCTGACAAAATAAAACCTATGTTATTTTAGCCAATTTGAGACTTAATCATAATACTTGTAGGATATTTTTTTCAAAGCGCAGATACACATGAAGTAAGATCTTCAAATACTTTAAACACTTGATATATGATCCCTCAAAGCCAAGCCGAACTCATTTGTTTTCAGAGTAGAAAAGTGGCATAAGTCATGCATTTTTAAAGTTTCATAACTCGCTCAATTTTAGAGTTATATGAATGGGACTTTTTTTGTCTTACTTGTCAGTGTAATAGGAAAAAATTACTAAATATAACTTATAGGACCGGGGGACCGTATAAAAATTTAAATTTCGTAATTTTTTAAGAAATGTTTTTATTGACCCAAATCGCTTTTAAAATGTTTCTTTACCTGATTTAAAACATTTTTGTAATTGGAACTATATGTCTATGACTAACGGTTTAGGAATTAGCCATTGGACACCGTTGAGACCGGACACCCTGTATATTAAATTCAGTAATACGAAAATAATACTACCCCATCTTAAATAAGACGCGATCACCATGGCAACCTAGAATCATTACCTATCATGGGATATCATTGATTTAATTACGTATGATAGGATTTAATAGAATGTAGAAAACTTTTATTAATATATTTTTAAGTTTTCATTCGATTTTCATAAAATTTGAAATGACTCGACAAAATTCTGCACCGAATACATATATTAAATTTCAAATTATTTGGTTGGGTAGTTTTTGCGCTGTTATATGCGGGCAGATGGACAGACAGACAGACCGACGGACCAGACGACGACTATGGTGTTACGTATTTATATAATTACGGACTCACCTAAAAAGCAGCCGATAATTTTCCAACGGAAATACAACAATAAAATTTAATTTTACATACGTTTTATTTCTTAGTTACTTAGAGTAATATGTATATAAAAAGTGTTTCTGCTCCATTCTGCAAGATTTTAATTATTTTGTTTTCTACGCAAGATACTATAAAAACGTGTCGACCGACAATTTGAAAATTTTGTCTGAAAAAAGGTATTTTATGTTAGCAAATCCAAATTTTCAAGAATTTGTTTTGAATTTTCTCTTTCCCAAATTAAATCAATGTGATTAAATGTTTTTAGTGATTGGGTTTGTAAGCTATTAGATTGACTTGTAAAGCTTGTTTAGATATTAAAAAATGCCCACAAAAAAGATCAAATCTGCAATACGTTTCGATGTACCAGATAAAAATATTCAGCGTAGGAGCAAATATGCAGCCAATTTCAGATTTAAAAGATGTAAAAAAACTAAACATCACCTGATGATTTTTCTAAACAAATAGAGAATTTCAATATTATTTAAAATAGCCTTTTGCTTATTGGTAGCTAATAATATATATATATATATATATATATATAAGCGTTTTTTCTATAAGATTTGAGTTATTAAGATTTCATAGAAAATACGCTGTAAGAAACGTTGTTTTAAAAGACACTTTGAAAAAATTTCACAGAAAAAAGAATATTTTAAGAAATATCAAGAAATTATTTTAAAATCCTCGCTTCTGTGAACAAAATTAATGTGATTTGATTTTTAAAATTAGAACTTGACTAGGAATGATTTTTTTTATTAAAGAAAAAATGCTCACTACACAGGTGAATTGGACATTATGGTGCTTGTTTCGATGTATCAAAAAAAGATATTCAGCGTAGAATAAAAAATGAAAGAAATTTTAGATTTGCTAGATGTCATAAAAACTAAAATGTGTCTGATCGTATGAACTATTGAGTCAAAATTGTCGCAGGTTCTGATTATATTAATGTGAAGTAATTTATCTTATTTGAAATTTAAAAAAGTTATCTTTAGGAGTAAGCAAAGCTTGTACAATTAAAAATAGAAAAATTGAAATTGAGAAAGTGAATTAACACATCTTTTTCCATATGCAGAAAAAAAAATTCGCAAAAAATGGCCAATTTAGACTAATGAGGCAACAAATATAAATATTGAATACAAAATATACAAAACCTTTATTGGTTTGCTGTTTACAAACTGCACTATATGTAGGACGATGGTATAATATACAAACATCTTAACTGTTTCCGGTTTTTTTTTTTTTTTTTTTTTTTTTTTTTTTTGACACAATAAATTAAAAATACGGACCCGACACCACTTTAAAAAATATATATCTGCCTTTGTAAAATCGAAAAATTTATGCCATTTAAAAATCCAAAGATTACAGTTAAAATTAAGTGGTATACAGAAGCTTTTAGTATTGAAGATAGCAAACTCTTTTTGTTCTAGCGGCACTTGGGCAAAACACTTAAGGGGTTAAACTACGAAAATATACAATAACCGCTTCCAAATTACCCACAATTCCGAAATGCCTTTTCTATATTTAAAAACCTCGGAAACAAATATGTATTAGTGATTTAAAGAAGCATTTATAAAACAAGTTTCTTTTACTTTTACTGATTTTAGGAAACGTCCCCGAGCGATTTTTATAGTACACCAATGAGCTTTCTTAAACCGGAATATCCATTTTATAATGCTATAAACTCTCAAGTAAAAAATTTCAGTTGCGTAACTGAATTTATAGATGCAAGTGTAACAAAACAGCATTAAATTTAGCGATAATGTTAGCTGTTAATTCATCATGTTTGTCTGCAAAACATTGAAATGGTTACTTGAGAACGGATAACATAAAAAAAATCTATATGACAGGTTCAGAAAACTGCTAAATACACTTGAAAACCTTTCCCAAAATCAGCGATAGCAAAAGAAACTGCTTCTATAAATCTCTATAAATGCTTCTTTAAACCTTGAAAATATATTAATTTATGAGTTTTCTAATGATAAAGAACTGTTTTGGAAATCTTAGGTAATTCTTAAGTAGTTATTGTATATTTTCGTTTGTGGTTATATTATATTATCCTACACATAGAAACATGCGTCTTTTTTCACAGTATAATCAGCAATAATATAGAAAATTTGTCATGCTTAATTTAAAGAGAATTCTGTCATTATTATACACATTTTTTAAATTAAAAAAACGAGTCATGTCAGATAAAATAGTAAAAAATTAGCAATCTTCAAATTATTAAAATTGAATGTAATATGATTACAAGTGGCCTTAGAAGTCTTAAAGTCTTCTTTAGCCGCCGCGGAACAGAAAAAAAATACGTTGTTACTTGTGAAAATTTGTTCTATATATAGGATAATGGTAAAATATGGGTTAAAATTTATTGCTGTATATCTCTTATCGTTGTTACTGTCACAACTCATCTCGAAGTGTTTAGGATATTAGAAGCTTTCCACTGTCTGTGAGTCTGAAGGCTTTCCAGTACTTTTACATAAACGTCTATAAAACTCACGAAATGTATTAAATGGAACAGAAGAACGTTTACCCTTTTTTAAAAAACATAAACACATAAACTCTTAAAGTATAATTCTGATTAAAGATTTTTTGTCTACATTCAAATTATTTTTTTACTGCAAACGGAATTTTACGTCATAGCCATTTAAAGGCTTTTAAAATCGGGCGGCCATTCGAGTTTAGAGATTTTGCATGAGAATCATAAAAAAGACACCAATTATACAAGACTAACCTACGCGATGAGTGCTGTACATGGAATATGCTAATGTTATGCTTGTGTTCCTCACTGTAAAAATATATATATATATATTTAACGTTACTCCATAAAATTGGTAGCAGCTATGCTGCCTTTATTTTATTAAGTGATTTAACCGATATAATTGGTGTTACGTTATACTAATGTGTGATATTACACCAATTACATAAGTTTAAATTACACCCTTATATAAGTTAAATTACTCCATAAAATTGGTGGCTGCATGTTGGCAGCAATTTTATGGTGTAACGTTACATAATTTTTTTATAGTGCAAAAGTATTCTATACTTGGATTGTCAAATCTTTTACTACCCATTTGCTACAGTTCAGGCAAAATACAAAATAATATTAATAATGTTTCGAGGCGCACTTGACTGGAAATTTTTTCTATGCCTGGAAATACTTTATACTAATACTAACGATAGTAAAAGAAAATATATAATATCCAACGCTTTAAAAAGCAAAAAGTTCAAATTTTTATGGATGTTTTTTAAATTATTAAACATATCAGCGAGAATATCATGACTAACACACCTAGTATTGTGTTGATCTGATTTAGATATTCAAAACATTATTATTGCATACTTGCCAACCTCCGGATTTTTTTTTAAATAAAAAAAGCATGCTTTAAGCCAGAAAATCTGTTTAATTACATGTCGCGCTTCTGTGTAGTTGCCATTTGAAATCTGCTTAACTTTATTCGTTAAATAAATTTCTGGTTCGAAGAATGTTTTTTTATCCTATTAAAATTAGCCGGAGGTTGGCATGTATGTTAATGGCATGGAAATCGAAAAATCCTTAAGGGGGCACTGGACCTTTCAGTTTGTCGAAACGATCAAAAACATTGTCTTTTTCAAAGAACAAAAGTACAAATAATATGCATTTAAGATCCTTTTTTCCCTTTCTGCCTAAAGTATATATTTTTTAAATAAATCATATCTGCCAATTTTTACGCTTTCTTCTTACCACTAAAATGTACCGTAAAATGGGTTTAATCGGAGCATTTTTCAACTTTAACGCCAAAAAAAGGGCAACTACCGATTTTGATATTCTTTTATTTTTTGTCTAGAAACTTCGGTCTTGTTTTGTTTAAGCGAAACCAAAATATTTTTTACAATTTTTATGTATATTTCTTATATTTTTAATGGTATTTCGATTCACCCTGCAGGTAGGGGTAAATCGGAACAAATATTATAATCTTTATTTGTTCCGATTCAGACTTTAATAGGGTTAATAATATTAGATAATAATGATAAGGGATGAATAGGAGCACGTAGTTACTATCGAACAAATTCATTATTTTCTATACATGTAAAGGTATGACTTTTCAGAAATTAGAAAACAACTTTGAGCTCAAGAAAGATTAAAATTTGTTCTAAGAAAATGTATTTGAATTCAGAAAGATGGGAATTTAATACAAATTCAATTCACTTATGTCGTTCAAAAAAGTTATCATATCCTTGAAACGAGCAGATGTTTGAATGTTGCCCTTTAGCTGAAGTTTCTTTATGACATCTTCTGGAAGAAATGCTGCCTGCTCTTCCACCGTTTCTTGAAATCTCCAGGTATGGGGGACCCTTTTGTAAAATTTCCCCCACATGACCATCATCTTCTGGGTACAGGACTTTGGTCACATAGAGTCTGTATGACTTTTTCCATGCACTTTAACGACAAGGAAGTCTCCTGGAGCAAATTTGTTCGAAAGTTAGGGATTTTCTAGGATTCCAAAATATGGGTCTTCTTCTTAAGTAGTAGGCAATATGAACTCTTTATCACAGTCTTGAACAGAATAATTGGAATTTGAATCTTCAGTGATGATCTTCTGGATAGTTTCTGTCGTTTGTTTTCTTGTCCTTTTAAATCGCTGCATGTTTTAATACGATCAACTAGTACGGCCTCTTCCTCAGCATTTAGTACTGTTTTGCCCTCCTCTCTTTTTTAATTGGTTTCCCATTTTGAAATGTCTGTGTAATGTTATGGTTGACAGAGAATATTTCTCTGCAACTTTTCTTAGGGATTTGAAGTTTTTTAATTCTTCTATTGCCTGTTCCATATCTCTTGGAGTAGGGGTTGGCGTTTTTCTTTCAGCTAAGTGATTTCTTGGCATCTTTTAACTATTGAAGTAACTGGAACAAACAAAATATTGTTAAATACGATATGACATGAAAATATTACTGTATGGAAGAGTAAACCATGGCAACGAAAATGTGTTCCGATTCACCCCGTAAATGTTAATACTATGATGTTATAAGAAAATCTCTACTTTATCACTATGTAGATTTAGAAATATATAAAATCTAATTCAGGATATCGTTTATAGGTCTATCCCAAATGAAAAAAAACCCACTACTCTTAGGTTTGGAATACGAAAAAGTTTGTAGTTACATACAAAGTTTTGCAGATGTTGAAAATAGGAGGTTTTCGAGGATCCACTTGCAGTTTTTTTTTTATATAACACAGTAGTGGTGCCAACATGACAAAACTGAATTTCTCAAGACTCCATTGTATTACCTTCTTTTAAAAAAAAGCAACTAAAAGTATTCTCACGTATATTTATTTCGAATTTATTTGTATGACTGGGAAGTTTCGTTCCTGTTCACCCCGCTGTTCCTATTCACCCCGTTTTATCATAATACAGATTTTTGTCTTGTTTAATCATAAGATTTCGACAATTAAATAAGACAACATTTACTATAAAATTTTAGCGGTATGAAGAAAGCGTAAAAGTTGGCAGCTATGCTATATTATCCAGAACAAATATGTTCTATATACAAAATTAATATTTAAATTTTTAATTAAAAAATTTATCTCACTAATGCTTGAATTGAAAGCTTTAAGTACTGCGCGACTGATAAAACGCTGAATTATGCATATAGAAAATCATTTTTGAACAAAATGGAATCATAACACACCTACTTCTAAATTAAAACCAAAATATACATAAAAAGTTTTGTTTAAAACTTAATTTTAGCACAAGAAAAAAAATCAAGTTTTTCAAATGCAAAAAAATAAATAAACAAAATATGTGAATATTTTGGTTTTAGCATGTAGAAAATAAAGAAACGCATTATTTGGTTATTTTTTTTTAAGCTGTAGTTCCAAATTTTGAAACTAACAGTGCGCAGAAACTCAAAATTTATTAATCTGAGAAGACGCGTTTTAAAGTTTCAATATCTACGTACCTTTAATTACACTCAACGTCTGTAAATGATCGTAACTCAAGAAATAATGTAAATTTTTGAATGTTTTTTTTTTTTTTTTTTTGCATATTGTTGAGAAATTTTAAGAAATTCAGAATAAAACAAAAGCCAAAAACTGACTTGTTGAAAGTTTAAAGGTCCTATGCCCCTTAATAAGTGCACAAATATTGACAGTACGTAATATACAAGGATACTTCAATATGTTTCAGTTTTCAAGTGTTGCTCTCCATTACCCAGTGATTTAACTAAAGAGGGTATTAATGAAAACCATTAATATGTTCCTCAAACAATCGAAGTTCATTTTTGGTTTCATGGACTTTCTTGAGATTTCAGTTCAGTTCCAATTAATTAAAGTAAAATTTTTGAATTTACATTAAAATATAAAATTTAAAAATTTACACTACAATATAACATTTTATAAATATTTTAGATCCTCTTCTGAGTTGTATTCATTATAGCTTTGGTCAGCGGGCGGGGGTAGGTCATGCCTGTTCTATACTAAGAGAGATTCGTTGAGTTCCTATCCTTTCAAGAATATAATATATATGTATAGCGAACTTGTAAGATAAATGTTGATTCAAAGGTATTTTATATATTTAACGTTCTATAATATTTTGCTGCTTTGGCCGAATATGTATGGAATGTATTTTATCAGTCTATGAATATTTTCATTCATGTTCATCTCTGATTTATAAAATCATTTTGTTTCTTCAATATTAAACGTTTTAATTTTGTTGGAAATGCATAATAAATATAGTTGTTTTTGCTTATTTTTTATGTATTCCTTTATTTATTTTTTACAAAACTATTATTGTTTTCGGTACCAATGCAGCATTTCTCACTCCTTTGTAATTTTAAAATGCTGCTATTTGTAACATATCTAATTTCAATTTCATTCAATAATTTGTATTTATTTAGTTGTTATCATTTGTATTTATTTCTGAGGTATTTAGTTATTTTTTTGTTGTCTATTTTTGTTATCCGAACTTGAAAGATAAATTTTGTTTAGATAATTATGTCAGAAATGTAAAGGTAGGTAGAGGGGATCTTAATAAGCAGGTTTCGTATAAGAATGTGGGTGCGGATATGCAGCGTTAAGGCGGTAGAAAGCGCTGTTAAGTTCAGTGGATAAAAGAATTTTACTGGCTTGAATCGTCATTCTTCGATTTCAAGCAACATGCATCGTTATACCAATGCGGAGCTTTCCGAGATGAATTTCATGTATGTTGCTGCGCAAGGAAATGGCTCACACACAAAACACGTCCAACAGTTTTCGAGTTTTGCGAAGGACATTCCTCTACTGTGCCTAATATTGATTTTTCCCCTCCAGGAATTCTGCGATATCTTCAATGCCCGTATCACGCCTCGAGGCACAAAATGATCCACTCGCGCACAACTCCACCCAAATGTTCGGCGATCCGGCAGATTCCTACTTGGAAATCGTTCTATGTACTTCCTTTTAACAGCCGCTCTCTTTTCTTGTGCAGCCTCATACTTGAAATGCAAGTCGGCATGCATGTCGGCATTGGTGTAATGAAGCATGTTGCTCGAAATCTGTGCAGAGAGTGACGATTCAAGTCAGCGAAATGCTTTTATCCACTAAACTTAACAGTGCCATCTATCGCCTCAAAGCTGCGTTTCCGCACCCACATTCCTATACGAAATATGCTTCCCAAGGTTCCCTCTTCCTGCCTTTACATTTCTGACACATAAATTTGAAACACCCTGTATATATATGTGTGTGTATATAAATTTACATTTCATAATAAGTAATTATATTCTTACAAATATATTGCACACTTTGTAATCCACTACTCTACGGTGAAGAAGCTTGTGAAACTATGTTGTTTTACCTACAATAAATATTATATTTGATAATTTTGTGAAAGTTATTAATATCTATATATGAATTCCTTTAACACATTTTTACTCATATTTAACATTATGGTACGGTAAAGATACTGATACGACTGATATTAATATGTATGATATGCAATAATAAGTTTGATTTAGTTCAAATAATATATCATTACCCAGCCTATTGGTTTGTTACCTGTAGACACTTATCAATTTTGCAAAATTCATAGCGTTAACTACATCTATAATCACATAACAATATTGGCATCATAAAATGCTGTAACGATAATAGATAATTTGAAAATATAGTTTAATTAAAACCATTTCTCTGGATAGTTGGAATTAATATTAGGTAAAACACTAGTGTAGGCTCTTAACACGTTGAGTGCAACGGTGGCTGACACTGAAGCTGAAAAATTTACAATGTTTTAAGTAATTTTTAAGAAAGTATAATCCTGTAATAAATAAAAGGTAAGTAAATTTTAAATAAATTTCCAATAATTACTTGAAACAATATATATATTTTTAGTTTTATATAATATTTTAGACCGTCAGTCATTGGTGAATGACGCGTTCTAAACGGAAAGTTCAGTGTCATTCTAACGTGTTAAGAGCCTACACTGACCACGCGATCGCATTCGTAAGTTAATGTTAAACTTATGGAAGCGTACGTTGTAAAAACCTTGGTTGCATTTTAATATGTTTAAATGATTTATTTTGCATAGGATACCTGAGGTCGAAATATAATGTTATGCTTTTGTATGTTTTTGATACTGGTTACAGCTTTATTTTTATATGTGAACACTTTCGCAGTTGGAACTGGACATAATATTATCAAATAAAAAAAAACTGTGCCCAAAATTGAAAACGTAAAAACGCACACCATAAGGTATCGACCACAGGTATCCTATGCAAAAATTAAAAAAGAAATCTACTATAGTTACAAAAAAAAACTTGTTAATAAAGCTTTTTTATTATTATTTAATTTTAAAAGTACAATCTGAAACGAATTCTTTATCTTGAATTTTTTTTCTCCTGTCAGAAAACATTTTATTAATAGCATAGGTTTGATTTATAAAATCTATATAATGCAGTCTGCTAAAGAATTTCTGTTTATTTTATGGCTCAGAATTTTATTTAGATTAACTAATCCAATAAATTAAAGTTTAATATTTCATAGGAAAACGTGCACAAATACTGTGCTTATAACTTTTATTGCTATATATTGAAAACGTATAAATCATATAAAGTGAATACTGTAAGTATCGCATTATAAGGTTAGTACATTTTGTATATTTTGCTTGTATCTTTCACGAGATTTGCCTTAGATTATTATTTTGATAACAACTGTCACTGAAATAAACTTATAAAGATCTTTTACGTTATTTCCTTATAAGCAATTTACATTCATTAAGGAAAACGTGGACAAATGTTCTGTTTAAGACTTTTATTAATCTACATGAAAATCATATAAAGTGAATGCCGTAAGTATCTTGATATAAAGTTAATAGATATATTTTGCTTGCAATTTACATAAAATTTGCATTATATCTCCAAAATAAACTTATGAAACTCTTTTACATAATTTTCTTAGAAGCAATTTTATTCAATTTGGAAAACGTACACAAATATTCTGCTTAAGACTTATGTTGTTATATTTTAAAAACATCTAAATCATTTAAAGTGAATACCGTATTTGTCGTTATATAAAGTTAACACATATATTTTGCTCGCATTTGTCATGGCACATGCATTAGATTAAACTTTTAATGAAAACTCTCACTAAAATAAACTTATAAATCACTTTTACCTTATTTCCTTAGGAGCAATTTACATTCATTTTGGACAAATATATTACTTAAGACTTTTATTTCTATACATTAAAAACATCTAAATGATATACAGTAGGATGCATCGCGACATAAAGATGATACATATATCTTGCTCGCATTTTACACGAGATTTGCATTATATTAATATTTTTATAACATCCGTCACTAAATCGTATTAATCTCTTTTACATAATTTTCTTAGAAGCAAATTATATTCATTTTGGAAAACATGGATAAATATTCTGCTTAAGACTTATACTGCTATATTTTTAAAACATCTAAATCATAGAAAGTGAATACCGCAAGTGTCGTGATATAAAGTTAACACATATATTTTGCTGGCATTTTTCACGGCATTAGCATTAGCTTAACATTTTAATCACAACTCTCCCTAGAATAAACTTATAAATCTGTTTTACATAATTTCCTTATAAGCAATTTACATTCATTTTGGAAAACGTGGACAAATATTCTGCTTAAGACTTTTATTGCTATATATTAAAAACACTTAAATCACATAAAGTGAATACCATATGTTTCGTGATATAAAGTTAATACATATATTTTGCTCGCATTTTTCACGAGATTTGGTCTCCCTAGAATAAACTTATAAAACTCTTTTACATAATTTCCTAATAATAATAAGTTTACATTTCATTAGGGGCAACACGTACAATTATTGAATGCAAAGGTTTTATTTCTCTTATTGCAAACATTATAATATAACGAATGTAATTTACATATTTTGACAGTATTTCGTAATAATTTAAACTAGGATTTGGAATAATAAAGTATAATAGTCCCCAAATATTGTTTTAGAGCTTATGTTAAAATTAGTTCCACAGTTTGAATTTATTTTTATAACATCGGCTAACTCGAAATAAATAATATAACATTTAAAAAAAGAAGTGATGTGAAAAGATCAAAATTTTTACAGTGACTTTGGATCACATGATGAGACTCACAGCGTCCTTAAGGAGTCTCACAACTCTTAAAGATTCAAAATCTTCGAAATTTTAATTTTTTTAGATGTTAAAGTCCTATCTTTTTTTAACATTTTGATACAATTGTTTCCTTGAAATTCCTATTAGAACAGAAATTATGGCTTTTAGAATTATACTCGCACAACAGCTGAAGCGGCATTTCTGAAAATTTGAAGTCATTTTTCTCCAAATGACGATTTGGTCATAACGCGCAGCATATCTCAAAAACTTATGAATATTTTTTCATGAAATTTTCAAAACATATATTTCATGTTAGTGTGTATAAACTTAACCTAAAATTTCAGTTTTATTGATCAAAAAATATTTTTTTTGGTAATTATACTCTTGAAATTTTCAAAATTGTGTATTATCTAAATACAAATTTGTATTAAAAATATAAAAATGCTTTAAATACAAATTTATTTAGGTTCAGGGTACTTCCTATAGTCTGAAGTATACAGTGGCGGTCAAAAGTTTTCGGACAGCATAAAATTTTTGGTTAATTTGTAAGTATACCCATATGAAGAGGAATCTGAAAGTGATACTTATACACTTTATTGACATAATAGAAAGGAACTTATTTATGGAATAAAAATTAAATATTAATAAATTTAATGGACAAAATTAATTGCAAAAGAAAACGCATGTTCTCAAAAGTTTCCGGCCACCTTGGCAAGTTTGGAAAAAAATGGTGTTATAACAGAAAAAAACAGTGATCAACAACATTTACAATTAGTATTTTGTATTCATACATTTAGCAATAAATACTGCGGCGCAGCAACGTGGCAACGATTCAATGAACGGTTGTAGATCGTCAGTGTTAAGTTTTTTTTTCCATTGTTCTTGCAATTTTTGTAAAAATGCTGCTGAATTGGAATATTTATAATTCCACACACGTTTTCAAGTTAGTTTCAAAGATTTTCTATAGGATTCAGATCGGGTGATTAGGCTATCCGTTTCAAAAGCGGAATTTTTTGTGCGAAAGCCACTGCTTGACGAGCTTGCATGTATTCTTTTGGTCGTTATGAGGATGATACAAATATTTGCGACTGCAATTTTTCCTCCAATAAGGCAGCAAATGATCTTTCAAGGTATTCTTATGCATTGCACTATTCATCTCGCCGCGGATTCCAAATAACGGACAGGCACATTTTCCAGAAAATGTTCCCCACAGCATAACGTGTCCTTCGCCATGCTTCATTGTAGAAATAACATATCTCGAATCTTATCTTTTGTTTTTAGGTCGTCAATTGTTGTGTCCGTTATCACTCCCAAAATGTCGATTCATCGGAAAATAGTACCCTTTTCCAGTTTTCAGTTGACCAGTTTTTGTATTCCTTGACAAATGCCAGTCGGGCCCTCTGATGTTTTTTTACTTATGAAAGGTTTTTTGACACCAACTATTCCATAAAGTTCTACGTCACGTAAGCGTCTTGACACGGAAGACAGAATTATTTCAGCAGTATTTTAACACCGTAAATCGAGGGGAATTGCAGCAGCATTTTTATGTAGGTTATCATTTGCTTGTCTCCTGCTAATCCTGTCTGCAACAATTTTCGTTTTCCGGGTTACCCTGGACCGTGGCAAGTTCCGAAGGCCATGACCATCTTTATATATTTTTTAAAAATATCGTTCACAGCAAATTTTCCGATCGACAATTTCGCCGCAATCTCACGAGAGAATTGTCGCTTTAGCGACAAACAAGTCACTCGTTTAGGAGCAATAAATTGTTCAACTTTTCATTTTTGAATTTCAAATACATTACTCACATTGATTAATTAACAAACACGGCCAAAAAAACACTTAACCGATATCAAAAACTAACGGATGACAAATGGCCGGAAAATTTTGCACACGCGAATTTCGAATTCCTCTCCTTTGCATCAAGTATCTCCAGTATCCAAACAAAGTGATCACGTGGTCAGAGGTACTTTGCTTATTCCTAACTTTTGGAGCAATCGTGCTTCTTCTTCGTTGAAACATTCTGTCAAACAAATCAAAGAAACTAACTGGCCGGAAACTTTTGACCGCCACTGTAGTTAGGCATGATAAATTTCATTCTAGTTGCAAAATTTATTTTGTAATCCTGCCCGTAAGCTGTTATACCAATTTTCTGCTCGACAAATGTGTGACAGTTTGGAGCGCTCTATATATACTAATTCTGCATCTTGCAATCTTTTAAATACATGAAATGAAAGAACATTTATATCTTTCCTCCCAATAAAAATTTTGTTTTAAAATCATATACATTTTAAGATATTAAATGTTGAAAATGGTCTTTTTTTTTTCTTTTCTTTTTTTCAATTTTAAGAGTCATGAGACGCCTTAAACGTTTTAATAAAAAATAAGTAATGAATGCAATTAATATTTTGAAAACTTTAATTTGGATGGCATCTTGAAAACATAAAGACGTAAAATATTTAATCGAAATATTGCTTGAAAAATGTAGGAACATTAAATTCTCAACAAATAAAACTGGTTTTTTTTTTTCCTTTAAATAAATTTTTTTCGTTCATAATATATTTCATTTTTTCTTCTTCAGTTTTATCATTTTTCTATTCACAAAAAAGGAAAGATATGTATGAATCTCGAAAACTAATATTCTTCTAATAGTTTAATTTTAGAATGTAATATGATTTTACTTGTTTAAATGAATTTTGATTTTAGAAAACATGACCATTTATAGTGCTAGATAAGCTTTTTTTTTCAGTAATAACATAAAAAGTATTTTTATTCTTTTTAAAATATCAGATTATCCAATATTCCGATCATTCGATCTAAAACTGTTTGAACTAAAAATTTGAATTAGCGAGCATCAACTACACTTCTAAAAAAACACAGATATTTCTTAATGTAGGAGAATATATTCCCTTACGAAAATAGTTCATAGAGCTGTATAGAACTCTATAGAATTCTCTACAAGTTCTATAGAATAGCCTTTCTATAGAATGCTGTTTCTATAGAGTTTTAAAGAGTTCTATAGAATACTTTTTCTAAAGAAAATGTTTCTATAGATTTCGTTAGAATTTTTTTCTATAGAACAGTTTTTCTATACAGCGCTATAAAACTTTAGAAGTTCTGTAGACTAATGATTCTATAGATTTTTTTAAAAATAATAAACATATTTTTTGGTCTTTTAAAATTTATGTTTACTAATTTATCTACACATACATATTAAATAGTAATAATTATTTTTGTAATGCATTAGTTTTATATAATAGTACTCCATAGATTTAATATCATTATAATTGAATTCATAATTCTAATACTTGTGATTCAATTGTTAATGTATAATATATCAATCGAACTACACTGATTTAAATTATTTTTAATTAATGTGTTTTTTATGATTCATTAATTTTTCGTTTAATTTTATAATCATTTATTAATTTGCAGTTAATTTCAGAAAAACATTCGTCTACTTTAATAAACTTTATTCACCAATGTTAATTCATCTAATTTAATAAACTTAATTCATTAATTTTTATTTTTATTCAAAAATTTTAATCTGAAGCATAAAATTATTTAAACACTTAAGTTTCAAGTTTAACAAATAATAATTTATTAGACTCCTAAATATTTTGTTCAGGTATATATTAAAATACGAGTTCACCCCACGTCCGATGCCGGCAGATTAATGAATTTTAACAGAAATGAGAAATCTGAAATTAATATCTTAACGGGATTTAAGCTGTGAAGCTCACTTGAAACTGTAAATAATATAGCACTACTACGGCCAACAAAATAAATAAGTAAATGAATAAATAAAGGAATTCTTTATTTTAACGGACTTTCTTTTCTGCTTAATTCTGATTTTCTAATTTACAAATGATTTCGGTTTTCATAATTTACACAGTTGAGAATGAATCATTGTATAAAATATATGATTTCTATAGAATACAATAATTTCTATACAAATTTGATCATTGGGAATGCAAATCATAAAAGAAACAAACTTGAAATAGTATAATGAGAGTTGACAAAGCGTGAGCAGCCGCGGAGTGCGCTGGCAGTACTGGTTCACGTCCGATCACAGAAGGGAAGCAGCATCGAGCATGGTTAGTACTTCGGAGGGTGAGCAGCTGCAGGCGCTATTTTTTATAGAATATATTCGAATATTTTTATAGAAAATTTTATAGAATATATTCGAATATTTTATAGAAATTCTATAGACATTTCTATTGAATTTCTAGAGATATTTCTATAGCTTTTGGTGAAACTAGCTTATAGAAAAACGGGCCATAATTCTATAGGATTCTATAATACTTTTTCTATAACTTTTTTTATAGAATTCTATAAGAAATTTTTGCAAGGGTTATAACCACGAACGAAAATTTTTATATAAAAAGTTTTATAAAAAATTTAGAAGTTCCTAACGATTCCGAAAACCGTTCTATGCAAATATCCCAAAAATATCGAAATTTTTTTATATGTATTATAAAATAAATAATAATATTTTTATAAATATAACGAAAATTTTTATATAAAATAACCTCTTAGAAGTTACTAACGATTCCAAAAACCGTTATCTAAAAATATCACAAAATATTTAAAAATATCACAAACCAATATATTTTCAAGATTTAAAAAAAGGATTAAAAAAAGGTAAGTTTATTTTGCTACCACTGAGTTTTGGAAACGTTTCCGAATTACTTTTACAGTGTATTAATCAGTTTTCTCAACCCAAAATATCTTTCGGATGCTATCTGTTCTCAAGGAAACAGTTTCATTTTCAATAAACATGGTAAATTAACAACATTAAAATTAACATTATTTTATGTTAAAATTCAGTTACACAGCTGAAACTTTTCAACTGCGAATTGACAGAATCCTAAGAATTGATATTATGGCTATTCCGTCTGAAAAACTTTATTAATGTATTATAAAAACTTCTCTGAAACGTTTCTGAAAGACAGTGGCAGCAAAAGAATTTTGTCTTTATGAATGCTTCTTTAAGTCTTGAAAATATATAAAATAAATATTCGGAATCGTGGGTAACTCGGAAGAGGTTATTGCTTATTTTAGTTCCTTGTTATATTACGCAGAGTATTTGAAAATTCGACCGACAAATTAACGTTTAAATACCGTGTGTTGCTTTTCGGCATACCCAATTTAGGCTCTAAAATACTATTAGAATAATATTGAAGCTATAATGCCTAATGTTGCCAACAAAATACATTCTGAAAATATTATTAAATTGATTTTCAACAAGTAGATGGCTTTTAGGGTGAACACTTGTGCTGTTTAAGAATAAAGATAGATTTATTTTTTCAATTGTTGCTACTTGTTCTTTTTGTTTTATTTGGAAGCTTGCGAAATACCCTATTTTCTTCTGAAATGAGGAAGTAAAATTTATTTCTTATTATAGTTCCTAAAATTCTTGTGTGTTTAAGATTTTAGAATTTTATAAAGGAAAATTATTTTAAAGTAAAAGGAAAATAAAGACCAGTATTGCCGATTAGTAACAAACTGTTTTTTTAGCCGTAAACCATACTTAAAACAAAATATGATTTTTTAAGTATTTTTACCATGATTTTTTTAAAAAATGAAAGCCGAAAAGCATTATTACAATGATTTTTGAAAAATCATGCATTTAAGGGTTAATAGGGGTGATAGAAGGCAGCAAGAGGATGAAAAATTGACATAGAACATGGATTTGCTAACCACAAATTTAATCACAAATACAGGGTGTTTCATCCTAACTGAACTTGAGTTGACGGCAATAACATTGCAATGAAAATACAAAGATGTGTACCTTGTTTTGTGTGAAATGTTATAACATCACGAAAAATTCTGGAAAAACTGGGTGCTCAATGCAATCGATGATATCGTATGAACTGATAATCACAGTCCAAAAAGCGGAGAGCCAAGTGCATTCTGCAGCCCCGTATAATGGAAATTTCTACCACTTTTCTTTTGTGTTGTATTATTTATAACAAAAGTGAGCATGTCTATTAAACGTTTCATTCTAATACACTCCAGTTTTCTGAAATATATCCCCGCCAACACAAATTTAGTTAGGGTAGGACACCCTGTATTTTTGATTAAATACGTGATTTTACGACCCCGTGTTCTATGGTAATTTTTCATCCTCTTGATGGTCTCTATCGCTTCTCTTAATTTGTTGGTCGAATATTGGTAGACCCTATATTTTTTAGATTTATAAACATTTGCTTTTTTTTAACAATGAACCAATGGTTTTTCACTACCAAAAATACTACGTAATTTCAAAATCTTCATCAAATATATTTTTTTCCTTTTCTGTTTATGTATTTAAAAAACAGCGGAATTCAGCCTTCTATTTCATTTTTCCTGTTTTCATCTTTGTTCTTCCTGGCGGGAAACAAAGCGCTGTTGTTAAGTTAGCTTTTTGCAATTTATTCTTTTGTATCTCTGATTGAATTTTATTTTCTTACATCAGTTAGTCACTCAATTTTATCGCGCCTTTGTAACAAAGTAGCATTTCATGTTTCATCGGAACAACACTGTCATGTGTTAAGTTTGCGGTTTTTTAATTTTAGCTGCTGAAACTATTATACCTACACTCAAAAGAAAAGACAACTGTTTCGCAATCTACGAAAGTATAATACATAACCATGAACGAAAATATACTATAAGCTCTTCTTTGTTACCGATGATTCCGAAAACCCATCTTTATCTTTAGGAACCTCAGAAACCAATATATTTTTGAGATTTAAAGAAGCATTTAAAAATATAAAAATTCTTGTCAGCACTGATATTCAGAAACGCTTCCGAGTTGTTTTTATCGTGTATTAACCCTTTGCGGCCGTATGTTTACTCTCAGCTATCAAAGCTTTTTACCGTTCCAGTCATATGTCTGCTCTTAGCCACCACAAAAAAGAACAACACTGATCTTTTATTACATTAAGTCCATAAGCTTCAAAATAATATTTTACAAATTGTGTTTAAGTGTAATTAAGCATTTTCATTTCCATAAAGGTCTCCCGAATGAAAGTGACATTGCTGTAATAACTCCGCAATTTGAAGAGAAAGATGACAGCACATGCTCCTATAGAGGGCACAGAGTGCTGGGAATGCATGCGATATCGTCAGATCCTGCCAGATATGTGTGTGATAGCGTGGGAGCACGTTAAAAGGCATCGTTCTCATCATGAATGCCTCCAAACGGTGTCAACGCGCGCTCGTGCAATTTTTAACTCCTAGTGAAATCTATCCTCGAATGAAAAATGTGTATGGCACGGAGTGTATGGCACGCAGATCGGTATTCCGATGGTGTAGAGATTTTCGCAGTGAAAGAAGCAGTACTGACGATAGGTCACGACTTGGTCAAGCGCATGTGGTCTTCTTCCATTACGAAAATCCCTACACCATCGGAATACCTGCGTGACATACACTCCGTGCCATACATATTTTGCATTCGACGGTGAATTTCACTAGCACTCACATTTTCCACTGTTAAAAATTGCACGACCGCGCGTTGACACAGTTGGAGGCATCCATGATGCAAACGATGCTTTTTAACGTGCTTCTATGCTATCAAACACGCATATGGCGGATTCTGGCGACATCTGGTGATATTGCATGCATTCCGAAATCTCTGCGCCTTCTATAAGAGCATGCGCAGTCATCTTTCTCTTCAAATGGAGGAGTTATTACAACAATACCACTTTCATATGGGGGATACAAAATATTTCTTTAAATAAAACTCTAAAATGACAAAAAGAAAGTTGCCGAAGGAAGTATACAGTGAAATTGGAAATAGTTTAAAAAAGATAAGATATTAATTGTAAAGAGTAGAGATTGTTCTGTATGTCCAAACAGAAAAATTAAGGGCTGCTTATTGAAGAATGCTTTGAAAGATACCATATGATGGATAACAATGAAATTTAATTTTTGCATGAAATTAAAACATATTATTGTATTACATATATTTAAGGTATAAAAATGAATTAATAAACTATGTTTTCCTTCATAATCTTGCATATTATATATTACTGTTCATTAAACGAAAATTAATTCCGACCAGTGAGATAACTATGTATAAAATTAATTCGACCGCAAAGGGTTAATTCAAACCAGAATGTTAGTTTTTAGTATTATTGAATAAACATTTTCATTTACGAGGGTAGTTCAATAATTATTGCCCCGAGTGTGTAAAAAACATTTTTTCTGCGATGGATTATGTGGAGTATTGAAGCCTAATGTCTTTGATGCCAATTTCAGAACCGCGGCTGCTTTATTAACATATTTTTTTTCGTTTTAGGTGTGAGAGGTGGCACCTAGTTTGAAACGGGGCTTGTGGGGAAAGGCTGGTTAGGAGCTTATGGCGCCAGATCTGACGCAGTTTTGTGATAGATTTGTCACAGTGGATGAGACGTGACTACATCACTATGATCCCCAGTCCAAACGACAGTAGCCACATATCATTCGCTTTCATTCCCCCCCCCCCCCCAAACTCCCTACTTTTCAAGCTAGGTGCGACCTCTCACACCAAAAACGAAAAAAAAAAAATATGTTACTATAGCAGCTACAGTTCTGAAATTGAGCTTATAGGCATCTAAGACATTAGGCTGAATATTCCACATCAACCATCGCAGTATAAATATTTTATACACACTCGGGACAATAATTATTGAACCACCTCGTACATAATTGAATTTATACATGCAAGAGTAAAAAAATAATAGTAACTTTAATGTTAATGTAAATAGTAATTTGCGAAAATTTTTCTGTAAAACATATTTTTGAGCATGAAAAACCTATGTTCCTATTTGAGAAAACCCATTAATTAATTCACTCTAAAAACGGCTCGGAAACGTTTCCGAAAATCAGTGGCAGAAAAAGAAACATTGCTTTTATAAAAATATACATTTAATCCCAAAAATATATTGGTTTCTGAAGTTTCTAAAGGTAAAGAACGCTTTTCTGAATAGTGGGTAACTACGAATACGTTATTTCATATTTTCGTTTGTGGTTATATTATATTTGCTAGATTTAATTGGGGGAAGTACCTTTAGAAATTTCAAAAAATCGATTTTTTTTCCCTATTTCGAAAATATAATATCTCGAGAATGCCTTGGCAAAAGGAAAAATTCAAAATATTCAATATTAACAGAGTTATCCGACTTTTAGTCGAGCGCATGTTGTGTTACCGAAGAATAAACGAAGATCTTCCTCCCTTACTTCCTCAACAATTTCAAGAGCATCTACTACCAATCTACCAAGATTTATCTAAAGATGACTTACTACAAAGATTCTTGAGTGGCCATATCCAGAACGCCAATGAAAGTTTTAACGCAACAGTTTGGCGGTTATTTCCAAAACACCTGCATTCTGGACTACAAATTGTTAAAATTTCAGCATACAGCGCTGCTGGGATATTTAATGGAGGCTACACTTCCGTTCTCAGAGTTATGGATAATTTAAATATTGTTGTTGGCACCTATGCCAAAGTATTTTCTGAAAACGCCGATGAGGCGCGAGTAACGAGACAGAACCAGAGGAGTCATTTTCAGACAAAAGCAGCTCGTACAGCCCGAAAACAGCTGTAACTCGAAGAAAACTAACTTTTCGAGGAATCCGAAGGTCTATTATATGCATCTAGGATTGCTGATTGATCGATAAGTCGCTAAAACTAGTAATTTTATCGTACCGAAACTTTAAACACTATTATCTCGAAAATATGTTTTCAAAAACTGCTCGTGTTCTAACTCAAAAAGGTATCGGTCAATTTGGCTGATTTTTGGTGAGGCTTTTCTTAATATCATTACCCGAAGGATGTACAGTCGTTGAAAAAAAAAGTAAACACCCCCTACTAACTCTTCAACAAATCATCGTAGAAGAAAGTTACTGGTACCGAACGATTGGAAATGATGTCTTCTTTTAAATGATGTATATAAAATTTTCTTAGGGGGTCATATACATATTAAAACGAATCCATACTTCATTTTTTTTTCAATGGCAATACCCAATTTTAACGAGATATTTCAAATCTTCGGTTCAAACTATGCCTAGACACCAAATTTCAAGTCATTTGAATGATAAGTTTTTGAATTATAAACATTCAAAATTTAGTGCTTCTAATGTTAAATTACATTTTCATATTTTTATTTATATCTCCCGAAATTATGCTCCTTATGTGCTATTTTTTTTTGTAGTAATAATACTAATATACCCAAACATAAATAAGCTGAATTTGCAATTTTTATAATTTTGTGATATGAATTATGAAATTAATATTCGAAAAAATTATGAATTGCAACCTACAATTTTTTTGATGGATTTAGATTTATTAAGTCCTGCTTTATGGAAATTCAAAAATTTCACATTTTTCTTCCAAGTAGTTTTCAAATTATGCTTAAAAAACGGCAAAATGGTGGTTTAAGGGGCCATCTATGATGGAAGTGAGTATAGACATTTTGAAATTTATTCTGCTGTACTGTAATCTAACACGTTTCATTGACTCCTTGAGTGGCGCTTAAGGTGCCTTGATCAAGGTAGGGACTCTCTCGGTTAACAATCCAGTAAGGAACTTCAATTTGGATACAGTCCTTAAAATACGCTCGTTTTAAAATAATTAATTTCTCGGAAACTTATGGTACGAATTGCATAAAAATTCATTTTTAGGCTAATTGAAGGGTGTAGAGTTCATTTATGCTGTCGGAATTGGGTACTGCTATTGAAAAAAACAAAGTTATGGTTCGTTTTAATATGTAGATGGCCCCTTAAGCAAATTTTATATACATCATTTAAAAGTAGACTTTATTTCCAATCGTTCAGTACCAGTAACTTTCTTCTACGATAATTTGTTGAGGAGTTAGTAGGGGGTGTTTACTTTTTTGTCCACGACTGTACCTAAAGTTTAAAAGATTTCATGTAAAAAAAAAAAAAAAAAAAACTTTTAGGGCTGAAAAATGTCGAAAAAATAGTACAAAATCCGAACATTTTATTAAAAACCGTACTTAAGTTTTTACTTTATACTTTTTTTATCGTTTTATAGGTTTATCTTTACTGTGAATATGTTAGAAAAAGAAAATTATTTTATTTTATTTTTTCAGATCAATAGAAAAAGAGTGACGAGTGCAGCACTTTTGGGCCTCGCGCTTGAGACGCCCGAAGAAAAATTTTCCTAAGCCGCCATTTCGTAAAAAGCAAAAAAAGAAAAAAAAAAATTGTAATCTGCAAAGCTATGCTACAGTTTCAAAATGATCCGATTATTTTATCACCTTAAAAATAAAATAATGAAAAGTGACTGATTTTGAGGCGTCTAAAAGGACATCCCCCCTTAAAAAACACTTGTGTTTTTTAAGTGTAGATTAGTCAAATGCAGTTCATAATATTCGCCTCTGTTTGGGAAAAAATATTTGACCATACATTGATATATTTTTTACATATCTTGTAATACAAAAACTTTAAAAATCATTTTTACAATATTTTCCTATAAAGTACTTCACGTGATTATATATATATATATATATATATATATATATATATATATATATATATATATATATATATATATAAGTTGAAAAATTTCGTTAAACATTGTATTTTTAAGTTACTTTTTATTTAGAAACGCTACCAGACCAAAATATATCATCTTTCTTCTCTAGTCTTTAATTTCTAACGGTAAACTGTGTAATATTGTTCATTTAGATTTACGAAATTTAATATTTTTGTGTCTCTAAATTTTATTTTCTTTGATCACTTAAATACTTAATATACATTTCCGTATGTAACAGAGTAATATTATATATTTAGTCGAAAATAACGTTACCAATAGTAATTTTTAATTTTTAACAATAAAAAAACACACAGATAAGATCGGAACAATTTGCATGCTTTGTTTATATCTTTCGTGGGCAAAATAGCCAATAAAAAAAATAATGTTTACACCAGTTGAACAAACTCAAAAAGAAAAAAAAACTCCTTTTAACATTACCACGTCAACGTTTTGCAGCACCAAAAAATACTGCTTCGTAAAAAAATATCGTTAAATAATTTTCTTTTCTAGCGCTTATTTATATAAAAAGAAGTACATCGCACCAAATTTATCCTTCGATTTCAATTCATTTATTTTAATGGATTTCTTTTCCTCCTGACGGTAAACCGTACAGTGTGGTTCAATTAGACTTACGAACTTTAATCTTTTGTATTTCAAAATGGACTTCCGTTCACTTCTTCATTTCCCAATTTAACCTAACATTAGTAATAAAAATTTTATTCATGCTTTTCGGGAATAGCGCTATAAAATTTTAATTTTATAAATTTTTGTTTTTCAACATTGCCCTTACAATTATTTTGTATCAGAAAAAAGTTTTCTTAGTAAAAGAATAGCCTTTAACACGTCTCCCTTTCTTTTTTCCTTTATTTAAATAAACGGTCAAGTCCGAGTATTACTCGCGTACAGAGGGTTCCGTACAGTAAATATATTAATTAATAACAGTATTATTACAAAAAAAAATTGTTGCTAAAAGAATAATAAGACTTTGTAAAAGACCATAGAACGTAGGTTTGGGTATAGCTGTGTATACTAGAAAAGTATAAATGAATATATCATGAAAGTTCAGAGAGATATAAAGCCTAAATAGTATCGAATATCACTATTCTGTATAACTCTTTTTTTTTCTTATCCTAATCTGTTTATGATGAACTTATTTCAGTGCTGTCAGTAAAAGTAGCGCATATTTGAACTTATTTTTGCATTTCATAAACCCAAATTCAGCGTAGTAATAATCTTTTCTTTTTACATAAGTAAGTAAGCACCCAACCTGGGAACCCGCTTTTGGCTTATGGTTAGGTGTAACCCCCAAGCCCAGGGCAGGGAAAAGTTTTACTACCTGCGGAACTCCTTGAATGAATTTTTTTTTTTTTTTTTTTTTTTTTTTTTTTTTTTACAGTTTAGGAGAAATAACAATGTTAGATATATGACAATTATTGACAGCGTTTGCAATAAATATTTGCAGATGACCCCTATAATTACATTTGAGAGAAATATTCATTATTATAACATATAAATATGCATAGTTTTTAGAATTTGATATTAAACTTTTTTTAACACAATTACCTACATATTTGCAACACTTTTATGTTATTTTCAGGATTCACAATACTAACATTAATTTAAACCATGTACAAATGTGATATTTGCAACACTTAAAGCTATTTTCAAGATATATGATGCAAAATTATTTTAAACTCAATACTAAAAATAAGTATTAAGGTACAAGATGCGAACAATAATTAATATTATCCACTAATATGAAAGTATAAGTAATTGCAGAATATAATTACCTACAAATTTACAATACAATGATACTATGTTTGAGATATTATGTAAGACACATGATGCAAAAATTATTTTTAAATCTACACTAAGAATTTAGTATTAAGGTACAATATGCAAACAATAATTAATATTATGCACTATTATAAAAGTATATGAAATTGTATGTAATAGTTATATCTAAATTCACAACACAATAGTACTCCAATAATAATTAGTAATATCAATAATTATATTGCCACATAAAAATTTATTTTAAAAGTACTTTAAGATAATTTATGAATATGATAGGTAAATTATATGAATTTTGAGTAGCAGCGGAAGTAAAATAATTTGCAGCAAAACACATATATACACTTGAAGATAATTCACTTATAGTCTTAAACACAGTAAATTCAGTAAGTTTCAATTTGATAAGATAATGCTTTCAAAGATATAATGCAGAGCTATAAAGTAAATTAATATAAATTTTAAGTAAAAATGATAAATATCGCTATATACACGTGTACCTAAACTAAAACCCATGTTCAAAGTTTAAACTTAGCACTGTGCTAAACGCGCTTGGAAAGGGGGTGGAAAGTTGAAACGCCGACTTTCTCCATGCCGTGTTTTTCCAGATTTAATTAACCTTTAAATACATGAATTTTTTTTTTTTCGAAAAAACTATGAATGATTCTTTGAAAGGTTGGACACAGGGAAAATAATGAAAAAAATCAGTGATACATCTTTCGTATAATACGTCAACCTTTCCTATTGTTGCACATCTGCAATACAAGTAAAAGCTAAAATAGTCAGTAAATATTTTAATAAGTAAGAATCTAAATACCTTATTTTATGTAATTTTTTATTTGGACAACTTAACCCTTAAATGCAAGAATTTTTTTTTTTTAGAATTATGTTTTTTACTCTTATATTGAAGATTAGACACCAGAAATTTTAAGATAGATTTTTAACTTTATACTTTTGCAATTTTTGCAGGATTAATTTTTTCTATATAAAGGCTGGGATACTGAGAGAGCCACTCAATGCAAACTTGCCGTTAATCTTGTAGTAATTATGTGATTAATTCTGATTTGTCTGTTTTTAGCACTTTGACGTTTATTGCTTGTATACTACTATTGGGCATTCCATTACACAAATATATCATTAAAAGTTGTTATCTAGCTAATTACCTACCTTTATTTTCAAAATCGTTATCAACAATCCTTTCACTTCTGCGACGATAAGTACCTACAGAGCTTCTCAATTCCTTTGCTAAATGCATGCAAATCGAAATTTGTGTGCGACGGAAAAATGCGATTTTCTCAAAAACTATGTGACCTAGGGTAATTGCTATAGTTTTCCTGAAAGGTTTAAATTAACTTCTACCACCCATAATTTCTACATAAATTCAGTTTCAGTAGATTCGGAAATAGATAGGAGGGGGGCATATATTTGCATTACATTTTCGACGATATCTTTGAAAATATAATACCTAAAATTGAAATAAATGAATTTTTGAGTTCGGCGTTACGAAATCTTTCTCACTATACCCCACATGGTATACAAAGAAAAGTTTTTTTCTGGTAACTTATTTAGCTGCTTTACATTTTTGCCAAATATATTTGTGATTAGTTAATAATCTATAGATATGTGGGTCAATAGCCTTTATTAATGTGTTGCCAGATTGGGGACTTTTTTAATTCAGATTATTTGACTGTGACCACTTTTTTTTAAATAGTATAATCCGCCTTATTTTTCAGAATTTTTAATCTATATCTAAATAGGCCGAATATTTCTATTTAAAAAAAAACGGTGACAATCAACAATCTGCGGACAAAAAAGTCCCCAATCTGGCAGCACTGCTTTATTACTTCAGCCAATTTGAACTTTCCACGCTCCATAATTTACAAATAAAATGACTGTGACAGCCGAATACACAGACATAGGAGTGATCTCATAATGGTTCCGTTTTCCCTTTTTAAGTACGGAACCCTAAAAATACATGATACGAAAATTTATACGTAGATTTTGATTTTCCTGTTTTCATTTTTTACATTCTTCTATCTTTAATATGAATAAAGTTCTGTAATCGAAATTTTTTTCGATTTCCGCTTTTCAACGGATTTACACGTTTTAGAGGTCAGAGATACATAAGCATGTTTATACAAAGTATCTGTCTGTCTGTTTGTCCGTGAGTAGCCATTTCATCATCGAAAAGTGTATGTAATTACGCATAGACTTGAACAAATTTCATATATATGTTTATGTCTATGGCAAGCAGGTCCTCCTTGAATTAGGAAATATTCCGCCGAGAGAGGCCGCTGTAATAGCGATTTTTGTGTAACTTTCTCGAGTTTTCGTAGTTCTGTTGTTCATAGGCTGTTCGTGCAGCGACAAGAACTTCTCATCCTACTAAGTCGGCTATTCGGAAACACCTGACGCACAGCCGAATAACGGAAAATATTGATTTCATTAAATATCATCATCGGGATTAATTCGTTTTTACTCAGATTAATTGACTGAAGCAGAAATTTAGAGTGAAAGTCAATGTTGGTACAGTATTCAACTGATAATATCGAATTATTATCATTTGTAACTACTTTTTGAAAACGTAAGATGTATGAGACTGAAGAAAATTTTAAGATTTGGATATTCAACTAGTATTTTATTTTTCGAACACGCGCAAGTAAAGTATTGTAATCGATTTGTGCGCGTGTGTGTGAATGAACACGATAACACCTACCGTACTTCAGATTGCGCTCGCATTTGGCGAATATGATATAAACCACTGTCGGAAGAACTGTATATATTTTAGTAAAAATCTGTTGAATAGGTATTTAATCCATTATTCCAATGTCTCATAGAACACAATAAGAATTCTCAAAATTTTCATTTGATAAAAGTTTAGCTCAGTATCAGAAATAGGTTAAAGAATTTGAAATTATTTGAATTTGGTAAGTGAATAATCTCACACAGTTGAATAGTCTTGTTAAAGACTTTGTTAATATTTGGTAAAAGTTTTGTACCAACTGGTTTAATTGTTCTATAGCATTTTAAATTTTATTTGTATTACCAAGTTTAAGCAAACTTTTTAGAGGTTCAGTATAAGTATGATATTGAATGTTATTATTATTGTATATAATTCTGTTTAGCAGTAACACTCTATGTGGGTGTTGACTCTGTAAAATATTGTCAGTGTAATATTAACTTGTCAAATTTATTTTCATCGATGTTTAGGGGATCTGTCATTGTTATCGTCTTTAACAGAAGCTGACAAAGATTTGGTCGATGTGTCGGGGAGGGGGGGGGGTGGTCTTTGTTCTCAGAGGGTTTTTTTTTCACTTGTTTGGTGCTCGAAGTTAAATAATCCTACCGGCAGGTATGTAAGCTGAAATCTTTGTCGGCCGCCCTGTTCGGTTGAACGTGTCAAAAATGTATTATTTTATTTTATTTTCTACATCAGGGCACATATAACAATGTTCTCGAAAGTCGAGTGGGCATTTTTCCCCTTTAGACTATAAATTATAAATTGCTTTTCAGTTAAATATACGAATTTTTTTCTGTTACAACTGATTAAATTTTATTTTCACTCATCACTTGGATACTCAATTAAACCTAGTACTTTTAATAAAGTTGTGTTTAATGTGTTATTGGAAATAATGTTGTAAAGATTTAAGTCTGTAGATTTTATTTTTATCTATTGAAAATAACAATATAGATAAAATTCGAGCGTTTGGTCCATAACTATCGGAGAGCGCAGAACTCATTAATAAATGTATTTGTTACACAACTATCACTAAAATACACTTTAAAAAATTTGTTTTACATCATTTCCATATACAATTATTTTTTATCACCAAAAAGCGCCCCCTAGGAAAAAAAATCCCTTTCGACATTTCTCCTTTTTGTTTCTGTTGTTTATTTAAAAATACATTGTACTGTATTTTGTCGGTCGATTTCGATTTTTTTTTCTTTAAACCGTGAACTGTACATTTTTATTCAGTTTGATTCATAAAAAAAATGTTATTTTCTTGCACAACGATTACAATGTGAAACAAATTGTCGGTTTTACGGGTTAATACTGGCAACCCATCTGCCATTATTATACCGTAAAATCAACAATAATAAACCTTAAAATAAGCAGTAATATACCGTTAAGCAGTAATTTACGCTATATTACTGCTAGTATATTTATAAGACGGTGTACTACTGCTTATTTACGGTTTATTATTGTTAATTTTAGGGTATAATACTGGCAGCTGGGATGCCAATATTACACCGCCAAATCAAAAAAAAAAATTTTGTAGTGTACATCCAATTTAATGGAGCAACAAGGAACAATTTCATATTTTACCTAACACTTTACTGGGTACATAAGGTCCTTACTTTTGAGAGGCATTATTTCCGAATAATGATCATTGCCTTATTTAATCACAGAATCTGTAATAGATTGCCAGATATTGGTTTTGATTTTTTTTTATTGAGTTTATTACCACTATTTCTGAATAGTATTCTTGGCCTTTTTTAACCGCAGAAATTGTACGAAGTAATAAACAAAATTGAAAAATAAACAAAAAAGTGTTGTAACAAAAAAAGGATAAAAGTTGGTAGCTCTGCGTCATATCTTTTCCAACAATCCAGTATTTGCGTGAAACAGTTAAAATACAGGCCCAAATTACGTATTGTTTACACTATTCCGAAGAAATTATTGCTGGCCTATTATTGAAATAATTCTCCTGAAGTAAACATACTTCAGATAGACAAGTTGAAAAATAGAATAGAAAAGTATACTCTTATTATATACATAAAGGTTATATTTAAAATATTTGGCTAGCTAAATTTA
This sequence comes from Maratus speciosus, assembly GCA_963932465.1. Taxonomy (NCBI): domain Eukaryota; kingdom Metazoa; phylum Arthropoda; class Arachnida; order Araneae; family Salticidae; genus Maratus; species Maratus speciosus. The sequence goes on along the minus strand of OZ010796.1, from coordinate 523,992,798 downwards.
CAATTTATTTTTCTTAAAAAATGCACGACATAATCCCAGATTTCAATTTTGTTTTGTATCATTTTTTTCCCCTGCTGTGGAAAAGCACCTCATTTGTATTACCTTAGATTTACGGAATTCATTGTTTTGTATTTCTGATTGAGTTGAATTGTCTTTCATCCCTTTCGTAATTTATTAAACGGAGAGTTTACATTAAAGAAAATTTTTATATTTTAGTGCAAACAAATATTGATATTATAAAATTAATATCTATTCATTAAAAGTACACTGTCATTAGGGACTATTTCTTTTCGTCTACCACTAGTTTAAAAAGATAACTTATGTATTAAATTTCTACTAATTTTCGGGAGCATATTAATTTTTATTTAAGATAGTGATAGGAAAAATAAAAGGGTAGTCGCCAGTGGTTGTCACCAAAAGAGACTTTCGATTTTAGACGTTTTATGGAATATTTAGAGATATGCTGAGAGAATTGTTGTTGAACTTCGGTTATGTAAAGAACCTGTTTTACAACATATTCTTCAGTGAAGATTCAGTCATCAGGGCAACTGAGTATCAAACAACAAATTGAATACAAATAATAATAATGTATCGCTCTGTATGAGTCACCAAAAGAGGCTTTCGATTTTAGACGTTTTACGGTATATTTAGAGATATACTGATAGAATTGTTCTTTAACTTCGGTGATGTAAACAACATGTTTACCCACATATTTTTCAATAGAAATTTAGTCATGAGGGCAATTACGGGACAAGCAACAAGTGGAACACAAATAATAATATATTTCTTTATATCACAACAGCTCGAAATAATCTGTAGTTGTAACAAATCATTTGACTGACCTTTTTATAATAATTTTCCTGTATAATTGACTACTAAATTATGAAAAATATGTACTGTCATTCTCGAATTCGCAATTAAAAAGTATCTGATAGAAATAATAATGTTTTATCAAATATCCAACATATTCATCACCTGATTGCAGTGTAATGATTCTACACCATTTTGTTGTTTTCTGGAGGTGGCATCAAGTTTGGTTGAAAACCTTGCCATGTTATAAATAATAAACGGTCAAGTGCGAGTATTACTCGAGCACAGAGGGTTCCGTACAATAATATATGACTTAGAAAGTGTATTATTAAAAAATATACCGTTGCTAAAAGAATACTAATACATTGTAAAAGCTATACAACGCAGAGTTGGGTAAACTTTCTAACGGGAAATTTTGCTCTATCTCTTTTCGTTTTCGATTTGCAGTGACTATCTTACAAATTTCGAAATAGGACTATCTTCCAAAATAGGTGGCGCTGCTGTCGTTTTCACTAAATCGGGCGTAGTCGCTTTACTATACCATTACCTCACTTGCATAGCTGTAGCTCTATCCGTTCACAAGTATTTTCAGGTTAAAGGAACTTTCCTTTGCACCCTGTATACTAGAAAAGTATAAATGGATATACCATGAAAGTTGAAAGATATATGGAGCCTAAATAATAGCAAATATAGCTATTCTGTATATTTGTTATTCCATATAGGTTTTTAGTTAACCTTTAAAGACGTAGTAGGTGTATTGAAAGAGCCACTGAATGGTAACTAGTCGCGAATCCCATAGTATTTGTGTGATTACTTCTCATTAAATTAGTCTGTTTTTAACAATTGCTTTTATACTGCTACTGGACATTGTATTACATAAATATATCCTTAAAATTTGTTATCTAGGCTTTAAAAGCCGATGGAGCATAGAGTACGCCGTACCTGTCATTATGTATGTCCAAACCGTCCGTGTTTTTAAGTGTTAATATCTCGGCTAATTACCGACGATTTTTTTCCGAAATTCATGATCAACAATGCTTTCATACTTCTGCTACGATAGGTACCTCCAGCTCTGCTCAACACTTTTGCTGAAACCCGTATATCTAAATTTGAGTGTAACGGAAAAATGCGATTTTCTCAAAAACTATGTGACCTAGGGTAATCGCTAAAATTTTCCTACAAGGTTTAAATTAATGTCTACTACCTCTAATTTTTTCATAATTTTAGTTTCAATAGATTCGGAATTAGATGCGGGAAACATATTTTTGCACTACATTTTCCACCATAACTTTGAAAATATAATACCTCAAATTAAATTAAATATATTTTTGATTTCAGCGTTACGAAAGCTTTCACACGATACCCCGCACGATATACAAAGAAAAGATTTTTTTCAAGTAACTTAATTAGCCCCTCTACATTTTTCCTAAATATATTTATGAATATTTATTAATCTGTAAATATGTGGGTCAATAGTCTTTATTACTTCCCCCAATTTCAATTTTCCACGTTGCATAATTTACGAGTAAAAAGGCTGTGACAGACAGACAGACACAGGAGGGATCTTATAATGGTTCCGTTTTTACTTTTTTTAAGTACGGAACCCTAAAAATTATGCGGAAATTTTTTTTTTATCAACAGAAAAGTTTATATCCTCATGAATATAAATCTTATTATTACAGAAATTCATACCTATTAAATCATTTGTTACAGCTCCTGATCATTTCGAGATTTATATGATAAAGGGTGATCGCAAACATTTTGTCAAATTGTTGATAGTTAACAAATTGCACTCGTCACTTATGTGTACTGAAAATATGAAATCAAACATGTTCTTTACATCTGCGAATTTCAAGAAGGATACGTCAAGTGTTTTTCTAGATATGCGAGAAAACTTAAAAAATAGCAAGTGTTTAGTTATTTTGCCCATATAGTGTATATACATCAGAGAACTGCTTTTACATGTTATGTTATTATACAGTGCTGGAAAAAAAGTTTAGGATCACTAATAAAAACAGTAAAGATCTTACTTTAACAAAAATCTAATATGATTACATAATTATACACATAAAGTTTAAAAAGTTTTGTTATTTGTTTTAAATTACTACAATATGTTTTTAAAAAAATAAGCCAAAACTAGTTTCTACGTAACACAACTTGGTGGAAAAAAGTTTAGGACCATTATATTTAATAACTAAATTACACATGTAAAAAATCTGTACATTAAAATTTAGTACTTTATTTGCTTCCCTTTAACATGGATGACTTCCAAAAGACGCTTTGAGGAGAATTTGGAAAGGTTTTTGTGTGTGGAAATGTGTATTTGGTTCCATGTTTCCAAAATGGCTTCTTTCAATTCAACAATCAAATCAAACTGCTTTCTGTTGGCATAAACTGGACGAACCAAGATTCCCCAAACATTTTCTATGGAACTTAAGTAAAGACGTTTAACTGAACCGTTCAAATTTTAAGGGTTTTGCAGTTAACCTATCTGAAGTTGGTACGAACCTGTGAATAAGAGTGTTATCTTGATACAACACCTAATTCTGGATCCATAAGTGCATCCTTAAGAGGAAAAAAATTACTACCAACTATATCTTTATAGTCAAGAGTTCGTCTTTGTCTTCGTGAAAACCAAACTTGTTTTTCCTTTTGCATTAAAACCTGCATAAATCATCTCTGAATCACCACTTTGTACACAAAAGTCTTAAAAGCTCTTAAGCAGAGCTAGTCTAAAAAGCTTAGTAGCTTAAGAGCTTAGTCTTAAAAGCAGATATGGCTCACTTCGTATATCATACCAGCAATATCTTCAACCATCTGGTCCATCAAGTTTAAATTTATTTTCATTAGTAAAAAGTTACTTTCGTCATAGATTGATTTTAATACATTGGAAGGTGTAAATTTCAATATTGCATGAATGCGATGCTTTTGTTGTTTTGGCTTGGCTTTGAATTTAGCATATTTTAAGAATTTTAACACACTTTCAACAGTTTTGAATGTCCTAGAGAAGATTTTATGGTACAAGAATAGGCACAATTTTGAACCACCGTTCTAATAATGTTCCATTTACACCTGGCAGAGAGTTTTGATGGCCGTGCAATTCTTTTAATTCTTCCATATTTCATTGGTTCATTAAGAAAACTGTACAAAACAGTTTTAAGTTTATTTATTTTTAGGGCAGGTTGCCTTTCTTCCTGGTCGCCATCACAAAGATCTCTGATTTTACCCATTTATTTTCCAATCAAGGATTTACCGCGACCTATGCTCAAAGCAACAGTTTCATATACCCGACACATCTCATTTAGCAACTACTAACCTATAAGCATCATCACAGATGAGTCCCGCATAAAATACTACAGTTATGACATCATAATCGTGCTAGATTTAACCTCTTCGGTCCCTGGGTCCCCAAACAGGGACCTCTGCTCTTTTCTTTATAAAAACAAAAATGTCCGATTTTTTACATTTTCACTTCACTTCTTAATACCTGAATGTATTTTGAGTTCAAAGCAAACGAATAAATGACAGCATTTAAGCTGATTCCCACATAAAATAAATGTTATTTTCATCTGCGTTTGTAAAATGCCGAAAAATATCCAAAAGAGAATGTGACCAAGAAAATGAGAAATTTTCCTAATTATTTAACTTAAATCTTTTTCAATAAAAAATTTTGAGGATTTGTAGATTATTTACTAGTTTAAAGTTCTTAAATTTGTGATTGCGGTAATTTAGGTTAATGGTTATTAAATTGATGTTTTATGGGGTTTTCTTAGTTTTAGATCCATATTTTTGAATCTAAATTACTAAGTGCCTAAGGAATCAATTTCAGAAAAAAATATTTTTTCTGTCATTTACGATGTCATTTTGTTTGTAAAAAACCAATGAATAACCATTTGTATTATTATTTTAGCTTCGGAACTGAAGAGGTTAAAACAAGCTCTTGCTCATAAACTTAGTTCCATTTGTTAATATTACAAGATTTTAACACTTGTAGATAAAAATACTTTTTTACATTTACAATTGAATTAACTTCATTTATTACATCAGAAGTGTCTAAATTCAGGATACATAATAATTTTCGGAATTTTATTCTAAACAACAAAATTAGTATACGTTCCTAAACTTTTCTCCAGCACAGTAAAATTGGATCTTGATAGAAAATTGCGTTTATTTTGGAGCATTTTTCTATCAGTAGTTCCGCACCAACAAAATATTTTTCAGTTAAGAAATGAGATTAAGCTACTTTTCAACATTTATTTTATAATTCATTTCAAAATTAGGCAGAATAAAAAATTCACCTTAGATTTGAATATTCATTTTGTTCATCGTGGAAAAGGAACTTTAATTCTTTGTAATTAATTCTCATTGAATTTCTTTTACACTCTATTTAGCATAGCATATGTGACAAAGCAGAGCTTTAAATTTCATTTTAAAAAATACAGAAAAGTTTATGATTTACTTTCTACAAATAATTAAATTTCTAACAAATGGACACATATTAGATATTTTGTTTTTTTTATTTTATGTGAAAAATACGCTTTACATTAGAAAAATATTCTAGAACATCAGTTTCAGAGATCTTAATCGCAGGCCGCAGAGCTACCACTATTTACGAATAGTAATCTTCACATTACATGCAGAATTATAGCCATTAACCCATTAAAGACTGAGGTTGCGTTTTCACAACATTATATTTGTGATTAAAAAAAATTGGTACCAGTAAAAGAGAAAAGTAAAATTTGCTTTATTTAATTAACATATTTCAGTGATTCCTAAAATAAAAATAAGTGTTTAGAAAAAAGTGGTGTGAACTGAATAAAAATTTTGTAAAACATTCTGGTCCTTAATGTATTAAATAAGAAGAGTATTACTGTTCAGAAAGAGCGTTAGCTTTTCGGCTTATGGTTGAGTCATTGGAACTTCCTGCTTAAAACACACCGCTTTAACAAAGGATTTACAACTTTAAAATTCTTTTTTACCGTATTTCCCTATCAAATTCCATTTATCACCACAAAAGATTTCTTAGACAACAAATATCAACAAATTCTTTTATTTTTTATTATATTAATTATTTATTTTAAAAATACATCGTGCAATGGTTTATCATTCGAATTCGATTTACTTCTTTTCACATTTTTTCAGCCTTGTGGAAATTGGGGCATTGTTCAGTTAGATTTACGAAATTTATTCTTTTGTATCACTGATTGAATTTTATTTTCTTACATCAACTTAGTACACAATTTAACCGAGCGTTTCAAACAAAGTGGAATTTCATGTTTCGTTCGGAATGACAAAGTACTGTAGAGTTTGTAATTTTTATGTCTGGCTTTTGGGAACATCTAAATAAAATATAAAGCATTCAGTAGAAGATAATTTGTGTAGCATAAGCGACTAAGTAGAATTTTATGTTTCATGTGAAAAAACTCCAAATTATTAAGTTTATTAATTTATCTCTATACATACAATATCTAAGCATACAGGTAGACACAAAAAGATTGAAACGTGCTTTAATTTTTTATCTTTTGGATATATGTATTCAATGTAAATTGCAAGAGTGTTGAAAATGAGGTAGAAATTTAGATCAGATTTCCGAAATACTCCTGTCATTACTTTTCAAAAGGTTATAATTTCTAAATTTTTATGCGGTCCTTGAGACCTATAAGTCATATTTAGAAAATAATTTCCATGCTTTGACAAGTACTACAGAAAACATGCCATTTTTCTACGAATAAAACTCATCAAATAAAACTTTTAAATATGTAGATTATCAGACAATGTTTTGGTGCCGGAAACCTTTAAGTTTAATAAAAATAAAATTATCATAATTAGGTGCATTTTGGTAGTAGAAGAACTGAATTTTTACTGTTATTAGAGTCAGAGAATGTATAAAGACTTTTTAAATATAACTTAAAAGACCACGCCAATATAAAAATTTGAAATACAACTTTCCGAAATTATATTGTGGTATTATTTCATAAACATAATCTTAATTCCCACACTTTTGTAATTTACACTGCCTAAGCATTTCCAATAGGTAAAATAAACTCATGTCCAAAATTAAGGTCACAAACATAAAATCTGTGAAAACTGATAAATATTCACTGTTTTGCCACGAAATTTGGCACAGAGATATATTGCAAGGGGAGAAAGAGTATAGCAACATAACAATATGGGAAAGATTTTAATTGTGAATTAAGAAACAGTGTATATCAAAAAATGTTAAATCATGAATCAGAGATAAAGCATTTATCTCGGGAAAGCCTGTCTAATATGGAGTGTAACGACTGTGCACTGCTATACAAGCCTCAAAGCGAGCTCTCATACTGTTTATGAGGATGTTAATGAATGTTTGCGGCAACAAATGGCCCATTCTTCAAAAGCGCGGCTTTTATCTTCTGGCGGGTCCTAGGAGGGAGATTATGCCGTGTAATGGCTCTTCCTAGACCATTCCAAACATGTTCAACAGGATTGATGTCCTCGAGGTACAATTCATATCCTCTTCTTCAAGAAAATCATCAACAATATGAGCTCTATGTGGCTGAGCATTATCGTCCATAAACATGAAGTCCGGGCCTACAGCATCCCGGAACAACCTCACATAGGCTTCAAGGACCTCATCCCTAACGCACAGCGTCCAGACGTGTGTGTCCCTTTCACTGCATTCAACAGAAGAGCCCGATTGTTGTGGAGCCGAAGACATCAGTCTTGGACACAACAAGAATGGGGGCGTGTTCTTTTCAGTGATAAGTCGGGATTCTTGTGATTCTTGTTGAATCTTCCTCTGTTGAGAACGTGGAGCTCGTTATCATCCCTCCTACATAAAAGAAATCGACAAGATTTGGTGGCAAAGGAATCCTTGTCTGGGGCGGCATAATATTGGACAGTCGTACATCACTGCATGTCTTCGATGCGGGTACTGTCAACGCACACCGCTATAGGGATGAGGTCCCTGAAGCCTATGTGAGGTTGTTCCGGGGTGCTGTAGGACCGGACTTCATGTTTATAGACGATAATGCGAAGCCACACACAACTCCCTTGTAGGTGATTTTCTTGAAGAAGAGGATATTCGCCAGATGAATTGGCCCTAGAGGTCTCCGGAACCCAATCTTATTTAACATGTTTGAGATGGTCTAGGAAGAGCATTGCACATCATAACCTTCCTCCCAGGACCCGCGAGAAGTTAAAAGCCGCGCTTTTGGAAGAATGGGCTTTGTTGTCACAAACGTCTGTCGACACTCTCATAAACAGTATGAGAGATCGTTGTGAGGTTTGTATAGCAGTGTACAGTTGTCACACCATATATTAGACAGACTTTTCCCGAGATAAATGCTTTATCTCTGATTCATGATTTAACACTTTTTGATATACCCTGTTTCTTAATTCACAATTAAAATCTTTTCTATATTGTTATGTTGCTATATTCTTTCTCCCATTGAAATATACCTCTGTGCCAAATTTTGTGGCAACACAGTGAATAGTTCATCAGTTTTCACGGATTTTCTGTTTATGCCCTTAATTTTGGACATGAATGTATTAAATCGCGTTTCAATCTTAATGGGGAATTCTGCATATGCTCACGTTGCATATTATGTTCGTATATTCGAGATAAATGTGTAGTTCTCATTAACAGTATTCAAACACATTACTTTCACTGAAGCAAACCTTAAAAATATCTTTTACCGCATTTCCCCATCAAATGTTATACATTACCACAAAATATTTCCTATCATTAAACACTTTAAATTTCCTTTCATTATTTATTTAATATATACATCGTACAGAAATTTGTACATCGATAGCGACTTTCTTATTTTCACCTTTTTTCTCCTGGCGGAAATGGGTGCATTGTTACTCAATTAGATTTACGAAATTTATTCATTTATGTTTCTGGTGATTATTTTTTCCTTACCTCACTTTTGTGCGCAATGTAAACAAGCGTTTACAATAAACTAGAATTTCATGTTTTGTTCGGAATAACACTGCAATATGTTTGTAATTTTTCTTCTATTTATTAGAAACATCTAACGACAGATAATCAATTGCATAAAAGGTATTTTACATAGCATATGTGATGAACTGTACGTTCTGTTTAAATATCAAGAAAACTATTACATTTGTGATTTTATGTATGAGGGGCTCACAACCATAGTAGACCAAGTTCATTCTGAAAAAAAAATGAGATAGTCCATTTAGAAGGTGCATAAAATCTGTTTTATCCACTTCCACAGTGGACCAAGTCTGTTTTCACATAATTTCTCATATAGGGTAGATGTGCCGGTAATGGACACCGCTTGATGTTTTTGGTTCATAAAAAAATAACTAATAAATATTTAGCCTTAATTATTTTTTTTATAATTCCCCGTTGCATATTTTATAAAACTTGGTTATTATTGACACTTTTAATTAAACCAGTCAGGAAGCCCGAATAATGTTTCAAAGTTTCGCTGTTTTTGTGTGAAAATCTTAATGAAGAGTCTAAGAGCTGGCTTCGTTTAATTAATTTATATATTATTTATTTTCTTGCAAAATTTGAATATTTTTGTTTGAGTAGCAATAGAAAACTTAGAAATTTATATACTAACGGCCATTTGCAAAATTTCATTTATTTTTAAGGTTTTACGAGGGGGTGTCCATTACTGGGATGGCTAATTAGTCATTTTCCAGTAATGTACACCCCATGTAGACATTGCTAAAAATGCAATTTCAGTAAAGTTTATAGTGCATAAAATATTTTGACTTAACTGCAGACCTAAATAATCAAATTTAATTTTTATTTAAATTATACTTACCAAAATGTAATAACACCAAAATTTTTATAAATAGCTGCTTTTAAGTTATTTTATGTGATTAATAAAATTTCAATATTTTATTCATTTTTAATGTATAATGTATATGTCTTGCATTATTTTATAATCTGGCAATCAAACCAGCCAGGAAGAAGAAAATATTGTTTAAGAGTACAATCAAAGAGGGGCTAATGGGGCTTAATCCCTCTCTGTTTAAATAAAAAACAATTAAGTTACAGAAGCTATTAAAAATATTTTTTCTGTCTTAAATGTATCCTATTCAACTCTGACCGAGAAGAAAAAGTAATAATTAATGAAAGTTATAGGTAATATTTAAAATATTCAACTCACAATATGATTTCTTTCATATTTGTAATATTAATTATTGTAAATAATGTATCAAGTATTCTCTAGAAGATTAATTGTTAAAAATAGGGAGACAAAACTAAACACTAATATTCCATTTTTTTAATTACCTTTTAAATCCCTCTCTGTTTCAATAATTTGATAGCTGTAATTGCCTGATATTTAGTATTTTAAACTATCCATCTAAAATAATTAAAACATCGATCTTCTGATAATTACAGAAATGGATTCAAACAGTAAATGATTATCAGTAATATTTTATTAATTACTGGTATCCTAATTGTTAAATTTATTTGAAAATAACTATTTTGTTTCATTAGTATGTATTCATTAAATTCTGGTTCTAAATACAGTCGTAAAAACAATTATATTGATTACTTTTTATAGGGTGTCCATTACTGGAACAGAGGGTTTTCATTACTAGGCCAGAGGGTGACCATTACTGGGCTTTTGGGTGTTTTTATATATTTCTGTTATTTAAAATTAAATGTCAATTCATATTGGGAAATGAGACTATAAGAATGGTTAAATATTGTAGATATGTTAATATAACATTAAAAAAAGTGGAATATAATAAATATAAATCTTAATAAAAAAATTATTTTAAAAGAAATTCCTTAAGGGTGTCCATTACTGGCACATCTACCCTATGTCATCTATTTACAAACTGCGTTTACTATGGGAGTGGATAAAACAGATGTTAAGCACCTTCTAAATGGACTAAGTCATTTTTTTTCAAAATGGACCTGCTCTACTATGATTGTGGTCTCTCATATGCTAATATAAAATATCTAAGTAAATAGACTCACATTGCATACTTTGTTCGTCTTTTAAGTTACATTTTAAACCATCACGTCAGGATTTTTCTCAAATCGCAAATTTCAAAGTTAACAGCTCAAAGTTAAAATTGATCCCCCATCCCCTCCCAATCTCATCGGACCGCTGAGCTGTTTAGCTTTAAGAAACCCAGTATAAGCCACGAAATTGAATAAATTATTGAATTAAATAAAATTAAACTCATTAAAAAAGTCTTACATCTATTTTATAGTATCATATTTTTCGCTATTTTTTAACCTTGAAATTTACGATTTTCGAAAAATCCCGACTTGATAGTTAAAAGTGAAGGTAATTTTTTATTTAGGGTTAAAAAAAAACATAAAACTTAATTATAAAAGTTAAAAAACACAACAATCGCAGGTTTATGTTATCTAATCTAAAACCATTTCTTAAACTCTTTGACGGTAATCTATCCGAATTTTTTTGTGTTATCCTCTAATATAAGTATGTATAAGATGCTAAGCGTCGAAAATCATAATAATATTACATTGTAATCGGATTTAAGTCAGTATGTAAAATTTTAACTTCGATCGGACATTTGAAAGTCAGTTAAAGTACGAGTACAAATTTTAAACTGGAAAGACGATCGTTGCAAGTTAAATAAAACTTTATGAAAATAACATAATTTTTGTTAAAAGAAATCATAACCTCAAATCCTTACAAAATAAAACATATGTTAAAATACACTTATTTTAACTAATCTGAAACTTGACTAATAAATTTAACTCAATAGTAATAGTTGTACGATTTCTTTCAAACCGCAGATACCTTGAAATAAGTTTAAGTACTTTATATACGACCCCTGAAAGCACGGTCGAAATCATCTGTTTTGATATGCAAAAAAGTGGTAAAAGTCATGCATTTCAAAGTTTTATAACTCGGTCAATTTTAATGTTATATGAATGGGGCTTTTTCCGTCTTACTTGTTAGTGTCACAGTAAATTTTTACTAAATATCACTTATAGGACAGGGGGACCGTATAAAAACTTAAATTTCGTAATTTTTTAATAAATGTGTTTCTTGACCCAAATCGCTTTAAAAATAATTCTTTACATTATTTAAACCATTTTTGTAACTAGAAATATGCATCTAGGACCAACGGTTGCGAAAATAAAGGTCGGTTAGGTTATGCATGGACACACTATATATGACAAAGTATAATTTTACGTTTTTTTTTTTTTTTTTTTTTTTAATCTATTAAATTTGTGATTTTATTTATGCTAATATAAAATATCTACATAAATAAACGCATATTGCATATTTTGTTCGAAATTTCAGTAAAATTTACGTAATCATTATGTATCATTTTGTGTCGCTGATTGAAGTTTGTTTTCTTACATAAATTTAGTACACAAGTTAAATACGTGTTTTCATCAAAGTAGAATTTCATGTTTTGTTCGAAATTATACAGCTCGTCATTATTTGTAATTTGTTTTTTAATTATTCGAAGCATCTAAATAATACAGAAGCAGTTGCGTAGTACATTCGACAGACTAGAACGTTACGTTTCATTTCAAAATGCATTAAACTATGAAGTTCATGATTTCATGTCTACTTATATAAAATATCTAAATTAATAGAAGAACATTGCATATATTTGAGATTACAGAAGAAAAATACAATTGACGTTAAAGTAATATTTTAACACATATGTTTTACTAAATCAAACTAAAATTTTATTTCACCAAACTTTCGTTATCAAATGTTTTGCTTCACTCAAAAATTTTTTTGTTAAAAATTATCATTAAATATTTTTGTTTTCCATTTTCTATTTATTTAAAGAATAAATCGTACCGAAATTTATCTTATACTTCAATTTTCTTCTTTTCACATTTTTTCCTCCTGGCAGTAAAATTTTGCATTTTTGTTCAATTAGATTTATGAAATGTATTCTTTTGTGTTACTGATTATATTTTTTTTTCTGATATCACTTTGGTACAGCGTTTGCAATAAAGTAGAATTTCGTGTTTTATCTGGAAGAACCCTGTAAGATAGCGTTTGTAAATTTGTTTCTATTTATTATAAACATCTAAAAAAACAGAAGCAATTGCCTGGAAGAAAATATCCGTAACAAAGTACTGGGTGAGTGAAAAAGTTCATGCGGAGTTTGAGAGTAAAAATCACATAGTGATTAGGCAAACAAAGTTCTTTATGCAATCAATGATATATGCTCCATCATTTTCTACAGTCTATTTCCAACGTTCTGGCAGCATACGGATGCCCCGATCATAAAAACTGCCCGGTATAGATTCGAAGAACGAAGACACGATGTTTTTTAATGCATCCAAAGAGTCATGTTTTTTTTTTCCATTTAAATGATTTTATAATGATCGGAACAAATGATAATCAGATGGTGCGATATCAGGAGAATACGGTAGATGAATTAGGACATCCCATTTCAGGCTGTTCAGTTTGCGCAGCGTCTGTCTCGAAACGTGTGGTCTAGCGTTGCCGTGATGAAAGACTACGCCCTTGCGATTTGACAAAATCGGACGTTTCTGTTTGATTTTTCGATTCAGATTGGTTAACTGGCGACAGTACTTGTCCGAATCAATCGTTTGGGCAGCGGGGAGAAACTCAAAATAAATTATGCCCTTGCAATCCCACCAAACACAGAGCATCACCTTCATCCGGTGCAAACTGGCCTTTGCCATTGCATCACCATGCTCACCTGCCTGTTTCCATGTGCGTTTGCGCTGAACATTGTTGTAAAGGACCCATTTCTCATCGACCGTCTCTAATCGATCCAAAAATGGCTCGGTTTTGAGCCGCCCGAGTAAATAAACTGCAGTAGAAATTCGCTCGATTTTGTTCCTGTCGGTTAGCAAATGGGACACCCATATATAGAGCTTCAAATCGAATCCCGTTTTTTAAACGCTGAAAAGCGGCTGATCGGTCAACGTTAAGTGCTGTAGCAACTTCCTCTGTTGAAATTCTCGGAGTATTCTGTACGCACAACATCGTCATCAATATGTGAAGGTCTGAGCGTGGCTCGTCTCCAAGGTTAAACTCTCCGCGGCGAAATTTCGCGAACCATTTTTTCTAAAGTTCGTTTAGCTGGTGCTTGATCTTGATAAACCTCTTAATTGATTTTTACGGCTGCTGAAACGTTTATTCCCATCCAAAACTCGTAAAGCATAACATGCCGTAAATGCACCTTATCGACACTCATTTTGAAAGTAAACTTTCTCGAAGCAGTCTGTATCTACACAAATTATTTCGTTTGAAATGAAAGCTGCACACGTCACCTTTCGAACGATCGTTCTTACGTAGATGGCAGTATTAATGACAACATTTTACGCCACTTTTAACGCACATCTATTGCACCTCCGCACGAACTTTTGCACTCACCCAATAGATATTTGCATTTTATTTCAAAATCGAAATAACCATCAAATTTATGATTGTATTTATACTAATATAAAATACCTAAATGAACAAAGACAAATTGCATATTTGTTTGTATTTTCAAGACATTTATACTTTTCAATTACTGATTATATTTTCTTTTCATCCCTTTTGTAAGCAGTTTAACCATTATGTCAATGACAGGGTAGTCGGATACCTTTTTTAACACTTTCCAACAAAGTTGAAAAGTGTTTATGACTTTGGTTTGTCTGTTCGTCTGGCCGTCTGTCCACGCTCTAACTCTCGTAAATATGCTCGGATCGTTCTGAAATTTTTGGATGATAGTGACCTCTACCATAGCACGTTCCCTATTTCAAATGAAATTTGTAGCATGTTTAGTTCATTTACAGAGACAGTCAAAATTTTCCGTTATATTAAGGCCAATGGGAAAAAATCGTTTCAAAATATTTTTAATAGTGTTACACTCTTTCAAACATAGTGAAATTGATATTCATTTGTGAAGGCCAGTAAAATATGCATTCTGTTGTATATGCGGTGCAAAGAATAGTTATTGTTCATTTACAGGGCCACACAAAAGAATTCCGTTCATAATGGTATAGGGGAAATTGTTTGGGGTGTACTTGAAAAGATTTCAGATACTATATTGTATCCGGAATACTGTATATTAGTAATGATTGCTCAAAATGCATTTTTAATTATGACATAGGTTTTTTACACTATATTTATGCATACTATAAAGTGCGTGTAAATGCTATAGTTCATATACAGGGCTACAGAAATGAAGGTTATTGAGAAGGTTACTGAGAAAGGTTACTGAGTATGAGCATATATTGCTTAAAGGTGGGTTTTAAAGGAGTTATGCATTTTTACGCTGAACTGAATTTAGTTTACTAAGAAATATTTCAGAATATAGATAAAATGATATCCAGGGCCACGCAAAGTGTTGGATACATGGCCGCTATTCGTGATAATTTCTGGAAATGTAATTTCAGTAGTTTTAAGAGTGTTTTAGTTTGAATTAAATTTTAGCTAAATAGTGTCATGTAATAAAGGTACTAGGTAAACTACAGGGCTGTACAAAAGTATTCAAGTATGTTTCCATCTATCAGTATAAATTGCTGAAAGAGAAATTTCAACCTGTTATGAGTTTTCTTGCTAAACTAAATTTTCCCATTGTATAGTATATATATCAACCTACAGATCAAATACAGGGTTGTTCAAAAGAATTGGAATACATATTTGTGTATAGACGGTAACTACTGAAATCAGTTTTTCAAATGTTTTATGCGTTTTATAAAATGTTTACTTAGTTATCTTATTTACCTTATTTTCCCTAAATAATGAAGTTTTGTTAAAGCATTCAGGAAGTGTTGGAAAGCGTTTCATAATGTATGCTTAACGCATGATTTTTCTTTCTTGTTCTATTTTAATCCCGATTTCAGGTTGTTAATATCAAAAGAAAATAGAAGGGATTTAGATCCCCATTATTTGTAGTATTTACTGTCCATTAGTATAATCAGTTTTAAACTTGGAATTTTTTTCTATTACTATTTTAGGGCATTAAACACTGCCGATGCATTTCATCAATGATCAGGGTACCCGGGTACAAATGCGAATTGTCTGTGGAAAAATACAGAAATCGATAGATTATTTATATTTAGATCAATAAAACATATATATACTTTGAAAATAAGAGTTAGACATGTTTTTTTAATGTAAAAAATATTTCGTTTATGTGAAATTTTGTGGACAACCTTTACAATAGCAAAAGGGATACGAATGTACATTGCATATTGGCTTTCCACCTTGTTTACATGATTTTCTCGTTTTTCTGCTTCTTTTTTGAGGCTCTGACAACCACATCTGATAACAACTACTTTTATTCTTCCTGCTTCATCTCGTTTAAGCTATTTGGGATGGGTTTTGAACGTCCGGCAGCCTCAAATACGGGAAAAAAATTTTCAGTGCACTTTCAATGTACCCGAGAGTGTGTACCCGTACAGTGTACCAGATTTGGCCGAAAAATGTCTCATAGTCCATATATTTTCCGGTTGATCTTTAATTGCTGAAAGGTTCAAGGTCTCAACTAATTCCCGCAAAACAGGACGAGATTGTCTGTTTTATGGCTAACCATATAATTATATGCAGTATGTCAGCAGCAAGTGCTGCTTTATCCACAATATTGAATTAAAATTAAAAAATAAAAAAAAAGCGTACTAAGCATACTGAAAAGCAAACTAATTAATTATTTCTCATCAATGTGAAACCATTTTTTATATTACTTACCTATTTTTTTATTTACTTGTATTGATGACTTTTAAGTTGTGTTAATTGTTAGTTCCTATCTATAAACTCTGATTTGATGAGGCCTATAGATGTCTATGTTAGATACTGCAGTAAAGCTAGAGATCCTACCTACACAACTTCCAGGTTGTGTAATATTTAAACGGCGCTTCTGACTGCAAAATAGTCAATGAAACATCGTCTTCCTTTTGAAAGACATATCCAATGATATGCCACTCAATATGGCGCGTGAATTTTTTTTCGTTTCCGGCCGCCATTTTGAATTTATAAAAACAAAATGTAGCCTATAACCATCGGATGGTTAAGACGAATCGATAGATACCTCGTTCATTAAAATCCATTCAGCCGTTGGGATGTTTTGAGGGTATAAAGAAATCCACATACCCAGATACGCGTAGACATAACCCTTTTTGACAGTCGGGTAAAAATAACACAAGTGCTCATGTGATTGTATTCCTATGTGTTTGTATATCTCCCAAATAATTTAACCTTTACATCTACTCCATATTTCGTTTCTTTATAAAACTGAATAATTTCGGGTTTCTCTTTCGTTTCCGTGATGGTTTTATCATGACGCATAGTAAACATTAGAATGACAGCTTTGTTCCTTTTTGGGACTCACGAAGAAATACTTACGTCATCATGAAACCCAAATTCTGTGGATAAAACTTGCGCGATTTACATGGCCTAATTTCTTGGTGAATATAAGGTTTATTTCTTTTCAAAATGCCAGCTATTTTCAGCTTCCAGTATAGTAAATGCATGGCCAAAAAATAAGAGAAAAAAATTATGCATGGTGATTTTACGTCCAGAATCCTTGAATGGAACAGCCAAGTCATTCACAACTGTTTCATCTAGGTTTATTTCACGGCCTGTACTTGTTTTTCAGGTGCATAATTGGCCGTTGTGAGAATAATAATTTTTTGCATCTCATACCCACCATATTTTGATTCAATATTTACTCGATTTAGACAGAATGTGGTTGAATGTTGTTCTTCCTCGATATGGAAATAGGTGCTCGTCAGCCATTAATGTTTCCGTCGGTTTGTATTTTTTCAATAGATTATGATTTATCATAGTCCATAAATCTCGAATTGCTGCAGCTTTATCATTTTGAAGACGTTCCACTCGTGTGTTCTGGTTGTCAAACCGAATAAATCTAGGAATATTCCATAATCGGTTTACCTCCATATTTGTTCGATATAACGGATATGAGTTTGTTTTCCAATTTCTAATGTGTAAACTTTATTTGAATTTTTGACAACTGAAGTAATTAATATCCCCAAAATGATTAAAATACCTCTTTCCCAAAGGGAGATAGTCACTTTCTATGAAGTAGGGGTGTTTTAAATCTCGCGTAAGTTTAAATCGCCTTAGGTACCCGGGTACCGCGGTCATCGGAGACAATTAGTCTAGTCATTGACATAAGGGTTAAGCGAGCGTTTGAAAAAATTGTAGAATTTATTGTGTCTTCCGGAATAACATAGTAATTGAGTGTCAGTAATTTTATCTACTTATTAGAAATAGCTAAAATACACTAGTGCAATTATGTAAAATATATTTGACGTAGCATAGGCGACAAAGTAAATCTTTGCATTTTATTAAAAAATAGACAAAAAATATCAGTCCGAGAAAATTATAATGGATTTGATGTGGTTTAAAATGATTCCAATCATTGCTATTGTACTTATTATTGGACATATTTTGTTCTAAAATTTGTTCTTAACATGGATTATATCAGAATATAAAGAACGACGTTAAGAAAAAATAGGTATGAAAAAATATTTTAATCCAGAGTTTGCTGTTCTTTAAATTATAACGATTTTATTATATTCTTATAAAAATTTCATTATCCTAATAAAGCTTAATAGATTTATTATTTATTTTATTGAAATAAATAACTAATGTTGATAGACAGTTATTTATTTTATTGAAATAAATAACTGCCTACCAACAGTTTTAATCAGTGATTAAAATCAATTATTGAAACTTATTTTTAATCAGATTTCTTTTTTTTAATGTTATTTGTTAAAATCACATGTTTTCTCAAACTTTAAAATGACGTAGAAAAATATTATAATCAAAGTTTAACATAATTAGCAAATATTTAAATGTATTTCACATACTAAATAAAAAGGGTTTTTTATAGGAGAAAAATGTGTGATGGTCTGAAACAGTTTGCGTTATATATTTTTATTAAAAAATTAATATCTGTTCAGAATATGTATTTAGAAGAAAGAAGAATTTCTTTGCACAATGGAGAAGTACTATTTAAAAAAATAATGGATCAAGTGCAAGTATTACTCGCGCTCAGAGGATTCCGTACAAAAAATATGTGAATTATTAACTGTATTATAAACAAAAAATCGTTGCTAAAAGAATAATAAGACTTTGTAAAAAGCTATACAGCGTAGGGTTGGGTATAGCTGTACATACTAGAAAAGCATGAATGGGTATACCATAAAATTTCAAAGAGATATGAAGACTAAATAATATCAGATATTGCTATTCTGTATAACACTTTTTTTTATCATATCCTAATCTGCTTAGAATTAATTTATTTAGGTGCTGACAATGAATGTAGTGCATATTTTATATATCATTTCTTTAAAAACTTCATCAAAAAAGAAAACCATAAAGAAATGATATACAAAAAGTTTAACTATTTCCCTGGTCTGTACGAATAATTAAGATATTCTCTACTGAACACACAATATAAATTTAATAGCCTGTCCACTAAGAAAATTAAAAGAGTTAATTTGTACAAAAATAGATCCAACACCGAAAGATGAATTAGCTGGTGTAGGGAACACTAGGGAGGGTTGACCCACTTTTTACGAAATGATTTTTTATTTTTTAAATATTGAACGCAGGATAAAGTTTTATACATCATTTTATTCGTTATACAATCAGTTATCAAAATAAAATTGCTACATAAGTGTAATATATACGAAATTTGAAAAATGATTTATTTTAATCATGAAAAAATAATTGGTCAAGGCTCCCCACATATGGGAGAGTTGACCCACTATATGGGAGGCTTGACCCACTTTGTTTTATATTGAAATATTTGTGAAGAGAAATAAAATCACTTTTAAAAAAGTAAAATAGCTTTATGCTATATGCTTTAATTATTATAAAAAATATTTTTGAATATATGATGCTTAATCGCAAGTCAGAAGAGAAAAATTTTGTTTTAAACAGACTTTTATCTGAGCAGGTGTAATTGTACAGCTAGGAAAATAAAATTTTAACATTTAGGACAGTATTCCGCTAGAGAGAGGTTCCGTTTTCATAGGGTTTCATGCATTATTATTATTAGCCAATATCCCGCTATTTTTGTCTCCTTGTCCTACTTTTTGTGACATTCGACCTGACAACTTTAGTTATCACATAGTTTGGCTTCATCTGACACTATTCATCATGTTGAAATTTGTCTACATACCTTCGTAAAGTTTTTCGGTCAATGCTGTGTTCTTTTGCAGCCGCACGAGTACTTAACGTATCGTTAACATATTTTAACCCTTTCAGGGACAAAGTACTTTCAGTACTAAAATGTTGAAATAAATGACTGGCACCGGAATACATGAACAAATTTATTTGGAAATACAAAAAGTAATTATTTCACATATATATTAAATGGGACAGGTTTTAACAAAATTCTGGTACCATTGTGGCTTTTGGGAATTAAAATTAAGTGGTTTAATAAACATACCACCGCCCCTGAAACAGTTAAGACTGCTGTTTTCATACTTTCTAGTCCTTTCTAGTCTTTTCCGCTGTTTCTACATACCTATTGTAAGTAATATTTAAATGGAAAAAAGTTCCTATCAACTTACACATTTATATTTCATAAATTGTTTTCGTACAGTGGATACTATAGCAATTTTTCATATCTTTCTTTGAACAATTTTTAACGTCTTCTTTTCCATCACCTCATTTTACTGTAGGTTCGCAGAATAAATTTATTTTTGTATATAACCAGTAATCTTTCATTATGCACAATGTATAATAAAAATATTTCCAAAACCTTTTAATTAACACATTGCCGACGGGCATTTTTTATCAAATCTGAACTTTAAAACAGTAGAAGCTTCTCCCTCTTCTGAAAGTCTTTTGTAAATTGGTGTTCTAGATAGGTTTTCTAAGTTTATACATCGGTAAATATCTTTCAATGTACGAATTTAATATAAACGTCTTACAATCTAAAAAAATAGGGACAACATGATATAAATGTATTTTCTGTAAGGTAGAAGTCACGCCCTTAGTCAATGATGTTTTTGAATGAAAACGAGAATTCTCGTTTTCCGTCGTGAATGTGTTCATGGAGCCTTGAACATCTGGTCAACCCTCCCTCACATTGACTGGGTCAAGCCTCCCCACATAGCCATTTTCTAAAGAATAGCACATTGTTATGTTAAACCTAATTTACTGTATAATCTTTATGCCTGAAATAAAAGCTCGATATTTCTGCATTAGTTAAAACCTACGTACTTAAATATCTTTGATATATTTTTTCTGAAAAAAGCTTACAAAATATTTCTAAAAAACACAACTTTTAGGGTGAAAACGCCTTACAATTGATTTCTTTCACATCTATTTCGATTATTTGTATGAAACAGAGACTGTTGTTTGAGCATTCCAGTAGCTTTGGTTGACACCTATTGATAAAACTTTAAAATTATTTTAAATATGAAAACTGAAGGGTGGGTCAAGCCTCCCGTATGGTCAACCCTCCCTAGTCTCCCCTATATACTATTCCTTTTAGAACTGACAGCAATAGATTAATGGAGTACATTGGCATGGCCAAAAGGAAACTCAAAGAAAGAATAAAAGAACATAAAGCAGACATAATATTTTCTCGTCAATCCACAGCTCTCTCTCGTTTAAGTCTGAATCGCAATAGATTTTAATCATGCAAAATTCATATTCCCAACATCCAATTATTACGCATCCACTGAAAGAGAATCCATAGAAATCCTGTGTAAAAAAAGTGTGACGTATGAGAAACAGAGTAATATCATAAAATAAATGGAACTGCAATTAATAATAATAATATATATTTCCTCTAATTAAATCCAATCCAAGAAATTGCTACTGCTACTTCTACTTTCAACTCTAGTAATTACTGAGTCTCTCATTTTCAAAACAAAGTGACGTATTTGTATAAATAAACAACATTTAGTTATTAAGATATTCTCTGATGATGAGCTTGGATGGCTAAAAAGTACTAAGACGTTTTAAATAAAATGTATATTTTAATATCTTTTTCATTACTTTAGTCGCCTTTTAAGTAAGATTGTAGACATTTTAATTTTCAAATTACATATTTTATGTTGAATCAAGGTGATTGCGTTTCGTCTTATGATTTTATTTCAGTAAATCTATTTGTATAGATACTATTAACATTATTAACGTAAAAGTAGATTTTCCCCCTTAAAATTGAAAAACAAAATCGGACCTGAAATGGTTAAGGTACACAGTACTATGTTATATTTTGAATATTTCTGCCGTATCCTATAAACTTTATTGCAGGGACACATCTAAATTTTCAATATATCGTCATCTGCGTGCGATACTGAAAACTATGTGATTTAAATTGAATGTTGATAAAAATAACAGGTTTCCACAAAACATTCTGTTTTTTCAAAACCACTCTCACTAAAATACGCATACAGGTGCGCAAAAAATAAATATTTATACAATAAGATATAAAACAGTCCTCTGAAAGCTTTTTTTTGTTTTCTGCAAAAAAATAGCTTTATAATATAACCTAAGATTGACTTGAGAGCTCGAAATATAACCTAATATAATCTTGCATTTCAATTTTCCTATAGCCTTTCCATAGCTTTTCTAGAAGTCTTTTTATTATAAAAAAATAACCTATTTATGTGTAATAAGTTAGATTTACGTATCTTATAATTTTATATCTGTGATTGATTTTATGCAATGCTTTCGTCCTTTATTTGAGCAATATTTTCTACTAAAATTTACTTTTATAACTCATTGAGAATAAATAACACAAAGGTAACTCTACTCTGTTTTCTGCTTTAAACTTTTATTTGTACTTATTGGAAGCATATAACTAACCACATTTGCAGAATAAAATCCTTAAATTATATTTTGATTGAAAAATATTTTTGAGCAATGCTTATTTGTTTAAAAATCTCATTCTGCAAAATTTTTGCATATTTGAATTATCTTATTTCCAATTTTTTTCTATTGTCAGAAAAGTGTGCATATTTGTTCTGTTAGACATTTAAAAAAAAAATATTTTACCTTGATTTCCAAGTTTTGTTGTTTTCAACTTCGTTTTTTTACGCCAAACATTTGTGCAATTTTTGCTAAATGTGTGGAAATCACTGTTTTTGATTACCAATAGAATTTTAATTATATCATATATGTCTTTCTTACTTATTTAACCTAACATGCGTAACGAAGTCGAGCTTTACATTTTATTTCAAAATTGCTAGCAGTATTGAGATTATGATTTTTCAAATATTATATAACTATAAAAATGTCTGTATTTAAACGTCCATAAATAGTAACCTTAATAAAATATACATTTAAAAAAAACAACAAAATATGCACAAAAAATAATTTAATTACTTAAAAGGCCTGAGATATAAATTAAAAAAAACATTAAAATTACATGGTTTCACCCAATCATCATCAGAATAGAAATCACAAGTACAATGTACATAAAACACTGGTTTCCAGTGTTTTATGTATAGACGCATTTTTAGGTAGATTTCGTATGAAATACTACCTATTGGGATCGTTCCTATGTTGGAATTTCTGAAAAATTTTTGCAGATCTACACCGATCATGACCCCTAGAATCCAAAACCACCCTCAGTAAAAAATTATATATCTATCTATCTATCTATCTCACTTTCTTCTGGACACGATAACTTTCGTAATTCTGCACCAATCTCTTCCAAACTGATACATAAAATCAATGGGCATAAAATCTCGGTCAAGTTCGTTAATGGGCAAAATCGGACCAAGGGGATGGAAATAGGGAGAGGTTTTGTGAAAACAGAAAACCCCCCATAACTTCTTAATTTTTGTACACATCAAATCTGTTTAAAGTTTTTATAACTTCTAAAAATAGGGCCAAAAATTTATGTATCACAGATTTTTGATAAAGTTAAAAATGGGCTCTAGGGGCGCAAAATAGGGTTTTGGGGAGAAACAAATTCATAACTTCGCCAATTCTCAAGATATCAAATCCAATTAATTTTATTATAAATCTTCTTAACATTATCTACAACTTTTATATTCACAAGTTTTTGATAGGACCAATTCGTACCGCAAAAAAATTAAAAACGAAAACAAAAAGGGGGTTTGAAGAAGAAAAAAATCCATAACTCCGTCAATTCAAAAGATATAAAATCCCCATGAATTTATCATATATCTTCTTAAAATTGTCTACAACATATATATAGACAAGTTTTGGATAGGACCAATTCTTACAGCAAAAACAAATTAAAAATACATAGCGGTTGAAGAAAAAAACCATCTTAGTAAGGGTGTATTCAAATCCAAACTGCTTATTTTCTGACTCATTTTACAATTCATTTTTCTCAAGGGCTCTCAAAGGCTTATAATTGGTACGTTCTCTTACTCAGAAACTATATAATGTACCGTAAAGGTCGATATTTTGATAGAGGTAGAATATATTTTTAAAAATGCCGTTATAAAGGGCATTTTGAACCGAATTTACCGAAGCGAATTGTGTTGGAAAAATCATTGTATTAAAGATGCACTCAAATCCAAACTGCTTATTTTCTGACTCATTTTTAAATTCATTTTTGCTCTCAAACGCATTTAATTGGTATATTCGCTTATTCAGAAACTATATAATGTACCGTAATGATCGATTTTTTGATAGAGGCAGAATATATTTCAAAAAATGATGTCAAAATGGGCATTTTGAACGAAATTTCCCGAAGCGATTGTGTTAGAAACGAAAAATATTGTCCTTCTGAGAAAATAATTGTTTATATATCAAGTTTTAATTAATTGAACAAAAAATAAAAACACAGGTCGCTTATAAATCTCTTCAAAAATTACGTCAGCAAGTTTCGTATTTTTTTTTTTTTTTTATTTATTTTTTTTTTAATTAAAAATGAATCTGGAATTATTCCAGAAAATTTCGAGTTGTTGAGCATGGAAAAGTATTTTTTTGAATACCGCCCTAACATGATTCTGATAAAACCAGCTATTATATAAAAATGAAATAAAAACTCGTCAAAAGTGGCCAGATAAAATTGTTAAAGTGGATTTATCTCTAATCATGATTTAGTTCTTGTTTGTGAAATTAGTATATTTGACTTCGAAATCTACCTCTGCCTGTAGGCCGGGCCGGCAGGGATTTTTTCAGGGTTTGTATCGAATTTTTAATAGGTAAAAAACACCAATAATGTCATATTATACTTCAATTTAAAAAAATCTCTATAAAATTTTAAATACAGGGTGTCCGGGCTAAAATAGCCAAAAGTTATGGCTTATTTTTATGGAACTACCCATTAGATTTAAAAATATACATATTTAAATAAAAATAGCATCTCACAAAGTTTTAATATGAATAGACTTCGATGTGTGCACCTTTGGTAACACTACCAACGTCTAAACTGTAATCCAGTTCTTTCTAAATGGTTGGTTCGTAGCATATTATACAAATTGTTTATCTGATACGTTTTTTTGCACTCATCTACAGTTTCAGTTTTTTATTTTGTTCAATGTTTTAAAATCTCGGAGAGGTTTCCAATCCACGGAAGTGAAGTCTATTATATTTTAATGGGTAGTTCCGTAATAATAAGCCATAACATTTCGATACTTATAGCTCGGACACCCTGTATATCTACTCCAGATAGCTACAGAAAAATAGTTTTTAAAACAATATGTATATTTTAGTTTTTTTTTTCATATTTATTTTTTCTTTCACAGAACAAGGTGCAATTGCCGCCCACTAGAACTGAGAAATATATTTTATTGTATGACTAGTTGTAACATGGTTGCAATTGAAAGAAACGTTACCTAATTTTTTTATTATGTACAAGGCAGGTAAAAAGTGGATTTAATATTCCTATCCTAATTTTTGTAATAGATGATAAATATATTTTGCTTAACATAGATTTAAAATAGATTATTAAAAGTAAATAATGTTCATATTTCAAAAAAATCTTACAATACTTCTAATATTATAAAATGAACGTCATGTAAAGTTTACACGCGATAAAGAAATATTATTAATAGTCATCAAACAGATTTTGTGATAATTTAAACCTAGTATAGAGTATTAGCACTAAGTAGAAAGCAGGTCTGCCACAGGCGACTATTTTTCTATTCTATTCACACAACAGTTTTCGAAAAACAGATTTTGTAGTATATCTCTCGCAAATGCTCACGAAGATTATGTCAATAAATTTATGTTTTGAGAAAGTGCTATGATGTAAAATTAAAAAACAGTCACCTGTGCCACGCTGAGAATGTAACAAAATATTTCATGCTTTCCAAGAATTTTAGTTCTTTGAAATTTTTTCCAGGAGGCAGAACAGAGACCAATTGTACAAATGCGTTCCAATTAAATATTTGAACAGAATTAAGCTTCGTACAGAGTTAACGTACAGTCGTGGAAAAAAAAAAAAAGGTACACCCCCTACTAACTACTCAACAAATAATCGTAGACGAAATTTACTGGTACCGAACAATTGGAAATAAAGTCTACTTTTAAATGATGTATATAAAATTTGCTTAGGGGGCCATCTACATATTAAAGCGAATAAAAACTTCATTTTTTTCAATGGCAATACCCAATTTTAACGAGATATTTCAAATCTTCGGTTCAAACTAAGCCTAGACACCAAATTTCAAGTCATTTGAACGATAAGTTTTTGAATTATAAACATTCAAAATTTAGTGCTTCTAATGTTAAATTACATTTTCGTATTTTTATTTATATCTCCTGATGTTATGCTCCTAACGTGCTAATTTTTTGTGTAGCAATAACACTAACATGCCCAAACATAAATACGCTGAATTTGCAATCTTTATAATTTTATGATATAAATTATGAATTATGAAATTAATATTCGAAAAAATTATGAATTGCAACCTACAATTTTTTTGATGGATTTAGATTTATTGAATTCTGCTTTATGGAAATATAAAATTTCACGTTTTTCTTCCAAGTAGTTTTCAAATTATGCTTAAAAAACGGCAAAATGATGATTTAAGGGGCCGTCTATGATAGAAGTGAGTAGATATTTTGAAATTTCTTCTGCTGTCCTGTAATCTAACAGGCTTCATTGATTGCGTGAGTGGCGCTGAAGGTGCCTTGATCAAGAAGGTGGCTCTCTGGGCTCACAATCCAGTACCGAACTTCAATTTGGATACAGCCCTTAAAATACACTTGTTTTAAAATAATTAATTTCTCTGGAACTTATGGTATGAATTGCATAAAAATTTATTTTTAGGCTAACTGAAGGGTGTAGAGTTCATTTATGCTGCCAGAATTGTGTACTGCTATTGTAAAAAACAAAGTTATGTTTCGTTTTAATATGTAGATGCCCCCCTAAGCAAATTTCATATCCATCATTTAAAAGTAGACTTCATTTCCAATCATTCGGTACCACTAACTTTCTTCTACGATAATTTGTTGAGGAGTTAGTAGGGGGTGTTTACTTTTTTTTTTCCACGACTGTACATGAGAGGGTTATAATATCTGAATAAGACATATGCGCTTTAGATATTATTCTAGCATTTTTCAAATTTCTAGAAAACAGTTGAACTGAGAATAATATTTTGATAACGGAACTCTCATTAAAATCAACTTAAACAAGAACGAAAAATCCGAAAATACAACACACTTCATTTGCAATACAGAACATGCCATAGATATACCCGATAACATATATCCATTTTGTGACAATCGGACTATATTTACGCGGTTGAAGCACAGACAGATAGACGGATATGCAACAGGAATTCATTAACACTTTTAAACTATGTTGGAAAGTGTTAAAAATATAACATTTTCATTCAGCACACATTTATCAAGAAATACAAATATCCATACTTAAGAAATATAGTCAACTGAATTTCTTTTTCAGTTATTAATTATTTAATAATATAATGTAATGACATGAGCCATCAATTTCAACTCTCGCGTTTTTATATATATATTTTTTTCTAAAGTCGGAAAAAAGTACGTCTGCCTTGATATTTGAGAAATTTATTCTTTCACATTGTAGCAAATTATCGCCTCAGTGAATATTACCGCTGAAAAAAAATGGCTTGAGTCTGCGCTTTTGGTCCAAAAGTCGAAATTTTGTGTAAAATTTGACATTTTTTCAAAAAAATTAAAAAATTCCTATAGAGCTGGTTAACTTCTGCTCTTGTGTACTTTCCATAATATTAATTGCAATATGCAATGAACAGTCGTTTATTAAATTCCGTTCTAAGAGAATAGACCACGCTTTGGAGTTCATTATGAAAAAGCTTATCAAACGGACTAATCACATTTAACATTTTAACATACTTCATTTATTGACGATTCTTTCTTAATCTAGGTTGCCTCAACATGAGATTGGCGATATACGGGATATAAAATGTGATTGTTTAAGGCGATTAGGGACAAAGGCGTCTCGGAGAGCCTTCCATTATCGCCAAGATAATTCTCGTTAACTTGTATCTCTCGTGAATCAAACTCGGCCAGGCAAATATCGAGAACTTCTGGAATAAAAAATGCGTAGGTTTGCTATAATTTGATCAAACGTCTATGTCTAAGCACAGTCTGTACATCATATGCTGCCACTCTCATATAGAGACACTATGCTGTTGATAAAATGTAAAAATGTTTGCATGACACGAGTATTTACGAACAAAGTTTTTAAAATACGTCAAACTTTACTTCACGTACATTATAAAAAGCAAAATTTTATCCCAAAATTTTGGGGTTTAAAATTAAATGAGATACATAGTATCCATCTGCCCTTCAATTGGTTAATAGCTCAGCGTAACTGTGTATACTTTCGGTTAAATACGTTACAGTCAGTTGCAGTCAAATTTTAAAACCCATCTATTCGTTCTCGAAAGTTGACGAAATCGATAGGAAAGTACAACCAACATGTAAATACTTTAACTTATTCGATTTACTTTTTTAAATATATACTCTCACACACTGGATATTTTCAAAATGCGACAATTCCCACACAACATTTCCGATTACATTTCTTTTTTATTACATTTCTCTTGTACTTTATTTAATCTAGCATTTGATACAAAGTACATGTTTGCGTTTCATTAGAAATAACGTTGATAAATATTAGAGTTTATGATTTCCATTTCTACTTATTGAAAACATAAGTGATACAAACAAGCTGTACATGTTTTGTTTCTTTCTAGTTATCAAAAAATATTTCTTTATGAAATCTCGTTATGCATTTTTCATTTATTATTTATTTAATATACGCATTGTATGTAAAGCGTTCGATTTCAATTTTCTTATTTTCGTCTTTTTTCTCTTTGAGGAAACGATACTTTGTTGTTCAGTTACATATACGAAAATTTATTCTTTTGTGATTTTGATTGAAATTTATATCTTTACTTCATTTTTATATTCAATTTAACTGAACATTTATGACAAAGTAGAATTTAATTTTCTAGAAAAAAAACCTCTCATATTTTTGCAAACTTTTATTTGTAATTATTAAAAAATCTGAGTAATATAGAAGCAATTTAAATATGTATCTGGTATTATTTAAAAAAAGAAATCGCCGGCGTTAGAGTTATGTTTGAAGAAACCTTTTACTCTGAAAACAATTTAAAAAATATATTCCAATTACACAGGTCTACAATGAAGTTTTAATCTATAAAATAAAGGGTGTTTCTTATTTATCTTTTTATGCTGATTTTGAAGGAAACACTAAAACAAGAACGGAAAATCATTCGTCCGGCATATATTATGCAACACGTTCAACACGTTCAACACATTCAGAACACTGTAACCAAAATTCAGTTTATTAGGGTGAAACATGGTGTCTAGATAAACGATTTCCTAACTTCTGCATTTACCGTCAATAGGGAAGAAACTGTCCGATTGTTTTGGAGAACCCTGATCTATATATTTGTATGTATACTACATAGCATTCTAAAAGTTAGTTCAGTTAAACGCATAGCACAATTGAAAATTATCCTTCAGAAATTTCCATCAATAAATGGAAATGCACTTAGATCATGTACTTAGATGTGCATGTACGGCCCAGTATATAGCTCTATCTATAGAATTTATACAGACCCTGTAATATGCAGAAAAAATAGTTACATTTAAAAACACGCATCACAACTAAAAACGCATTTCCAACATTTTTTCATAGACAGTACTGTAAGGAAAACCATTTGTGTATCCCAGTAAGTGAACTATAAATTCTATGCCCACCATATTATAAACACAGTATGCTCATTGTAGTACACCTCAGTGATATATATAAATTTCAATATGTTTAAAATAGCGTAATATCATTAAAATACACCGCAAACAGATTTCCCCCCAGTGAGTGTAATGTATTGGAATTCTTTTGAGTGTTCCTGTAAATGAACCGAAAATACCGTAGTAAATTC
Organism: Maratus speciosus; assembly: GCA_963932465.1. NCBI lineage: Eukaryota > Metazoa > Arthropoda > Arachnida > Araneae > Salticidae > Maratus > Maratus speciosus. Next base: position 523,962,698 of record OZ010796.1, on the reverse strand, counting down.
CAATAACATATATAAATTTCATGACAATCTGACTATATTTATGCTAGTAGTGCACGGAAAGCCTTAAGACAGACAGACGGACTGTCAGACAAACCGAATTTATAAACACTTTTGAACTATTTTGAAAATGCTAACAAAGTTCTAGTACATATAGTTTTGCACAAATCGTGAACTTCTGTCTGATTGGTAAATTAATAATTTAGCCATACAAATATAGGGATTTACAGCTGAAAAGTTATAAATTCAGTTATGAAGGCACCAAACACTAACAAATATAATAGTAAATGTTGGTTGCTGCGCAGGAAAAAGTCTCAATCTGCACAAAACAAAATTCGGAGGAGCATTTTTCTTTGAGAGGAAGAAAACACATTGATATATTCAACACTTTGGTAACCATGAAAAACGCAACTACTTAGTAAAATATAAGATACAACTTATCTTTGAAACGAAGTTTTTTTTCCACATTGTTACTTTTTCTATGTTATTTTCTTGGGTATTCATTGTCACTCTGTAAGAAAAATCTTACATAGTACAGGGGAAAAGTTCGTCATTATTTAACTCAGCGTACTGCAAATTATTAGAAACACCTGAAATGAAGCAGAAAAATAATGTATATGCATAATACACTGGAGAACAAATGGCTATGTTTAAAAAGACTGCAGGTACACTTCCATGTCAAGTGGAATGAATAGGTAGATACAGAATGCGAGAAATGATATAATGCAAGATTTATTTCAAAATGAACTACAAAAAGCGTTGAAACAGGTTGTTTCAGGGAAAGGTACACATCGTCCCTGAAATAAAACAATCGAAAGAAAGCATATTACTTACAGCAGGCAATCCAGAGAGACATATCAGTAAGGGATATGTTCGCCATGCAGAGCAGTGCCATTTCCCACGCGCCGTGGCATACTTTGTATGACTTTATCCATTTCGATTTCATGCAAATTATTCCACTCCTCTTTCACTGCTCGGATGAGTGAAAGCTTGTTTGTCAGAGGATATGAGTGAGCAGCAAGATGTTGCCCTAAGGCATCCCATATATTTTATATTGGATTAATATCCGGTGAACGTCTGGTCACATGATCCGATACGATATAACGCAAGATTTACCACGAAATAAACTACAAAAAGTCTTGAAACAGTTTGTTTCAGGGAAAGGTACATATCGACCCTGAAACAGAACAATACAAAAACCTCGCTCTCCAAACAGTCCTGAACTGAGTTGGCGTGGTGACAAGGCGGGTTATCATCCATGAACATAAAGTTACTGCCAACAGCAGCACGAAAAAGACGAACATGAGGCCGCAGAACTTGAGAAATGTACCGGTCCCAATGGAGATGCACACGGAACAATTGCAAACGGTCTCTAAGCTGAAACCTCGTAAGTGGGGCATGCACAATAGGTCTTCAGGCATATAGTTATGTCTGCCGCAAACGCCTTGCAACAATTTTTGGGATATCTCAGTCACTGTAGCTGCATAGAATAGGTTTGCCTTTTAACCAGCTACATTTCACCGGTTCCGTTTTGCTATTAGAATGATATGCCGATCGTCTATGCCTGTCGTACTGCGAGAACGATCTCTTAGCTTCCACCTACTACAATGTACATGTGTTTGAAACGCTGCGCAAAACCTGCAAACAACATTGTGGTCGATGTCGAATTCAACATATGTTATTTGTCGCCCTTCGTTTAGCTTTCTAATTGTCGGTCCGTATGTAAAATCACCTAAATGATATCTTTCAGACATGACCTCGCTTTTTGAATGTGCAACTTTCTTTCGACCTATTCAAATGTGACGTCCAACACCCAATGGCTACACGCGACGAATGACTGCAAACAAGGACTCTATGCCGTCATGTGACCCACACGTGCGGTAATAAAAAATTGAAATGCAACCTTGATTCCATTGCGTCATGGCTTTATGCAAATTCCTACTAGCTGCTGCATTGGAATTTGCGCCTGCCATCGTTTACCGAAACATCCGTTCTTAGGTTTTTTCCACCAATGCATATATACTCCTCGCAGGCCTGCATTATAAAGAAAACAAATGCTTCAAATTTCCAAAATTTAACAATATTTTCTCTATTTATTTTTAAGTATTTATTTTTTTACAAATTAAAGTCTTATTATAATCTTTCACATATACTGATACAATTTTCTGATTGTGTGTTTTTCTACGTGTAAATAAAGGCTTAGTTTTGTTGAGTTAGACTCACAGCCTTTACATATATTTTTTATTTGATTAAACTACTCTTTGTACCTAATCCTGCCGATCATTAAAAATTTATTAATATATTAATTTTAATTTTTTTTTATCCGAAAAATTGTTAGACCATTATTCTATGGTTTAATTGTGCTAAATTTTGAAAATATATTTGTCTTTTCTTGGTAACATAGGTGGAAAAACAAAAATTTCTAAACTCGGTAACATACAAGAAATTAGACCTTAGTGGTAATTAATAAGATTTTAGCTTCGAACGGATAACCACCTTTTCCCCGAACATGAACCTACACGAACAGCGGATCGGGTCTAGTTAAGACAATTTTTTCTTTGGGGATCGTGTTCGGTCTTTTTTCAGGTTAGATTTTGAAACTTGCTAGCCGGGTTGCTTTTTCAAGAAGGCTCACGTTTTGAGCACTTTATCGCCAGAGTAACGGTTGGCGCGGGGATGAATTCAATGCTTACGCACACTTTCTTGTTCCTGACGTCTTACGCGTAGCGAACAGCAACCCCATTCCTTTGCTGACAGCTTTTTGCTTTTAAAACAAAGAGCTTTTTCGCATTATAATTCTTTTACTTGCCCAATATATATAATTCAAACATAAGTTATGTTTTTCTGTTCAATAATATTCATTAATTCGCTATGTTTGAAGAAATTGAGAACGTATTTTATTTTTTAGGAAAAATAAAAACAGACGTAAAGATTTTTTTGTAATAAATATAATTCTATTGATCATGTTTTTATGGCACAATTGAACTTATTTTTATTAGCATTACTACTGAATTATTTTAGTTTTTTTTCTTAATTAAGCGGCATAATTGTGTGACGTGTTGATTGCATTAATAAAACATATTTTCACTGAAATAATTCATTAAAAATTAATTGTTCTTAATTTAATTGCAATTAGACGTTAATAGGAAGTTGAAACTAAAATCAATTCGATTATAATTAGATTGAACGATAAATCAAATTATTTAGTTGTATCCTGCAATTAAATAAATCAGTTAAAATAATTGCACGTTGATGCATGCAATTAAATCAATTACTATTACATTTTAATGCTGTTAAATCTTTATCATAATTTGAGTTTTTATGAAAAAAACATTGGTCTGCCCCTAGTGCACAAAATTAAAAAACTTTAAAATTCTTCAGTTTTTTATTTTAAAATTTTTGCCATATTTTAAATTATTATTTCGTCCTAGTTGTTTTATTTGTTATTTTAAAATAGTCATTCGTCATATTTGAATAAATCATCTAAATTCTCTCGGAGGAAATCCCCCCCCCCCCTACACACACTCCATTTTTCGTCGTTCTGCACACATATTGCACTATTTATTAAGTTGAAGTGGCAATACAATAACGATCAATCGTCTGAGGCAAGCTGCCATTTCGAATTTTCTCTTCTTCCCCCCCCCCCACCCTCTCCTCCAGCACACTATTTTTTGACCATTTAAAATTCATTGTTGCCTTGCAGAAAAGATTAGTTAAAATTGGGTTTTGCTCTATCTGTTGATTTTTAAATCACAAATAAATAATTTACCATAAAAAAAGAAAAGGAAAGAAATGGAATGAAAGATGAGAAAAAACAACAATAACAACAGCAAAAAAAAACAGGATTAACTTTTTGTGCACAAGCTTTCATTTTTCTTTACATTTTTAAAAATTTTCTGTCCTACTTATTACTTTGAAGTAACTATAAGTAAAGGATCCATTATTCAAATTCTGCCCCCCCCCCTCCAAAAAAAAAAAAAAATCCAAGTTTTTAATTTTTTGGTTTATTTTTCTATTTGTTAATTGATAAATTTAACTATTTAAATCTACAGCCCTCACTATCATACATAGTTAAAAAATTTCTCTAGTAATTTTATTTGTTATTTTTGTTATTTTGAAGTAACAAAAGATAGTCATTCAATATTCCTTCTCCCCCACCTCCCCTTAAGAATTTCATCTCACATTAAAAGGCAATTTCTAAACATCCTGGTTGGGGGTGTGATAGATTTTTTTTCTTGGTTTAGCCTATTTTCACTCGACTTTGGTTACTGTTTCTGCAGAATGATTTGGTATTAAATTAATTATATAAATTCATCGCAGAAAATATAGTAATTTTCTGCCACAGGTATTTTTTTAAATCTCTGTTTATATATATCAAAATGCACTGAAACTGCATTAACTCATCATCCCCATAAATCTATCGTTATATGTAATCAAATACCTAGATTTATGAAGGTAATGAGTTTTTGTTTAACAGGTATGGAATTAATAATACTCAATTGAATGAAAATGTAGATTTGTGAGGGGATCAAATAATAAAAAATTTAGTCTATATCGTCAAAAGTAATAAATACCTTTGATGAAACAGAATATAAGGGTTCGTAATACAATTTCTTTCGAAGAAGATTTCTTTTCCTCTAGAACACATAATTGAAAATATTTCTTTAATCTAGGTAGGACTGTTATTCTAAAATATGCTAGTTCGTCTTCCGCCATTTCGGTTCAAAACAAAACACAAGACGACGATTAGCGTTAGAGCTGGCTGAACGTTCTCGCTTTCGCCAACTCGCCAAGGCTGGTGCTGAAAACGTGATCCTTCCTGAAAAAGCAGCCGGGTTAAACCTAATTTTTCAAAATCTGCATAAAATATTTTTTCAAATGAAAAATTGTGTATCTGAACATTAATGAGTACATATATGTATGTATATTCATTTTACAACATAAAAGACTACATTTCATGCAAGGTATTATAACTTGACCAGCGCAAGATAACTCTAATATGAATGAATAAAGCAAAAAATGGTTTTGGAATCAGAGTGGTTAGCGTATGTAAAATTTAATTTATTAGTCTAATAATCACGGCAAATAAAATTTTGAATTAATTATTCCTACATGTAAAAAACATACTTGCCTCGAATGCTAGATTGACCCACTTGTGTTTGATTCTTTTTTTTTTTTTTTTTTTGTACTTTATTCGACTTAGCGTTTTGATAAAACAGAATTTTGTGTCTTTCTCGGGATATCACAATTTATTTTATTCCATTTCCTCTTTAAACCCTTAGTTTTTTCCTTTGGTAAACGTAAATAGTGGAGATGTACTAAGAAGTTTTTTGTATTTTCAGGGGAAAAGAAAGAATCTGATATTAACATTTTATTTTGAATGAAAAACTCATCTTCTTTAGAACACTTATCCGTTGAATCCCATGCATCGTAAAAATTTTAGTTAGGGAATGTCGTTCAATATTTTTTATTTATTTATTTATTTAATAAATAGAGCCTATCAATATTTTGCGTCAGTTTTAAATTTTCTTCTTTTCATCTGTTTTTATTCTGGATGAAAAGGATGCACTTCTGCTCAACTAGAACTGCGAAATTTGTTCTTTTGAATTTCTGATTGAATTTCCACTTTATTATGCATTTCTTTGTAACTTTATTTGACGTAGAATACATAAAAAAGTCTAGCTTTGCGTTTTATTTGAGAATATGTTGAAAAATTATTGAGCTTAAGATGATTTTCTATCCACTATTTCAAACTATCGAAATTTGAGGACTGTTTTTTCCTCAAATTCCAATGGAGCAAAAATTCAAAACAAGCGTAAATCTTAAAATGATCTCACATGCATGTCTTACAGAAGTTAAGTACAATACTACGTACTTTTTAACAAAATATCTGTGAAGATTAAGACATTTATCCTATCAATGCATGAGACTTAATGACGTTTCTTACGCCACAGGCGATTTCAGCATGAGTTTTTCTTTTAATGAAAGGAATACAGGGTTAATTTAATAAAGAAATTCCGAGTTAAAAAGGACAACTTTTTAACCCTTTAAGACCTGGAGTTTTTTGGTAGAAATTAAAAGTTTGGGTGGTTTCCCCTAATTCATAGGATTGCATTTGATTGAAAAAAAATATTAAAAAATACCCGATGGCAGGTTATGACAAGGGAGGGCCCACACAATTGTGTAGGTTCGGCCTTATTGCAGCGGATTTTTTTTTTACTAAATCTATACAATTGTGTAGTTTGGGATTACGTGTTCAAACATCTAAAAATAAAAGTTTAACCAAAAACTGTTGTTGTTGGATAAGATAATTTTGATCAGCCACAATGAAAACGTTTGAAACAATTTTTGTTTTTGAACAGACATAAATAAATATCACATTTCTCGCATCTCACTCTTCTACGGCTGGAACAGTTTTGAAACCGGTAACTCCTGGCAGTTTTAAGATCGTCGAAACAAGGTCAGTGACTACTTGCATCTAATCTCTTATTTTCAAATGGTGTCTTTATGGGCGGATTGTAGAATTTGGATCTGCATGAGTCAGCAACATCATATTCAATCTCTTCTTCTTCTTTGTCGCTGAGGACAGCCCTTGATATTTTCTTTCTTGGTAATGGTACATCCAACAGGTTCTCAGCCAAATTTAATCGAACGATAGTAAATCAAGTGTTTTTGCTGGGTTACTTGTTTGCTTTCGCATCTTGTTTGAAGAGAAACCACGAATTTACTACGGCCAGGTCAAGGAAATGAACCGCTGTTTTCAAGATCTCCTTTTTGATTTAAATTAGATTCGATATGCCTCCATTTGTTGATCGCAAATCTACACACCTACCAAGCTCATAACGCTGGCTGGACAAGAGACATGGAATTTCAATTTTTCTTCCTTCGACCACCGCTTGATGGTCTGCAGCGAGTTACATCTTGTACACGTCGACACCATTACAAGTTTCTTATTATCTTTCTACTCTACCACTACAATTCCATTTTCTGAGACGTGCTTAATGCTCTCACCACTCTTAAGAGCCGTTGACAAATGGGATACCCTTCACTCTGTTTGGATTGTGCCTGTTCCTTCAAATTTCCTTTTTTAGTTCTTTCAGCAGCGGTATTGTGTTGAAAGTCGAAAAAATGGGATGAATTTCTTAAATTTAAAAATATATCTCGTGGCATGCATATAACATATAAAACATATAACTCATACATGGCATGAATAAGAACAGAAACATACAGTTCGTTACATGTGCATATTATGTCTCGAACAGTATCTATTTTAAATAGAAATCATGAATGGTACAAACCTATTAATTTTTAATTAAAAATTATTCCGCTTTAAAAATATAATTAAAAAAATTAATTGCTAAAAACATAATTTTAAAAAATTCACTTAAAAAAAATATTAATATTATGAATTGCAACTATTTTTGAAATGGTAAATGACGGACATACACAATTGTGTAGGTCATTAGTTTTTTCAACTTTTGTAAAACCTAATAAAATTTATCAAGGATATAATCAATTAAAATCATGAGTAAAGTATATAAAAAGAAAGATTAAATCCAAGCAAACACTAAAAATCATATTTAAACGAAATTACGACAGTACATACTTTTTGTCTATTGCTGTCAGATGATATAGTCTTTTTAAAAACAAAAAATCTAACTCTGTCTTGCAGTTGGTGCCACCTAGTTGTGTCTTATCAAAACATCTGAAGCCAATTAACTTATAAAAAGGTGCACATTCGGCTTTTAATCTCACAAAAACGGGAAATAGTCTTTTTCTTTTACTTTAGGATCACGTACACAATTGTGTAGGTCAGGGCTTAAAGGATTAAAGAACAATCTCATGTTTGTCCCGAGGCGCTGGAACCCCATTCAAATGATATCTCGACCCTCCGACATGGGCGCCCATACGAGCAACTTTAGAGAAGGGCGCAGAAAAATCTCAACGTATTCCACGGAGTCAAATATTTTAGTAAATGTACAAGCTAAAATACACTCAATCCCTGTTCATGTAGAAAGCATTTTTATCTCTAATTTTATGTATTTCGTGAAATTTCATTTTAAGAAAGAAATGATCCAGTTGATTTTAAAACTGTCTTTCAAAATGCTACGTATGCGATGATGATATGTCAAAAATTATATTTTAAATTTACTAAAATGTTTAGATTTTTTTTTAATCTAAAAAAATCAGTAAAAGAGCCATTAACATTTTGGACAACATGATATCTAGTGTTTTTCTGAAAAAAAAAACCGCAGGTTTCGTTTGTTTTTAGGAAAACTCTCTATATCCAGCTTCTTGAAATCCAGAACTGTTATTCTTTTTCTATGAGCAATTAATACACACAAACTCAAAGGATGACTAATTGTGGTCTTTAGTCATTATTTCTCCCGCTGGAAGGTGCTAAATAACTTTTCCACGCAACATATTTTTTGCAGAATTGCCGTAAAATTCAACAGAGCTCTCTTAAGTGAAAGTACAGTTTCTGAGATATCACTGTGATTAACATTTTCCCAACATCCGTTGTGTTTCCATAAACAGTACCAGATTCAAGCTTCTGATTCCAAACTTGCGGAGATAGTTTGATTATAGCTTAAAAAATTTTTTTTTCATTATATTGCTATGATTTCAAATTGCTCTGAATGACTTCTGATTACCATCTGTAAATCTTGATTCGAGTAACATAAAAAAAGTTGTCTGTAATAGTTAGGTTGATTAATTTAACGCAATTATTTTAATTGGTAAGTAAATCTTTCTCGTTGTAACTGAGTGAAAAAATATTCAGGCCAAGATTTTACAAGACACCTTTGGTTTAAGCTGTCAATGCTCTATCAACTGATGGTCTATCTCAATGGTTCGGGTCAGGTTGGATTTCATTGTTCGGGTTCGGGTCGGTTTCCGGTTGGCTTTTTTACTCTTGCGGGTCGGTTTCGGGTTGACCCGATTCTTTAAAAGAATGTCCAAAATAATTTTTCACGTTAAAAGTCTTTATAAACCGCAGATCAGTTTCACAAAAGCAAAATGCGTGCCTGTCTGTCTGAATTCGTTTCTGGAAGTTAATATAAACACACTTTTTTCAACTGCTACGAACTATGGTACGATAAAACGAAGTCTTAACCTTCAGACTACCAAAAAAAAGTATATGCAAGAACTACCATTCGGGTCCATTGGACCCATATGTAAAATATATAGGATTTCAAAATATACAAAACACCCATTTATCTACAATGAATATATTTGTTATTAATGCACCTTATACAATATATAAAAGTGATATATATAGTAATAGAGTAAGAAAGTAACACATACAGTAAGAAAGTAATATATATAGTATATTATAATGACTACAAAACGTTTTTCATCATAATAAAATTATTCTGTACATGAAGTACAAATAACGATGGAATGTTCTCCGCAAACATTTTTCGTACACTTCTTGCATAATGTTCGTGTTTTTCGATCTTTTTTAGAGGGACAAATATGACATCTTGATTTTTTTCGTGGCGGTTCAAAACTATTTGCGTAAAGTTGTTCTGAAGTAGATGTTGAGACGGCGATACCTCCTTCACCTACTAATTCTTCTGCAAGTTGAATAATGAAATTCCGCCTTTTTTTCATTTTCGGATCACATTCAGCATTCAGTGACAACCATATTATGTATGCATTCATCGCACTTATATCGATCATATTATAAAATACAATCAAAGGCCACCGACGTGTCATGCGTTTCACACTATATGCTCTTACCATTTTGTCCATCGTATCTACTCCGCCTTTGGTTTTATTATAATCTAGGATTATTTGTGGCTTTTTTTCTAAGCTGTTGTCAATATCATAAGTGTTATGCATTGTGCTTAGCAAAGTAACAATTCTACCTTTTCTGGGACAGTAAGAGATGATGGTCGCCTTCTCTTGAAACCCAAATAAAGTAGAATATACAGAACGATGTTTTGGATTTGTGAACACAGCGGGTAATTCAGGTTTATTTTTTCGAATTGTTCCAATAAGAGATAATTTTTTTGAAGTAAGATGTGTTGCTAATGCATATGACGTAAAAAAGTTATCACATGTAATATTACGACCAGAATTTTCAATTTCCTTCGTCAATCTTTTAACTACATTTTCTCCCTGATGAGATTCTCTTACTTCATTTTTGCCTGTATATAGTTCCAGTTTCCAAGCATACGATGTTACGCTGTCACAAATAACCCAGAACTTCAATCCATACTTTCCAGGTTTAGATGGCATATACTGACGGAAAGGACATTTTCCACGAAAAGAAACTAATTGCTCATCGACAGTCATAGACCAATTAGGAATATAAGGGTCTTGTAAATAGCTATTCCACAATTCAAAGCATTCTCTTATTGGCTCTAATTTATCAGTTGATCTTCTTTTACGCCTCTCAGCAGCATCATCAAATCTTATGACACGTAATATACTTGTGAATCTATTGCGACTCATAATGTCCCGAAATATTTGTCTTCCATTTTTTATGCTCCAAAGTTCGCTTACTGTTTCATTTTTCGATTTATATACTCCAATAAGTAATAAAAGTCCGATGAATTTTTTAAGTTCTATAATATCTATAGGTTTCCACTCTTTATCGAATACTCTATTGCCTTCCGCGTTTGTCCATTTTACTATAATTTCCAAAAGTCTTTTTCGGAAATAGATAAGAAATGAGGATGATATGGAATCCACTTCACGATTTGCAAATCTTGAAGGTCCAGATTTTTCACGTAAAATATTGATTTCAGTACGTTTTCCTTGTGGTCTGGCAACATCATTCTTATACCAGATCTGTGAATTATTTTTGGAAACAAAAGTAGAATTTGAAGTACTTGTGGTTGCTACATTTACTTCATTGGAATCATTATCAGATTCTGAGTAGGAATCAGAAATTTCATTATGTATTTCAACATAATCTACTTCACCTTCATCAGACGACAGATTTTCATCATCGGTGTCGAATTCTATATCGTCCGGATTTTCCATAATTTTTTGAATTTCCTCTTGAGTCAATACTTTTTTTCTGTTCATCTTCAATTCAGTTTTTAACAAAAAATAAGTTAGGAAATAAGAAAATGATGAATATTTGTAAAATAACAAAGCACGTACAAACTACACTTATTACTTGTCTTCAAATATCAAGTCCTATTTTCAATGAAAAGACTCAAAAACATCAATAGACACCATTCGCTCACTAACTGTGTCTGTTGATAAATGACTCTCTGAACCAGAAGTAACCTTTTATATATAGAGCACGAAGTTTACTAGATCAGTCTAGAATGTTCTCAAAACTTCATTATAAAGTCGCCAAATTTGGCGAGATTGGCGCTAAAAATCCATCGCCAAATGGGCGATAAACAGCCAATTATGGTAACCCTGTTCCTCCTCATGATTTATGGCAACCCTAGAAAAAGAAAGCAACAGTATATTACGTTTGTTTTAATGTTGGGTCCAATGGACCCGCGTGGTAAACAATGAAACAAATTAAAAATAGGTAAAAAATTTCGAACAAAATTTTAATCGCAATTGCATATACATAGAGGAGACAATTGCAGGAAAAGTCATGTAATCGCGAAACTTTGAATGCTATTTTTCATGAGAAAAATTTACATTAAATATTGCTGTCGGGTCCAATGGACCCGTCTGGTAGACGGAAGGTTAAGCATGTTTGCTGACAATTCTAATGTTCTAATCTTTATACTTTTAACGCTGATATAACATAAAACAACAGTGTTATAGACAGGAAGACAGGAAGCATCATTTGCATTTTGCTGCGTATTGTATTTTTAAAGTAGGATAAAAATATTGTGATATTTCGAAGACTCGTGAAAGGATGACTAATTCTAGAGTTCCCGTTGAAAATGTATAAAGTGAATAATATAATTTTAATGATACATGATTCTTCTATGTGAAACATATAAATTGTATTAGAGGTACAATTCTAGATTATTTTTCATAATGGCATTAAAAGAGGATTTATTTTCCTTTCACTGCGGGTTCGGCTCGGGTTGTGGGATGAAATAATGCGAATTTTGTTAGTGTGCGGGTGAAATATGTCGATTATGTGTCGAGGTGCGGGTCGAGGAATTTTTTTTGTAGGGTTTGGGTCGGGTTGCGGGTTGACTTAAAATGGAATTTTCGGGTTCGGGTCGGTTACCACCCACCCGTGCATGATTCTAATGTGGGTTCTATTCCACCTTGAGGCATGTTTCTTTTTTACTTCTTTTTATATTTTTTACACGTTACACGTTTCGAGTAGAACTTGAAATCCTACAGATTTGAACTTTTTGATATTTTCCCAATAAATTACATTTATATTTTCGAATTTTTCATGAAAGTTTTATTTTTCTGCAATTTTTCAACTAATATTTCTATCGACAAAACTACAAACTAATTTATGCCCAGAACATTTTTATAAATTTATTATTATTCCCTTTTTTACTTTAAGCACAATTCTGAAATAATGCTTTTTCTTTTTTTTATCCATTTTTATAGCTTTATGGGATTTTAAATAAAAATTTATCATTTTTTGTATAACTTATGCAAAATAATTTTCAGGTGCGGTTTCTCAAACGTATTTATGATTAGATAATTCAAATAATGCATATCTCCGAAAGAGTAATAAAATTTTAAATGAGTATTGCTTAAATGCAAGTTTTTACCAGTTGTATAAATTTATAATTCTCTCTAAATACATTTATCTTTAAAGTTCAAACTCAACATCCTTTTTTGTTTACGCAAATAAAAATTGACAGATTACATTTCAGATAAAATTTACGATACATTTAATTTTTTTTTTTAAATCGTCTTAAACGTCGATTTCTCAAACGTATTTATGATTAGATAATCCAAATAATGCATATCTCCGAAAGAGTAATAAAATATTAAAACAGTAATACTTAAATGCAAGCTTTTACCAGTTGTATAAATTTATAATTCTCTCTAAATACATTTATCTTTAAAATTCAAACTCAACCTCCTTTTTACCCAACTGAAAAGAAGGGTTGTATGTTTCACGCGTATCTGTGTGTGTGGATTCATTTATACCCTCGAAACATCCCAACGGTTGAGTGGATTTTAATGAATGAGGTCTCTATAGATTCGTCTTAACGACCAGATGGTTATAGGCTAGGTTTTGTTTTTATAAATTCAAAATGGCGGCCGTAAAATACAAAATGGCGGTAGAGATGAAAAAATTACGCACCCTATTGAGGGGCATATCATTGGATAGGTATTTCAAAATGAAGACGATGTTAAATTGGCTATTTTACAGTCAGAAGCTCCGTTAAAATATTATGCAGCCTGGAAGTTGTGTAGGTAGGATCTCTAGCTTTACTGAAACTGTAACCAGCATAGACATCTATAGACCTCATCAAAACAGTGTTTAAAGATAGGAACTAACAATTAAACACAACTTAAAAGTCACCAATACAAGTAAATAAAAAAAAAATAGGTAAGTAATATAAACAAGTAATATAAAAAAATATTTTAAGTCAATTCCTACTTAGGTCAATAAGACATTTTTTTTCTCCCATTCTTCTTTCCTCCTGAGTGGCGCTTAAAATGCCTTGATCAAGAAGGGGCCTCTCTCGGTATTAAAATACCTTGATCAAGAAGAGGGCTCTCTCGATTATTGAAAATTAATTAATGAATTAATATTTGAAAAAACTGGATTAACATCAAGTGTCTTCACTACAAGTTTAAAACAATTTATTTAGGCTTGATTGGATGAATAATAAGTATTTTATTAACAAGTGAAAATTTAAACAAGATATATATAGCGAGAGTGTGAGCTAATAGTAGGAATTAAAAAAAAATAGTTTCACATTGATGAGAAATAATTAATTGGTTCTCTTTTTACGCAGTCGGGGTTTTTGATTTTTAAAATTTAATTGTTTATTATTTGTTTACGCAAATAAAAATTGACAGATATATATATATATATATATTAAATCGTCTGCTGCCTTTTCACGGTAATATCAGAATAAATGAATATTTCCTTTTATTGATCTCGTTTAGCTTCTTTTACAGACAAATAGAAGGTTTGAAATATTGCTATATATAGGGGGAAATTCGGCATGAAAATTGAAAGAAGGCTACAGATTGTGACAGATTGTAAGCTACTGTGTTTTGAAACGAACCAGAGGGAAATAGCCTCAAGAGAAGACATTATAAAAATATATTCAATTATATTACACCAATTTAGCTCCCCTATATTCCGACCTATGGTAATATACGCATGGTCTGCATCAAAACTGATATACAGCAGAGAAATTTTCAGAAATCTAAATGATTTTTGATTTCCGTCAACATTGTTAAATAAAATAATGTTCGTGTAAAAAGGTTGTTTTTATAAATTATGCTGTTTGTAATGTAATTGTACGTTTTGAACATTTTTACTGTAAGTATCACCCAACTAATTGTGTATTAACGCTGATGATCAAGCATTTTTATTTTTTATTCTTTAATGCATTTTTAACGTATTTAGCTCAAATCTAATTTTAAAAAGCGTATATATATTATATTAATTTAATGTATGTTTTATATATTTATTGCAAATCAAGGATTAAAAAATATATATATTACATTCATTTACGCATTTCTCCAATGGTGTTAAAAATATTCAGAAAAAATCGCTTTTAAGTGTTTTTACAATTAATATCCCTTATTAAATGTGTATTTACTTGCACTTATACAAATGATAACAAAGCTTTTTTATTTTTAAACTTTTAATGTATTTTTTAATATGTTTCACAAACCAAGTATTTCGAGAATGTAAATTATGTAATTTTGGCAACTTTTAAAATGCTGAGATTTCCTGACTTAAATTATTTTAGATATTTGTCGACAGAAATATTAGATGAAAAGTTTCAGAAAAAGATGAATTTTCACGAAAAATCATAAACGTAAAGTTAAGTTTTTAAGAAAATATCAAAAAATTCAAAGCTGTAGAATTCCAAATTCTGCTTAAAACTTTTAACATATAAAAAAATATAAAAAGAAGCAAAATAGAAACAACGCCTCACAGGCGGGTTCGAACACACAATATCTTGATCCGTAAGCTCGTATCTTACCTCTGCGCTACGAAGCTTACATGCAAAGTCTCAAACTATGGGTATTTAAAAGTATGTTGAAATTGACCCCCCCCCCCCCCAATTTCTCACAAACTAAGGCCCATTTGAAGAAATCCGTTCATCAGAATAATTAGTGGTACAACCTCTACAACATACTTTACAGTCATCAAAGTCTGTGCGCAACATGTTTGGTGGTCCCTTGTCAGTTGGAGAAACAGAACTTGAATTATTAGACTCCATGTTCGCAAAAATATTTGAACGGTGATTTTGTCTAGTGTTCATATCAATTTTCACAAAAACACAAGTAACGCTTACTTCCATGCAAATTTCAGTAAATTATTCTTCGAATTCCATTCTGTATAAAAACATCCAGAATTTCCTGCTTTTTCCTTTGATGCAGAAAGCGCAAGTCATAATCTATATAAATTATTATTTTTTACTACTGGCCCCATATTAGCAGATTATCTAGATATAACTTTGAGTGACACAAGAAACACCACAGAGGTTATTGCAACATTTAAATGAATGTCTTGTAAATGAGGGTATTTCTGAGTTCGTCAATAAAAAAGAAACTAAGAGTTTCTACGATAGTTATAGATGGTTATAAAAATAGTAAGATGTATTGAAAGTTCGATATAAAATTCATTGTCGTTCGCAATAGATGCTGAAAAAAAATTTTAACAAAAAAAATGAATAGTTGCAATCAATCATTAACATTTTCAAAAATCTTTAAAAAAGCTTTCATTTACATAAATTTTTAATTTTTGAAAATTTTGGCCATAAAATATGTGTAGAGGAGCTCGAGCCTCCCCCCCCCCCCCTATAAAAAATATGCATTTAATATTCAGATAGTTTGCAAAATATTCCTTTCTGTCTCTGATTGTGTTTTTAATTTGTTTTACAATATATTATGCTCAGCAGTAAAGTAGGTTGTACTGTTTGTAAAAAAATAGAATTTTGGGTTTCATTAGGTTCAATGCAGATAAATATTGAGTTTATCATTTTTACTTCTAGCTTCTTAAAACACAAAAGTAAGATAGATATATCGCTCGCTCGCAAGAAAAGTGACACATCTCGCAAAAAATCATTTCACATTTTATTCGACTAATAGGTGCTATAAAAACAGTTTCATAACTGAAGTTATGCAAAAAATCACTTTATTACCCTATATGTCCATTCAGGACCACAGAAGGGGGACAAATTGTTTGGGTAGGTTAAATTATTCAACCATCCAAATTTCTTCTACTTCTTCATTATTAAGGGTTTTAACACCTTGAGGGGCGGTGGGTTGTGTTAGGTGGGATATGTTATATCCCACCTAATTTAAGCAAGATTTAAGCAACTTTTAAGTAAATCTTATATTTTTAACTTTTGGGGCGAAATGTTGAACAATTGCTTTTCCTTATTTTAAAATATCTTTTTTCGATTATTCCGGTGAGAATTCAATATTACAGAGACATTATTGATTGCCCCTCAAAGGGTTAAGCTGCTATGTATGTTTTTACTGCTACATGCAGATCTAATTGCTATAGCTCCATGTTACAATAAAACCTGCGAATCTTGCATCTACTGTAAAATTTACTTATGCCGAGATGTGTCACTTTTCTTGCGGATGAGCGCTATGTTTTGCTTACATTCCTAAGGAGAAAAATATCCTCTCATAAAATTATATTTTTATTGGAACATATATTTTTCGATGACATCGTATAAACTGTTTTTCCATCAATAAAAAAAAATTTTTGAGTTCGGAATCTCGTTCAATTTGCACTTCCTTTTATTATGTATTTAAATTTCTGTAATTTAAGGCACTTTATGAAAAGCTCTTTAATAATTTATCTTAGATTTTGTCTTTGATCTTTTTTTATCTTTATTTCTTTTCCACCGAAAGAAAAAAAATGTGTTCAGTTAAATGTAGAAGTTTATTCTTTTGGAATTTCTGATTCAATTTTTAATTTATTATACGTCTCTTTTGAACATTAATTAACCAAGAGTATGTGACAAAGCATAATTTTACGTTAAATTGGACTAAAGTTGGCGAATAGTGTGTTTATCATTTTTATTCAACTGATATTATACATCTAAAGAAAATGATGCACCTTCCATTTTTACACATTTTGCTCGTAACTTGCAGCAGGTAAGAAATGTTGTATTATATTTTCAATAAATAATACTCACTAAAATAACTTTAACTATCTATTTCAGTTAAAAAGAAAAAAAATATTCTTAATTTGGTTTACTTTCATAGGAATTATGATTTTCACTTTTTCTTTTACATTTCTTTTTCATTTGTTTCAAGTGCAAGCTACCAAAGTTGTGTTTTATATTTTAAATTTATTTTTTTATGACTTATTTCTAATAAACAGTACCGAATATTTATTCACTTAATTTTCTTAATTTATTCCATAGCTGCCAAAACTTACTATGATTAAGTGCCACTACTTCCGAATAGTAAACTTTGTCCGATTTAACATTCTTTCTGTCATTCATTAAATAAAATCAAAAATTCACTCTGAAATAGTGACACACAAAATTTGGCAGGTTTGACAGCTATCTTATTCTTTTGTATTTCTGAATATATTTTAATTTTGTGAATCTCATTCTTTTATTCCATCTTACTTACAAAGTGGAATTTTATTGTAGTAAATGCTGTTAAATTCTTATTTTATGAACTAGTCCTTTTTATTGAAAATATAAAATGCAACTTGCATGTTTTGCTCGTACTTTTAAGGAGGGAAATCTATTTGCCTATGCAGGGTGTTCATACGTTTTTCTCTGAGTTTCTTTATCTGTAACCTTTTGTTTTAAGGACATGACGAAAAACATTATTACATATTCGTAAAGTACAAATAAGAAAGTTTATTAATAACAGAAAATTGCATAACTCAAAAACATTGCGAAACAAATAACAATTATAATTAAATAATATATAATATAAAAATTTTATCAAACTTATCAAAATATTTTTAATAAATTATGTAATATCTATCTGTCTAAATTTGTAAGCATAATTCATTAATAACATTTTGATAAATTTGGAAAATTTTTATATTAATTATTATTATATTATAGTCATTACTTAATTAATAACAGGGTGAATTACAACTTTACGCATATGTAACTTTTTTGTGTTAACATAAAAACATTTTGAATTGTACTTTACGAATATATGATATTTTTTCCGCTATGCTATCAAATCAAAAGTAATAAGGTAAGATAAACCAGAGAATAATCTGTTGGCGCACGTATTTATGTTTTTTTGGAAACTGCATTTTATTTTGAATGGATTAAGAAATGATAATATCCAGAAATATCTGTTTAAAGAAAGTTTGTAACAATTATTAATGATGAAACAAAAATATTTCATAAAAAATATATCTAGTATGATTTAATTCATTCAGACAAAGATAAGAAAATTCTTTATTAAAAAAGATCTACTATTTCAAAAAAAGACACAATTTCATCTACTATATTTTTCTTCTATTTTTTCCTGTCAGAAAGAACTTTCAACATGATTAACTGTTTCGTTTTTAACCGATTCACACATTGTATTTTGTGTTATTTTGAAAATATATCTTCCCATTTTTCTATTTTTCAATGATTTCTGATTTTTTTCCAGTTTTTAGACATAATACCAAAACGTAAAAATACTTTTAGTTTGACTATGTAAATCAAATTAATTAATGTGAGTATGAAACATCGATTACATTATTACAAAAATAAATCTTTAAAACATGAAATAATTAATCACTATATCTACTGGCAACAGTGGCATACGACACGGATTTTTTGAAAGCACTCAAAACTGCATTAGAATTGACGAAATGGATTTTATTTCGAAAGGAGTTAATGAATTCAAAAATAACAATGATCTTCAAGAAGATTCTGTGTCGTATTTGAGGACTTTTCAAGAAATATAACGTTTGACGTAAAATTTGCGGTCCACTGAAAACCTGAAAAACAAATTTAGAAAATTTGACTTTAGATTAGAAAGATAGAAATTTATTATAATGTTTTTTCTTTTGATTCTTTGGAAATAAATTTATTTCTATGTCTGAATTTTCATCTATTTTTCTTCTTTTAGCGAAGAAGGATGAAATTTCATTTAGTTAAAAATACAAGAATTATTCTTTTGGATGTCTGTTTGAATTTCCATTTTATAATACATATCTTTTGTACTTCTTTCAGCCTAGCATATGTAATAATGTATATTTATAGGTTATATTTGTAAAATTTGAAGAAATACGTATATACTACGTATTTTATTTCGGTTTATATAAAACATCTAAATGAATAAAGGCCTTTTATATTTTGTTGGTAGTTTTCAAGTGGAAATAAATGCTTGAAACTTCAAAGAATCGTCTCTAAATATAAACACTAAAAAAATCTTCTGGCAGGTATTATTTTTATAGTTGTCTAATTAATATTCCTCAATTCCAAAGAGAATATTTTCTCTGTCTTGACAAAAACTGTTCATTTTTAAACTGGAATATTTATAGTAATTGAACTAAATGAATCGCAATTAAATAAAGATCAGCAGATAAAATCTTCGTATAAATGTAATTATATTTTGACTTGAAATGATATGTGTTTTGAAGCATATACCTATCAACCTTTTTACATCAAAGAATTTTATTTAACGCTCCTAGTACCAGGTATAATTTTAGATAAGCTCTCTTAATTTTGCATGAATTGAACCAGAAATCTAATTGTATTGAATGTAGCTTCTTCCTAGAAGGTATTGTGGTGTAGTGGGGCGAAGCTTTTACTCTTATAAGATCGTACATGATTAATGTCCAAATATAACACGTTTTATTTCCTAAGATCTTTATTAGAACAATTAAATTAAGTCGAAAAATGAAATAATAACATTACAATAAATAGTGAGACACTCTCACTTTTCATAACATAATCAGTACTTCAAACACCCTACATGAGTGTACGCTGTCGTACCTTTCTTTACAAAATCCAAGTCCCAACTGTCCAGAATTGCTTGCTGGCTCCTTCCCAAGCCTCTCTTTTTTTCGTGCCCTCACTAGGGGACAGACGATCATTCTGCTTCATTGTTTCTTCACCCCGCTATTTCTTCGAATGTCGAAAGCTTTCTTTGAGCACATCCCAAGGACACAGATAGGTATGCTAACTCCTCTCCTACATACCTTTCAATAAAAGGCTATTGTCCCCCATGGAAATATCTGTTACGTTTCCACGGTCTAACGTTTGCTGAGAAGGCGATATCACAACACCTCCCCTCAAAAGAGATTTCCACAGGAAATATTTATGCATGAGGTTAAAATTATAAACCCTTTAAATTAACTTCCAGAGAGGTCAAGCACACCATTTAACCAGCATTAAAATACCATTTAGACTTTTGACCTAATTATGAAAATACTACTTAAATTCAAGAATACCCACTCTCAGTTTCAAAGGACATACCAAGAATATGAAATTTTCATAATTTTCTTTAAACATAGTTAATCAAAACAATAAAAAGAATCTACATTTTGATGCTAGAACAACTAATTTAAGTTTAAAATATTTGAATAAAATACTAATTCTAATTCCAACTAAAAAATAATAATACAATAACACAATCTTGCTAACAAAATATTTTACATTCAACACAATATATTAATGAAAGGCCCTCACTACAATTATTAAAATTTTGAACACTAAATCCCAAAAAGTAAATCTACCTAGGATTCTATATCTTTCTACTTAGACCATCTGCATTACCATGTAATTTTCCTCGTTTATGTGTAATTTCAAAATTTAATGGCTGCAAAAATAGAGCCCAACGTGTCAAACGAGAGTTTGTACCTACTATTTTCATTAAGTGCACTAATGGATTATGATCCGTTTGTATCTCAAATTTTTGCCCATCCAAATAATAAATTAACTTTTTTAATCCTTATACTATAGCCGCTAATTCTTTTTCTATCGTGCTATAATTCTGCTCCGCACGAGAAAATTTTTTGCTAAGATATAAAATGGGGTGCTCTTCGCCTGCAATAATTTGAGATAAAACAATTCCTGCCCCATACAAACTCGCATCTGTTTGCACGATGAATTTCTGCTTAAAATCAGACGAATACAACACAGGACTTTTCATTAATTTTAACTTTAATTCTTCAAATGCTTTATTGCATTTGTCGTCCCATATGATTTTTTCTTTTTTTCTTTTCCCTTTTAATAAATCTGTTAAAGGAACCGCTATAGTAGCATAATTCTTTATATACCTCGCGTAATATTCTACCATTCCCAGATATGCTCTTAGTTGTGTCTTAGTTGTCTGAATCGGAAATCGCTAATAGCCTGCAATTTAGCTTCACTAGGAGATCTTTTTCCTGACCTTAATTCGTGTCCCAGAAATTTTACGTGATCTTCCGCAAATTTGCATTTGGATGGTTTCACCGTTAGGTTTGTATCTCTTAACCGCTTAAGAACCGCCTCCACATCTTTTTAATGCTGATCCCAGGTCAAGGAAAATATAGCTATATCATCGATATATGGAACCGCAAATAACTCTAACCCAATGATAATGAATTTAGAAAAATAATATGCTGAATTTAAAAGTTCAAACATCATGACTTTAAGTTAAATTCCCAAATGGTGTTACGAAAGCCGCATATCTCTGATCTTCTTCCGTGATAGGAATATGAAAATAACCTTTCGTCAAATACATAACAGCAATAAAAAGCGCCGCACTCACTTTCTCAACGACCTCTTGAATATTTGGCAAAGGGAAAAATTCAGTTCTTGTTTTTGCATTTAATTTCCTATAATCCACACAAGGGCGAGCGTCTTTACCCGCACTCTCAACCAAAATCATAGGCGAAGCATAATTTGACTGTCCGACTTCAATCACATCCAGGTCTAAAAGCCACCTAATCTCTTCACGCAGAATCTCTAATTGTCTCGGCGACATACGATATGATTTTGACCTTACCGGCACATTATCCGTTAAAACTATGTCCATTTCACCTAACGGGGTACTCCCAGGATCCGTAGAAAATACTTTCGTATGACGCTCAATCATTGTCCTGAAATCTCCTATTTTCTGTATAGAATACGCGTTTTTCTAAATCACTTTCCTTTACTAATTACCAAAAATCTAACTGGGTGGGACCGAAATGGGATACGGAATTTCCGTTTGATTCTTAATTCCCTCACACTCCTCATTAATCAACAAATTTACAAATTCAGGTCTACTATACTATGGTTTAATTAAATTCAAGTGATAAATAGTAAACTTATTTCTCTTTTCCGGAATATCGATTGTATAATTAGTTTGAGGTATTATACTAGTATTAGTTCCCAGTCCTATCCAATTAATCGCCATTTTGTTTGGCTTCGAGGTAGCGAGAACTAATACTTTATCTCCTACATTATATTTTCTATACACCTTATTCTTATCATACTATTGTTTTCGTTTTTCCTGACACGCTTTCATTTTTTTACGCGCTAATGCTTGACAATGTTTCAATCTATTACTTAAGTTCAAAATATAGTCCACTACATTCTGATCTACCGTGTGCTTTTCCATCCAATTTTCATATACAAGAGTATGTGGCATTCGTAACTTTTTACCATGCAATAGCTAAGTAGGGATAAATCCTGTGCTTTCATGACATACAGTTCTCAAAGCAAATAATGCCATTGGCAAGACTGCTTCCCAATCTTTTCCTGCCTCAAACATAATGTCTTTATAGCCTTTTTTAAACTACCATGCATCCGTTCAACGCAATTCGAATCTAGGTGACAAACTGAACCATGTACAACTTTAATACCGAATCTATCAAAAAATTCCGATGTCAACACGCATGTAAAGGACTTACCCAAATCACATTGTATGTCTTTCGGATAGCCAGTCCTAGAAAATATTTGTATTAGCCCCTCAATCTCTGACGGTGAAGTTAAATCTTCTACCGATGTCGTATCCGGATATTTACACGCAACACAAATTGAAGTAATCAGGTATCCTGGAGAAAACTTCTGAAATTATTGGCACGAGCTTCAAGGGAGCTTTCTTTTTATCTGTATTTTTACGAACCTTTTGACACGGATCACAAGTTCTTACAAATTCCTCAATCTCCTTGTAACAATTTGGCCAAAAATAGCATTTAATTACCCTATCTTTTGTTTTAGTTGCTCCTAAATGTCCCGCGACTTCCTCATGACTCATTTTCATTATTTTCTCTCTAAATTCTAACGGAAACTAATTGTAATTTCTCATCCCCACTATTTGAATGTGAAACTCTTACTAGCTTATCTCCCATTACTTTAAATTCCCTTTCTTCCATTTATTCGCCTTTTCCCATAATGTTTTTAAAGATAAGCACTGTTTCTGAGCTACGCTGAAATCTTTCGCCGTAATTTTATTCAATTCCACCTTAATTAACTTTCACCTTCCATTTCGGTAATAACGTAAGATCTTCGATTTGGCTTTCATCTTCTCTAATCTCATCCATTCGAACCATGTGCTTTTCTTTGTCCTGTGAGCTATCCTTAATTTTATCTATCCTACCTGATTGCTCTTCTAACTTGGCATGCTTAGAAAACAAAATTTCATTTTCAGCATCCCGTTGCCCCATTCTTTTTTTTTAAATAATCCGTCTTACTACGGGTAACTAACTTATTTATCGGAACCTCATTTCCTTTATTTTGCTCAATAAGACCCGCAGTTTTATTACCGAAGATATAGTAATCTTGCTCCGATTCAGATGGTTTAATCGCCGCCTTAGTGGTGATGCAACCTAAATCCCCTTTTATAGTCGGCCATGCTAAAGGCAAACATTTACATTCATTATCACGAGGTTGACGTACCCAAGTTATATCACCAGTAAAATCCTCTGTTTTTACCCAATTTCTATCGCAAAGGTCGATTCCCGCTCCCGTATCCCTCAAATAGTTTCTTTCAACCCCATTTATTATAGCTTTTTTAAGATAAGGTTTAAAACAATCTCCTAAATCAATATCTTTACCTAAATGATTAACTGCATTAAAATGATTTTTCTTTTTTAACCATTCCTCACATTCTGGTTTTATGTGCACAGATTAATAAAAAAAAAAACCCCACCTAATCTGCCTTTTCCTCTCAAAGGCCTGATCATTTTTAAATTTATCATTTTTAACATTTTTCTTTTTATTCGCTAACTCCGATTTATCTTTTAATTCACCCTTAATTTTCGGATTTATATTGATTCTTTGCATCTATGAATAAGGTTTTTTTTCACAAAACTTTTTTTCCCGATTTCCTGAAACTATTTCTAATACTATCATATTTATCACATTTATCAGCAAGCTTTGAAGCCTCTTTAATTTCGTCCCAGTAGTCCATAAATTTTTATTTTATTTCAAAAGGAACTCGTTTTTTTACTTGCTCAGTGAGCATGATTTCTTTTAAAGACTCGAAATTATTTATTTGTAATGATTCCAACTATCGTGGAGATCGCATCAGATGGTGGTTCTTGGGTTCGCTAAAAGACGATTACAAAAAAACTCCAACATATCGATGAAAGTACAATTAGTCTTTATTCATTTCCAATACGTAGAAGGACATCTCACAAAAAGGGAGCTTCAAATACAAAGCTCTGTAAAAGCAGAGATTAAATATATTTATCTCTATGTGTAGAAGCATATCCGTTAATAAGAAAGAAACTGCCACGCATTGTCACACCATGGAAAAGAAAAAAACAACATCGGTCCTTTTTGCGGACCGTTCAGCAGGGCGGTCAGGGGCGAACTCTCTCATAATGCGTACTGAACTCATATGACTTGGCATATTGTATTATCGCCAACAAATCAAGATTTTGACGGCAATATTACAAAGACAAACATTGGCGACAGGACTAGCAGACAAATTACGTGGCAGCGCTGCCTTTCGGCGCAATCACAGATGTGAAGCAACCCTACATGTTTCCAGAATAATTGCGACGAAAAGTCTGGCATTTGTTTATATTAAAAAACAGATTGCAGTTAAATGTGATTGAGTAATCTTTAATAAATGTATGTGAACTGTAGAAAGCATAATGATAATTGAAGATATAATTTATAACTGCAATTCCAATAAATACATTATTTTCTTTATTTACTTTTTTTTACCCGTCAAGTTCTAATATGAAATGAGAGTGATTTATTTCTAGTGCAGATAAAAATACGTTAGAGGAAAATGAACGGTTGAAATAAAGTGCAGCTGTACGGGTTAAATTGGTATGAATGCATTTAAATAAAAACCGTTAGGAAGGGAAATAAATAAATAAATAATCGAGAATGAGAATTTTGAATAAATGAAACAAAATATCTGAAACCATAAATGTTTATATGTGTTGAGAAAAGTTCCTTGTGAACGGAAAAGAAAAAAAACTAAATGAATGCAGAAGTATGAATTGTTTTAGGAAAAAGAATTACTATAATGAATTTATATGTTTAAAGTAGATTTTGAGAAACGGAGGATGGAATTGATATGTTGCAGATAAATCTGCCACACCAACCACTTATCCAAATAACACCCTTAATTCATATGCTAAATCTACTCATAATGCTCCAGGTTTTCTTTGATGATTTTCAAACTTTTGGTTTAAAGCACCCGTTCCCAACCTAAAACGATATAATAAAACTTTTTTTACATGTTGAAAATCATCCTCTAATTCTGCTGGTTGCTTCACTATAATTTCCGAGATATCTGATGGCAATAAAGGAATTAATTGGCTAACCATATCTTTTTGCGAAATTTTAGCTTTTTCCGCCTGTTTTTCAAAGATCATAAAGAAAAGAGCGATGTCAATTAATTTAGAATCAAAACGTGGATCTAATTCTTTTAAATTAATTTTTGGATTCCTATGCGAACCTAAATTCATATCGCTAGATGGAAGACTAACAGTTTCCGAAGTCTTTTGAATTCTTAATTTTTCCAACTCAAATTGTCTTGTTTTTTCACGCTCTTCGTCATCTCGTTCCAAAACTAATTTTTCCCGTTCCATTTCTTTTTGTTCTGCATTCTCTTTAAGAATACATTCCAAATTCTATTTAGCAAAACTCTTATTATAATCCGATGCTGCTAAAATAGCCTGAATTATAGTTTTATTTATCAGTTGCCGACATATTGGTCTCAAATTCCTCTGCTAGCAAAAGCAAGACGTTTTTAGTATATTTCCCTAGAAATTCTTCCATTATTTCCCCCCAAAATATACTAAGCACAAAAATACACAAATATATACAATTTGCAAACCAAAAAACTAATATTATAAAGAATAAAATTTTATCCTCTAGTTCTATATATATGCATAAAACAATAATGCAATTTTCCTACCGAAAATTTCCGTGCACGTGATATATCCTTCAAAACTGAGTAAATCCTCAAAATTATTTTAATACTCTCAGTACTATATAAATACAATTTATATTTAAACAATTAATCCTGATTTTGCCCCAACTTTATAACTAAAGTTATATACACAACTATAATTGAATTTTGACGATTAATATTCTTTTATTAATCAACAGTAATTTACAATACCTCAAGTAAATTCTAAAATACATACATATTAATTTTCAAAATCCAATAAACTACCTTACAGACATTAAGAAACCCGTGTAATATAAAAATTCGAACTAAAAATTTCAATCCCAAATTAATAGCTACCCTAGAATTTTTATCTTTTAACCATATACCAAATACCAAGAATAGAAATACACAATATTAAACCCTAACAAACCTCTCTAGAAAATTACTTAAAAGGGCTTACCTTCAAATGTAGACATATACTCCACGCTGCTCCAAGGTTTTCCTGCACATATATTTTTTTTCAGGCACTGTCGTATATCCCAATTTATTTAAAATCACGCCGGGGAATTTCCACACAAGCTGTCTCCATAGGCTCCTGAGGGCGCGGGATGAGTATTCTTCTATCCACTACACTGGACGTTTACCGAAGAAATTTTCACTATCGTCGGATCCTTTCTACGAGTCCTTGTCATACAACAGCTAATAAACTCGACACTCCGAATTTCACAGTTCCTAAACCGGATACTCCTGAAAATCATTGTCGTCAAACACATAATTTCACCATCGACTGTCCTTGTTACTCACACCGGTATCCGTCTGTATATCAGTTTTACTTGAGCACAGTCTAATTAATGCTAGACTTAATTGATCCCACCGCTGCCACCATTATATCTTGCTGTGGTGTAGTGGGCCGAAGCTTTTCTCTTATAAGCTCGTACATGATTACTGTCCAAATATAACACGTTTTCTTTCCTAAGTTCTTTATTAGAACAATTAAATTAAGTCGAAAAATGAAATAATAACATTAGAATCAATATTGAGACACTCTCACTTTTCATAACATAATCAGTACTTCAAACACCCAACATGAGTGTACGCTATCGTACTTCTTACATTACGTTAGTAATATCCAACCTAACTTTACAAAATCCAAGTCCCAACTGTCCAGAACTGCTTGCTGGGTCCTTCCCAAGCCTCTCTTTTTTTTCGTGCCCTCATTAGGGGACAGACGATCATTTTGCTTCATTGTTCCTTCATCCCGCTATTTCTTCGAATCTCGAAATCTTCCTTTGAACACATCCCAAGGGCACAGATAGGTGTGCTATCTCCCCTCCTACATACCTTTCAACAAAAAGCTATTGTCCTCCATGGAAATATCTGTGGAGTTTCCACGGTCTAACGTTTGCTGAGAAGGCGATGTCACAGTATCTATTTGATTTTATTTATTAAGTCTAAATTATTATTTTTTCTAATTCGAAACTTTAAAAACTTTAAAAAAAGAAGTCAAAAAGACCCCAATCCTACTAAGTGGGTTAAAAAATATTTTTCAATTGCTGTTTACATTTGTAATTTATTTATGAATATCATTCTGCTGAAATTTGTGTTAGACCTTATTTTCATAAGGTTCCTTCTCACCAAAAAAGCATGTACCATTTTTTCCATTAGAAATATACAATCTATTCTTACTTTTAAATGAATTGCTATTTTACTACATATACTTCTTTTTTTTGTTCTTTTCAATATTAAATTAAAAAAAAGTAGAATCTTAGACTACATTTTGAAAAATGCACGCAAACATCTAATATGTTACTTTTATTTCTATTTTTTTAAAGCAAAAAGAAGAGGGGTACATATTACATGTTTTTCAGCTGAAGACATCTATGTGCATTGTTTCGAAATATCTTCTTATAAACTGTTTTCAATCAATAGAAAATGATATTTAGTTAACATTTGCATTCAGTTTCTCTTTACTTTTATTTCTTATTTATTAATCTTCTTGTACTGAAACTTTGCTTTAGACTTGAATTAAATTAATTTTCATGCATTTATTTCTGGTAAGTAGCGTTCATATTTGTTCCATGAGAAATACAAAATTTATTCCATTGTAGTTTTGACTGAATTTCTATTTTATTCTACAAATTTTTTATTCTATTTTCATCTTCAATTTTAAAAAGCAGAATCTTGCATTACATTTCTAAAAATGCAGACATATATTGATATATTAAATTCTACTTATTATTAACATAGCGATTGAAAATGCGCTTTCCATATTTTCATTATCTTATTATCAAACTCATTCTACTGAAACTTTGCATTAGATTTGTTTACTACACTTTCATACACTTCCTTCTCGCTAAAAAACTTTCATATTTCCTTCATCCGAAATACAAAACTTATTGTATTGCATTTTCAATTGAATTTCTATTTTATTAAAAGTTTTCCTCTTGAATATTGAAAAGTAGAATTTTTCATTATATTTAGAAAAAAGGTCGACAAACATCGATATATTTTTCAAATGGGCGGAAAATGTCCAGGACAGGATTCGAAGCTCTTGGCTACCAATACATTGCCAACTGAGCTATCCCGGACGAATATGGAGGACATAATTCACACAGCAAACCTTATTAACCGTAACATCTTGCCTGATATATGAATCAGCTTAATAGTTTAAATCGCAGGTAATGGAACTCCAGTAAACGCCAAGATCCCTGGTACACTAAAAAAAATCTGTAAAGTTACTAAACTTTTCCTAGGAAATTGGGATTCCTAGAACTTTTTATGTAACTGCAACAACAACAACAAAAAAAAATCATGTAACAGTTATACTTTTACACTGTAAATAAAAAAATCTCTAAGGATATGCTGGGAAACATATAACAATAATATGTTCCCGCACCATTTTGGTTAAGTCAAAGTACAGTTGCGTAATTTGTTATTTCTGTTTGTACAATTTTTTTTTAGAAAATATAATTATGAGTGTAAAATTATAATAATTATATTTTGAGTAAAATAGGAGTGTAAGTTCATACAAAAATTATTAATTTGATTTTAAATATTAAATATATATTTAAAAAAAATGTTTTATTGTAAAATTCATGTATAATGTCGAATATAGTTCGGATCTCAGATAACAAAAATAGCCAGACGCCATGGTGTCGTTTTAGGACATGCCAGAGGAAAGTGGTGTATAATTAGAAATCGTAAAATAATAAAAATGTTGGAATAAATTTATGGCCTTAATAAAAGTGTTGGAATACATTTATGGCTTTTAGACCACCCAAACTTTAAGGCATATAATAATATTAAAGTATATGTAAGGGGCTATTGCAGACTGTTAGCTAATAGGTCTATCTAAGGATAATACAGAATCTTCTCACACCCAATAAGGGAGGACTATACAAACAGCTCCACCCACTTCCAAGGGATGGTGTGCAGGAGGAAAAAGTTTGAAAAAGAGAGTCTAAGAAAAGATGCCGAAGACGCAAGAGCGATCCTGAAAGCCCATGTAATGCATCCTGAGAGCCCTAGTAATGCCCAGGCGAGATGGACATATCTGAGTGTGCCTAAACAAGCCTAATTGACCTGATGAAGTCTTCTTGGTATTAAGATAATATGGATTCGGCGGCCTACAGCGTCCCAGAGCTATGCTTCCCGTCATCCCGATTTCGCCGCTCTTGTGAGGAGATGAATCTGGATGATGTTTGGATACGATCCTTAGCATCGCGACAGTTCTAATTCTGATGAATGAAGGCCACCATCCCGTATATAATACAAGGTATTACATTAATCTTTTTCTTTACCACTTAAATTATATTGGGAATTATAAATATCCTTTTATGATATTTTATGGTAAATGGTTGTCTGAGATCGAACAAAACAAAAATTAAATATAGATATAAGGTGTTTAAGAATATAAGAAAATTATTGCTTTTAATAAAAAAAATATATAATAATAAAACTAAATGAAAACATTTTGTTAATGATTAGATCTACATATATCAATGATCAGCAAACAAAAGTTTTGCTTTCCTTTTTTTGAATCATTTAATGTGTATATGTATATAATTGTGCTTAATGTAAATTAAAAAAAATATTTAATCAAGAGTTAAAAATCTCCGTAATTATTTAATTGATAAATGTTTAATGTGTGTCATTTTATTTTACAGCTTAAATTGAGTTTAATTCATAAGTGGAAGAGTTCACATAAATAATGCACAACGCAACCTTTTAATTTTTATTTGTAATTAATTAATTTGATAATTACAATTTTACGCGAATTATAATTTAATTCTAGATAATTATTCGCATAGCTCTTCTACTAGAATTTTATTAACTACGATCACTTATTTCATTTAAAATTTTAAGGTATATAAACTTATATACCAATTTAGTATGAGGTTGCTTGGATGATTGGGATTAATTTACAATTTTGGGTAGAAATTAAATATGAGATAACAAGTGTAATTATCTGTCCAGTAGGATACTAAAAATTCTTTTGAAAACTGGGATGCTTAGAACTTTGTATATAACTGGAACCTAGTGTTGCCAGATTGGGGTCTTTTTTGTCCCCAAATTTTTGACTGTCACCGCTTTTTTTAAATAGAAATATTCGGGCTATTTAAAAATATATTAAAAATTCTGAAAGATAAGGCGAATTATACTATTTTAAAAAAGTTGTGACAGTCAAATAATCTGAATTAAAAAAGTCCCCAATTTGGCAACACTGCTGCAACCCGTGTTACAGATAAAATTTTAGTAAGATTACTGTGATTTTAGTAGATTCTTTTGTAAAGCTACAGATTTATGTAGCTTTATATAAACTAGCTTTGTAGATTTACTTCATTTTTTGTACAGTGTACAGATAAAATGTTATTAAGCATACAGATATCTGTAGAATTACAGCTTTTTTTCTTACATTGTACGAATCTTGGCATGGAGTTTTTTCGTCCACATGGAAAATTACAGCACATATGATTTATTTACCAATAAGAATAATAGTTAATAATTGGAAATTTTTCCAGAGAGAAACCTTCGCCTCGCATACAATATTTCAAATGAAAATCAAATTTCAAATTAATTGAAATAATTAATTGAAATAATTAATTCAAATTAATTCAAACCTAGTGAAAAACCTAGTGTTTGCCCCATGTCGGTGGCTCACGGAAATTCATTCCATCTTGTGCTGCATTTGTACCCTGCGTTAGTACCTGCCTTGCCAACCTCTAATAGTGAGAAGTTCCAGGCTGGGGATCGTTCCATGTGGTTTAGTCGGTTGAATGTCAGTGCGCTATACTGATGGCCCGGGTTCGAGTCCAGGCATGGAATCATTTTCACTAGGTTGGCCTTTGCGCCTCTTAAGCAATTAATTTGAAATTTGATTTTCATTTGAAATAAGAATAATAGTGTTAAATTTATCTTAGTATCGATATATTTTTTTAATTTCTGCTTATTGAAGACATAAAAATAACAGGTACATTTCACATCTTTTACTTATAAAAGTATATGTATGCACTGTTTCGAAATATTTCCTTATTAACTGTTCTGTATCAATAGAAAACGGTTTTCAGTTACAAATTTTCATTCAATTATTGTTTGCTTTTAGTAAGTATGAGAGAATAACTAAATGGAAAAAGGGTTCCAAAAATGAAGATCGAACTAATAGGGGGGCAATTTATTAACAATTTATCGTGCAAAAACTTCAAGGGGACCTGTACCGGTCCCCAAGGGGGTAGGTCCTTAACTGTTATGTAGTTGGGTATTTTTATTAATTTTTAATGTAACCGGAGGGCACTAGAACTATGTTAAAGAAAATAGCAAGCGATTCGAATCATTTTAAAAGAAGCTGCACCGAGGGCCCCAAGCAGGCGATTATTATTCAAAATTAGCGATAGCTGTGGTCCAAGAATTTATTTGTCGTCCAAGAATTTATTTGTCATTCATTTAGTAGCGGGAGGACTTGAGAAATTATTAGAAAAAAAACTAGTGAATCGAACCTTTTTTAAGGGAACTATAATAGGGAGACCAAAAAGATTGAACCGATAGTTGAGAGCAGGGCCCTAACATAAAAACATGTTAAAATGTCTTAGTACTTAGCGCTTTAGAACTTCAATTAGACAGAATTAAGTATAGGGTATGAATTATTTATTAGAATAATATTTTAAAGAAATACTCAAAAAATGGATAAATGCTTAAAAAAGGGCCCTAGGGCCACAATAAAAATATGAGGGTGTTGGTCCGGCGAAAAGAGTCCAAGACTCAACTTATCAAATGTCCAAGACTCATACGGGACCCTAGAGGGCAGCAGGGTCTTAAGTGAAATGTAAAAACGGGAGAATAACTAATAAATTAAGGGCAGAAAATCTTCAAAAGGCCCTGTAGCAGGACACAGAGAGCTAGGGTCTTAACTGGAACGTAGAAATGGGGGAACAACTAAATGGAGATTTGGCCTCAAAAACGAAGAAGATAAGGATTAAAAGGTGGCAAGTTATTAACAATTTAGAGCATAAAAACTCAAAGGGATCCAGGGTTCCCGGCCCTTAAAAAATTAAAATTTTGAGCCTCAGGTACATCAGGACCTGTCTTAGACTATCATCACCTAAATTTTCAGACATCTACGTGCGGTAGATTTCGTTAGCCATCGCAGACACACACACACACACAGACTGGCACACTAAGAGAAACTTTCTTTTATTAGTATAGATTTATCAGTCTCATTATATTAAAACTTTGGGTTAGATTTCAATTACCTCATTTTCATACAGTTACTTCTAGCAAATAAAAGTAAATACTTTTCCTATCAGAAATACAAAATTTATTTTATTGTATTTTTGATTGAATTTCTCCTTTATTAGAAAATTCTTTTATGCTCTTTTCATCTTGAATTTCAAAAATCATAATGTTGCATTATATTTAATTAAATGCAGACAAACATCGATGTGATATTTTAAATTATGTTGATCGTAAGCTTAAAAATAAAAGGTGAACTTCATATGTTTTGATTATAGTTTTAAAATTAAAACATCTATACACTTATATTGATATTTAAAATTGAAATTGTATGTGCTTTGAAGAATTTTTTTATCAACTGTTTTTCGACGAAAATAAAATGTGTTTTACTTAAAAAAATCTCGTTTGTTTGCTCTAACTTTTATTACTTATTTTTCAGCGTCATTTTACTGAAACTTTACGTTAGAATTGAATTACCTCATTTTCACACTATACACTTTACGGCTGAAAAGTCTGTGTATATGTGTTCCATTAGAAACGCAAAATTTAATCGCTTGCATTTTATCTGAATATCCATTTTATTACATATTTTTATGTTCTTTTTTAACATTGAGTAATTTTTTTAAGAAATGGTAAACTGTAAAAAAAGATGTAAATCTACAAAACTAGTTTTTTAAAGCTACAAAAATATGTATACTTATTAAATTTTTTTCGGTAACCCGGGAAAATTAAATGATTTTTTTGTTGTTGTTGTTGCAGTTACATAAAAAAAGGTTCTAGGAATCCCAGTTTCCAGAAAACCCTTAATAACAATATACATATATATTTACATTTAGAGAGCGACATTACAGTTAGGAAAATGCAGACAAATATCGAATGCATCAACTTTCAATAAAAAACAACTACTTATTTAAAACATAAAAATAAGAAAAGATGCAATTTACATGTTTTCCGAATATTTTATCTGCTGAAAACATTTGTGCGCTTATATTTTTATTTGAAACTGCACATGGTTTGATGCATTCCACTAACAAATGTTTTGTATCATTAAAACATGTTATCTAAAAATATCGTTCAACTGCAATTCATTTTTATTTCTCATTTATCAATCTCACAATGGTCCTTCTTGCAGAAAAGCATGGTGATCTGTTCCATTATAAATATAAAATTCATTTTTTTGTGTTTTTGATTGATTTTCTAAATTATTTCATTTGCATTCTTTTCAAATTTGAATTAAAAAAAAGTAGAATATTACATTTCATTAAAGAAAATGCGGGTAAACATGTAATATATTATTTATATTTTTACTTTGAAAAATAAATAAATAAGAGCCTTTACATATGTTGTACATTTTCCAGTTGAAAACATCTATGCGTATAATTATATTTTATTTCGAAATTACATCTGTTTTAAAGCATATTTCTGTCATGGAACTATGAATAAAGTGGAACTGACAAATCCGCAAAATGGTGAAGCTTCAACTGGAGCTGGTTTCGCAGTGAAACATTAAAACCGGGGTAAACTACCACCAGCAAATTTGAAAAAAAATTATATGCCTTATTAATGCAGAATTTCAGTCATAATTATAGCCAAAAACAGATATTCATTTTTAGTACAGGAAGTTTACTTTGGCAGTAGTTAGTTTCCGTCATATTGTGACAACGTAAACAACATCCTGTCAGTTTTAGTGGAAAAGATTATAATATCTGGGCCAACATCCACCAGTAAAAACGAATGCCATGTTTGTGAGAGAAATTTTGTATGAATAAGCCTATAAAATAACGTGAATTTTTCTATTCAAAATTTACTGGTGGTACCTTGTTTCGGCAGTAATCAAAAACTATTAATCCGATCTAAAAAGTCCTTCCGGCCAGTGCCGGGAGGAAGAGGTAGCTTTCATATTCCTTATTTTAAAAAAGCCAACTTATATTATTCAAACACACGAAGCTCAATTAAGTGGGAACCGAATGTAGGAGATTCAATACAAATTTTTATCAATACTAAATCATTATGAATGAGAATTTTGCAAAATTAGTCAGCTTTATCCAAGCTGCTTTTATTTAAAGCAACTTATATTTCGCTGCCAAATTCGGCGATTTCTTAAAGTGCCTGCCATTTTAAGACAACATGGTGGATGAGGCTAACCAGTGAACTTGGTCGAGACCTTAGTAATTGCTGTGCACATGCTCACTCACATCGGAATCGGTTGATACATACGAGTGCTGTCGCAGGCAAAAAATTAGATTTTTCAAAATGTCACCCACGTTAGAAATTGAAACTGCTATATCTGAGCCATTTCTTAAGATAAAGACAAACAAAAAATGCTCCTGAATCCTTATATCAAGGTCAAATACTTAAGAAAGAAACCTTTTTCAATTTCTAATTTTTTTGCACCTCACTTTAAATATATATATTTTTTATTTAATGGCCGCCATTTTGAAACAAGATGGCTGATGAAGCTGGCCAGCGAACTTGGTCGAGATATTGATGTATACTATCCACATGCCTTCTTCCATCGAAATAGGCGAATACGTGTGGTATCGCGAGACAAATACAAGATCGTTTCAAAGTGTTAGCCATGATAGAAATTCAAAGTGCTATAATTCAAGCACTTTTTAAGATATAAACAAAAGAACAAATTTTCAGAAACAAAAACTGCTCCAGAATCTTTGTATCAAGGCCAAACACATAAAAAAAAATCTTTTTTTATTTTCCAATTTTTTAATACCTCATTTTAAATTTTAAATTACATTTTTTTTTTAAATGGCAACCCTTTTGAAACAAGATGGCGAATGAAGCTGGCCAACAAACTCGGTCGAAACATTGGTATGTACTATGTACAGACCAAGTTACATTCAAATCGGTTCATAAATACGCCTGTTATCGCGTGACAAAAATCAGGGCGTTTCAAAATGTCAGCCACGCTAGAAATTCAAAATGCTATAACTCAGCCATTTTTTAAGATATAGACGAAACGAAAACTGCTCCCGAATCTTTTTATCGAGGTCAAACACATAAGAAAAAAATATTTTTTCAATTTTCAATTTTTTGGTACCACATTTCAAATTTAAATTTTTCTTAAACTTTTAAATGGCCGCTATTTTTAAACAAAATGGCGGATGAAGCTGGCCAACGAACTCGGTCCAGACATTGGTCTGTACTATGTATAAACGAAGTTACATCCAAATCGGTTCATAAATACGCCTTTTATCGCGTGACAAAATTCAGGACGTTTCAAAATGTCAGCTTCGCTAGAAATTCAAAATGCTATAACTCAGCCATTTTTTAAGATATAGACGAAACAAAAACTGCTACGGAGTCTTTGTATAAAGGTCAAATACATAAGAAAAAATATTTTTCCATTTTCAATTTTTTGGTACCACATTTTAAATTTTAAATTTTTTTTAAATTTTAAAATGGCGGATGAAGCTGGCCAACGAACTCGGTCGAGACATTGGTATGTACTATGTACACACCGAATTACATCCAAATCGGTTCATAAATACGAGAGTTACAGTGTGACATAGGTCATATATATATATATATATATATATATATATATCAATTTTGAACGGAGGGTGGTTTCGAGGTCTGGGGGTCATGATCGATGAAAATATACCAAAATGTTTTCAAATCGCTTTCCTCCGAACGGCTGCAATAGGTAGCTTTTTGTAAAGAAAGCTACCTAAAAATCATCCGCCATCTTGTAACAACCTCCTCAGATACTTCACTCTCAACTGGTAGATTCTACAAAGTATGTCTCCTCCTTTTTATTCAGA
The DNA here is from genome assembly GCA_963932465.1 of Maratus speciosus. Lineage (NCBI taxonomy): Eukaryota > Metazoa > Arthropoda > Arachnida > Araneae > Salticidae > Maratus > Maratus speciosus. The sequence goes on along the minus strand of OZ010796.1, from coordinate 523,925,829 downwards.
ACTCCATTATCCCTATCAGCTGATTTGTGTCAATAAAAAATGTTTTTAGTTAAAATATCTCCTTTCATTGCCGTTTACTTTCATTACCTATTTAAAAATCGCATCCCACCGAAATTACATCCCACTGAATTATCTTATTTTTATATTTAATCTGCTTATAAAAAAGAGTGCAATTTTTGTAGTAAATTTGTGTACAAACTGTTTTATGAAATCCATTCTTTTGACTCTGGTTGCGTTTCCATCGTGTTCCCATTTGCACCGTGTATGGCGGTTCTCAAATCATGTGCTCAACAACGCGAAACTTCCTGACATATTTTCTGACTCATTTTTAAACGTAAAGGCATAAAATTGGTAGTTTGGACTCCGATTTGGAATCGAAATGAGTTTTCCATTTTTTGATCTATATCTATGCTTATAATGATATTTTATTTTGAAATTACATCTCTTTTAAAGCATATCCTTATCAGCTGATGTGTTACAATAAAATCTGTTTTTAGTTTTAAAAAAATATCGTTCAGTTACCGATTACTTTCATTACTCATTTAGCAATCACATTCAACCGAAACTTTACGTTAGTTTCGAATTACCTTATTTTACTTTCGTTACTGCTTTAACAATCACATTCTGTGGAAACTATGTGTTAGTTTTGAATTATCTTATTAGGTAGCTTTCATTACAAAAAGCTACCTATTGCAGCCATTCGGAGGAAAGCGATTTCAAAAAAATTTGGTATATTTTGGTATATATATACCAAAATATACCAAAATTTTTTGAAATCTCTTTCCTCCGATATATATATATATATCTGACCTATGTCACACTCTAACTCTCGTAATTACGAACCGATTTCGATGTAATTCGGTGTGTACATAGTACAAACCAATGTCTCGACCGAGCTCGTTGGCCAGCTTCATCCGCCGTTTTGTTTCAAAATGGCGGCCATTTAAAATTAAAAAAAAAAATATATTTGAAATGTGGTACCAAAAAATTAAAAATGGAAAAATATTTTTTTCTTATGTATTTGACCTATATACAAAGATTCTGGGGCAGTTTTTTCTCGTCTATATCTTAAAAAATGGCTGCGTTATAGCATTTTGAATTTCTAGCGTGGCTGGCATTTTGAAACGTCCTGAATTTTGTCACGCGATAAAAGGCGTATTTATGAACCGATTTCGATGTAATTCGGTGCGTACATAGTACATACCAATGTCTCGACCGAGTTCGTTGGGCAGCTTCATCCGCCATTTTGTTTCAAAATGGCGGCCATTTAAAATTTAAAAAAAAATTAAAATTTGAAATGTTGTACCAAAAAATTGAAAATGGAAAAATATTTTTTTTTATGTATTTGACCTTTATACAAAGATTTCGGAGGAGTTTTTGTTTCGTCTATATCTTAAAAGATGGCTGAGTTGCAGCATTTTGAATTTCTAGCGTGGCTGACATTTTGAAACTTCCTGAATTTTGTCACACGATAAAAGGCGTATTTATGAACCGATTTGGATGTAACTTCATTTATACATAATACATTCCAATTTCTCGACCGGGTTCGTTGGCCAGCTTCATCCGTCTTCTTGTTTAAAAATGGCGGCCATTTAAATTTTTTAGAAAAATTTAAATTTGAAATGTGGTACCAAAAAATTCAAAATTGAAAAATTATTTTCTTCTTATGTGTTTGACCTTGATAAAAAGATTCGGGAGCAGTTTTTGTTTCGTCTATATCTTAAGAAATGGCTGAGTTATAGCATTTTCAATTTCTAGCGTGGCTGACATTTTGAAACGTCCTGATATTTGTCACGTAATAACAAGCGTATTTATGAACCGATTTGGATGTACCTTGGTGTGTGCATAGTACAGATATCTCGACCGAGTTCGTTGGCCAGCTTCATCCGCCATCTTGTTTCAAAATGGCAGCCATTTAAAAAAATTTTAAAAAATTAAAATGTGATACCAAAAAATTGGAAAATGAAAAAGATTTTTTTCGTATGTGTTTGACCTTAATACAAAGATTCCGGAACAGTTTTTGTTTCATCTATATCTAAAAAAATGGCTGAGTAATAGCATTTTGAATTTCTATTGTGGCTGACATTTTAAAACGACCTGATTTTTGTCACGCGATAACAGGCGTATTTATGAACCGATTTGGATGTAACTTGGTCTGTACATAGTACATACCAATGTCTCGACCGAGTTCGTTGGCATGCTTCATTCGCCATCTTGTTTCAAAAGGGTTTCCATTTAAAAATAAATTAAATTTAAAATTTAAAATGAGGTATTAAAAAATTGGAAAATGAAAAAGATTCTTTTATGTGTTTGTGAAACGGAGTGTTCAATTTTCAGACATTTTAAAATGTCTGAATTTTTTAGACACTTTTTGTGTCTGATTTCAGACACTTCAAACGTCTTAATAACATCCATTTTTTTTTGTAAGCATCATACGTAGCCATGTTTGACCACGTTGAATACTGGAAAAATATTTGGCTGGGGTCCTGTCCCCTCCCCCCTACAACCAGATTTTTTTAGTGCTCCCAATTTTGGTACGCAATTTTTGTTAAGCTGATAATTTAAATCTTTTACGACATTTTGCTGATTATAATCAATATTTTGAACTTCAGGAGTAGAACAAGATTAAAACAAAAAATATTTATCTAAATATTAGATTTTTAAAATTTGTTTGTTTGATTCAATTTCGTTACAGATTTAAAATATAAGCTTTACAAATATTGCACATCAAATTCGTGGGCACTAAAATCGTAGGGGGTCGGGGAACGGCCCAGTATGACCATTCTTTAATCAAGAAGTTCTTTTGCAAAAAATGCAACCCTGCATTATTATTATTTAAATTGAGATGTCCGGTATTCGGCGGTATCCGTTGTGGAGGTTAATGGACATTCCCGAATAGCTAAAACATCTATTTAGCGAATACTTTTTTTAATCCGCATAGCATACATATTTGTATACTTTTATCCCACAAAAGCAGACATCTCCGATTATCGGACAAATTCAACGGCAAGGGCTATTGAGGGCTTTTAAAGTACAGTGATAAATATATATATTTCTTATAATCTTGTCCTACTCTACTTCATATAATTTAAAAATAGATTTTTTTAAAATTTATATTGCCATATAGGCAATTTTAGATACATATCATATGATAATCACAGCTATTTAATTATGAATAAGTAAATAAATATTCTACTCTATCCCTTTGCACTCGAGGGCTCCGGAACGGAGCCATTTAAAATTTGTCTTCAAACTCGAGGGCTCCGCTACGGAGACAATGCAAATAATTTTGTGATACCTGTCAAGAAAAGCCAAGATTGCATGGTATCACAAAATTATTTGCATTGTCTCCGTAGCGGAGACCTCGAGTGCAAAGGGTAAGAGCATTGAGAGGGCATTGAGAAAAAAAATTACTTCGGTTTTTTGTGTTTTTAATCTTGTCCTACTCTAAAAGTTCAAAACTTTCGTTATAATCAGTGCAAGATTTAAGGTATCAGCTTTACGAAAATTTCATACAAAATCCCCCCCCCCCCCCTACCCGCAAGAAAATGAAAATCCTTATCATTTAAAAATTAGATTTTTTAAAAATTTATATTGCCACATGGGCTTATTGTTATCATTCCTATGAGCTACTAGACAAGGCATCTTTAAAGCAAAAAAAAAAAAAAAAAAAAAAAAAAAAAAAAAAAAAAAAAAGTTAGCACATGATATCACTATGATACATACTTGCGATGCTTATCAGCAAAGTCTAATTGGAAAATGACCTTCGAAGTGAAATATATTTTCTACACACGAAGCGAAAACGAAATAAACAAATGATTTCCTTTTTCCTGGATGGGTTACTTCTATGTTTCCAAGTCAAAATTTTTCCACATTAAAAGATTTAATAGCCTTAGAAATATGTCTAAGAAATACTTGAGATAAATATTCTTTTTCAATTATATATTAATTTCATAAAAATCAATTTTTTTTTTTTCCAAAAGCGAAAGTCTATAAATATATTTTTTTAAATTTCAGCTGAATATTGTTCAATTGACAAAAAAAAAAAAAAAAAAAAAATGCAATCACGAAAATCCCGGGATTTTCGGGATTAAAATTAAAGCGGGATCCCGGGATCTGAATCCGGGATTGTAATCCCTAGCTAGGAAGTAAGAAAGCTTTAGGAGATCTTTCAAAGTTTTTTTTCCTATTTCCGTGTTGTCGTTTAGTATGAGATAAGCATTAGCCATTGAAACTAAGAACTGCCATATTGAAAACCAAACAAAACAAGAGAATGAACTTAACTTAAAATTTGTCTGTTTTTTAGTGATGTTATTACTTTAAATTTGAGAAAAAAGATGAGAATAAATAATACATAATTTGTAATAAAAGACAATGTCATAAGTTAAAAAATATATACTTCTAGAATTAGTGCTTTGTTTTTCAAAAAGATTCAAAACTAATTAAATTTCATGCAAGATTTTGTTTAGTACAATAAATAAAATCATAGAAGACAATAATTTTAGTACCATAAAGAAATTATAACACTTACTTCAATCGCTGTTTGCAAGAGGTAAGAAAAATTCCTCGATTTGAAATTTTAAAAACTACCACAACCACAGTGAGGGAGAAAGACTTGCATCAGTTTAAAAGGTAATCCCATAATACATCCGATTAGCCATATTTAAAGAATGAGATGTTTCATCCTGAAAACATGACCCGCCAGACAAAAGTTTCTTTTTTTTGCCAGCTTCGGCAGGACGAAGATGAAGAACACAATATTATTGATATAAATTAATACGATTTAACACTAAGCCCATTGCACACGCTTTGTAGAATTTCCGGGTGTAATCTTCAACCGTCGTCTACTTCTGTTCTGTGTCTATCCCGCCCTTATATCGACGACAGTTTTTAAGAGACATTTGATGTCAAGCACACACGTCAGATGTATGTATCCAATAAATAAATAATCCAAGTTAATACGAATTAAAATCACAGTACTTCACATTTCGCAAAAAACGAATTAAAATACACGCGTACATAAAAACAAACTTTGTTTGAATTACAACGTATACCACTTCGAACGAAGACATCTAAAACGCATGCGCGGGAGTGCCCCCTGGTGGTTATTGCGTCGGAAGAATCAAAACGTCGTAAATTAAGACACGTTTAAAGCAATGAAGTGTCTTAAAATAAGACGTTTGCGGATATTTTAGACATTATTCTCAGTTCGATTACGCCATGGTAATAGTAAGACACTTATGCATCCTAAATTAAGATATCTATAATGTCTTAATTTTCAGATTAAGACACTTGAGTGTCTAAAATTCTTTTTCAGTCACATATGTGTCTAAATTTAAGACGCTTCTATTTGCAGTGTTACATTTCTGATTTCGTTTCCATTTTATTCGATCGCATTTATCTTGTGTAATAATATTGCGGTTCTCAAATACCCTGCTTAGCAATGCGAAACTCCATGACATATTTTCTGCTCATTTTTAAACCTAAAGGCATAACATTGGGCAGTCTTACTCCGACTTGGAATCGAAATGAGTTTTCCATTTTTTGATAACTAAATTAGCGAGTTATTAGTAGTTGTGGTCACGCGACAATCGGTTTTTCGCTTTTCTCTTTGTATGGCGTCAGAAATTCTGTTCAAAGCGCCAACTTTCACAGTATTTTCTGAATGATTTTCTGCGTTTACCAAAAAATGGAAAACGTCTTTCGATTACATAGTTTCTGAATAAAAACATGCTCCCCGATTGTATGTTCGTTTTTTTTTTTTTTTTAGCCGGAAAAGATTAATCCGTAGAACATTTTGACTTTTTGAATTAGACAATTTTAACAAATTTTTGTTTTGTATTCCAAAAGAAAAAAATAAAAACCTACTCACAGTACTTAATTAAAATCCATTCGTATTTCCAGAAAACTCACTATTTTGCCAGATTTGTTTTTCACATTAATTAATCACAGAAAACTTTACAAACTCTGCGATTATTCCAGAATTATTTTTAATTTGTAAAAAATATATCTTAGACAAATAGTTCTGATCTGAAATTTTGATTCCAATCTTGGCACTCGTTCGAAATTCTAAGAATACGGGCCTCGACTTTCAGAATTCTGATTATTTACTTTTTATATTTTAGTTATTTTTAAAAGAATATGTATATAACTGTTAAATATTTTTTATATTATATATAAGGTTAGTTGGGGTAACTGGGCCATAGGCTATTTTATAAAAAACTGTTGATGTATTTTAAGTTTTAGCTTTTGTGAACAATGCCCCTTAACCTCTACTTCCTAAAACAACGTGTATCAACTCAATCATGACTCTCTCTTTGCTGTGATAGGTTGTCGAAAATTTACGGTTTTTTTTTTTTTTTTTTTTTTTTTTTTTTTTTTTTTTATAAACAACGTCAATTTGGTTGAACTTCCTCGGCTTTTTATTAAAATACTGTAAATACTTTTATTAAACAACCTTTTTTTTAAAGATTAGGCATATAACTACGTTAATATTATTAGGTACCTATACATATTTACTTCATGTTTCAAATGTAAGCCCGGTGTCCCAGTTACCCCATAAATATTTCAAGAATGGGGTAACTGCGACATGTATCTGGAGTAACTGGACCATGCTGGATACAGTTACCTCAATAGTTATAAATAATTATTTTAGTTTCTCTTACAACGGGAAGTAAATTTCTCCATTGTTTTTTGCTCACAATAACGAAAATTATAGAATACCTTATTAAAATTACGTAATAAAATTTAAAAAAAAGCATATTGGGTGATATCAAACCAAATTTCTTTACCCCATGAGAGGCGGTGATGCCGTTATGGCATCACATAATTATAATTCCTAATTGCCACATTGGCACCGGAATTTTATAATGAAAATTTCACCTTGATTAAGTACGCGAAAATACACTCTTACTTGTTTTCAAATATAATCTCCTATAAATACTGGTATAATTAAATTATTTCAACATTTTTCGAATGCAAATACCTTGCTCCTGAAAGCGAGATAGCCAAACCTTGAAATTGTACGATATACAGTTAAAGTACTTAGTACTTACGTAGTCGTTTGTTCATAGATTTACCTTGCTATTTTTTTCCTTAAAATACCCATGGGAATTTTATACTTATTGTCCATACTAAAGTACATAAGTACTTACTTAATTTTTATGTTTTTGGTATAAATAAATCTAATATTTTCACTTTTAGTGCTTTTTTTAGACACATTGACAGCAAAGGTTTCCCTTACAACGCGCTTTATTGACACATAATTTACATGATCTGCCTGGTTTAAATATTTTTAAATTGTTTACATTTTTTCAAACAGGACCTGATATCCCACATGAAAAAAAAAAAAAATAATAATAATAAACGCGTGTGGAACATAGACCCTCATGGTCCAGTTACCCCATTTTTATGGGGCAACTGGACCCATGAGGAAAGAAAGGTGAAATATGCATATTTTTATATTTTTAAATATTAAAATGTAATTTTGAGCATTTCTGTCTGATAGAGGGAACCCAACTGAACACATTTACAGAAGTTCAGACTTTAATTCAAATGAACATTAGCTTTTTGAATCTGAATTGTCGGGAGCTCCAGAGTCTCATTGTAAAATCATGGCCCACTTGCCCCAACTAACCTTACATATATATATATGCACTATATGGCCAAAGGTGACCGATAATTTGCGACTTTTAGGTTTTATTAAATATCTAGAACAATACATAAGGAATCAACCTGAAACTGCAGGTGTGTAAACAGTATATTATAGGTCATATATTTCTCCGAGGATTTTTTCCCGAAACCCCATAGGGGACCGTGAACAAATTGAAAAATAACGAATATCTTTTGGATAACCCTGTAAAAACTAATGTAGCAAAAGCGGTCAAACGCGAGATTATCAATAAGTGGCTTATTCTAATATACTGTGTTCATTTTAATGAGGCTAGCATGCATACTAGTAGAGAAATTAAGTTTTTTATAAAAACAGCCCCAAATTTCCCGAATTTTTTTGCTTATAATTTGCAGAGTTCTTAATATAAAAAAAAGTTCTTTTCAAAAAATATGACAAACAAAATTGTACACAATACTTTGCAATCAGAATTAAAAAATAATAAAAATTGGATGAAAAATGAGCAGGTTTAATAAAAAATGTTTCACTGCGCATGCGCGAATGCAATCAAAATACAATGTGGATAATGTATTAGCTAAATACATAAATAACCTTTGTGAAAATCTCAAACTTGTAGCTTGAAAATTCTGAAAATAATCGTCGATAGAATAAGCTCGAAATCCGTTGTTCCCCAAAACAAGCAAAAAGATGAGGGGTTGTATCCAAATGTAGTAGTACGTATAGTATTGTGTACGCTATCTTGGCACTAATCAACAGATATTTGATACAACCCCTGATCTTTTTGCTTGTTTTGGGAGCAACGGTTTTTCGAGCTTATTCTATCGACGATTATTTTCAGAATTTTCAAGCTATGATTTTGAGACTTTCACAAAAGTTGCTCTATATACTTAGCTAATACATTATGCACATTATATTTTGATTGCATTCGCGCATACGCAGTGATACATTTTTTAGTAAACCTGCTCATTTTTTATCTAATTTTTATTATTTTTTTAATTCTGATTGAAAAGTATTGTGTACAATATTGTCTGTCATATTTTCTGAAAAGAACTTTTTTTTTATATAAAGAACTCTACAAATTATAAGCAAAAAACTTGGCGAAATTTGGGGCTGTTTTTATAAAAACCTTAATTTCTCTACGAGTATACATGCTATCCTCATAAAAATAAACACAGTATATTAAAATAAGTCACTTATTAATAATCTCGTGTTTGAACACTTTTGCTCCATTAGTTTTTACAGGGTTATCCAAAAGATATTCGTTCTTTTTCACTTTGTTGACGGTCACCTATGGCGTTTCGAGAAAAAAATCTTCGATGAAATATGACCTATACTATACTGTTTTCACACCTGCAATTTCAGGCTAATTCCTTATGTATTTTTCTAGATATTCAATAAAACGTCAAAAATCGCAAGTGATAGGTCACTTTGGCCATATAGTGTATATTATTTTCTTGGAGAAAAATTTTACACATGTTGTAAATTAGATGTACGGAATTTAATATTTTGAAAGCGTTTCAAATTATAAACGAAGACCATTTTTCTACTTGTAATGAAATAAAATTATTTTTTTTAAGAAATTAAATTTCATATTTTATTGAGCATACTGCTCCAAAATTGAGATAATGTGTGTATAAATTTTATTTTTACTTATTTAAACCATTAATATCAATTTAAAAGTATTTTTAGAAGGTAAAAACTTTTGAATTATAATTAAGTTTAGACTAGAAATTATACATTATTATGCATCTGCCTATTAACAGTTATACAACTTTTTTCTTCATTTATTTCAACATCAGAATCTACTGAAGTTTTTACTTACATTAAAATGATGTCATCTTCTTCCTTTTCCCCCCTGGTAGATAAAGCTTGCATTTTTGTTCTTTTAGGCATAAAAAAATATTTATTTTGCATTTCTGACTCAATTTACCTGTTATTATACATGTCTTTTACACTTTTATTAACATAAAATATGTAACAAATTAGCATTATCTGTTTTATTTAGATAAATTAGCAGGGCATGACTATACTATATTTAACTGCAATTGACTTCTCAAATTCAGTTTCCCGGTCTTAATCTTAGGTCAGTAGCAATTGTAATACTGCATTTGGCTGACTGATTACTCTCCTTTTTCCCACGACAACGAAGGGGTAAAGTGGGAAGGACGTATGTCCTTCAGAAGGCAATTGAAATTATATAGAGTATAATGCAAAGGCACGTGGGATAGCGGCACTGGGCCAAATTTGAGGGACTTTTTATAATATTTTTTACTCATTTGAGTAATCTTGATTCTCACTAAAAAGTGCCAACAGTTGAAAATTGGGCAAAAGTGACCAACATTCTTAGGACCAAAAGCATTTTTAAATATTTGGGAAGTGAGTGCGATCCTCCGGTTATAACAAATGATTAAAATTGTATTATAACAAGTCAGTAGTCCATTGTTTTCAAGAGAAATTCATTACTGACGTTTTCCTCTTAATGAGGCAAGTTAAAACAATTTATAAAGACCAAATGGGAGCATTTTTCTTTTATATATCTTATGACAAGCGTAGATAAGCAAAGGAAAAGTTTGCAAACAAATACTCCCTTAAACCAATCCATCATTTTTTTCGCTAATTTCGTACTAGTTTTCTAATAGTATTGTTCTTAAAGTTGTGACCACCATTCTTGTGATACCTTGTGTGAATAGCACCTGGTATTGAATTTAGGTATATATAAAATAGATATAAGTTTATTTACTTCAGAATAATTCACGAACAATTTTCCATGAATATATAGAAGGGGGTCGCCACTAGAATGATGCTTGTTTCTGGATAGCCTAAGTTGATCTCAGGAAATGGAGCCAAATATTCAGAGTATGACTATAATTTGCTTTAAAATCACATTTATTTAGAGCTTTCTATATCAACTTTTTGATTCGTTGTATGCATCATTTATATATTGCTTGTATTTTCTGAATTAAATCAACCTGGCATTATAATCCTAATTGATTTCAAATAATATTTCTTTTGTAGCATCACGTAATTTGTACTTTCCTTCCTTTTCGGGCGAAAAAAAATATTGTTTCCTAACAATTACAATTATACTTTAATTGGAAATTGCATCTCTTTTGTAGCATTTCCTGATGAACTTTTTCCTTCACGAAAAACAGGCTGTTGGAAATTTGTTTGTGTGTTTTATTTTTCACATATTATTTATTTTTTTGGAAAATTTACCTTGTATTTGAATTCCTTATTTTGATTTATTTTTTTACGAAAATCTTGCACTTATTACCAATTAGATTATGCAATTTTACTTTTAGTATATCTAATTATATTTCTAATTTATTTTTATTATTTACTTTCATTTTATTTATCATAGCATTTGAAAAAAAAAACAAGAATTTTATTTTATATTAACTTTGGTAATTATTCAGTACAAAATTTTATTTTTTTTTTTCTGAAAACGTCAAAATATAATAGCCGCTTTTTACATATTTCCTTCTTGTTATCACCTAGAAAAAGGTTTAATTTTTTAAATTATATTTTGATGAAGTAATTCCTACTAAGTCACTATTATAAAAAGCCTACTCTAAATGTAAAGAAAAATGCTGCTTAGTTGATAATGCTCTAGTTTTCATTTAATGCTCATTTATTGTCAATATAATGTTTTTTTTTTTAGGAGTAATGCTGACAAATACTGGCTTTACAGATTTTTTTCTTATTATTTAAAAAAAATAATAATAATTAAGATCAATGTACTTTACGTGTTTTGTTGGTATCTTTAGGAAAAAAAAAAAATTTTTTTTCTTTAAAATTACGTTTTCATTGAATTTCCTTAACAGAATTTTTCTAAAAGTCGTTTTGCATGAACAAAGATACTTTTCAGATGAGAATTCTGGAAGCATGGTAAGCTCTGTCCTTTGCACACTGAGCTTCCACACGGCATGTTCGATGTTTGCTTCCAGATTTAGACAAGGATCACTCAATCATTCATTCAATAAGTCGTATTGCTCATAAAATGAGTACCAAGCGTGCTTGTGGTACTAAATCCTAGGATTTGCGTAAAAATGCCTTGGAGAAAATATGTATTACTTGTGTCTATAATTCCATGCGTACTTGTAGTGCAAGTCACAGAGGTGCAAATTTCTACGATTTTTGACTACCGGGGATTTTAGAAAGGTAAAATGTCACTTATTCTATCAGACATATTTCATTAATTGAATAAGGCGCAGAAAACTTTTCGAAAATAATGGTGACATAAAACAATAGCTGTTATCAACTATGTGACTTACACACACACACACACACACATACACACACACAAAAAGAAAAAAAAAACATGAAACTAGCCTTGTATTTCGTCTAAAATTAATCAAGCTTTATTAAAATTATGTATTTATTGTAAGTCATATTTCTTTTACGATATAAAGTAATTTGTACTTTCTTTCATTTTTTGGAAATATTGAGTTCACTTTTATTTCCGTTGAATGAAAGCATCTAAAAAGGACGGTGAACTTTTAATGATTTGCTAAGAGAAAAACGCTGGCTTCAAAATAATATATTGATTGCAAATTGAAGAAACTCTCTCGCAAAATATTTTAAATAAAAATATATTCTTAGTTGTAAAATCTGGTTGAATATTTTTTTCTTTTTCATTTATTACTGATTTTAAAAATGCAGTCTTCCAACGTTTTATCTTAGATTGGCTTCTTCTTGTTTTCTTCATTTATATGTTTTGAATAAGAGTTTCACTCGTGCCCGGTTACATTACGAAATTTATTCTTTTGGAGCTCTGATTAAATTTACATTAAATCACATCGCTTTTGTACTCTTTTTAATCCAGAATTTGATAAAAAGTAAAGTACAGTGTGTCACTGTGAACAACGGATACAAAATTGAGTATTTAATTTTTTATTGCATTGGAGATATCTAAATAAAACCGGTGTATTTTACATGTTTTTTCCGTATTTTTCAGAAGAAAAATTTAGTGCACTTATAATTTCATTTGAAATTACGTATTTGTTCCCACATTTCCTTATTAACTGTTGTGGTTCAACAAAGAATATTTCTCACTAAGGAAATCCGGCTTACATGGTTTTTTCATTTTATTATTATTATTTTTTAAATATTATCGTAAGTTTGCCTTAGTTTTGTATTTATTACTTTTATTCTTTTTCTTCAAACGGAAAAGTTTGCGTTTTTATGGTTGAACGTAAAAATATATCTTATTGTAACTTTGATTAATTTTTTGTTTTGTATTTATATGCGTGTATGCGTCTTTCATTTGACATTGCAATCGTGATAACTTAGCATATTATATTTCATTAGAGATGAACTTGAAAATTATTCATTTGATAAGTTTTCTTTTAATCATTAAAAATCCCTAATAAAACAGATGTACTTTCTTGCTGTAGTTTTTTTTTTAAGAAAAAGATCCTTAGTCTTATAATTATATTTTTAAATTATAACTATTAAAAAAAAAACTTCAAAATTCTTCTAAACTGTAATCAGCATTTCCTTTTCATTAAATTATCTGGTTAACTAATTTTGATTTTCTTTTTTATTAGAAAATACAACCTAAATAAATTTATCTTTTATTTACTGATTTTCAGTTCTATTCTAATTTTCTTCTCACTGATATTTTTGCAATTGGTTTTCACTTACATTACAAAGTTACAATAATTTTTTTTAAAACTGTGTATGGATTTCTATTTTATTACATCATTTTTTGTATTTTATTGAATCTAGAATTTTCAACAAAATAGACATCTGCGTTGATTTGTGTATAAGGATTGAAATATACAATTTGTAACATTTATTTCGACTGAGAATTATATTCCGATGGACGATTCTTCAAATGAGCCTTAAATATATTACTAGACTTGCAAATTATCTATAATGACAGTATGTTTAAACTATTTTTTTATATATGGTAAAACTCTCAAAAAATGTACTAAAAGAAAGCAAAAATTGCAATTTTTAAATATGTTTGCAGCGCTGAAGCAACATAATTTATGTATTGATATGCATAACTTCATCATTTTATTTTCAAACATTTTGATTCTGTAACAAAATATGGACAAACTTTTCCTGTATAACATATTTAATCCGCTTGGTAGGATTTTCTGAAAACATATATTTTCAGTATCGGTGCAATTGTTTTCTGAAATAATATTTGTCCTATTTAATTGCAGAAATTTAAGATTAAATAAGCCTAAGATTACAATTTAAAAACAGCGGTAATCTAAAACTAGAACCGCACGATGCCTGTTCTTTGTACCTTTGCAGATAAAAAATATGTAAAAAAATCAGTAATTTCATTTTGCGAATGTTTGAAATGATCCACTATTACAATTAAAATGAACTCGCACAAAGTGCCAGACCAATTATAACAAAAGTTTGATGGTAGATAATCTGTACCAAGATTTACACCTGCACCAACTTATAATATTGCCAATCGTTACTTTGGGGTAGAAATATTGTGATTAAAAAATACTTTAAAAGTGCACGTTTAAAAGAAGAAACGCCCCTCGTTGTTAAGATTCCTAAATGGTCAGTATGTAGTTTATTTTAATAATATGTATACTACTTATTATATTACATAATGTGCATTATTCACAGTATAATATGTGCATAATATTATAACCATTAGTAATTATTATGACAAAACAAGCTGGATAACTTCTTTGGGTAACTTCGTACGTTTTCAAAAATTAACTTTGATAAATAGACTATATAGAATAGCACAAAGCAATAGTGTCTTGATATAAATTATCCATGATAGTAAAATTTACACAAGGAGCAACGAACGAAAGAAGGGTTAAGAAAAAGGATAAACATGCTGTACAACTAGATAAATCACTGAATATTAAACAAAAATCAAGATTCGTAAATGGTTCATAATCCTCAATATATTCACAACGGTACCAAGATACAGCCATATTTTCGTTTAATGTGGCAATGAATACTGGTTGGTTATCAATGGAAGTAGTTCGATTATTTCGCTCTGGTTATGAAGTTGTATATTCATTGAGGGAAGTGGTATATAATCTGAAAATTTGTGAATGTAATTTTATAAACACAAAAGAAAAAATATATATATCGATCGATAGCTGGCGCATTTCAGTCGTCTTTGAAGGAACAGTGACTATTTTCAAACATTTTTTTTTTTTAAATTTGGCTTGTCCCAGGATTCTTGTTGACTGCCTACCTATAACATAGTCTAATTTAAACAAACTGATCTAACGAACTAAATTCGTAAGAGGCTTAAAAAATGCTTTTAGGAATACTAACAATAACGGACAAATAGTTACTTCAAATACGCTCTTGCATAGCATTTTTTAACTCCAGTACATCCGTTTAAAAGTAAGGTTTGCTGATAAAATTTTGTGAAGGTGTTTATCTGGGTACCCATTTACTACATAAAAAATTTATTTGCAATCAGTGTGTGAGGATTCATGTATGCTCAATACAATTTTTGTTTTTTGTATAAAGTACGAGGGAAAGTCAGTAAGTAGGTCACAAACTTATATGAGAGGTCAGAAATTGGTAGTAAATTGTTTCCAAATATGCCAATAGGTGGCAGCATAATCCAATTATAAGATATTAATTTCGAATTTATGAGACAGCGGCTGTACAAGATCAGCACGGTCGTTCAAATGTTGTTGACGAAGAGCGAAGTGGTCGTCCAGTTGAGATTACGACAGAATAATCAGTGTGGAAGGTTGAGAAAATAGTTAGAGCTGACATGGGAACAACAATAGAGAGCATAGCAACCATTTCCTCAACCTTCCGAACTGATTCTTCTGTCGCAGTCTCAATTGGACGACCACTTCGCTCTTCGTCAACAACTTTTGAACGACTGAGCTCATCTTGTACAACTGCTGTCTCATAAATTCGAAATTAACATCTTATAATTGGATTATTCTGCCAATTACTGGCATATTTGGAAACAATTTACTACTAATTTCCGACCTCTCATATCAGTTTGTGATTTACTTACTTACTTTCCCTCATATAATTACTAGATTGGGTATTGTCCCATGAGAATTTTCACTTTATTTAACTGTTCTGCTTTCCACTAGCAATTTTTCCCTCAAGCCGAAAACAACCGATAATTCAATCGTAAATGGCAAATACCTCATAGGCATTAATTTTTGATGACGTTTAAAATGATAAGAATCTCAATAAATAAATCTTGAAACAAATGAGTTAATAATGCGGTTTTTTTCTGAAGAATGTAAAACAAAATTTGATGAAAATCAGACAAATAAATGCCCAAAAACTTCACTTTACATACCAATAGACATATAGATATTTTAGACACAGATACAGAAAACAACGGATTTTGATCATGAACTTTCATGTAAATGTTTTATTGGTAAAATAAAATCCATTACCTATAATTTCAATTTCTTTATAGTCCATTAGATATAAGTAGATACAGAGCAAATTATGCGGAAAAGAAATATAAACATATCTTTCACTACTTTAAATAAGGAGCGTGAATTATCTAAATTTTAAAAAATATATATTTGGAATTTTTTTAAATAAAAATTGCTCATAATTTAATCATGCTTTTATGGGAGTAGAATATTATAGCGTTATGCTATATTTTCGTTTAAAAATAATGACCACGATTAGATTCACGTAAGAAATTGCTTCATTTTGTTTTATATAATTTTTTTTTACTCGAAATTACCTCTAGTTTAACGACTTAAACCAGGAAACGGATGAAATATAGCAATTTTAAGTACCTGAAACATGCAAATCAATACATGATATTCTGCATCTCTTCCTTATTTTTTGTGATTTAATTATGTGTGTATAAATGTTTTTATAGCTTCATTTTGGAACTTCTGTTCATCATAAATGACCATTAACCTGAAACTTTGCAGCATTTGGAATTTATTTTAATGTGATATGGCAACATTAAATCAAAATGATATGCGAAGGAAAAGTAACTAACGGGTAGAAATTTCTTTACTAATACCAAGTAAAAGGTTAAAATGCAATTTCTTTAGTTAAAATATGTCGAACTATGACTGTAAAAAATTTCAATGCATTTTTTTTAGTTATTACTAGTAGCAACAAAAGTTTTGAAGTAACATCCACAACGTGGAAGAGAGGAGGACTATTTAGTTGCGCGTAGAGGCACATGTGACGTAATATGTGTACAAAAAGCAGTATGTCTATAGGATAAAACAGGTTTTTTCCTAGACAACATATAAGGGAATTGCAGTGGTTCGCATTCGTCGAAATCAGGACTTGCGTTTGAAAATCAAAGTACGACTATCAGATTCTTTCAGCTTTGGAAAATACATGAAAGAAACATTGTAGGTGTACGATGATATAGCAATTTCCCCTGCAAATGTGTTTTCAAGGAACATTGATTTAAGACTGCATCTAAGGTTGAGGAAGCTGCAACAGAGTCGATGATGACCGTCTCGTCCAAAATCTTACATGAATGTTTTCAGCAACTGTATCCGCGGTAGCAGAAGTACATAGCAGTAGAATGATAATATTTTGAAAGTGGTTGTGTGCAACACACGGTAAGCAAAAAAATCACATCCAAGAAAGCAAATGTATGAACATTTCTATCCTAATTGTTTTAAATGAACCGATGCAATCGTAGCAGAACACCGTTTCATTTAAACTATGGAAGCCGATAGAGAGAAGAAGAATGTATATTTATGAAAGCTGTAGTCAGAACAAGCAAGTGATAAAATTGGTAGTGGGCAGAGTACATTTGAAATACAGTGGCGATCAAAAGTTTCCGACCAGCATAACATTTTTCGACAATTTATAAGTATACCTATATGAAGAGGAATCTCAAAGTGATACTTATATATTTTATTGACATAATAGTTCAGAACTTATTTATGGAATAACAAATAAATATCAATAAATTTAATTGACATAATTAATTGCAAAGGAAAACGCATGTTCTCAAAAGCTTCCGTCCATCTTGTCAAGTTTGGAAAAAATGGTGTTATAAAAGAAAATAATTGTGATCAACAACATTTACAATTAGTATTTTGTCATTATACCTTTAGCAATAAGTACTGCGGCGCAGCGACTTGGCATCGATTCAATGAACGGTTGAAGATCATGTATGGTAAGTTTTTCACACTCTTCTTGCATTCTTTGGGGAAATTCTGCTGAATTGGAATATTTATAACTCCGCACACTTTTGTAAAGTTTTTTCCAAAGATTTTCTATTGGATTAAGATCGGATGATTGGGATGGCCATTCCAAAGGCGGAATTTTTTTGTGCTAAAGCCCCTGCTTGGCGAGCTTGCATACATGCATTCGGTCGTTTTCATGCTGAAACAAATAGTTGTGACCAAAATTTTTCCTCCAATCAGGCAGTAAATGATCTTGCAAGATATCCTTATACATTGCACCATTCATCTTGCCTCGGCTTTCAACTAACGGGCAGACACCTTTTCTAGAAAATGCTCCCCACAGCATAACGTGTCCTTCACCATGCTTCATTACAGGAATAACATATCTTGGATCATATATTTTGTTTTTAGGTCATGTAGTGTCTGCTATCACTACCAAAAAGATTGAACTTCGATTAATCGGAAAATATTACTTTTTTTCCAGTTTTCACTTCACCAGTCTTTGTGTTCCTTGGCAAACGCCAGTCGGGGCCGTTAATATTTTTTCACTTATGAAAGGTTTTTAACACCGACTCTTCCATAAAGGCCTACGTCACGTAAGCGTATTGACACGGTAGACCGACTTATTTCAACAATATTTTAACTCCGTAAATCGCGGGATAATGCAGTGGCATTTTTATGCGGGTCATCAACTGCTTATCTTCTGATAATTCTGTCCACAGGAATAGTCTTTTTTTCGGGGTCTCCCGGACCGTGGCAAGTAGTTGGAAGCCATGGCCATTTTATATATTTTTTTAAATATCGTTCATATTAGATTTTCCAATCGATAACTTTGCCACAATCTCACGAGAGGATTGGCCCGTTAGCGAGAAACAAATCATTCGTTTACGAACAATAATTGTTGAACTTTTCTTTTTTAGAATTTCTACTAGGTTTTTCATGTTGATTAATTAACAAACACTGCCAAAAAAAAAAAAAAAAAAAAAAAAAAAAAAAAAAAAAAAAAACGAATGACGAATGGCCGGAAACTTTTGCACACGCGAATTTCAAATTCCTCCCCTTTGCATCTAGTGTCTTCAGTATTGAATCAAAATGATCACGTGGTCAGATGTCATTTGCATACTCCTAACTTTTGGGGCAATTGAGATTCTTCTTCTCTAGAACGTTCTGGCAAACAAATCAAAGAAACTATCTGGCCGGGAACTTTTTACCGCCACTGTATATTAGTTATAAAATTAAGGCGTAAATCTAGTGTATATTTTGTATTCAGCGTTACTGACAAAAATACCAAAAGACTAGGACTTAATCTCTTTATATATTAATAAGCCATTGATTGGTGGCTAACAAATAGACCAGCAAAAAATTATTACGAATCCTTTGGCAATTTTTTAGGTTAAAGTATCAATTTTTTTCAGTATCTCCAATTAGTGAAAACAAACGACTCAAAAGCCTCTACCAATTTTTCTCCCCAAATTACTCTTTTTCCTCTCTTTTTTTTAATCAGAACAAGCAGTGTATTAAAGATATTCGAGCATAACGGCAAAATAAAACTCTGGTCGTATCTAATTACGTACAAATAAAACACAAGAATGAAATCCTACACCAGGCCCTCAATATTGAAACACTTTCCAACAGTAAACGAATATTATTAAAAATTCGTTTTTTTTTATAGAATGAAATGAGATATCTGAATAAATAAATAATAATAATAATAATAATAATAAACCACGTAACTCCGTAAAAATTTATTTTTAGCAATTTCTATCGATATGCGGTAATGTGTGCTAATTCTCTCATGCAGCCCTGTATATGATACATAAAATTTATGCACACCACGTATTACACAAAATTTTAGATAAGTTTAAAAATGCATATCACAACGGAAAACGCACTGTCAGTAATTATCAATCATAGTCCGTTCTGTAATCGAATTCTTTTGAGCGCCTCTATAAATGAACGATAAAAGCTACGCAGTCCATAATCTATGGCAATCACGTTTCACTGTGCACAGTTCTCCTATTTAAACTAATTATGTTTGAAATAGCGTAATATCAATAAATGCCCCGTAAACAATTTTTTCCCGTAGACTATAATGTAAATTAATTATTTAGTGTCTCACTGTAAAAGAAATATAAATGCTTATATGGTACACACTTCATTTTCAATACAGAATATTCTATGCTAAACCTCAATAATATATAAGTACATGGCAATCCAAGTATATGTGCGACAGTTAAAAGACGGCCAGACAGACACACTAACCGAATTATAAACACTAGATCCAATTTATAGTGATATAGTTTATAATGATTACTTTATAATGAAGGTAGCCATACAGATCATCATATATATTAAAACGCAAAGGTAAATATTTAAGATCAGAGCGAAATGAACATAACTGCACATGCGTATAACTAAATCTAGAACCTTTTCAGTTTTAGAGTACAGTTGACAGAGATCAGGTCCCCAGTGGCGTAAGGCGTCAGTTTTAAGCTGTGAATCTCTGTAGAAAACGTACGTTCGACCTAAAATACCTACCGACAATATGATTTCAGAAATATTTTTGGCAATAATTTGTTTTAATAATGTCATACTTTATTTCAGGATTATTACATAATTTGTAATTTTTTTTATTCGAGTGCTTAATTTAAGCAAAGTTTAACAAACAACAATATTTAAAACAATAAAAGTTTTGTATTAATTTTTTTAATTAAAATGTTTGCAAGTAAGTATCGATTAACTAAATTTAACTGATCTACAATTTTTGCTGCATTTTGCGACAATTATCAAGAAGGCATACACGTACTAAGGAAATTATATCATTATTTTCTATAAAATAAGAAAAGAAAAGAAAACAGAGAGAAGAAAGAATATTCATATAGGAATTGTAAAAGAAATTACCCTGATATCCATGGATTAATAATTAAATAATGTTTGAAAATGTAAAATAAAATTCACGCATTAAATATATATATATATTATAAATCGTTAGCTGCCAGCATCAAATTTTATGTTTACGGTTTTAGAATGAGGCAGATAAAAAATAAAATTTGAAAATAGCATAGTTTAAAAAAATTAAAAAATACTAGATATTATATTTTTTCAAACCATGAAGACAGTAATAAGTAAAAATAAATTCCCTATCTGTTCAATTAATATTTTAATTAAAGGTCTGCTAAAAATCAATCATAATAGGTTAAAATTACAAACTTAAAATTCTTTATTAATTCATTTTGTTATACTGACATCAACATCTATCGCCTTAAATCTAGAAGAAATCACTTTTGCAATATGTGAATTCATCAAGTTTTCAATTCTTAATTAATTTAAAAGCAACTAATCAAAAGTAAGAAAAAAAATGTTAATGAAACTTTTAAGTTGTTTACCGTCAAATATTTACGGGTACTATGTAGTATTGCTTAAAGTTCAAACTAGCAACTAACATCTCCAGAAATTTCTACTCAGCGAATTACGTCCACGTAAAATGCAATTAAAAATGAGGATATTTGAAAATATTTTAAATATTGGACATCACGTTAAAATTCTTTCCTCAAGTATCCTTCAATGTTTTAAATAGATGATATATACATTAAATTGATGATGTCGAAATATAAAATTTGCTGATTATACTTAGCTAATTAAAACGATATAAAAAACGAATTATAAACACTTTTCAACTTTGTTGGAATGTGTTAAAAAGAAATTATTTCTGTAATCTGATAGTATGAGTAAACTCGTGATGACATTTTGTCAAATTATGTGCAATCGTATTAACTGCGAATAACTTAGTAAGCGGTTTATCTTAAAATATAACAATAAATTTTTCTTTCAACAATTATGATGAAGATAGGCATACATATTGTCAATATTGCTTAAAGTTCAAAATAGAAACTAACGCCCACAGAATTTTCTACGCAGCGAATTACGTCATCGCAAAATACAATAAAATATTATGACATTTGAAAATATTTTAAATGTTCAGCGTCATGTTAAAATTATTTCACAAACTATCCTTAAATATTTTAATTGCGTGATGTGTATATTAAATTGATGATGTCGAAATTTGAAATGTGCTGCTTATCTAATTAAAACGATATTTTATATACATAAATAGGCAGATCGCTATGAGGATTATTACCAGAATAAAAAATTCTGCGTCAATTTATTAACTCTAAAAGAGATATTAAGACGTGGTTAATACCAGCAATTTTTTTTGTTATATTCTCAACCAATAGGGCTGGATTATTTATCAATACATTGGTCAAATATTGATATTTTTTTAATATCGCAATAACGATATCTAAACTCTGACTCCATAAAAAATATTCTAATAAAATAATGTGCTCACCACGATTTCGAGCCCGAGCCCCGAAAAAAATCGCCGAATATGCCATTTCAATGCCATAACTCTCCAAAACAGAAAATCCACCTCCCCTGATTATCTCCAAGCTAGGAATATTCCAATTTATCGCAATTTATTCCCTTGCATCAAATCGCAAACTCGACTATTCGTTTCAGATGAATAGTGAATGACACTTATCGTCCTTTCTTCTCCTGCTGCCGTCATTGGTCTATACATTAGGTTGGATCGAAAAATATTGGATTTTTTTTTTTTTTTTTTTAGAAATTACTTTCGGTGCGAGCTGCAAAAGTTATATTTCATGTATATTAGTTTAAACGTTTTGTTTTATTGAAATCCATTCATATCTTCCGGTTTCCCCAAGCGCCCCAAAAATAATTAAAATTGAAATTTTTTTATGAAAATTTATAATTTTTTTGTTATTTTAATTTTCTTAATTACTTTTGGCGTGGGGTGCAAAAGTCGCATTTTATGTATGTTAGTTTACATGTTTGTTTTTCTAATCCATTCGTACATTCGAGTGCCCCGAGCGCCACCAAAATTGTTCAAAATTGAAATTTTTATGAAAATTTATAATTTTTTATTTAATTCTGTATTGCTCCAGGTGAGAAAGTTGTGTATTGGGTGTACTACATAATTGTGTATTTTACACAATTTTTTATCGAAATCTATTCATATCTTCCGTGCTCCAAGTATAGTCAAAATTTAAAATTAAAAAGAAATGTATCAAAAATTTTTAATTTCCAATTTTTTTTACAAATTTGGAAAAGTGTTTAGTTAATAAAGTAGAAACTTATAAATAATAATAATTTTATAATAATATATGAGGTATAAATTTAAAAATCAAAGCATTAGATTATAAAAATTATAAAAAATGAATTTACTTAGCAAACATTTACTTATTTTGTTTTGAAGATTTACATATTTCTAAAATTTGTAATCCTTTTTGTTATTGAAATGTTTGATATGGCTTCTTGATTTTATTCTATTCAATATGAAACCGTATCTATTTTTTTTTTCCTGACACACTTTCAGATGCCTCAGACTGGGCGAACACATCTTTCAACAGCGTGGGTATGGCATGCATATCTTGAACATTCCTCCATTTTTTCTACTTTTACCATGGCCTCAATTTATTCGCAAGGCACTATCATGAAAAGAGGTGATTCAAAACGTTCAACCAACTCGTTACCACTTAATAACTCCAGAATAATCCTTTGCTTTGAAGCGTATTTTTTGGTACTTGAAAAGTCCTTATTTCTTGTGTTCCTCTATTTTCATTTCTAGCACAAATTAGCTGTCATATTGCTAAAGACCTGATATGCTATCTGTTATCTGAGAGCTTTGACATTAAAATATTTTCAGGATGACAAAAAAAGCTATTTCAACAACATATATTTCAACAACATATATTGAACAACAGCGTCTGCTACATTTCTTACATTGGGTTCCAAACACCTAGAAAATATGATAAGTGTCCAAATATACCTAACTCCTTCTGTTATGGAGGGCTTTGTTTTGATATGGAACCATACAGGTCATACACTTTCATAATATATGTTGTAAGAATAATGAGATTCCCAGATGGATTTTGTGCGACACATACAACCTTAAAATTCTACCTGCAGTTGTTGGCCATCTTGAGTGAACAACTGGCCCAGGTTTTTTTAATGCCAGGTCAGAACCACATTCACCACGTTATATTGCTATGCAAATATTATATAAATATTTCTGAGAACCATTTTACCTATAGTATCTGGCTTATTCTCAACAATTATTGAAGAAAAGGAAGCTACAGGTAGCTCCTTGCAGGTTTTGATTGCTGTACCAATTGGCTTACAAAACGCTATTGGACCAATTGTTGCACTATCCAAAGAATTTAGTAAATGTCGTAAAGGCAATTCATTTGTATGAAGCAAACAAATGAACCATTGTAAGGGTCTATTGAGTTCCAGCTCCATCAGGCGAATAACTCCTTCTTTGTGTCCAATATTTACATTTGTTCCGTCGCATCCAATTACTGTAAGCCCATGTTATTTGATAAAAAAAAAAATGATTATTGCTTATTTAAGGGGTTTAGCTTCTCTTGTTGCAAGTGCAACGTGTTAAATATACAGAGAGTCAGGTTTCTTTACAAGAGTATAACTGTTCCTCCTTTGCTGTTTTTGTGTAGTACTTTGTGATCTTCAACACTTTCACTTTTGTGTTGTTTTTTCTATGTATTATAAAAAGTAATTTTTAGTTTTAATAATAAACGATAAATTATTTTTCATCCTCTGGCTCAACTTTTTAGACTATACAAATGATTCTTTAACTCTTATTTTTACTTATAATTTTTAGATCAAAATTTGCACAAAAATCGATTTTCGGCAAATGTTTAAGTGTCTTTGGCACCGGAAAAAATTTATCAAAGTTGAAAATTTTTTTCATGTATGCCAGTATGCTCAAAAGACAACTTTCGCACCCCGCACCAAAAGTAATTTAATAAAAAAAAAAAAAATTAAAATATTCATAAAAATTTGAATTTTTAACTATTTTTCGGGCGTTTGTGGCGTCGGAAGATATGAATGGATCTCAACAATAATAATAATAATAAAAAAACACGTAAATAAACATAAATAAAAGGCAACTTTTGCACCCCACTCCAAAAATAATTAAAAATACATATAAAAACGAATAAATTAAATGTTGATAAAAATGTAAATGTTGATAAAAATTTCAATTTTTTACTATTTTTGAGGTGCTTGGGAGCACCGGTAGCTAAGAATGGATTTCAATAAAATAAAATATGTAAACTAATAGATAGTACATCTGCTGAAGGGTTCCACTTTTACGACCCAGTCTTAAACAAGATCTATAGAAAAGTATGAATATGATGTCACTATCGCAGAATAATACACAAACCCAGCAAAAAACGATGTCGTAAACTGTACAAAAAAATCGGCTATCTAATGATTCATATGCCTTCTTTTATTTGTAACATTAATATGGATACTAAAAGTTAAATATAGTTTAGTAGAATATAATCTTAATTTTTAGTAGAAAAATCTGTATTATCAGAAATCGTTTATTTGTATTTTTTCAAAATAGCACGTATTTTAATTACAATTCTTTTTTTTTCAGTTTTTATGAGAAAATGGCAACAAAAAGATATAGTAATCTATTATTTTCCAACTATTTTTTCTTTACTTTCTACAGAAATGGAGAAAGTTGCCACCATTACAGAAATAGTATTAAAAACTACAAAATATTAACAAAAATAAATTGAGATGCAGTTTTCAAACAAATTGCAGTTAAATGTACTTTTTTTCCCTATACGAAGATGCAAAAATTGAAAATGTGCTATGCTTAGAAGTTTAAAAAATTGCACTAGAGATAATCAGTGTTTAACCGTACAATGATACATCTGCTCCGTTTTACGATTAGTTTATTTTACGTACTGTTATTTTTTAGTGACGACATTTTAATTGTTGCCCGAAAGAATCTCGGGCGCTAATATATATTACAAAAATGTAAGTTGCATAGAACTAGAATAAAATATTGGCATAAATAAAGACATTATAAAAATAAATTTAAGGAATTATAAAGTACCTCTATAAAACCTAATTTGGAAAATAACATGGGATTTCTTTATAATATTTAACTTTAAATATATGGGAGAATTACTTTACAAAAGCTCTTAAAATTGAATTTACATCATTTTTCATCTATAAAGACTGTCCTTTTGTATATTTCTAAAACATCCTTATATATTCCTAAAACATCCTTTATATATTACTATACAAACTACACTACTAACATCGCTGTTCCCTTAATATCTGCATAATTGATGAATGCTGGGTGATGAATTCGGCAAAAATACGTTCTTTCAAAACACCTCTTTCTGCAGAATATCTTGATTAACTGTTTTCATGTAAACATATGTTACCTAGCTAGGATATAAAAAGTTGCCTTTTACTAGCATTTACTATCATTAACTTTAACTACTTCTTATAAAAAATTATACTTTATATGATAAATATTTGTTAGAGTAATAATAATTTCTTATCTTACGTATTATAAACAGATTGTGGATTATTTAATTATTTATCTACTCGCTTGCGAAATCATTTTTGTCTGACCCGTGGCCCAGTGATGTGATGAGAGCGGCAACGTAGAGAATAGAAAATCGCTTTAAAATATTGAGATTTAATTGCAGTTTCTAAAACAAGGTGGGGACAAAAGCATTGATTGACAACATATGCATTGATTTTTCAACTGATTCTTTTTACAAATGCGATAATGGGTTCTTAATTTAATAATTTAACTAATTTTGAAATATTTAATAGAATAATAGTAGAATGTGTAAAAATGATATGACGGATACATCGTGATATACGATTAAAATGGCATAAAGGCTTAAATGAAATAATGCCTGTAATAGATGTGTAGGGTAACTCTAAAATAGATGGCCACAGAGGAGAGATGGCCAGTCTAAATATCTCCAACTCTTGATCATAGGTTGCAATATAAGCAGTGTTCGTATGAAATAGTTCAACGAGTTTATTTATTGAGACGTGCAGATGTGTTTTTCGATTATAAAAAGTAAGTGTAATTTTAATGTAAATTAAATAGGTGGTTGAATATTTTTTTTGACTTAGGTATCTGAATGTTTTGCAGTACGTACGTTATGTATATATTTTACTATATGGACTTTTAAGGCACTTATATAATCTAATCGTTACTTCTAAGACTAAAACAAACACGTACAATGGCTATTGATGCTTTAAATGGCGATCATCAGTCCTTCAATTTCAGTATAGATGGCCACATGAAATCGAGGAGAGATGGCCACCTTTAATCAATGTTTCAAAATTATACTTAGTGATGATTTTAACTAAATATAATTAAATTAAAAATAAATATATAACGTTTACGTTTATAAATATATTAATTGATATAATTATTTAAATTTTAACTAATATAAATATTTTACTACTACTACTAATAATAATAAAATAAGACCTAACGATTTATTTGTTTCAGAAAATACTGAAAAATGTCGGAAACTTTCATAACAGAAACTGATAAAGTTGATAAATAAACTAAATTAACGTAATAAACCTACAATTAACGCGATAAAAAAACACGACAATTACAGTAGCGAAGAAAACGAAATACATTTAAATTATCATATTCTACAGATTCCGAGTAAATTAATTGGATTAGGATCACTGTTTTGGTTGTGCAAAACAATATAATATCACATATAAACAGAATGTCTGGATACAATGCATAAGGTACATAAAGTGGCTCCATGAAACGTGTACAAATTATCAAGAACTTTGCCAAGCATGTGGTAAGATTTTACGAAAAGTGAAGTATTGAAGTTATACTTCAAATTTTGTTTGTTCGAGTTTTCTTCACTCATTTTCCATCATATAACTGTATCTTTACAAATTGCTGTATGTTTTTCATGATTAACTATATGAAATGTGTTATTTTTTGCTATTTAAATTAACTCTTTCTTTCTTGTATTGGATGGCCGACTCTCCTCGGCTTGAAGGAGAGATGGCCATCTGCCATTGAAATTTCAATTTTATTTAACGCTTTTTGTTTTCAATATTTAATTATTTTTCGCATAAAATATTATGAGTATATGTATAAGAACTTTAAATCTGCATCATTATTTATTGTATTTGCATTCTAAGAATTTTTATTTCAATCTTTAAAAACTATGGCCATCTATCCTAGAGTTACCCTATATATCTTTAAAACAGAGAGACAGCTAATTTTGTTTTAACATAAAAAAATTATTACTTGCGTAAAAGTTTCTATGTTTTGCCGAATAAATTTAAAATATTAAGTAAATGAAATGTGTAATATGGAACATTAACTCAATGTGCCAATGTAAAAATCAATTGTTATTAATAACTAGTATGGTGGGGCAAACTTTATTCTTTATAAATGAAATCAATTAAATGATTTAAATAGTGCAAAAAATTACATCGATTTAGCATTTTTTTTTTTTTTTTTTTTGTAATATAAAAACGCATAACATTGTTTTTGAATCGTGGACAATTAAGACTTTTAATTCAGAAAAAACAAAGTTTTTTACTTCAGAGAATCTATTTCCATGATAAGGATTCTAAAGGCAAAGGTTCGTTGAATTGTGTTCATTTAAACTGGAAATAAAAGCATAGAATTTTCGAACAAATCATTGAATTTCGGCACCATCTCTTAGATGACAGCAACCAAAATTGAATGACGATCTACTTCAATCATGATGATTCAAAATTTGATGTTTTCGAACTCTACGTGCATAAACTGTAGATATCAACAACAACATTTAAATAAAATCATTGATTTTCGCCACCCTCTCCCTTGGGGGAATTTTCCCAAAAACTAATCAGCAACAATTCACAAAAGGATAGAAATCCATATGAAAATACACACTGTTCCACGCAATAGTTCGTGAGTTAGAGCGCTCAGAAAATTTGCGTCACATACAGACAGTCAGACAAACACAGACTCGCGGACAAAAATTTAAAAAAAAAGTATAAACGTATTCAGAAACTTCTAAAACATAGAAATTCTGTCGAAAACCGGAAGTCCAAATTTTTCAAGAATCGAATACATTCCTCTTGTATGGATAGAAAAATAAAATGTATCCATTTCCAGGTTCAGCAGTCTTTCTATAAGCAGCCGTTCCCTTTTCACTTACAACAACAATTAGATCTATTTAAAATTAAATGAGCATTCACAACTAAAATACATTATGCGTTTAATCATTTCTCATATGTTTGACAGATACTTCGTAAAACCATCTCTGTTTTAAATAACTAATTTTAAATGTTTTATTAAAATCAAACATATTAAAAAAATGAAATATTATGTTTCCCAAAGCAGAATCAGTGATGTTTTCTATAGAAAATAATTAAATATGATTCTAATTAACCTTTCAGAGGGCCCGAAATTTTTTCTTACGACGTTACGCGTCATACTTTTTACGATGCAATTGTTTCGTTTAGTCACGCTGTTGAAAATACACGCTATTTCTTAGTACTAATAAAATAGGTATTTAGAAAAGCAATGGTATCAAAAGAGAAAATAAAATTTTAATAACATTTGCTAACAGAAAACGTATCCAGAAATATACGTTGAATGAAGGCAAGTACCTATTAGTAATTGTGAAACAATACGATTATCCCATAAGAAAAAATGTCAATCACCATTAAATGCAAGAAGACAAGGATAAGAATATCTATTATTTAAAAAATATATCAATAAATGATCCAATACCGTCTTCTATGTTATTCATAAAACTTTTCTTGCCAGGAAAATATTTCAGAAAGTTCAATTTTTCGATTTCTAGCTCTTGGAATATCCTGTATTAAGTTAGTTTACTTATAAACCATTTTTAGTTTTATATAATAGATAGTAATATAGAATTTTTTATCTTTAAATGACTCTTTTGGATTATTGTCAGAAATATTTTTAATATCTTAGCCTTTTTCCAGTTTTGAGGCCATGATTGTCCAAATTATAATAAATATTTTTCGCTAGACTATGTAAAACAAAATGATAACTTAGTGTAATGCATATAAATTAAATTTTACAGAAATAAATCGTTAAGCACATTAAATACTTATTGGAGTCTCCCAACGATATGTTGGCTGTTGAGAAACGCAAATTTAAATGCATTTATTTGGTAAATAAGGTGACAATCATTACTAGAAACTAGCAGAAATTAGATTATGATTAAATATTGCATTTCATATTCTTATTTTTGTTAGAAAATTTCTTTTACCGTAGTATGACAAGATTATCGCCCAGGTTATCGTGAGCGGACTTTACATTTAGTTGCATTAGCAAGCGAGCGTCATAAGTCGGATAATACTACACTAAAAAACTCAGGCACTGAAATTTGGAAATCGAAGAGATTCATTTTATTTAGTAAGGAAGAAACCGATAGAGCAATATCGATGTTCTTTAAGCAGTTTTGACGCCATATAAAAAAATTGGGAACGAAATACCGGGTTTGTAGTACAATTTGTGCTGGTGCACTCACTGGAAGGTTAAAGAAACATCCACATCTGAAATACATTATTTAATCAATTAAACTGTTTATCACATATGATGAGAGACACTTCATACAACTTTTTCTGTTTCATCTGAAATGTTTAAAAATTATTTAAAATAAATAACACGAAATGTCAAACATCAGACAATGAAACTTTAGACAGATTTTGCGATAGATATCGGTATAACATTTCATCTTATTTCACAAAACCACATTTCATCTTATGGATTTCGCAAAACCGAGATTTTGTATAAACATGAGGATTTCTTTGTCTGGAGACTCTCAGAAAATATAATATAGAGTAAAAACGTAAACTTAGAAAAGTAAACCTTTCATCGTAGACACATACGTGGTTCGCCATTGGTTTCAAACTGTAAATGACACCAGTTGCACTTTGAGTAAATTTAACATTTTTATACAAGTGATTGCCGTCTGAAATTTATTAAAAACTGAAATTATTAATGATTTACCTTGAGAAGTGCGATGAAAAGTTACAGCCTCTTCTATTGCTGAAATGCATAACTAATATAATCAAATATTTT